>JANRFK010000975.1:19739443-19758102 GCA_030068395.1 Apalone spinifera
AAGGAGAACAATTTTTCTCCCTCCTCCTTGTAACACCCTTTTAGTTACTTGAAAACTGCTACCATGTCCCCTCTGTCTTCTCCTTTCCAAACTAAACAAGCCCAATTCTTTCAGTCTTCCCTCAATCATCAATGAGAACCCCATCAGTTGTGAATGGGATCAAAACTTTCAGCACTTCAGTTACAATTTCAGGGTACTCAAGCTTCTGCACTATCCAGAATGTGCATCCATCTTCTGAAGGAAGTGGTCAGTTTATCTTGCCGGCTTTCTGTAAGCTTGGCCAACTCGGCTACTGTTTTTAACAATTCCCCCTCTTGTCAAATTCTCCATTGCCAGGTGGGATGATCCTGAAGCTGCTTTTTAAGTTCAAGTGTATGTTCAAATCATGATATAGTTCATTGTTTCACACCCTTGGTCGGCAGCAATCAATTTCATAAACTCGCAACTCAGAGGAAATTATTCGAATTTTCCACATGGCAGCCACGCAGACTAAGCTCCAAGCTTTCTTTAAGTTCTCACCTTGTCTCCCAACACAGTTACGTTTTTGTGTCATCCTGGAAAACGCCTCCTCAACTCATGCAGGTGACTGAAGATGTCTGAGAAGTAAACCTGCTGAAGAAGCCATGAAGGGTCGCTGAACAATTCAGCAAAAAGAGACCTTCGTCCCTGCAGGAACATAAACACTTCAGTTCACAGTTCAAAAAGTCTATTTAACATTTCCCCCCGTGCAAGCCACATCACTTCAGTGTGCAAGAAAAGACTTCTATGAAGTGTACCAGTGTTCCCTGTAAGGTGGGTGTTTGTGCAGCCACTAAGGAGAGAGTCAAATGAAGCCCAGCTGATTCGCAGAGCGCCCACCACTCGGTTTTTGTTTCTACTGGTGGCACATGTCTAGGTGCACATAAAAATTATTCCGCACAGGGATGGAAAAGATCAGAGGAAACACTGAAGTGCATCGTTTCATCGTATAAAGTTACCAACAGGTGAGATGACAGAGTTCTGCATTTTACAAAATTTGAAATGTCTATAGACGTCTCACGCGACCCAGAAGGCTGACGTATGAAGCAATAGGTCCAAACTACATGTGACATAATTGATTTCAATCTTGCAGCAAGCCCACTGTTCATGTTTTGGCACCGTCACAGCATATAACGATACATTTTCCCCCATCGATTGCAAAATACTTGGCAGCTTCATCAAACATGCTAAATAGACGTCCGCCGGGCGTTTGGCTAGAAGAACATGTTTTCCTCAACAGTAGCATCGGAATTGTATTGAACGAAAGCGAAGAACTGGGCTGAGCCTGGAACATCTGTTGATTTATCAAACTGAACAGTGAGGAATTCGCACCGTTTTAGCTTTACAGTCAACAGGTCATGAGTGTCATCAGCCATTTCATTAATATGCTTGAATCTGCATCATCTGAAACAAGAATAGCTTGAGACCAGGCCTACTGAGGGAGGGGAGGAAAGCAAAAGGCGCCGTTGCCCTTGCAACCTGGCGATTTTAAAGGGCCCCGGGTTTCCAGGTGCGGTTAACCCTTTAAATTGCCCTGGGCCATTTAAATTTCCACCAGAGTGCTGCACGACATGCAACACGCAGCTCTGAGGGCTGAGGGGCCGGGGCAGCGCACCTTGGCCGAGGTGATGCTGAGGGCTGGCTGCTCCAGCTCCGCCCCTTCCTCTTAAAGCCTTGCCCCTTCCAGGAGCATGGCGCTGTGACCCCTCCCTTCCATGTTGCTCAGGGGCCCTGAGTGGTTGTCAGTTCCCCTGCTTGAAGCTTCTTTGTCCCTTACAAGTTTGTAACCCTGGCTAGTGCCACAGAAAGTCTGAGATTCTCAGCTATTGTACGTGCCTTACATGTTTTTCTTCACTCAGTGCACGGTTGACCTGTGGAACTCCTTGCCAGAGGATGTGGTGAAGGCTAGGACTTTAACAGGGTTCCAAAAAGACCTAGATAGATTAATGGAGGGTAGGCCCATCAATGGCTAGTGTCCCTAGCCTCTGTTTGTCTGGAAATGGGTGACAGAGGAGGGATCACATGAGGCTGCTCCCTTTGGGGCATCTGGTATTGGCTACTGTCGGCAGACAGGATATTGGGCTGGACGGACTGTCGGTCTGACCCCGTCTGGCCATTCTTATGTTCGGGCAACACGAAGTGACACGAGAGATGAAGCGGCAAGCGCATTCTTACTGCTGTTGCGTGTGTTCGACATCGCCATCTGCTGGCTATTCAAGCTGTTCAGATTGCCTGTGAAGAACTCCACCGACTCATTCCTTCCCCACAGAAGCTTCCTTTCCAAATCCCAAATAAACTTAGGAGGCTTCAGGCTGTCAGCACTTAGCACGTCACCGCCCGCAGCACCACCAGGCTTACTGTCGACCGCTGCAAGGTCATCCATTCAATGGCGGCAGTCACAGTGGCTGCCTTTCGCCCTCGGCACCCTTTCATGCTGCGAAGGGGTTGGGCTGCTCTCTCCCAAAACGTCTCCACTGCGCAAAGGACACCACGGTCTGGACAGGAAGCAGCAGCCAGCTCACGTGGCTGCGTGAAGTCACGTGGTTATGTGAAGACCACACAGGATGGACCTCCCTGGTCTGGCACCCTCGGGTCCTGACTGGTCCCGAAGGAGGGAGTTTGCCGGACCAGGGGTGGTCGGTTCCTCTATTGATGGACTCCGGGCTCTCCCAGGGCCTGGCAGCAGATCACCAGGCTCTTCTGGCCCCGGACCACCCGACTTCTGAATCCATGGCCAGCCCATGCCGTGGCACTGGGCTCCGCTATCCCAGGACACCGGTCTCTGCAGCCAGCCACAGGGCTGCCGAGGCTTCGTGGCTGGTCCTGAGCCTACTGGGCTAACTGCCCTGGGGCTGCTTTGCCCTGGGGCTGCTGGGGATCAGCTGAGCTACTCCCTGCTCCCAGCCTCCTGGTTACTTCCTGCCACCAGCTGCCTGGGGCTCTCTGGCCAGCAACATCCATGGTCCTGCCAGCCCATGGATTTTATCAGACCCAGAGAGTCCCGGACCAGAAAGGTTTCACTTGTACTATTAATGAGACCATATTTTGGAAAGAGGAAGAAATCTCTCTGCCAATATAAAATTGTATAAGAACTGAGATTACTCACTATATTTGCATAGGTTTGAAATATTAGTTTATTAATGCTGATGGGCCAGTATCGTTTGTCATTTATTTAATGATATTTAAAGTTCGGGGTCAAATTTTTTTAAGTCTTCATTAATGGAGGTCACTTTTTTTTTTTTTAAGTCCAAAAGGGGGTCGCCAGCACAAATAGGTTTCAAGCTTAAAGCTCAGCATGTGCTTAAATTCTTTGCCGAATCAGGGCCACCCTCTGCCAAAGAATTTTGGATGAAAATCTACTGGGATGAAAGGTGCAATCCAAGGTCACGATCTGATTCTGAATGGTTCTTCTCCAAGCAGCCATATAAGCCCACTTGTTAAGACATATGACTTTGTTCCTAACTATTGGCATTGCTGTGGAATTGGTATTAGTTGTTCTGTCCCTTGGCTCCATTAGATTAGCATGAGCACTCGCAGTTTAATTCCAATCCACCTGCCATAGTAAAACCCTCAGGCTGCAACTTGGCTTAACAAATTTCCTCCTTGCTAGGAGGGGGAAAACATCCTTTATGATCATTCCAAAAGGGAGTCATGAAATGTTTCTCCTAAGCTTTCCCATCCATGTGCAGAATATTTTTTATGTGCACTGAGGCTGGTACAAATGTGCACCACCACTAGAAACACAAAACCCAGCTCTGGGTGCTCTGCTAATCAGCTGGGGGGGTAGAAAGCTTGATGGGCAGAAATATACCAAATAGCCATGAGCAACTGACATCAGTCTAGGGGCCTGATTTAACATCTATGAAAGTCAATGGGAATCTTTCTATTAACTCTATTAAGTGATTGTCTAGGAAGGAGTACTGCTAAAAGGGATTTAGGGGTCATATTGGATGATAAGTTAAACATGAGTCAACGGTGTGACACTGTGGCAAAAAAAGCCAATATGATTCTGGGATATATTAACAGGAGTATTGTGAGCAAGACATGAGAAGTCATTCTTCCCCTCTACTCTGCGCTGATTAGGCCTCAATTGTGAGTATTGTGTCCAGTTCTGGGCGCCACATTTCAAGAAAGATGTGGAAATATTGGATAAAGTCCAGAGAAGAGCAACAAAAATATGAAAGGTCTAGAAAACATGACCTATGAGGGAAGACTGAAAGAACTGGGCTTGTTTAGTTTAGAGAAGACCGAGAGGGGACAGGATAGCAGTTTTCAAGCATCTAACAGGGTGTTAGAAGGAGGAGGGAGAAAAATTGTTTGCCTTGGCCTCTGAGGATCAAACAAGAAGCAATGGGCTCAATTTGCAGCAAGAGAGGTTTAGGTTGGACTTTAGGGAAAACTTCCTTCCTGTCAGGGTGGTTAAACACTGGAATAAATTGCCTAGGGATGATCTAGATCAGTGTTTCTTAAACTTTTTAAGACCAAGGAACACCAAACAATTTTTTTGAGGAACACCAAGGATTTTTTGTTGGAAAAAAAAAAAGGAGGAGGGGGGAGGTGGGGAAAAGTTATTGACAAAAAAAAAAAAAAAAAAAAAAAAAAAAGGTCGCCTGCCGCTTTAAAGGAAGCCATTTTGAACTCTGTTGTTCTCTGCAGCACACCTCCGACTGCCTTGCCACAGAACACACTTTAAGAAACACTGATCTAGATGGTGCTTGGTCCTGCCAAGGATTCTATGACCTCTGGAGGTCCCTTCCAGTTCTACAATTCTATGATTCCACGAACTCCAGTGGGAGTTAAATGAGGCATGAAGAGGGATGTGCCATGTTGTCATGTTACATATTTTGCACTATGGACCTTTTGGACCAGTGTCCAGCTCTCCTGTTCTTGAGGTCTTGGATTTGTCATCTGGCTCCTGGTCTGGTCTTGGAGCAGAACAAGAACGTGCTGTTCCTTCTAGAGGCTTATAGATAAGCCTCGATTTAGCCCTAAGCAAGTAAATAAAAAAAAAGCCAAAGCCAATCGGTAAAGTAGTTATTGCAAATTATTTGCTCAGTTTTAATTATCAAGTTTTGGCACCCATTAGTTAAACTGGTTAATTGTATTATAAAGAAAACAACAAATCACAAGGCTGACGATAATGAGGCTGAACAGGCATTTAATTATCCTTGTTCTAGACAGAACAATTATTAATTTTAAATGGCAAAAAACTCATTTGAAAAGTTTGGAGTCTGGAGAATTATCACAGCAAGTTTAATATCACTGCAGGAGATCCATGGTCAAAGCTTTCATTAATACCACTAAGCCATGCAAATCAGTTCCAGCCCCCTCTCCTCCTACCCCGTAAAGGCAGAACTAAAACAAGCAGCCCCACAGTCACAAATGTTGGGTTTGGATCTTCCTTGTCAGCTATAAACAAAGCACTCTAATATCCATATAAACAAATTACTGGGTGACTTGGAAGATCGTGAATCAGCGCATTAAACAGGTAAATACAACAGGTACTGTTCACGAATGACGGCATCTCAGTTTACTTTCAGTTTGGCAAAGGAACTTGTGAGGGTGTTAATTTAAAAAAAAATCTGTAGACGCTTTTACAAGTTAGTGTACATTTAAGTTCCAGGATCACGTTAATTATGTAGGCCTCGTTCTTGTACCATGTCGCAAAAAGCAACATGGTATTTTCAGATTCATCAAGGTCAATGCAATAGATGGAAGGTTTTCCAGCGGAGTCCATCATTGCGATTTTGCGTAGTAGCATTAAATCACTGTCCACCTGGGATCACAAAAATAGTTAAGAGCTCACAGTTGTGCTAACCTGCTGAGGAAAGGCTAACCATGTAGTCCTTGGTGAAATGATTGCTACCATAGGCACATAAAACTATCCTCAACTCCAAAGAGTCTAGAGCAGCCGTGGCCAATCCACGGCTCGTGAGCCATGTGCGGCTTTTCCCCCCCTCCAGGATGCGGCTCATGAAGCCCTTCCCCCCATGGCTCAAAGCCACTGCCACCCCCCCAAAAACGGCCCTCTCTTCCTGGCTCCCAGTGCTGACCTGGGCAGGGGAGCCGTCTGGCGCGGCCATTAAAGATGTATAGTTAAAGATGGTGTCGGCTGGTGAGAGCCTGATGTGGCCCAAAAGCCTCTAAACGCGTTTAAATGCTTGTTCTTAAAGGGGCAGAGGGGGTTGGGGTTTTTTTTGTTTTTTGTTTTTGCTCGACCAAACGCGACCAGGGCCTCCTTTTTTTGCTCGACAACTTTGCCCCGGCTCTTTGCGCTGGATCCATTGATATCTTGGCTCTTTGCCCAGAATGAGTTGGCCACCCCGGTCTAGAGTATGATGGAGTTGCATGCTATGGGCTCAGGAGGACTAGCCAGAGGGTAATGTGATGGCCTTGTCATGGTAGCCAGTGCCTCAGTTTCCCTACCTCTGAAGAGGGGATAATAATCCTCTATAAAGTGCTTTGCGTTCTTTGGCTAAAACGTGCCATGTAATAACCAAGATGTAGCATACAGTCGTTCTATAAAGATAGTCTCACAAAGCAGAAGCAGAGTCTTTCCTGCTGGAGTTCTTCAAACCTCGGCCCTTGAACTGTTCAGAAGGGACCAGTCCCACCTTTTCCTGTGGAGATGTATTGGGTGAAATTCTGAACCCTCCTGGGAGTTGTGCTATTGAATTCAGCAGAGCCAGAATTCCACCCACTTGACTCTAGGATCTTTAAGGGTAGCAGGAAGATGCCTGCAGGTTTTCACTTGTTTTACCGAACAAATGCACGGAGCAACCTGGCTCTAATAAAACCCCAGGGTCAGCTCCAGCTTGGGGGAGCTGCTCTGCTCAGAAAAATGAAAGCACAAACCACAGATAAATAGATCAAACTCCAGTCCCAGTACGGATGCCCTTCTCACCTGCTTAGTACCTGGACAGGAGTCTGATAGATTGAAACACGTCAGGAGGGATGCTCTGTTTCCCCAGGTTTATGGGAACATTCCAGCAGGGGGCGCTATAACCTCAGCTGGACTCAAGTGTTGCATTGGCCACATGTAGGGGAGTTCTTGAAAATGGCCTTAAATAAAGTGCACACGTGCTATTAAGGCAAGTTGCTGTGGCCCCTCTACCGTGCGGGCCTAGAACCTCCATTGTGCTATGCAACGCGGCTCCACATTAGGGATGTTAAATATCAGTTAATTGAATAGTCGATTAACCTCAAGAATTCTTATCGGTTACTTGACTAGTCTATAGTACCCAGGGGTGGGACAAGCAGCCAGTGCGCTCCAGTCTCACTCCCAAGGAGCTCCCTGCCACTCCCTGTATCAGAGGCAGCAGTGTGGGGTGCCAGGCAGGAGCTGGTTCATGAGGGAGGCCAGTTTAAAAACCAGGGTGGCAGCAGCCCCTGTCCAGGGGAGGTCTGAGCTCCCAGACCGGGTGCGAGTCGGGACTGAGCCCGGATCCTAATACACGTTAAATGCAGAGCTGCAGCAGGGGTAGCTTCCGGACCCATCGCAATCCAGGACTGAGTCAGGCTACTGGCCAACCTGCTAAAAAATGTACTGGTGGAGGGGAGGGAGAAAATGCGTGTAGTCTATAGCATTAACTTATATGCTTTTGCTTATCAGTTAATCGACTCTGCTATTACATCCCTACTCCACATGGCTCTTGGGTTATGTTTGAACCCTCCCCTTCGGTTCCCATGATCATGTGATACATTCGGAGCCTCTCCTTGGGAAGAACTATCACCGGGGCGGCCCTAGACTAGCTGCCAGCAACTGGCGCCCGAGGCGAACCATGCAATCGGCGCCCCCACCTCCAAACCCCTCGATATTACGCCACCATTTGGCGCCTCATTTAACTTGGTGCCCTAGGCGACCGCCTAGTTCGCCTATATGGCCGGGCCGCCCCTGACTATCACGTTATCTCATGATCTAATACATTTGTTCGTCTCCACGGTGCTGCTCCTTGCTTTCACCGCTCCAGACCAACACAGCGACCCTCTAAGTCTATCTTAGAGGGCAGCACCTACCAGCAGGAGGCTGATGGAGCTTGAAGCCAATTTTAAACCTGGTGGAACCCAGAGGTTTTGTTCTCGCTGATGCAGCTTTCCCTGTGGGCACTAAGGGATGCAAATCGCCCACATCCCGCAGCGTCAGCAGGGTGGATCTGGCCCACTGTGTGCAATAGAACTCGCAGTGCCAATAAATGGCATTAGGACCGACCACTCAAGGTTACGACAGAGCCGACTTGCCAGCAGCTGGCTGCTTCTGACACGCATTGGTCCCACATATAAACGCCTTTAAAAAGTGTGCAGTGGGTGATCGTCGGCTCAGCTACCCGCTGTCTTGGTTTAGACCCATACATAAAGTGTCAAATTTAAGCATGAATGACAATTCATGGCGAAGTATCAATGCACACAAAACAGACATAAGACTCTCTCTCAGAGAGAAAGCTGTTGCTTGCCATTTCAGCCAGACTGACCATTCCCTCAATGACCTTAAAACATGCATATTGCTTCAAAGAGACTTTAATTCCAGACTTCAAAGAGAAGCTTCAGAATTCAGAAACAAAGACTCTAATTATCTCACTCATTACAAAGATAGCTTCCCCAATTATCACCCCTAATGTCATTACCTCACAGACACTAACCTTCTCCCCTCACCCCCACTCTGTTCTAAAATTTGATTTGTCAATTTCACATGCGTTCATTTTTTTGATCGTATTACTTTGGTATATATGGTCGTGCCAATTTTCTTCCACAAATTGATCTGAGGAAGTGGGTCTGGCCCACGAAAGCTCATCACCTCATAAACCATCTTGTTAGTCTTTAAAGTGCTACATAGTCCTGTCTTTTGTTTTAGCTAGACCAGACTAATACGGCTACATCTCTATTACTAAAGTAATAGTAAAAATGTGTTAAGTACGTCAGAAGCTAGAAGCCTGCTCAATAACCACAGGGACACTGGACAGTCAAGGACTCAAGGACGATAAAGCCATTGCAGAGAAACTAAAAGAATTCTTTGCCTCTGTTTTCATGGCTGAGGATCTGAGCGAGATTCTGCGCCATTCTTTTTAGGTGACAAATCTGAGGAACTGTCCCAAACTGAGGTGTCACTCAAGGAGATTTTGAAACAAATTCATCAACTCTAGAGTAATAAGTCATCTGCATCTGATGGTATTTACCCAGAAGTTCAACTGTGAAATCGCAGAACGACTAACTGTAGTCAGTAACTGAGCATGTCTCAGATTCTGTTCCAAATGACTGGAGGATAGCTAATGGGAAGCCAATTTTTAAAAAGGGCTCCAGAGGTGATCCCACCAATACCAGACCAATAAGTCTGACATGAGGGTGACGAGGCAACAAAATGGCAGGTGAAATTTAGTGCTGATAAATGCAAAGTGATGCACATTGGAAAGCAATCCCAGCTAGACATACAATATAATGGGGACTCATTCAGCTAAAGCTACTCAAGAGAGAGATCAGGGAGTCACTGTGGAGAGTTCTCTGAAAACATCCACTCAGTGCGCAGCGGCAGTCACAAAAGCAAACAGCATGTTGGGAATCAATCAGAAAGAGAGAAAATCCCATATTGCCTGTATATAAATCCATGGCACGCCCACATCTTGAATACTGTGTCCAGGTAGCGGGGATTTTGTCCACTCTTGTAGTCCTGAGTTCACTCTGTTGTTGCATTCCCTGGTTGCTTTGTTGTTGCTGTCCTATGCTGCTCTGCAGTGACTCTGTGTGTGTCTGCGTGCCTCAGTTTCCCTGGGCACTGCATCACTATCTGCATGAGGAGAGGAAGGCTGGGGGCTGTGCGCAGTGGCTGTGAGTGTGAGTGAGTTTTTCAGCTGGCTGGTGAAGAAGGGAGCATGGCTGGCCTGGGGTGCTGGGCCCCCCTTTCCCCAATCTGGGCTGTACTGACTGCTCCTGGCTCCTGTAACAAGAAGTCTGAGCTACACTGTGTCTCTGTGAACCAATAAACCTTCTATTCTACTTGCTGGCTGAGAGTTATGTCTGGCTGCAGATGGGGGTGCACGGCCTGGTGACTCCCTCACATTCGGTGACAGCCGGTGATGTAGCAGTACCTTGCTGGTTGCTGTGCTTGGGCTGTGGGTGACCCCTACTGGCCTCTGTCTGTGAGCACTGCCCAGCGGGGGGAGTCTTGAGGGCTCCCATGACAGTGACCGAACCGGTTCTACCGGTTAAGGGAAGGGATGGAACAAAAGAAGTGAATGTTGGGGGAAGGGTCAGTTGCTGGCTGGGAAACATGAAGGGACCAGCCTAAGCTGAGGGGTTAGGGGTGATGGACCCCTAACCCAAGGGGTCTGAGGCATCCTGGCCCTGACGTCTATGCCGTGCTGTATCCTGGAGAAGCAATAAACCCTCTGGTTCTACTGGCTGGCAGAGTCTTGCTGCTATGGGGGTGCAGCGTCGGGGAAACCCAGACGCGTCGTCACACAGCCCCGCATCTCAAGAAAAGATAAGTTGGAATTAGAAAAGGTTCAGAAAAGGGCAAAAGAATGATTAGGGGTATGGAATGGCTGCTACATAAGGAGACATTATTAAAACTTAAGCTTTTCAACCTGGAAAAAAGATGACCAAGGATATGGTCAAGGTCTGTGGAATCATGACTGCTGTGCAGAACATAAATAAGGAGGTGTTATTTACCCCTTCTTATAAGAACTAGAGGTCACCCAATGAAATTAATAGGCGGCAGATTTAAAACACACACAAAAAGCACAGTAAACCTGTGGAACTCCATGCAAGTGGATGTTGTGAAAGCCAAGACTATAAAAGGGTTCAAAAAAGAGCTAGATAAATTCATGGAGGTTAGATCCATCAATGGCTATTAGCCAGGATGGGTAGGGATGGTGTCCCTAGCCTCTGTTTGCCAGAAGCTGGGAATGGGAGACAGGGGACGGATCTCTTGGTGATTCCCTGTTCTGTTTATTCCCTCTGGGGCACTAGGCATTGGCCCTGTTGGAAGACAGGACACTGGGCAAGATGGATCTTTGGTCTCACCTGGTCTGGCCGTTTTGATGTTCTTTTGCCTTAGCACAAGGATTTCATGGGCACTTACTGACAGCCCAGTTCCAAAGCTCGCTCCCAACACAGACCGTCCGCGTCCCCTTGTTTCACATTCCCAGGCAGAAATGAGAAGACAGAGCAGCTGGGGCGAGCACTGGATGGAAGAAGGCAGAGGGGAAAAGGGAAGCACTTAGCCCTGGCCCTGCTGGTTTGATGCTGGTCAGGGGAGCAAGCAGCACCAACACAAAAGACTGACCCTCAGAGAGCTAATGGCCACCACGCACTGGGACCGCTGCATGTTTCCTTCCTTCTACAGCCAAGCGAACTCACAGCCCCTTGCTCATTCCTGGGCCATGCAGCTTCTTTCTCCTTGGCCCAGCTCAGCAAATCACCCCGTGCCGAGATATCAACCCCAGCTGCCCTTCGTGCCTTTGCGCCGGATTCCTGAAGGGCATGAGCGGGCCGGAGGGGTAGGTCTCCCCAGGAAACAGCTCCCACCATCCGTTCAGCCAGCCGGCTCTCTGTGCTACACCTGGCAGCCAGAAGAACCGGGATCCTGCGGTGGTGCTTGTCTGGCTCCCGCCACTCATGCCCACTGGGCTGTGAAGAAAGCAGTTGGAGGAGAAGAGGATCTTGGCAGAAAATGCTGACGCTGCACGGATCTGAGGCTGTTTCCAGAGAGCGCTGCAGACAGCTTTCAGCCCCACGGCTGGCAACAGAAGTGAGCAGTGCCCAGGTTCGCGTGCATGAAGCAGCGAAGGGGAGAGAATTCTGCCTCATTTTGGACTCTGGGGATTCACAAGTCACATGCCCCAAATCTGTGACCAGCAAAGAGGTCTGATTGCTTAGGCTGGACACGCCAGACACTTGTGTTGCTCGGGGGTTCTGCGTGCCTTCTTCCCCAGGGTTGGCTCATTCCCCTTACCCTGGAGAGCAGCGAGGCCGGGGGAATTAATTCCACACTTTCACACACGTTAACATCGGCACACAGCAGAGAGCCTTCTGTGAAACGCAACAGGGGGATTTCTGAAGCCCACCGCTGCGAAGGAGGCAGGCCAGTGACTAGTGATCACCTACCAGGGCTCCAGGAACTGACACTACCTCTTCTGTGGTGCATTTGAGCACGTCACGTCCCTTTTCCTTGCCTCAGTTTCTCCATCTGCTAAAGAGTGCTGATAATCCTGACTTTACGGAAGGGCTGCAGGGTTGCACCTGTGACCAATGAACACTCATGTATCTGTGGGCATCTTTTCTTCTTGCTGGCGGAGATCACGTGGCCATTACAGCATGCAGCGTTGCTTTTCCCCCCACTAGAGACCAGCACTCACATCCAACCGATGTGCACAAGGGGAGTGGGAGGGGGGCAGTAGATAAGATTTCTGGCCACACCACAAAACCTGCAGTGGCAAAAGGAGTCCCACAGCTGGACCGGCAGGGATGCTTGTTGCACATCTGGCAGGAGGTGCATCAGGCCCAGAGATCGGCCATCAGGGGCTTTCTGGAGATCAGGCCAGAGATACACAGGCAGAGCGAGACCAAAGCACCCGGGAAGAGCTGCCACGTCGGGGGGGAAAAACAAAGGACGAACTGGTGCAGAGTCAATTGCCAGTTCTGTGTGAGGGCCCGAGGAGGAAACACCCTAATGCTGTGGGTCAGGACCAAGATGTTCTGCCCAAGATGCAGAGTTTCCCCATAGGAGGCTGCTCTGTAGGCTGGGGCTAGGGTGATATCCTGGCAGGGCGGTGTGTGGAGCAGGCATGAATCTCTTTGCTAGAGCTGCCTGGGGAAGCTTTCAGAGCATCTGGCTGTGAAATATCTGGCTCTAGCCTCCTTCCCCACATCCACAAGCGTCCAACCCATGTGGGAACAGAAAAGGAAACTCCCCAACGCGGCCCAGCTGGGCCGGTTCCTGCTGCACTATGCCAAGTGGTTAAAAAAACAACCAACCCGCACCAGGCCCACAGCTTACCAGCCACGTTCCCACCATTAGAAACTCAGTGCTCAGAGTCTCCTGTGCCGGGCAGGTTGCGTGGGGAGCTTTTATCTGATGTGCTGAATAGAATCCAAAGCGGGGGAAAGCTGGCTTCTGAGCATGCTTTCTGTGGCTTCCCTTGCGGGAGAAGGGACTCATTGTAACCTCTCGCTGAGACAGCTTCCAAGAGTGACGACTCTCTCCGTAAAAAAAAAAACCACCCGAAACTTCTGTTTACCCAAGATAAAACTCAGCGCTATTCAGCAGCGCAGCTCAAATGGGCATCCATCTTTTTCCCAGGGACAGAGCCTTTATTATTTGGTAGCGTCTTGATGGCAACTGTTTGTATTGATCAGCTTGGCATCTAAACAATCTATAGGAAAAAGGAAAAAAGCCAAACCTCCCCCTGGAAGAAACAAACACACTCTCCCCATTTATCCTGGGGGGGTCAGTCGAACAGATCACATTTTTCAAAGCAGATAATCATGCTCCCCCCGCTGCCCCAGCGTCTGTCAGCTCGTCGTAGTTGGCATGATAAATGTTCGCTTTTAGGCAAGAATGGATTGATTATTAATAGCTTAGATACCAGTTACAGGAACTGCAATAAAACTAGATTTTAATTTCCCTCTCTATTAAGGAATCTCATGTTTCATTCAATGGAGAGAGCAGATACTGGCCCTTGTAAAGATATTAGATTTATTGCAGCTATAAAAGATCATTGATGCTTTTAAGTATGTTTTATCTTTGACTGGTTTTTTGAAGAAAAGTTGGGACGGGGGTATCTTAGTGAGGCCTAGTCCTCTAATCCCCGAGCTTTGAGTGAGCCATAACGGGATGGTAGCTTGGCTAGCTGGGTAAGTGACTGCGGAATTGACATTTCGATGAGCGTTGAAGATTTTTCCTTAACAAAGGATCCCTTACAAGCCTCACACAGAATCGGTGCCTGTCTTGTGACAGACCCAACAGACCGGCCCCTCGGTTTTGACCCTCCACTGCCATCTGTGGAGAAAGCTCAATCACGTCGGCTGCGGAATGCTCAGGTGTGCAGCTAACGATGACAAATGAGGCGTTTCCGACTTTCTCCTTTGTCGCTGGGGGCAGTTAGAAGAGGCCATTGGCATATTTGCTAGCTGCTTCGATCCATGAGCGCTGCCTGGCCCCCTCTTGGACCTGCACAATGCACTCCCCTCGGCTACTGAAGGGTTAAGACAGCTAGACTAACATGCTTAACTTGTGTGGATACAGTCGTAATATATACATTTACCCTGGTAGCTGCAAAATGCTTTGGGATGGGAGATGATCTAACATGCCTTATTACTGGGCACTCTTCACCCATCACTGAAATGCAGCCAGCTCCTGTAGTTGTCCAGAAATGTCATTCAACCCTGGAAGAAAGTCTCTTCCCAAGGCATGGAAAGGAGCGGGCCTAAAGCCAGGCCTGTTTTTCTGCAGGCAAATTTAGAACAGAGGAATCTAGTGTGAATACAACGTCAAACTGATGTGAGGTTGGAACAGCATTAGAACAATTCCATTGCCATTTCGGAGCTTCTCACTTGTGGCTCACATCACGGCTATACGTTTAGAACTCAGTTCCTCCTACTCCAAAAGTCAAGGAACCCTCCCGCCTGAGCTATGGAGGATCTCCACTGATTGTTAGCAGTACAGAGCCTATGTCACACGGTGCAGCAGTGATAAGCACATACATACACTAGCCAATTCATTGAAATATTTACAGTACCACCAGGCAATTAAAGTTCAGTGGGGGCACAAATCACTCCAGGGGTGTTTTAAGGTTCTAACTTGTCTCTCTCAGCACATCAAAAAAGGAACAACTGACTGGTTTTGAGCTGCCATAACTTTCTTGTAGTGAATGCCTGTTTGCCATTTAAAAAACCCTCCAGTGTATCAGGAAAATCACTTAATCACGGATGAGATGTTTCTGCTCTGATTTGTGTCTGAATAAGGGGGAAAAACCATAAAAGCCGCCTTGACTGACGAACAGAGTGGTGCATTTTAATCTCTTATAACTTACTTTTATGATGTAATTCTGACTTACGTTATTGCATTTGTATTTAGAAAGCACACCAGCTGGTGCCCGCAAAACCACTTTGAATTAGGGTTCCCAAATAACGTTAAATTTAGATTTAATAAGACAGTTATCGCATGGGATTTAAAAGCCAATTGATCATTTACGAAATATCTCACAGCTCAGCAGAGTGTGCAGCTTGGCCATCTGATTACGTGATCGCTGACACGGAGTCAGCACGCTTTTAATAATCAGTGGCTGTTGATGTAGCACGGGGCCTTTCTGCGAGTCGAGCCCGCGGTTACGTTTCATAGGACAGTGGTGTGCGCTGGAAGTTCTGCTCTGCCCTCTTCCACAGGGGGCCTCAGGCTTGTTCTCTTTCACCTCAGGAGCCTACCTCAGCTACGCAGCCAGATTACTCGATTTCTCAAGCGTGCGTGAGCTCAGCTCTCACTCGGGGCATTTTTTGCATCCTTGTCAAAGCCTGACTTGGCCCTTTTTGCCTCCTCTGCCTGCGACTGGGGTTCTCCACCTGAACGAAAAGTGGGGGCTGTCCTGACTTCAGGGCCCATCCTGACACCCCAGCCAGGTGCTTTGCAGACCTGAAGGAGTCACTGGCCAGCTGAGGCAGTAAAAGTGCCAGCAGGCCCAGCTGCCCCATGGACCAACCACCACTCCCGACTGGACCACCTTGCCACGAGGGATTTAAAATCCCACTGAATTGGTTAACCAGTTAAACTTAATGTTTAACCAGTTAACTGATTAAAGACAATGGGGGGGGGGGTCCGCTCCAGCCCACTGCCTTATAGTGGAGGGCCCCTAGTCTTGGGCTGTAAATAGCCGTCTCTAAGTAATTTGCCCTGAATTGACACTCTCAGCAGTGCCCCGAGACTCCCCCCCGGGTTTCTGTTTCCCCATCCAATCTCTACCTTATGTATTTCGAACCATTGGCTTTGGGGGACCCAAGGGGTGTCTCTCACCATGTGCATGTACAGTGTCTAGTGGAGAGTTACACTATGTCTAGACGACATTTTATTTTCGAAAGAGGATATGCAAATTCCACAGGAATTTGCATATCTTCTTCTGCTCTCACTTTCGAAAGAGGATCTTTCGAAAGTGAAAGTAGTCTGGATGTGGGTTTTTTGGGGGAAAAAAAACCCTTTCAGGGGAAAAAAATAAGCTCTTCCTTAAAAAATGAGGTTTACGCCGTTTTTTCGAAAAAGGGTTTTTTTCCTGAAAAAAAACCGCATCCAGACTACTTTCACTTTCGAAAGCTCCTCTTTCAAAAGTGAGATCAGAAGAAGATATGCAAATTCTTTTGAAAATAGAACATAGTTTCGACGTACCCTTAGACACCTAACTGCGCTGGAAGGGTGGGGCTTAGGTCCTGGAATTTCCCATTGGCTAGCCTGGGCGCCTGCCCAATCAGCATGCATGTTTCCATGAATCCCTTTTTAGGTGCCTAACTCCCTCCGTTCATTGGGCCGGGAGCCTGGGAGCTTAACTCAGGGCTGTGAATTCCACGCCTGACAGTGAGTGGCAGTAACCCTCCCATCTTGCAAAACCAGCCCCAAAAGTGTATTTCGGTCAAGTCAGCATCTCTGACTGTGGGAGCAGATCGGTTCAGTGAGCCAGGGTTGTTTGGGGAGTACGGGAGCTCTGTTGACAGTCCCCACGTCAGTGTTTCTCTGCAGACGCCATCAGGCCATTTGGCATACGTGGACCCTGCTGCTGCATTGTCCGGCCCCTTGCAGAAACATGTGTCCCCCTCCCATCAGTGTGAACACTGAGCTGATTACATTTTGCACAGGTGGAGGTGACTCGAAGTGGAAGATCAGACCAGGTGTTTGGGTTGTTGAGGGTTTTTTTTTTTTTGTTTAAATCTTTGAGAAACTTTGCTGCCACTTTTTTATATTATTATTTCAGAACTGTGACATGCTGCTCCTATACGCTGGATAATTTACTTTTCTAATCAGATTGATTTCCATTCAAATGAATTCTCTTATCCGTCTCTCTTCCAGGAATGTTATTTTAAGCATGGGCCAAGTCTTGGCACAAATGTATAATCAAACGATGAGATGCAGAGGGCATTGTGGTACTTTATGGTGAATCAAATAGAAGTTAAATTATAGAAGCTTTTAGGCACAATAATTTATGTATTGGGACTTCTGTATTGGTTCACTGGATCACATCACCTCCCGGATTTATCTGTCTTCTTAATTTGCGACTCGACATTCCGCTTCCTCCCTCTCCCCCCCCCCCATGCATTGAATTAGACTGCTCTAATTTCTTTTCAGAACAGAATCAAACTTCATTTGGGGTTTGCAATGCTAAATGTGTTAGAGCCAGCCGGGTGTAGGCAGCTATCGCAGAAAAGTTAGACATAATCAGGTCAGAAGAACCCTTTTCCTTAGCCACAGCTGAAGTCTTATCCTTGACACAGAATGTTCTTCCCTTTTGCAGAATTGAACCGCTTCACGGTACTGACTCATTTTATTTCCCCTGTGGAGAATGGTTTATGGCCACTGTCTGGGTTGTGCAGGGGAACCAACAATCCCTTCCCACATTGCGGAGGCCAGAGACACCAGCAGCACAGACTGTGTGAGGTTGAAAGAAACAGGGAGTAGGAAGCATGGTCCAGACTGGGATATGGAAGACCTGGGATCTGCCACAGACTTCCTGGGTGACCTTGAGCAAGTCAATTCATCAATCCTGTGCCACAGTTCCTCACCTGTAAACTAGGGAGGGCACCTCCTTCTCTCTAAGGAGCAATGTGAGGATAATATCCAGTAAAGACTGAGATGCTCTGAGATACAATAGTGATGACGACTATTAAGTAGCTAGAAGGCAAGAAGAGGAAGAAAGCTGAAAGTGGAAGAGGGATTTGGCCCTCAGTCACGCGGTCTGTAAATCGGCAGAAAGATAGATAATGTCTCACACCGGTGCCCAATTCACTCTGTGGACGTGGGAAAGTCAGTGGATGTGATATACCTTGACTTTAGCAAGGCTTTTGATACGGTCTCCCACAATATTCTTGCCAGCAAGTTAAGGGAATGTGGATTGGATAAATGGACAGTAAGATGGATAGAAAGATGGCTTGAAGGCCAGGCCCAGCAGGTAGTGATCAAAGGCTCGATGTCAGGATGGCAGTTGGTTTCTAGCGGAGTGCCCCAAGGTTCGGTTCTAGGACCGGTTTTGTTCAATATCTTTATTAATGACCTGGATGAGGGGATGGATTGCACCCTCAGCAAGTTTGCAGATGACACTAAGCTAAGGGGAAGAAGTAGATACGCTTGAGGGCAGAGATAGAGTCCAGAGTGACCTAGACAAATTGGAGGATTGGCCATAAGAAATCGGATGAAGTTCAACAAGGACAAGAGCAGAGTCGTGCACTTGGGACAGAAGAATCCCAAGCATAGTTACATGCTGGGGACCAACCATTTAAGTAGTAGTTCTGCAGAAAAGGACCTGGGGGTTACAGTGGATGAGAAGCTGGATATGAGTCAACAGTGTGCCCTTGTAGCCAAGAAGGCTAATGGCATATTAGGCTGCATTAGGACGAGTATTGCTAGCAGATCTAGAGAAGTGATTATTCCCCTTTATTCGGCTTTGGTGAGGCCACAT
>JANRFK010000975.1:19758202-19772114 GCA_030068395.1 Apalone spinifera
GGGGCTGGACTTGATGACCTTCTGAGGTCTCTTCCAGTTCTATGATTCTATGGAGTTGAAAGGAAAGCTGCTGGGCGGGAAAGCCAAGCAGGACTTGGGTCCCAGTACAGAGACAGAGCCACACCCAGCATTTCGAAGGTGCCTTTGTATCTCCTTCTCCGGCACATGGATGTCATTTACCTCGGTCTGGAGCCATATTGCAGACAAGGCTACAAAGGCACCTTCAGCAAGTGACTAGACAGTGGGTCAACAAATACCTGACCTCTTTCAGGCCTGGCGTAGCAGAGTCAGGTTTCACATCCATATCCATGTGCATTTCTTGATTGCCATCCATTGCTGTTCTGGGGGTGGAAAGTGGTGCGGTGGGCAAATGCAAATTGAGCTCCTCCTGGCAGAGCTGCCAGCGGATAGCTGGCAAAGAAGGAGAGTCTCCTTTCCTTATCCCCCACAGCCTGGGAGCTAGAACCTTCGAGCCAGAAAACATCTTCAGAACTCGGGGAACTGTCATGCGCTTTGTGAACAGTGGTGCAGAATGGGGGCATTTATGCAGAGGCCTCTATATCCCACCCTGTTCCTCACACCTACCCTTGAGAACCAGCTGCCACAGGTTCCTACCCACCTGCTGCCCTCAAAGCCCCACCTTTAGGGAGGGCTCATGGCACAGAGGTGAAAACTTCCTACAGTAACACAGGCTCAGAAACTTTGCAGACAATTAGCACCCGTCTAAGTACCCCTCTCACCTCCCGTCTGACCTCAGAGCGCAACAGAGCCAAGGGGCTTCGGAGGGATCAGGATCTGGGGGCAGTGTGCAGCTGTGCTCTGGCTTTCCTGTCCACGTGTTCCCACACAACCCTTCCATGACCCCGCACTGGCCCTTTAAGGATTAAAACCCAGCCCTGGGAGAGTGGAGCCTGCAGCTGTGGCACGTAGCAGCCAATCAGGGCCCAGCTGGGGCTGTATAAATAAGGGCTCTTGGAGGGAGGATCAGACCCACTCTTGCTCTAGCTGGGGAGCAGGAGGGACCTGGCTGCCAGGGAAGCTGGAGGCAGGCAGAGCCGGGGAGCCCTGGCCTGACCTCACTCCCAGGCTGCAGGGCCTGAGAGGTACTAAGGCTGCAGGGAAACAGCCAGGGCAGGCAAAGGCAGCAGGTCCACACCCCCTTGCCAATGAGGAGTGGCCATTTCAGATGGTGGTTTGCCCCTGAGGTAAGGGGCTAGATGACGACTGGCAGTGGGTGGCTGAGGCAAGGTGGATTGGGGGTTCCCTAGGAGGGGAGGACCCCAGAGTGTGGGGCACTGACCTAGGATAGCACTAGGAGGAAAGGGCACTAGCAGGAAGGGGACGCTCTGGGGCTGAAGAGCTAATTCTCAGAGTGACCAACTGGAGGCGCTGTGGGGAGTGGATGCCCGTCCCACGACACCCTCACCATTAGCACAGGTGGGAAGCTGCTGCCAAGCCCCGAGAGAAGAAAAGCAGAGCCCTGCGCGGATACAAAATCTTGTAGCTGCATCCGCATCTGTATCCGCAAATATGAGCCACAGACATAAAGCAGATCTCCACAAGTTCGCAGGGTTCTAGCTACAAAACTTGTCTCCGCATCCTTCTCCGCAAGAATGAGCCATGGATACCTGCATCCACATCCGTGGATTTGGATCCTGTGGGTATAAAGCAGATACCTGTGAATTTGCAGGGCTCTAAAGAGAAGGTCCAAAAATGACATGGCTCAGTCTTTCAGAATCCCCTCCATGAAGCATCCTTCCGCACAAGACACTTAGAGAAAGACTTGCAAGTTAATTACCTTAATTCCGTTGGTAGAGCCGCTTCCCAAAGTTGTTAGCGGTTGTCATGCATGCCACTGCTGGCTTCACCAGCTCTTCCATCCAACTGAGGTAGTGGCCATTACTGGGCTGCTCCTGAGGACCTGCCCCTAACTATTGGCTTTAATTTCCTGCTGAGGATCAATATCCCTGACTGAGGAAAGGTAGGAGCAAACCACAAGCTGAGTTTTTAACCTAGCTCCCAAAAGCCGCCGGAATGGAATCGTAGAATCATAGAATCCTAGGGCTGGAAGAGACCTCAGGAGTCATCGAGTCCAACCCCCTGCCCAAGGCAGGACCAACCTCAACTCAATCATCCCAGCCAGGGTTTTGTCAGGCCAGGACTTAAAAACCTTTAGGGATGGAGATTCCACCCCCTCTCTAGGGAACCCATCCCAGTGCTTCCCCACCCGCCTAGGGAAATAGTTTTTCCTAATATCCAACCTAGACCTCCCCCACCGCAATGTGCGACCATTGCTCCTCGTTCTCCCAACTGCCACCACTGAGAACAGCCTCTCTCCTTCCCTTTGGAACTCCTCCCCTTCATGTAGTTCAAGGTTGCTATCAAATCCCCCCTCATTCTTCTCTTCTGTAGACTGATCAAGCCCAACTCCCTCAGCCTCTCCTCGTTAGTCATATGCTCCAGCCCCATAATCATTTTTGTTCCCCTTCACTGGACTTTCTCCAATGCATCCACATCCTTTCTGTAATGAGGAGCCCAGAGAAAAGGGGAATAATCATTTCTCTGGATCTGCTGGCAATGTTCCTTCTAATGTACCCTAATATGCCATTAGCCTTCTTGGCTACAAAGGCACACTGTTGACTCATATCCAGCTTCTCATCCACTGTAATCCCCAGGTCCTTTTCTCCTGAACTGCTACTTAGCCATTTGGTCTCCAGCCTGTCACACTGCTTGGGATTCTTCTGTCCCAAGTGCAGGACTCTGCACTTGTCTTTGTTGAACCTCATCAGATTTCTTTTGGCCCAATCTTCCAGTTTGTCTAGGTCGCTCTGGATCCTATCCCTACCCTCCAACGTATCTACCTCACCCCCCAGCTTAGTGCCACCTGCAAACTTGCTGAGGGTGCAACCCATCCCCTCCTCCAGGTCATTAATAAAGATGTTGAACAAAACCAGCCCTAGAAGTGACTCTTGGGGCACTCTGCTTGACACCGACTGCCAACCAGACATGGAGCCATTGACCACTACACGTTGAGCCCAACGATCTAGCCAGCTTTCTATCCACCGTACACTCCATTTACCCAACCCATACTTCCTTAACTTGCTGGCAAGAATAGCCAAAGGGGATCCTATTAAACAGTTCTGAGAACTTAAGCAAAGAGAAATTTGCACCTGAAATGTCCAACAATGCTCGTTTAATTTCTCCTGTCTCATTTTGCCTTGTTTAATTAAACTGGAGTGACCCGAACACTCTGACTGGCCCCCACAATCTGCCCCCTCCAGTGAGGGCATAGGGCTGTCTATACCAGCAATGGGCAACCTAGGCTCCTTCATCTCCATAGGACACAAGATTGTAACCGAGACGGTCTCCGGGGACTGGGCAGTTTTGCCAACTGCGCTTGTGTAGCTAGAATTCTGTCAACTGAACCGCAGCAGCACTTTGATTGGATGCAGAGGGAGTGCCCGGCTCTCACAATGTTGGGTGCAATCAGCTTGCACCTCAATTCATGTGCCCGGGCTTTACATGTGGGTCACGTCAGTAATATTGGTAGGAAAAACAACTCCATGGACGAACACCAGCAGAATCTGGGAACCCTGCACACGGGCAACAGGAAACAAAATGCTTCATGGGCCACACTCAGAACCGCAATGGGTTGCCTGGATGTAGCCCTCAGGCCGCAAGATGCCCACCACTGATCTGTAGCTCATGGTATTTGTACCTTATTACTCTCACTCAAACCTCTCCTCTAGCTCAAGCTGCTGGTTAGCTTCCTTTTGAAAACGAATGTGTTTGAATTTCTGAGGAAGGGCTTCATGGTCTCAGCATTTCAATTTAATTCCCTTTCCCAGCAAAGCCGCCCGCGCAGCGGGGGTGCTATGAACTGTCTGCAGAATTCTGGGCAGGACAAGAGTTAATTACCGGCATTAATTATTTGCAAGGCGGTAGTGGCTAGAAGCCCAGGCAGGGGTCAGGGCTATACAAATGCATAACAAAAAGGGCCTCCCCCACAGAGCCGGTAGTCTTAGTGGGCAGGAGATGGCGGCTGGTGGTCCCATAAGAGCCACTAGGGCCTAGTAATATGCCAGTGCTTCCTGTTTGTCTTCTTTCCGTTTCCAGAGTCCATTTAGTGACACTGCCGGCCACGTACTGCTTGGGAGAGGTGAACGATTAAAGTTTTCTCCTCTCTCCCCCTCAGTATGTGCATGTAAGTCAAATCCCAAATTACTTTTGTATGGGAGGCTAAGTCTAGACTACGGGGCTTTATTGGAAGAGGCTTTTTCCGCCATTTGGCCCCGTCTAGACGGGGCCAAATGGGGGAAAAGCCTCCTCTTTCAGAGGAGCCCTTATGCCACTTGAAACAAGGTATACAGGGCTCCCCGAAAGAGCGCGTTTGCTCTTCCGCAGAAAAAAGCGGAAGAGCAAACTCATTCCTTGGACATGGAGGGGTTTTTGCAGGATACCTCTGGTATCCCGCAAAAACCCCATAGTCTAGACGTAGCCAGAGCTGCCCCTTTCCACCTTCTCCCCCTCTCCCCTCCATAAGTGCCCTGCTTCAAAAACTTTTGCCCTTCCCACTCCTGCTAACGGTGTTAGCTCCAGCAACAGTAGCGCCACTTGGCCAGGGCCTGGTCTGTGCTTCCAAGTTAGGTTGCCATAGCGTCAGCACTCAGGGGCCTAGAAAATTCACTGCCCTGAGCTCCGTCAGGAGGCTGACCCGAACTGGGTGCAGATGCAGCTAGGTCAATGCTACCAACAGGGCTGCTCTTGTTGCCTGGGGAGGCAATGGAAAACCCCCTTCCATCGCCGTAGGGAGTGTCTAAACTCTGGCCCAGCCATGCCTGTAATGTGCAAACAGCCCAGCTCTGGGATGCTGCAAAACACGGCACTGAGATGTCCGCCCGAGGTGCTTCCATGGCTCCCCCTTGTCATAGCGTCTGAGCACCTCACAGTCTTTAACGTATTTGCCCTCACAACAGCCTGGTGAAGCAGGGCAGCGCTCCTGCCCTGACTGTACAGATGAGGCCCACAGAAGCGGAGTAAAGAAACTTTCTATAATTTATCATTCTTGTTTACACCTCGTGATGACTCCAAGCCTATGTCTAGACTACAGGGTTTTTTCGAAAAAAAGTGGCCTTTTTTCGAAAAAACTTCACCTGCGTCTAGACTGCTGCTGCGTTCTTTTGAAATTAAATCGAAAGAACGCGGTGCTTTTTCGACAGAGGTAAACCTCATTTTACGAGGAAGAACGCTTTTTTTCGAAAGAGCTCTTTCTAAAAAAGGTGTTCTTGACTACAAACAGGGCTTTTTTGAAAGAGAGCATCCAGATTGCCTGGGTGCTCTCTTTTGAAAAAGTGGATTGCTTTTTGGAAAAAAGTTGTGGCTGTCTAGACGATCTCTTTCAAAAGAAGCGTGTAGTCTAGATGTACCTCATCAGTGCTGATATCGGTTTCCCTTCCCAAAACCTCTGTGTAGCATGTGCATTCACTGCTTTATTTTTGTAGGGCGGCTCAGATTCATAATTAGCCACAGCTCCCATTTCTTATTGTAGGTTTGCTCATGATGAGTTTGGTTAGCTTGTGACAGTAGGTTTACAGATGTCCCGGTCACTGAGATGTGCATGCCTGTTGGTTAGCACACATCGTGGTATTATTATTACAAACTACCCTCCAATGGCACCAGAGAGGTTTTATCTGCACAAGGAGCTGTGGCAATCCTAATTCAAGGCTTTGACAGGTCCGAGTCACTGCCTTAGAACAATACCGGCATAATTGTGGGAGAAGAAATGCTGCAGCTCCTGCCTGTCACTCTTTATTTGTATTTTCTAGTGCTGGAGTGCCGCTCCACAGTCGATTATAAAACGGCCGGGTGCAATGGATGCATATAAATAAGGAATTCCATGAAGTGTTCCTCAGCATTTGATACAGTGAATGTTCTTCCACTGTGATTTATGGCATCTGCTCAATGTTCCTTTCTGGCATAAATCTCACAATTCGTTCACATGTAAAGAAATAAGGAAGCAGACTCCTCCAGATCCTGAGGATATGATTTGCCGTTGAGTATCCTCCCTTCGGGGGTGGTTAGTGTCAAAGGAACACATGCTTCTGTCTCTGGATGAGATCTCTTTGTGTTGGTACCAGGTTCACCATTAGCTGAGATATCAAGGAAGGATTGTGCCTGGTTTGACAAGAGTCCTCAAAAAAGAGAGTTCTGAGGGAGGAAACCGAAGAAAGAACTCAGAAATATCCAGCACCTAATAATTCTAGGAACATCTGCATGGCTGGTGTCATGCAGTGTGATTAAACTGAACCACTGTTGATTTACACCATCTAAGGGTCTGGCTCACAATGCTGAGCACTTACATCGCATGTTTTCCCCCTGTGGATCTCAAAGAACATTACTGAGAAGGCTAAGTATTATTGTCCCCAGGAAGCACGCTAAATCATTGGTCAGGTCCATAGCATGCCCCATTCTCAAGGGCATCTGGGTTCTGTGAAGCTGGTTGGCAGAACTGAGGTTGTTTTGGACTCCTCATTGCTCCCGGATGCTCAAATAGTCATAGGGGCAAAGAATGCCCAAGTCCATCTATGACTGGCCAGAAGACTGTGTCCCAACCTAGGGGAACTGTGTCCTCTCTTGGGGGAAAACCTGACTTAATTAAGTGAAGGTACTATCTGGGTGAATCCTCTTTCCCTGGAAAAGTTCCAGATGTTGCAAAATGCAGCAGCTTGTCTGCTTAGCAACACCCACAGGTTTCCCTTTCTGATGTCTCCATTCTGATGTTCAAAGCCCTTCAAGAGATGGTCTTCAAGAATCTGAGAGATGGCCCCTCCCTCCGTCACCCACACCTGTGTCCCACTGGAAGCATGGAACTGTCCATGAGCGCATGTGGAATTGCCGTTATGGAAGAGAGAATTTTCCCAACCGCAGGATATAGACTTTGGAAGTCTTGAGCGGTGGAGATAAGCGACCCTGGAACTCCTCACATTGTGCCCAAAAGCAAAGCTAATGTCTTGATGTGGACGCACAGCACAGCTCTGTCTCTCACACAGCCATTATCAAATGTGCCAGACAGAGTGACCCCAAGTGATGGCATCACATTGGGTAGGGAAGTTCCCAGATATGGCTCCAGCCTACGAGTCCATTAAGGTGTAGAGTGGACAGCACCAGATAGGGTCAGGGCACGCACCCTGTTGTATTCATGTGGATCTATAGATTTAAGAGAATCTATCTGTTCAAGAACTCCTCCTAACCGGTAAGAGCTAAGACCACCAAGTTTGGGGCACAGCTTCCTCTTAACATAGCTTAAAGCAAGGGCAGGGTTTGGTTGTGCCAGGACAACAGGAAGTGTCCAGAATGGGATTGTTTCTCATAAAACCATACAGAAAAGAGACAATCACCAGGCAGGGGAAAGAGGCAGGCTGGGCGCATGCCCTTCCCCCCATCCGGGACTGCCCTAGCCTCAAGCCTCGCACCCTCACTTGTACTTTAGAGAGGGTGGGGGGCTAATTTCCCCCCTCCCCCCCGATCTGTATGGGAACATTGCTGGCTGTTCTTCACCAGATCCCCACCCATGCAATGCGGTAACTGCCCTGCCTCCCAGAACTCCTGTGAGGATAACTACTTAGAACATTGTGAGGGGCTCTGATGTGGCATTAAGGGAGGCTGTGTAAGCACCTGAGAAATACAAAGCTGAGGAAGGCTGGGCTTGTAATGGAGTCACTGGACTGGGAGGTGTGAGGCCAATTTCCTCTCCCACCAGAAGCTTCCTGGGACAAGTGACATGAGGTTAACAGCCTTTTCCCTCCTCCTTAGTTTGTCTAATTAGACTTCAAAGTCTGTGAGGCTGGGTCTGTAAAGCCCCTTGCACTGCGGGCACTGACTCTTGGCTGAGTCATCTAGCTGCTCTTGTGATACCAATAGTGATCAGAAGCCTGATGTCCTCCAAGTTGCAGATTCTCCACTGATCTCCGCTGCAGAGCCAGTGTGCTCTTCCCGACAGGATGTTTGCTTTTGACTCATTGCTGCAATCAGACTTTTATAGCACTTGGATTATATTGTCTTATAAATATCAATAACAATATTAATTTCCCCTCGCCTCGGGTTTATTGCCACTGCGGCCATCTCTGGGGACGTCAGCCTCCCAATCTGTCACCTCTCTCCTTTTTGTTTTCCTCTGGCCAGGAGCTGTGAAGGTGCTGAGCTCATCACAACCGGGCTGGCACAATTCGAGCTCTCAGAAAACAAAGACTCTCAAAACGGTCCATCCATGTTGGGCAGCCAGGTTGCGATCCTTCAGAGACTTACGCATGAGCTTAGCGTGACACACGCGAGTAGCCGCACTGTGTGAAGATAAACACACGGCGGTGTCTTTGCAGGTTCAGGGCCACTCTGCCTCGTTAACTAGGAAAGTGAGGAGGTTCACACAGAGAGGGAGTTTCCTCCCCTCTCCCAATATATCCTTTTCATCCCAAATCTCCATCGGGTTTTCAGTGTTTTAATTCAGTGTTTCTCAACCTTTTTTTTTTTTAAATAAAGTACCCCCCCCTTTTTTTAAAGTTATAATTACCCCCAGTATCTACAGTTTTCAGACACACAAAATGTTTTTCTAGCAACACATTTGTTTAAACAACTTAATCGTAGCCGGGTGGGCGATGAAATTTTTGGGTGTAAAAAGTACAAAAATAATAAAACGCTGTAAAACTTAAAACAAACTTTCAGTTTTCTCCAGATTTCAGTTGTGTCGACGTATCCCCCAAACTTTTCTTGATTACTCCTAAGAGTACTCGTACCACTGGTTGAGAAACACTGTTTTAAATCACTTTTATTTGGAATGTCTTGCTCTAGTTACAGCGAGAGGTGCTGGAACCATTTTTAAAGAAGTACTGATGATGGAAACCGTATATTTGTTATTTGTTAGTTATCGCTGCTTCAAGCTGGGGGTGCAGCAGCACCCCCAATATCCCAGGTTCTAGCCTCTCGTTGCAGCTGTTCTGTGTTGCTGGTGGTCACAGAGGCTTCTGAAACACTGAATGGTGACCCAACATTAAGGAGGCCCAATGAAAACTAAATGGAAAATCCTTTCGCCTGCCACTCTTTGTCAAAGGGTCAAGAGATAAATGAAAAGGCAATGTATTTTACATGGCTAAGAGTAAACACTAGTTTGAGCGGTGTAAAATTAACCTGTGGAACTCACCGCTGTGAGATATTCCAAAGGGAAATAGCTTATTATGTTTTTGAAAAGGAACAGATAGTCATACGATAAAAGAATAACATTTCATTTCAGGGTCATCTCGTCAAGGGATGCAAATCAGCAGAGCTTCACTGAAGCCAAAGAAACTATGCTCATTAATACCATCTGAGGTTCTGGTTTACAGGATCAGAAATATGTAAAGGGACAATGATTCTCATCCCACCAGGGCATAAGCCAGGGAGGGTTGTTTGAGAAAAGGCTCATGTTCCTCTGAAAAAAATTGCTGAAAATTATAACTTTTGGTTTGAGTAAAAAAAGTTTTCATTTTATTTGGTGGAACAAATACACACCCCCAAATAATCTGCTTTTAGCAACTTAAAATAGTGGCAGAAAACCAAACTTTTCGGAGTTCAAGAAAAAAATCTTTTTTTGTGGCGACACATGGAAGTAGTTTTACACTTTGCGGCCAAATTATTTTGATGTTTTTCCTTCAGTGAAATCCCCCCAAACTTGGTTCAAAACAGACCTCTCCAGTGGCAATTTCCATGTTAGACAAAAAGCCTTTATTTAAAAAAAAAAATCCTGCCAATAAAATAGTCCAACTGGCTCTAAAATGAACCAGGAAGGGAAGGAAAAATTCTCTGGTCCATCACAGCACCGAACAATGACATAGAATCATAGAATCTCAGGGCTGGAAGAGACCTCAGGAGGTCATCGAGTCCAGCCCCCATGCTTTGTCGTGGGAGAGAAGGTGGCACTTTTGTACAGTTGTATAATGATTCAAATAGCACTCCAGACTCCAACTCCAAGCTTTAAAGCTAGGAATGATTCTCTCCTGCGTAGGCCAGCTCATGCTGTAAACTCTAACCCAAGAAAATGCAGCCATTTCGTTAGAGGATAATGGAAACCCCTAACACTGGGAGCTCAGGGTCTGGCAAATCCAGCTACATGCACACGCAGAATATTACCTAATGCGTCCGAGGGTGCTGAGGGAGTTGGCTGATGTAATTGCAGAGCCATTGGCCGTTATCTTTGAAAACTTGTGGCGATCTGGGGAGGTCCCAGACAATGGGAAAAAGGCAAATGTGGTGCCCCTCTTTAAAAAAGGGAAGAAGAACAATCGAGGGAACAACAGACTGGTCAGCCTCATCTCAGTCCCCAGAAAAATCATGGAAGGGATCCTTAAGGAATCCATTTTGAAGCACTTGGAAGACAGGAAGGTGATCAGGAACAGTCAACATGGATTCACCAAGGGCAAGTCCTGCCTGACCAACCTGATTGCTTTCTATGATGAGGTAACTGGCTCCGTGGATATGGGGAAGGCAGTAGACATCATATACCTTGACTTTAGCAAAGCTTTGGATACATTCTCCCACAGGGACCTGCCAGCAAGTTAAGGAAGTATGGATTGGATAAATGGACTGTACAGTGGATAGAAAGCTGGCTAGATCATCGGCCTCAATGCGTAGTGATCAACAGCTCCATGTATGGTTGGCGGTCGGCTTCAAGTGGAGTGCCCCAGGGGTCGGTTCTGGGACCGGTTTTGTTCAACATCTTTATTAATGACCTCGATGAGGGGATGGGTTGCACCCTCAGCAAGTTTGCAGATGGCACTAAGCTAGAGGGAGAGGTAGATACGCTTGAGGGCAGGGATAGGGTCCAGAGTGACCTAGAGAAGTTGGAGGATTTCCCCCGGCTGGAGCCACGTCGACCGTGGCCCTTGAAGTGAGGATCAGGGATGGGACTCCCCGCAGCAGAAGGGACATAAGCGTTCCAAGTGCCTTTTACTCTTATATGCATTGCTCTGTAGCGCTTGCTGATGCGCCCTCTGTAATAGCTGTATAGCAACAATTCAGCAACATTAACTCTGTAATAGCAGTGACACAGTGAGACTAATAAAACAAACTCTCTCTAATCGACTATGTTGAAGCAAATCCATAACCCTGTTCGTCCATGGCCCTGTGAGTTGACAGTGTTTAGCACAGTGGAGGTCTCAGCTGGGATTCCTGAGTACTACCATAAAACAGATAATTACAACAGAGTTCATAGCATAGAATAAACTGCAAAGAGACCCAGTATTTTCCAAAAGGTCTAATCTGCAGGAAGACACCAGGTGGTGCTCAGAAGATAGTTTTTTGGTCTCTGTTCAGACTGGCTGCTTGGCCGTTTCTTTGTCTGGGCATTTAACAAGCTGGGTTTTTCATAGGTCCTTAGCCATGCCTAGATTCTAAATCTGGTTCTTAGCGAATGAGAGGGGAGAAAGTAAACATTAGTGGAAACAGAATCAAATTTATTCACACTTTCTAGTAAGTGTCTCACAAATATTTAATTTAGATTAAATACGACATTTAAGGCATGTTAATAAAAGATCAGTGGGGCATTAAAAAAACGTAAGGCCTATAAGTCACATTTAAATAAATAATGTATCCGTAACAATGTAACAAGGAACCTGCTGGCGCCTTTCTCAGAATTCATGGCCACTTCCACCGTAAGACCTAGTTGATCTTCATGAGCTATGGGGACTCCTTCACTCACAGGTGACATGAAGTAGGATCTGAATGTAGCAGGGGAGCAACTGGCAAAATTCAGAGGGGTGGGGGGATGCAAATTGCAGTCCCCTTCTCTCCATAACAGAGGAATGTGTATAATGAAGGGGAGACCTGGAGACATCACAGCCAAAGCAAGTGTGCAGAAGAGAAGAGTGAGGGGGGATTTGAGAGCAGCCTTCAACTTCCTGAAGGGGGGTTCCAAAGAGGACGGAGAGAGGCTGTTCTCAGTGGGGGCAATGGCAGAACAAGGAGCAATGGTCTCAAGTTGCAGTGGGGAGGTCTAGGTTGGCTATTAAGAAAAACTATTTACCTAGGAGTATGGGGAAGCACTTGGATGGGTTCCCTAGGGAGGTGGAGTCTCCATCCCTAGAGGTTTTTAAGTCCCAGCTTGACAAAGCCCTGGCTGGGATGATTTAGTCAGGGTTGGTCCTGCTTTGGGCAGAAGGTTGGACGCGATGACTCCTGAGCTCTCTTCCAGCCCTGGGATTCTATGATTCTATAAGTGGGAGAGAGGAACAAATGAAGGAACCAGCACCAGACATCTTCTTGCCTACAATTTTTGAGAACTTTGGTGTCACTCGTGTGTGTGTGTGTGTGTGTGTGTGTGAGAGACACACAAGGCCAGCGGGTCGGTGCAGGGAGGAGACCATCTGAGGCAAGACAGTGTCACTAACCAGAATCCTTTTCTTAACCTCTAGAAGTTCCTCCGTCTAACTTTCCTGTAGATTACATCATCTACTCACCCAAAGAGGGATAGCCATGGATGTTTGTACATTTGCAGGGTCCCTGGGGGGTTGCCGGGTTCGTCTGTAACTTTAAAACCAACGAGTCGTCCTGTGGCACCTATGAGACAAACCAAAATATATAGGATTGTGAGTGTTTGTGGGCAAGAACCAGGCAATTACAGAATCCAGGGCCAGGTGGCTGCAATCAGAGTCAGTAGCAAGGCCCCTTCACTTAGGGATGTGTGGCCTAGCAGGTAGAGCCAATGGCAACAGTTGTAACGCTCCCCTTGGGGTTCATGGGGATGGAGTAGGCGGACCCAGGCCCACCCTCTCCACCGGGTCCGAGCCCAGGGCTCTGTCAGTGGTAGTGTGGTCCACCACTAGTTCAGTGGGGAATCCGTCTGAAATACGCCAAGCTCTCAGGGCGGGTAACTCCCTGCCCCGGGCTACTTGCTACTGGACTCACTGTTGTAGTCTGCTCCGCCACTTCCCCTGGACTGGGGGCTTTTCTGGCTATTCCCCACTGATTGGCCTCTGTGGTTCAGTCCGTCCATAGCTCTTCCTCTGGAGCTCTGACAGCAGCTTCCCCAGCGGCGGCCAGCCCTGACTGAGCTGCTCCGGGCGGCCTTTATAGCTGGCCTCCAGCCGGAGCATGCCCGGTAAGCCCGGGGCTCTTTCAGCCAGGTAAGCATGGTGAATCCTTACAGACCCAGTGCATGGTTAGTACACCCCCTCACAATACTTTCTATGTTTGTTAGTCTCTAAGGTGCCTCAGGACTACTCACTGTACATTTACAGGTTGCCCTAGACGTCACACCGACGGTGATTGTCCTTTTTTTTAGGTGGATGAACTGATCTGGAACATTTTTCCCAGGACGATCTCCCCCAATCGGCTTCTTCAAGAGACCATCCACGCAGTGAGCGGGCGCACAGTTTGGGTGATCGAACCCTCAAGAGAGTTGTGCAGAGCCAACACGTAATGCAAAGCAGAAACTGCTCTCTGGTTTTGCACCTCACCGGGTGAAAAGCTGAGCACTCAGCAACCAAACCTCCCTCCGCGCCCCTCCACCAAGAGGCAGCCAGAGTCTTTGCAGCGGAGCAGAGACTGTAATGGATGGAACAATTGCCAATCGGTTTTGCTTTTCATTTTTGGGGGGAGTCAGGGGGTGACTGGTCACTGCCAAGCTTTGAAAAAATGATTTTTTTTTCCTGGAAATTCAAGAATCTTCAGCTCTCTAATTTATCTCCTGCATGTCAGGTCTCTCTCTCCTCATCTTTCATCTCCAGTTGTTAGTCAATTACAGGGCTCTCTCGGGAGCATGGCGCATGGTAATTTCAGACATGGCTGTAATACTACATTATCATGATTGAATGTATTAAAAGAGGGACACCGAACAGCCTCGCGAAGAGATCCCAACATGATGTGGGGGAAACACTCTGCTCTCTGA
>JANRFK010000975.1:19780390-19810981 GCA_030068395.1 Apalone spinifera
CTACTGAAAAACAGCCGACTTTTCATTTTTACCGCATAATTATAAATCAATTGAAATACAAATACTGTGCTTCCATTTCAGTGGACAGTATATAGAGCAGTTGTTGTGTGATATGTTAGTTTGGACCGACTTCGCTAGTGCTTTTTTAGGTGGTCTATCGTAAAACTAGGCACATATCTAGATGAGAAGGTATACCCCCTTGAAAACCTCTCTGTACTGCCAGAGCACACGTCCCCCTTGTTGAGAACCACTGCACTAGACAACCGGATTGACACATCGCAAATTAATTTCAGACAGAGCACACTGAGCAATCTAACATGACCAACCTGAACAAGAACTCAAGGCAGGGGCCCTGAAGGGAACTGGTTCCTGATTTTCCAAGTTGGACTCCACTGCGCTCCCCCGTGTGCAGCGTGCAGATCCTGTTAAGAGCCTGTTTTGCACACATATGCTCTAAACGCTGCTCCTGCCCCAACAAAAGTAATTCAGGTGTCTGTGTTTTTGGAAAATGTTTGACATTTTCTTCTATGAATCGGCATAAAGCGTTCAGTGAAGCAAAGAAGCCACATTTTCAGGCTCCCTTTTTGACCTCAGTTGAATCTGACAGTCAGGTAGTAAGTTTGGGGGCCAGCGACTTCAATTCTTTTAAAAATAAGAGTCTGATACTGAAGTTATTGCCACAGAAAATGGTGCAGCAAATAAAAAGCCATGGTGGTGTGCAGGGAAGCGTGAGATAATCGTCAGTAAAACCAAGTCTGAAGAAACATTGCCCTGACAAATGCTAATTTTTAAGGTGCTATTTCTCATGGCTGGAATCTATATAACACCCCCAAACATGACACATTTATCAGTCTCACCATGTAGTACACTCTCCTTTGTAGCTACTGTAGCTGAATCTGTAAGTCTATTTCCCAGAGGCAGGTACCCACCCACACACAGGATCATAAAACCCTCCCCCCTTGGAAAATGCAAAGTCTCCGCAGTGAGTAGCAATGGTGCAATGTAAAGTTCAATATCAAACTCAGTGCTGCATCATGGTGTCCCAAAGACGGCACCTGTGGTGTAGATCATCATGGCAAATAACTCCAAAAGCAAACAGCAGAGACACTGACCAGATTTGGGAAGGACATATTATCTAGAAGCCGCTCTTCAGTCGTAAGTTATAGCAACAGCTCATTTCTACCCCTTTCCATCAGAGGTACTTTCGAAGTAAACCTCAAACAGCTTGTTTGAAAAGGAAATATCACTTATAGATGGGTAAACTGAGGCAGGCAGCGGTTAACAGGCACGCACTGAATCAGTGGCAGATTCGGGAGGGAGCAGCTATAAAGAAAAATGCCAACCTTTCCTCTAGTAGCTCAGGGAAGAAATCTAGGGAAAGCAGGTGTGAGCAGGACACAAGCCTCCTTACACCTATTCAGATAGTGTGTAGTGCACAGCAGATTTCATACATCCACAGCCTGATTAAGGTCTTCGTAGGCCCTAGGCACTCTCATAATCGTAGGCCTTTAAATTAGATTATATATAAATATATAAAGGGAGAAATGCCCTATTGCCTATATGCCTAATATTAAATATGTTCTACCAGTGTGTGGTTTATTGACTAAAGATAGCGAATTATTAAGTTTCATTTAGCCATCTTCTTATTTTCAAGTCAATCATGATTTTTTTGAGGGCCCTACATTGTCTGTCGGCCCTCAACTTTTGCGTGGGCCCTAGGCATTGTGCCTATTTTGCCTAATGGATAATCAGGCCCTGCATATGGCCACTCAAATGCACAACGCTATACAATTCCTGTGGGCCCCCAGCACTGCTAGATTGCACACATTTGGGATTTTTGTAACTTCATGGCACTAGCAGTCATTGCCTTTGTGAAGATTACATAGCTTTTCTTTTATTATTTCATTTTAAGAATGGACGATTCAGGCCTATTACAAGAACGGGGCAGAGATTAGAACGTAGAACACTATTTTTCACATTGCAGGATTTTATGAGGTGCATATAAAGCCAATGGGAATCCTTCCACTGATTTCAGCGGATTTGGATCCGACACTTACAGCTGGACAAGGAAAACTTGCAGTCGTTTTGCTGCCCACCTGCTCCTTTTCTTTGCACTTCTTAGCTCCTCACCCCAGCACAACACTTCAGTCATTTATTCAAAGCTGAGATGCAAAAAAAGACAACCGTGCAGTCGTCTGAGATTTCTCACCTCTACTTCTAACCCACCACTCATGGTTACTAACCAACCTATGTATCCATATTACAAAAGGGGAGGGGAAAATAAGACACAGAAGAACTTTTAATTTAATTTACTTTATTATTTTGTAAATATGAATTTTACAATTAATGATCACATTGGATTCTTTTTTAATGGATTTCTCATCATATGAAAACAGCTATGAGCACACTCCGAACTCTTGGGGTTTATTTATTTATTTTAGTTACTGATACATTGTGTCAGCCATGGCTACAAAATAACAGTCTTAACTATACGGAGTAACAGCACATAAATACTAGTGAATAATGCACAATTTAAAAAAGCTAGCGTCTTTCGTGGCTGAGACAGTTGATAAACATAACTCAGTGGTACTGTGAAATTTTTCTTACAGCACAGAAAGGTTTTTAACAGTCATGAATTACAGTACTACTTAATACCCTATACAGACTCTTTAAAAACAACCTTGTACTTTAAGTCTCTTTTCCAAACATTCTGTCCAAAGGATTAATGTTCTATTTGAATTAAGTGCCATCCAAATGTTCAAGTCAAAAATATTTATACATTTATACTTCGGCTTTTTTTGTGTGTGTGTTTTTTGTCTGCTAAAAATAGTATTGCAAGTTTTGGCTTTTATTTTGACATAAAAATCACAATCGTGTGCAAAACGCATAGAATGGAAGAAACTGATCAGAACACTTGAAGGTTTTCCAATTCGAGTGCTTTAGACTTCAACATTTTTTTATATTTACTTTTTTTTAAAGCCATCATTTTTATAACCATCTCATAGCAAGCCCTGAATATCTTGGGCATGGTAATAATCATGTCTGGAGCTGGCTTGTTGACATAATGACGAATTTATACAGCAGGAACACTTTGAAACAGTAGTTGAAGCCCAAGACAGATATGAACTCTCAATTTTCTGTTTAGAATTTACTGCCAGTAGAAGCAAACAGGGGTTGTCTCTTAGTTTTCAGCTGGTTAATGGGCCATACACCCTTCTCCACTTGCAGCAAGATATTTCCATAAAAACAAGCAATCTGAACAAAACCTTAGCAGTAAAATGACTGCGGAAACACATCAGTCCTTTGCAGAATACCATGTCTAGAATGCTATGGTCCTTTAAACATGTGTTAAACAGGGAACAATTCCAGTTTTGTGTCGATGTTAAAGAAAGATTGGAATAAGATGAGCTTAACCCTTTGTTTCTCTTTCCACATTAAAGCACAGTAAAATGCAAGAGAATAAATAAGAGGAAAGAGAAAGAGTAAAGTGTATACGATCAGGTGTGAATACACTGGGAATTTATAGAGCAATCATTCTAGTCCCCTTAAGAGAGCGTCCAGCACAAACAGACTGCAAAAAGTTTACATTTGCTAAGGAATTATCAAAACAAGCAGTCCACAACACTAGGCCAAGTGGACCTACTTTCCATTATTTGAGAACCTACGGTGAATTTCTTCACACGTTCTTCCTAGTGACCCAGAGAGCAGCATTCTCAGGAAAAAATGATGGGCCTGATTTTCTTCTCACTTGCACTGGACTTCCACCAGTATGCCATGTAACACAGTGGAGTTGCTACTGATTTACATCGGCATATGTGAGGAGGCGGCGGCCCAGAAAGACTGGGCAACCTACAATAAATTAAGGGCTTGGCATTGATTCAACCTTGCCATAACAAGGTGCACGGTGCGACTGCCAATCAGCTTGTCAAACCCCATCATATGCTGATATCATTTCCACTACCAATTTTTGCTAAAACTGGAATTGCATAGTATTAACACAGGGTGGATAGAGCGACAGTAGAAGGTCATGCTGCCCTTCTACACAGGCACATCAACTGCCATCAGGACATTGTTTTTTTAATTTGAGCTAGCAAAGGAGGAGAGAGTCTGGGTTCTATACCAGATGGCAGCTGCATATAACTTGTAAGCTTAAATGCCATTCAGTTTTTTTTCAAAAGGTGCTTGATATAACTTTAGATATATAATATACATGTAATATTGCTAATAGTCAAGCATACGAATAAAAGGTGCAGACATACCATAAATACTGATGCTTCGATTTGTACTACCAGAGCTAGATGAATGCAGTTTCATATTCACATTATAAAGCAGCCCCAAATTCTATGATTTAAGAGGGTGTCGTAAACAAAGAGGAGGGGGGATTTGGTTATGATCTGATTTTCTTAATCTGTTTTCCTGGGGAAAATGATCAAAAAATTCTAAGGCACTCAGGAAAGCCCCATACAATCATTGGACTGCTCTGTTATCACTTTACATTCAGTATTTTAAAGGGATTATTTTCCCTCCAAAGAATACAATCATCATCCATATACATTTTCAAACATATCATTAATCCTTCACACACAGGAAACATTAGTGCAAAATGCTTGCCCTCATCTACCAGATAAGGAAAAAAAACCCAAAAACCTTCCCCTTTCACATTTTCAAAGTTTGCCTTCCTAATTTAAAATAGAAATAAAATAAAAATAAAAGAAATTACAGGAAGTTGTGCTAGATATAAAAATATATTTTTTTTTCACTGTGCAACTCGACTCTCTTCAGATTCTCTGTCCTAAGCCATTCTAAATCATTCAAGTACTTCTGCTGCTAATTCAGTCTAGGGTCTCCCAATTCAGGATATTACGTGCACTTCATTTGGTTCGGTTGGTCCAGAAGAGCTTTAGCTAACTGTGAGTCTCAGAAGGAGGGTTCAATTTGCCAAACACTACAAGGGCCATACCAGAGAAGGAGGGAATGTTCGGTATCATTTTGAAAAATATGTAAAGGGATAGTCAGTACTTAAACGGTCATTCTGATTAAAGGACTGAATCCCCCATGGGCAGGTATGTAAAGCAGGGACTTAAATCTCTCTATTTCCCAGCTCATGTCATTTCTGACTTAGTGAAGTTGTTCACTTGCAGTGAACTTTGCCAAGTAGCTGAAAGATTTACAGTGAGAACAGAGAACGCTGCTGACCCCCCCTCTCGCCCCGGCCCTGTGTCAAATGGGACAGCCTACCATGAGGTTTCGATCAGTTTACTCAAGACAGATTCTTAGCATTTACCAAGGGTGACAGTGAAGTGGCTAAAGAACTAGACCAATCAATTCCCTGAAAAAAGCAGCCCCATGAAAGCCTAGTTCTATAGTCCCTAATAAGATTTGTTCCTAGGGCCATATCCTGACAAGTGGTACATAAGCACCAATCTACCATGCAGCTCAAAAGGTGCATACTCCATGTGATATTCTGCCAGCCACGCAAATAAACCATGCACACAGAGCACGCGCTGGACAGGGCGTGGAGGAGAGAAGGGCCTTGCAATCATAGCAAGAGAAAAAATTTTATTTGCAGAGGTGGGCAAAGTGCAAATAAGGCCTGTGAATGCCCAACTCTTTAATACACACAAACAATATTCACCCAGCCACACCACTTTGCATAGGTCTTAAGGGCACCGATCCATGTGACTGGGGAAGGCAGAATACCAGCACCGTTACATCTAAAGGAACCAGACTGAAATCATACAAAACTCGGAGCTACATGAGATGTCAGGTAGAATAGTCCCCACTGCGTATTTTATTCAGGGCAAAGGGATCTCATTTTATTCAGAGAAAGAAGTTAGGACACCACAAGTGTTGGAGAACTTGCTAGTAAGATGCAAACACAGCTTCAAGTACTGAAGAAAAATATGGCAAAGGCTGGGTTGTCCCCTTTCCCCCCTTTTACACAGAGGAGCACCCCTGTGAGCAAAGTGCTGTCTGTGAAATCAGTCACCCAAACCAACTTGAAATGGCCATCCGCAGCCTCTGGAAGTGACTGTGCACTCGGCACTTGTTCATAGTTTCAAACTTTGCTTTCCAAGGACTGGAAAGTAACTCGAACGCAGGCATGTTAGTCACAGTAAAAACAAAAGCAAAACGAAAACAAAAAATAGCCTCATTTGGCTTCCATATCAATCCACCTCCTCCCCCGCCCCCCACAAATATCTTAAAAGCATTTCAAACTCAGCAGTGTTCAGCACCAGCTCCATGCCAATGGGCATCTGGGGTTTCCCTTGTCAACATACACCTGTCTTCCTGTTGGCTCTCAGCACACACTCACAGCCTCCCTGACTCCCACCCGGGTAACCTTGCAATCCTCTCTTCTTGCCTCTGCAAGTAGGACGCGCATGCTGTGCCACGCTTGGCCCTCTACATGTCTGTAGAAGCTGGGGGGGAGGGGGGAGGAGGAGAGGGGGGAGGGGAGGGGTCATTACTTTCAGGAAAGGGTTACGTTCACTTGAGGGAATTTCTGCTCTAGTCTGACCTTCGGTTTCCAGAACAAAAGCACTCAGTGGTGACCCCGGACACACGTCCTATCTGCCCACTGTCTGGAGGACAAACTCCCATCGCCACTTGCACATAGACCTGCACCCATACTAGCTTCCCCTTCCCTTAGCATCCTGCCCTAACAGTCAGACACAACACACTGTGTGTTACTGCATAAGAATGCATGCTTAACTGTCTTGTTGGACACAGGGCCAAGCAGGCAAAATGCCATGAAATGTACCCAGAAGGGCACTGAAAGGATTTCTTGGATAAGAGATCCACTATTCCCCCTGGATCCTCTTTCCATGAAGAGGTATTTGGCGTGAGTGGGAAGAAGGAAAAAGTACTTCATGGAAAGAGAAAATCAAAAATTATGAAAACAAATCAGATTTTGTGTTTCCCTTTGTATTTAATCTACTTTAAATGTTAGCAACACTGGGCAGGAGTGTTAGGAGCTTACAGACTGCGACAGCTGTCAGGGAAACCAGGCATTTCTACTCAAGCCAATCTGACTTTGCTGGACACCACTGGGGGAAGAGTTGCTGTCACAAGCGAGTATGGTCTCTTTGGAGCAAAGCTTTCTATTGTTTAGCGTAAAAAGAGTGAGGTGGCTTTCTGTTCTTCTTGCCAGTAATAGCGCCTTTGAGAAGCTGAATGCATCTGTTGTGAGGCTCGGTGAAAACTGGCTTCTTGAAAGTGGCTGTAGACTTTTGGCTCCTGCAGGGCCCAGTGAAATTCTAACAGAGGTGATGGGTGGGCCATGGAGGAATCTTAATTTTCTTCAACCCTACCAAGTGCACCTCAGCGTGAGGGAGGGTGTGATCAATGGTGCACTCCGAGCATGCCCACAAGTTACATCAGATTACTCCCCCACTCCAAGCCCCTTCACAAGCACATCACGGGAAACCAAGTTCATTCAAACCATTACTAGGTCAGGCTGAATCCTCACAGAGGCTCGCTCCATCTGCCTGTTATCACTTCATTACCGTTCCCCTATCACCTTTGCCCATAAGATTTTTAAGGACAAAACAAAGTATCTCCATCTGGCCCTACCTGCTTTCCCACTTCTGCAGTTCAGTTTCTCTCTGATACTCTTACAATCTGTCTCAGCAATTGGACTGAAATCAAAAATGAAGGGATATTAGCCTTGTAAGAAGTGGCCAAGGGGTTGCCTGGCAAGTGGACCGGCTGTTCACTCTCATCACTGCCACAAGGGAAAAGAGGGGGCAGCAGGAGAGGAGGTTGTAGAAGCTGATTAAGAGGGGGCCAGTGGTATGACCCATGGGAAGGGAAGAGGAGGGGAGAGCTCTGGGAGAGAAGAGACAGTCATACTACAGGAGAACATCACACGAGGGACTCAATCTGCTATCACTATGCAGTCCTCCCTTCTCATACAAATAGAAAAGAAAAGGTATGGCTACCCCTATCCACTAGCAACTGAAAAACAAAATCATCAGTGGACAGGCATTGAGTGGTGCTCTCACCTTGGTTACAGCATCATGCTTAGTAACACTAATGTTAAGGATCTGCTCGTGGATCATTTAACACCAAAAGTATTTTTAGCAATTCCCCACCCACCCCACCCAGTTAGAGTCAGTCGTACGGACAGGCGACTGCTACCTTAGCAATCTTTCTTTCCTGTTAAGTGACGGTAAAACTTGCTTTAGAGGAAGAAGTTAATGATGGCTTTACTTCGGAGCTGAATAATGCATGGGGTGGTGATGATATGGCGCAGCAGCAGGGAGTTTCAAGCTTTTTTCCTCCCCTTCTTTAAAAAAAAAAAAAAAAAGCTACAATCTTATAGATTAATCTCAGGAATATCAAAAAGGAGCCCATTTTTTTTTCAGTAGGTCTCCACAGACCGAGTCGTTTACAGTGTAACGAATGCGATTATTTCCTTCATAAATTTTAAATACAAGCAGAATAAAAATCACATTTTTTTCAGGCAACAGTAGCAGTTCAGTAGGTAAGAGGCTTGATCACATTTTTTTGTATTAGTAATGCATGCAAGCAGCTTTAGTATTACAGATCCCTTATAGGTCACAAAATGGTTTCTCTCTTTTATAAAGTCCCTCCATAAGTACCATCTTGTCTTCTCACTGGAGTTTCTGGCCGGCTAGTGGAACCGGACCCTTGTTCAAAAGGTTGTGGAGTGCTTTGGGTGTCTGACGCCACAGCATCTGTTCCAGCTGCCTCCTGTATAACAGAGCCAGCCCCTTCGGCATCCTCACTCTGTTCAAATGATTGGTTGGATCCATTGCTTAGATCTACGTTTACTGTGTTAGTTCTCAATGCTACTATCGTTCCTGAATCACTCCTCCTTTCTGCATAGAGTCGCTGCTCAAAGACCTGAGCAGTGCTGGGCTGGAATTCTGGATCCAGGGGGACATTGTTTGTTGTGGAACCCATGACAGTGCGGTACATCTCCATTCCCTCTGGCAACATGGACTTAATCTTGGGAAGCCAGCGCTTGCGGACCCGTCGGGCGTTGGTGCACATGTCGGCCGCAATAACATTCATCTCGCTTTCCTTAAAGCTCGGGGCAAAATTCTGACAATACACTGCAAAGACAGGGACACATTTCACTGAGGACTACTCCAATAAGCAATACAAAGACGTCTGTGTGATCAGAGCCTTTGTCCCATCTCAGAACTGCACCACAAGACAATAACAACATGCAGCTATGTTTATACCGGGCACAAAACATAGTTTCATCACAAGGACTCAGCTATTATCCTGGAGGAGACCACTGATTCAGCTCTACTTCAATATCCCATTTCCAGATGCTATAGAGGAAGGTGCAAAAAAACTCATTATGGACAATTACGGGACAACGTATCCATAGGGGCAATTTATTCCTAAAACCCAAGCAGATCCCAGCTGTCTTAAGCACTGAAACGTGAGAGTTCGTATTCCAGATGGTATCACTATGATCCAACAGGCAACTCCATGCCTTGAATTGTCGTCACATTTTCTAGTAGGGTTGTACTAGACATTTATTAGAGGTAAATCATCACTAGCCACATAGTGGAGAGGAGAGTGTTCTACAGCAGTGATGAATGGGATGGTATTAGGACAGTAAAAATACATCATCAGTGTCTGCATCAGGTGACTAGTCTTTGGTTGTTACTTCATTCAGGTCTCGCTGTATACGTGGGGTATTCAACTCATTCCTTCAGTTAACTATTCGTAATGAAATGGGCTACATTCACATTAAAACCTCCAGGATTTTTCTGGCAGAGGGCCCGGCCCCCACTGTCCTAAATCCTTTTGGCCCTGTATTATGATTTCAGGACATCCATGGCTATTTATCAAAATTATATTGGGAAAGTGTGGTCATCTCCTGCAGAAATGGGGAAGGGTGCTGAGTGCTTCTGGGGAGGTGCTAAGCACATTGCAAGTCTGAGCCTATAACACGAAGGCTCTTCCCTCTCCCGGACTCAGTGTTTGCTTTGCAAAGCACCACAAACAATCTCTGGCTTCGGTAATAATTAATGCAGTCTAATATTTCTGATGTTCACATATCAATGTCTTTTGCTACCTGTTCACCTCCTTCCACGTCCTAGAGGTCTGCAATTGGGGCAAGAAGGCCCTCAAACTTCAACAGCAGTTGCGTGAGGGGAGATTTATTAAGCAAATCTTAAAAAATAGTTCACTCAACTTTCAGCTTCTAGTGAAATATTTACATGAAGATTTCCTATGCAGACAGACTCCATTGAGGGGGAAAGTATGTGAGTACCCTGGTTTGTGCTGTGCATCAAGCATATGTGAAATGGGCGTCAGTGTACTAAAATACCAGCTTTTTCTAATCTGCAGAGTCCCTCACTTGCTGTTGATAGCAAGCACCATTTACCTTGCTAATGTGCTTCTTGTATTCAAAAGAATGATTGTAAATCGGTACATTTTTAACCACTTGTTTTGTGCCTTGTTTACACACAGTTTTAAGTATAAAAATCCTTTCCTTCAGATAATGCTTGCGATCATTAGTTTTCTCATATTCAGAACATAGAACATGGGCCAGATGCTCAGGTAGCATAAATCAGCATATCTAAACACACAGCGCCAGGTAATGGGGTTATCACAAATCCAGGAATTTGCTTTTAGTACCTCGGCCATTGAATCATTGAAGTTAAAGAGCATTTATTATTTAAAATGTATAGCGACTTACCTTATGGCCTTTTGGGACAGTTTCAGTTTTAAAAACAGTAGAATCTATTACATTATCAGCTCTAAAATGGATTTTAGATTCTCTATGTAGAGACTGAATAAACTGCTTGATATTATACAGAACCGTGGTCAGTTTCCAAGTTTAGAAAATTATTTTAAAAAGCTATCAATAAACTCAGTTTAAAAAAAAATCTCATCTATTAATAGAAGTATTGTACTGCAAAAGTGACATTTTTTAAATTGCTAAACAACATGCCAGATAGTATGAACAGTTTCACACCGTGATATTGCTAAGCAGAAAATACCAACTCTGGACAAAGATTGTAAGCTGTTTTTTGTTTTTTGTTTTTTTAAGAACATCAGATGTTTAAGTGAAAAGATCTGAATTTTCATATAACCAATGTCAAAGATGATACAATCTTGAAGACTTCCCCTGTTTAAATTTCAACTCTTTCCTATGCTTTGATTTTTGCTCTACTGTTCTAACCCAGCAGCAGTAAATCTTTTTCCCCTTACATTTCACTGCATTAAGGACCCTGCTGTCCAGCGGTTTCCTACTAGGATCACTCGTGGAGGACCGAATTCCAGTTCCACAGCTATTGGCAAGCGTGTTTCTGAGGGAAAGGGAGAGAAATTCAGATCTTAGACTCAGAATTTCAGGCAAGAGTGAACATTTAAAGTGAAGCAGAGAGACACTGTCTTACTGAGTGCGCTGTGTGTGCTCTCTTTCAGACAGCAACAAATTATATATTTGCAAGTTTAGCAATCAGAAAAATTAGCACTTCGGATCACAGGCGCTGACTCCTTGGGTACTCTGAGATTCAAACACCACTCCCCCCCAAAAAAACCAGGGTGTGCTTTGCATGGGCAGAGCCAGATTATTTTTTTGTGGGCACCACCCCCAGCTCCACCCAAACCTCTGCTCAGGATCCACTTGCCTCTCCTGGGAATGGAAAGGGGCAGAGAGGAACGAGTGGAAGAGAGGGACCTTGGGGGAGGAATCTGAGCAGCATTAGCATTGGCCCCCAAACCCGCCCTCATGGGAGCCAAGCCACCCCCCTTCCCAGCACCATGTGGGAGTGAGGGCGGCACATAGACCGGCATCCCTGGCACTGGAGTACGGGGCGGGCAGGCGCTGGAGACAGCAACACTCCGCCCCTCCCTTACACCTACAGTAGGCTTTCTGGGGCGGAGTGTGGGCGGGGCCAGGTTGGCAGTTTGGGAAGGCAAAGCCTTTCCCCGCCTAGCATACCAGCCACCCTGTTGAGCGGAGTTGAGGTCTTGGTTGGAGGGGCCACAGTCTGGGCACCAGGGTCCCTTCTGCATGAGGCTTGGCATCACAGCGCCATTGCAAACCCGGTACTGAGTACCCCCGAGCCACAGGACTGTAGACAATTTTATTTAAAATGCTACAGCGAGACGTAATGTCTTTAAATTGGGACATCAGTGGAGACAGGTTGTAGGTGAGAGCAATTATTTTAATATACTGTAACTCACGATAATGTAATTATGCAGTTGGTGCTTGGCCTTGCCATGAGGGCAGGGGACTGGACCTGACAACCTCTTGAGGACCCTTCCGGTTCTACAATTTTATGATTGGTATTTTAACAATTTAATCATTATTAAAATAGTAATGAGACACAGATATTCAGTAACTAGAAGAGCATGAAAGACAGGTGTATATATATGCTGAAAATAGCCTTCCCCCAAAACTGGCAGAGGCCCCCCCAAAGACACACACCGGCAAAGACAGAAGTCAGCACCAGTGCTTCCTATTCATCTCTCATAAAGAAGAAAAACAGAAAAGGAGGGGGAAAAGCTCAAATTAATATTTTGTAAGGTTTATTTAAATACAGGAAACACTCGGAGGTTCTTACTGCCTGGTCTAAACACAAAAAGAAACATACCGATCAAAGAAAGTGGCTAGAAGACGTCTCAGAAGAACCTTATGTTTAACACCTGCGCATAGATGACAGTTCATGAGCTGTCCCCGGGTGATATAAACACCTGAGCCTGCAAGAGTTAAAATGTACAGAGTTTAAAATCCACAGTCTTATTTTCCCAACGGTTTGCATCTCACTACAGAACGTAGCTCAAAATATTTTTGTTTTCCTGTTCAGAGGAGGGGCAGTCTCCTGCTATGTGTTTATATAGTGCCTTGCACAACGGGGCCATGATCTCACTTACATCCTCAAGGGACTACTGTAATTCATATAATGTAAATAATGCATATAAATAATGGCTGGGATTTTCAAAGAAGCCAGTGAGTTAAGGATCTATGGCATATAGGCACCTCACTCCTTTTGAGGGGAGGGGGGATATAGTGAGAATCACAGCCTATAATAATCATCTCTTGATTTTAGCCAAACAGAAAGAAATCCACTGCAGTCTGGTGAAAGATCTAGTTACGTAAAAGACACACTGCTATGATTTATTTCATTTTTAAAATGATACATAGACTACTACTATCCTTCCAGAGCAACCATCCATTTGGCCTCCCCGTCTGTCAAGGAAAGAGCTGTAGAACACACATTTAGACTAAAAAAGGAGGCTGGCATGGAAGAGGAATATATTTATTTTACAAATCAATTTATTTCCAAGAAACACAGCGCAACCCCCGCTGGTAATTTTGGTGAGCTGGGAATTTAGTTTCTATAGTGCCTAGGAACTGCTGGCTCTCAAATATATTGGCTTAAAGTATGTTTGCAGATGAGAAATCAACCTTGCTAAGGAAGCTTTACATGTGCAGAGGTTTGGAAACAGATTGTCGGTGTTTTATAGTAGGTCTCTTACCCTTTCATTATCCAACTCTTATATAGCGCACAGCCTGCAAAAAAATCAAACTTACTATATGCCTCAAAATCTGCCTGCGTTCACAAAGCTGTGGCAATGTATATTTTCTTTTCAAGCACACAGTTATAATATAAAAGGTGTTTTTTTTTAAATTAAGGTTAAATAGTAGGTCATATGTAGACCTGCAATGGACTCCCTTGCAGAAGCTGATACCTACAGGGGAAATAAAGTTACTTCTTGTATTTCCAGAAAAGCTTATGGATGATTAGTGCCATACTTACTTTTAAAATTAAAAATAAAGAATATTTAAAAAACTAGTGAGACAGATGGAGTGACTCTGGAGTAGCTGCACTGAATTTAACAGAGTCACTCCCGATTTACAGTGGTGTAAGATCAGAGTTTGACCCTTTTCCTCTGTAGTGAAGTGGATAACCAAACATCTGTGCTGTCCTACTGCAAGCAATAAGATGACTGCTTCATCTTTCACCAGATGATGGTTCCCTCTGTTTCTCTGACACATGTTTGTTGAATGTAAAAGTTAGAATGGGAGAACAGCAAGAGGCACTATGGGATTTCTGAAATTTGCCGCTTCTCACCATGCTCTGCACTTTTAAATCTATCAATCACTTTTACTATGATCATTTCAAGGCTTATTTAAGGCCCGTCTAGAGAAATCTGTCAAAGTTTTCAGAATCAATATTGGCATAAAAAATCTGAGATGAAAGAAAATGTTTCATATACAAAGGTTACTAAACACACAGTGAAAGATTTTTCTTTTGTACTTCGGGCAGAACCACTCCCATTGGTTTTTGCTAAGTTTGAAACAGTAATTAGCTGCTGAGCTTCCATTCAGTAACAGTATTTTAAGAGATAAGCCATCACAGAGAAAGCCACATGCTTCCAAGGGTAACGTCACTTTTATAATAAAAAATAACCCAGGCAGCCACTATCAGTTAGAGATATTAATCTACTTTTTCAAATTGAAAAATGTATATCAAACAAAGATGCTCCGAGCCAATTTGCAGCTCTCACTATGAAAATAACCTGCACCACTTGCAGTTTTTAAGAAGTCTCACATAAAATGCAAGCAGATACAAAATGAATATTCCACTTACAAAATAAATACTTGTGGTTTTATGCTATGTTATGGTAGGTGTGTTTTATTTTGGCCTTCTGTTGATGACAATGTCCTGATCAGAAAGAAACTTGCCTAGGTTTTTTTTTTTTAAATTAACATTCTTACTATGGGCTGAAAATAAATGTGTGCTATTAGCAGAATTGTATCCAAGATATACAATGGCCAGAAAGACAGGACAACTGGTTTGGATCACTAATGCTACCCCACTTTTCCCTTCTGTAATGTTTTCCAGCAGAAGAACTCAAAGCACTTGACAGGTATTAATGAATCCTCACAACTACCTGTGAAGTGAATAAGAGATATTACATAGGAATCATGTTACCCAAATGCAAACACTTCTGGGGACGAAGACAACAGATCATAACACTATACAACAGTGCCGGGAAAGAAGTGGAGAACACCATATCCAACTGAAACTACAATGGGATGTAGGGATTTGGAATTTGGTTTGGACAGCAAGGTCAACCTAGTCCTCTTATATAACAATGCCATGAGACGTTTATTGGCCATTAGAGGACAAGACTACAGTTTTAAGTCTTGCAAATTTTGTATCTTCATCATTCAGCTCGACAACTCTCAGTACCATCCTCCAACTTTCTCAATCCTTGGCCAAAAAATGCATCCAGATAAACAGTAGCTGGATACAATTGAACTTGGAGAAGACTAAAAATCTGGTGGAAAGAGGGAAATGCTTCAGAAAAACTAGACCATCCCCCACTATCCATCCTCAAACTGTTCAATGGATTTCCGGCCTTGGGGTCCTATTGTCTGGCTGGTTGCAAGAAGTGATCAATTCAGTCTGTGACTAGCCAGAAGATTACAGCTTCATCCTTGCCACAGATACACCAAATGCAACCCTAGGAATCGATTTTCAAAACTCACATCTAAAGAGCCCAGAAGTGTAATTTTTTTACCCACTAGTAACATTTTTGTTGTTTTAATTAAAACCTAAAATGTCCAAATTTGTGTTCATTTCCTTAAATCCTACCACCACTGCTCTATAATCTTTATAGGCTATGTCTACACGGCACACTTATTTCGAAATAACAAGCTTCTTACTCCAACTCCTGTAGTCCTCTCTTCATGAGGAGTAAAGGAAGTTGAAGGAAGAGTGTTCTTCCTTCGACGTCCTGCTGTGTAGACAGTGCCAAAAGCTGAATGCAGCCATTTAAACTTCAGCTATGCCATTGACGTAGCTGAAGTTATGTATCTTAACTCGACTTTTGCCCTGCAGTGTAGATATGTCCACAATGTGATACTTGGAAAAAAACCCACCCTAATTCTTTTAATCTGAGAGACAAAATTAAAATATTGTTGTGATGCAGCCCATACCAATCAGGAAGAATACAAGCTTAGGGAATTCAATTAAAATGCTAAATTAATTCAATTGAATAACTCCTGCTAATGACACATTCTTCTAACAGTGAATTAAAAGAAATTTTAGATGTTCTATCTTTTTTTTCCCCCCACTGATTAGCAATGGAGACATTTCTTCATAGTAAAACAAAAAAGGGGAAAATCTGCATACAATCTGATTGCAACTAAGTTTCAAATGAGATAAGGGGTGAATTCTAAAACAAAACAAAAAAACCCACCCTCTAATCTTAAGTCATTCAAATGTTTAAAAAGTTGTTACCTGCAACAAGTTCAAGTTTTTCTCCGGGATCTCCCTCCGAGTAGAGCTTTGGGTGGCATCGATAGCCGATCTGACTGATAAGACTTGCTGGGAGAGCAACTAAATCACGTCGAATGAGGACACAGGAACGACTCTCTAGTGGGATCTGTTCTGGCTTCTCTTGAGCCACTATAAAAAAAAATGATCAGGGAAAACCATTAAATAATGTTAAAGTGCAGGATCCAAATTAACACAGCTGGATTTTGATGATTCAAGATCTTTTTCACAACAATGCTCTTGAGATCAGTTATCTACTCAAAAGCATGCTCATTTTATACGTGCAGGCAATGGGCACCGTTATGCAGGAGCCAGGGCTAATATCCTGTGATCTTCAAGATCTCCTTGCCTTGAAGTTTAAATCCAAGGACTTCATTTTTTTCTGATCTCTTTCAAGAAGAATAGATCTTACAGAAGCCTTGCCCTGAATGGACTGCAAGAGAGGGATAGCATAACCTAATTATGCTTTTTTTTTTAAATGTTAAACATTTAGAAAAATTGCTATTTCTGGCTATCTAAGATCACTCTCTAAATGTGGACAAGTATACAGAATCAGCTTTCTAAAGATAAGAGACAAACTGCTGTATGCAACTAACAGAAAATAAAATATTATGCAACTGTTTCTCAAATAAGCCATAAATTGTCCAATTAAGTTAGTAGCTACTTCACTATTATAAGTACTTTTCTTTAATATTCTGCTGCTGAAAACCTTTATCTACATATTGAACCAATCAAAAGTTATTCTCGGCTACTCAATATTATCAGCACTCACTTTTTCTAAATCAAAATAGGATTCCTAGGTTTCTTTTCCTCTATCATTCCCAATGTTTTATTAAGCTTTGACTTAAAAAAAAAATTACACTGAAATTCTAGGATATTGCTGTGATTCCTTTAAAATATTTCCTTACATGCAATTGATGGGGTCTGCCACAGCCTATTAGCAGATGTTAATACTGAAAAACTAAACCCAATGATTTTTACTACTAATACACAGTACACAATGCTAGGTTTTGTGAACATGGAGACAGAATTAGCTTTCTAAAATATGTTTATAATGGAAGTCCATTATCATGTTTAAAATTACATACCACAGCAAAACAGGACTCATACAGGTGTGCATAGGTGTCAATCACATCATCTACAATATATTTTAAGCATTTATAAATGTTAAAAATACATGCAACTGTATTATGAGCTACTTTAATTAACAAGTTTTGATACCATATATCAAAGTCTATAAATATGACCAGGACTGCTCCTTGAAAAGGATAAATACAGCCTTCGTGCAATTGGGTATAGATTTATAATTCTTTTAAAAAAAATAGACAAAAGCAGTGGATCAAATAAGCACGACTTAGCCTTTTAAATGTGTCTTACTCATTATTTTGATGTTTCCCATTCAGATAGAACAGCAAATCTGGAAACTTTTGTGTAGTTGTTGCTACAGTTACCACAACAGAAAGGTCTCCTTTACAAAGAAATTAGTGTTCTAACTAGGACATGTCAAGCAATGTTGCTTTGTTATATGACAGCACATTATAGGACACAAAGCCGTAAAAGGCAACAAAAATGTTGGGCTAGATTGTGTGGTAATATATTGCAGTATTATTATTAGGTGTGAAGCCTTTTAAAACGGAAAGGATTTTTTTGTTTGTTTGAGGCGTGTTTGATCTCGTAAACAAGATCATCTCAAAGTACCAACGCACCTTAAACACCACCCTGGTATTTCCGTGAATGGATGAGGAACCAGCCGTGGAAAAACAACCCAGATGATATTTTAAAGCATAATCAGGGCATGCTGGTAGGAGAAATTATCTATGCAAAGTAGAAGTACTTTGTAATGCTGATGTGCTGCTCACTTACATAAGACATTTTCACTATCAGAAACTGCTCTCTATTTCAAAGCTCCCATACGGAGAATTTCTAAATATTCACGTGCACTTTTAAAGAATGAAATAGCCAGTTCTTGCGGTGGGAGATTCTAAAGGGGCTGGCATCTTGCTGATGCTTTTGGACACTCAAGGGCTGTCTACACTACAGGATAAAGTCAAATTAAGATATACAGCTTCAACTACGTTAATTGTGTAGCTTGAAGTTGAAGTACCTTAACTCGACTTTTGGCACTGTCCACACTGCAGGAAGTCCAAGGGAGAACACTCTCCCTTCGACTTCCCTTACTCCTCGTGGAAGCAGGACTGCCAGCATTGACCGGAGTGCCCCTCTCAGATCTAATTAGCATATAGTTCACTACACCTGCTAATTCACTACACCTGCTAATTCTAACCCTGGAAGATCGACAGCAGCTGCCTCAATCTTCTCGATAGTACAGACATACCCTGCAAAGGGGACATTAAACTGACAGATATTAAAAGAATTGGAGAGTATTTTATCCAGCCCTAATATTCAGACAAAAATCCTCTCTTCATAGTTCCTTTGGTTTTGCCAAAATTGCTCAGATAAACATGTTCCACCACTGCAAAAATATATTCTGGGGACAGGTTTAGGCACACAGCTTGTAGAAGGGTCCAGTCTTTCTTTCCCATTTAGAGTCCACGAGAGCACACACTATACGGTACAGCTTTGCATTTCTTATGGCAGGGACACATTCAATTATAGTACAAATACTATACACAGCATTATACAGGGGCCACTTAGGTCTGATGTCCTTAGCAGATGCTATTTAAGAAAAGAATAGCATATTTTCAGGAGTCAATAAATATCAAAATTGAACAGCAGTTTTTTTTTTAATTGAAGCCACAAAGTTTTTGAAATTCAAAAACCACAGCAAGGGATAAAGATTAGGCCAGATTATTTCATATTGTTTGTGTCAATTGTGGGCAAGCTTGCCTGAGAAAGTGTTCCAGCAGCTTGTGAATTCTTTCTACACAGTCATGGTTTATCCTGCTGAGCAAAAGGTGAAAAGTATCACACACACAAAAACAAAACGCCCTGCGCGATCTGTTTAAAGCTGTGATTTTTATTTTAATTAATGGCTTTGGGTGAAAAGTGCCAAAACTATTATTGCCACTTTAAAAACTAGACGATCTTAAGCTGTTAAAAGGATAAAAACAAAAAGTTGTGCATACTGGCATTAATTTTTACAAGGGCTTCTGAAATGGCTCCATGTTAGTGTAAGGTTAAAAAGTATCTCTGAACAATTGCAGCTAACAGAGCAAAAATACAAACATTTCACAACACAAGACAGACCCTGTGGTTTCTAACTATCATATAACCAGATATTTATATATTATAAACAAAAACATTCAGCCTGAAATGGTGGTTAATAATTATTTTCCATAGTCACATAGATGTGAATTTAATTCATCTTGTTAAATAAAGTTTGTTAGCAGCTTTAACAGCAGGCAGAGCTAAAACACGACTCCCCCGAATAAATGACTCAACAAATGACAATAATTATTTGTTGTTATAAATATATACAACACTCAGAGCAACAAACTGCACCAGATGGACAAACAGTAAATCCAGTATGTTCCTGTGCATGTCACACAAAGTGACTCTGAAAGTACATTGATTTTTGGGCCAAATAGTCTTGATGCTGCAACAATAAAGAATGCAAAAAAAGCAACATAATGCAGTTAAGTGACTATACTGCCCCAATAACTGCTAACTTCCTAAAGTTACTAATTCCAGCTGGAGCTGGTATCAGTCCCATTTCCTGAAATCTGGCTAAAAAATATTTTGATTTATGCATAAGTGCCCTGTTTTTAAACATAGGAACCAACAACAAAGGCCATAGCTGAATTAACAGTCTCTTTTTTGAAGCTAAGTATCACACAAAACCTCAGTCCAAATTTGTGCTAGAAACTCCCCCCATCCCCCACAGTACAATCCAGATTAATCCATTTGAATATAATTCAATGCTGTTTCCATTGCTTACTGCCTCTCCCTATAAAAATTCTCATTTATATATGGACACCTACCTCATATGTGGATTTTGTTTTGGTTAAAGAATTAGTACAACTCAAACAAGAGTCAACAAACTTCACCAAAGATTTAGCTCTTTTTAAATGATACTTACAACAGATATTAACACGGCACACAAAACTAACTATAGCATAAAAAAAAGCAGAGTACAACACATTTTGAGCCCATGTTTTCAAAGACAGCAAGTCTGTTTGGCCTTTCTGCTCTACAGAATGGGATAGTATTTGCTACTAATTAATTTGTATCTTCAGAGGGCAGCAGCTCCTCTTCCTTTGAATGAAATCGCAAACAATGGGAAGTATTGTCTAATATAGTTCTGTACTAGGCTAAAAAAGCAGCCTACCAGCTAACGCAGAGGAAAAGAAGAAATAATTAAAAAGGCAGTAGTCACTATGAAGCAGCACTAGTATACTTTGTTTACACACATACACAAATACATAACTGAGTCTGAAACTTGGAAGGGTTTCGTAACACATGGCAACTGAATCACAAAAGGAAACATTCAGGATTTCAGTAAAGAAAACTTTCTCAAAGCTACCTGGTTAGGGGAAAACTTTGTGCCAAATCCTGGGAAGTAATGAAAGCAGTAAGGCTTACTGGTATCAGTGTTCCCTGTAAGCTGCGAGCTTGCGTGGCCACTCTGGAGAAATTCAAACGCTGCCTAGCTGATTAGCAGAGTGCCCATAGCTAGGCTTCGTGTTTCTATTGGAGGTGCACATTCCCACATGCCTTGGTGCACATAATAAAACTTATTCTGCACATGGATGGAAAAGATTAGAGGGAACATTGACTGGTATTCAACAACTTGTGGCACTGGACCCTTGCAATGCCTCTTTGGTGGTGCCGAGCGCCGCACACCCTTAAGATGCTCCCTGCCTCTCAGAAGCCTGTTACACAAAGTCTTCTATTTCTAAGCTTCACAGTTTTAGCTGACAAGGGCTGTTACAAACCATTATATCTTTAGAAGTATTTTATATTGCCTTTTATTATGTATTTATAAGCAGCAATAATTCAATAGGGCTATACATTTGAATATGACTGGTGTGATGTTAAAAAAATCTAATAAAAATTAATTACTGCACATAGAGCAACCTAAAGTATGTTCTTATGTTCTTATGTAAAGTAGAAGTTATAAGCAAAAACAAAACTCTGATTACCTAGATGATGGGGAACAGGTAGGCTGGCAGGGCTGATGAGAGGGTAAAAGGGGAACTCTTGTACCAGAACCCCAAGCTCCCCCCCCCATGTCTATAACTAGGAGAAATGGGACTGGGGTGCAGCCACAGCCAACAATGTATCAGGCCTCTAATTTCTCTTGACAGGCTGTTAATGGGACTAGGGGACAGGCCTCCGTTCAGAACGAGTGACGATAAAATGTCAGTGGCCAACTCTTTCACACGGGGTGCTCAAATCATGCGGCTAGGTACTTACTGGGGTACCTAAATAGGTGACCTCATTTTCAGAGGTGCTCAGCACAAGTGTCTTCCTCTGACTTTCATGGGCACCGAGAGTGCCCAGCACCTCTAGGTATCAATGCCGAGATTTTGAGGTCTGGTTTCAGGCATCCAAATGTAAAGCTGTTGACTGCAATCCCTAAAGACCACAGCCTTCTTGGCTCTTGCTATCTCAAACAGCAGAAGTCTGCTCATTTACTTTTCTGCAGGGTAGGAAAGCAGTATTGTTTCTATTTTACAACAGAGACAGCAATTGAAGTGACTTGACACCCTGTTCACGTAGGAAGTGTAAACCCAGAAGTTCTAGTCCATTGCGATGTCCACAAAATCATTCTCTTCTCACCTTCAATGGATGACTGAAATATTGAATCACATGCCTCGTGCCCCTCCCTTCCTCACAGTCAGAAGTTTCCTCTCAAACAAAGATTGTACAAGAATCCACATCCCACACTTGCTAGATAGCAGACATGAAAACAGCACCCACATCTGTGGCTATTTTATATTTTACAAATACAAGAAAGCAGCCTACCAGCAAAAACAGAAGAAAGCCATAATAATTTAAAAAGGCAGCGATAGCTATGAAGCAGCATCAATATACTTTGTTGACACACATACACAAATACATATTTGGGTCTGAAACTTGGAAGGGCTCCATAACATGTGGCAACTGAATCACAAGAGGAAACATCCAGGATTTCAGTACAGAAAACTCTCTCAAAGCTACCTGATTAGGTGAAAACTTTGTGCCAAATCCTCGGTTTGAGGCTGGCCCTGCTTTGAGCAGTGTGTTGGGACTCTGGAGATCTCTTACAATCCTAATCTTCTATGAGTCTAATAGATTCTTAGTAGATTTACCGGCAAGCAATATTCACGTTTACAGATAAATAGACGCATTAGGGATGTGAAGGACTAATCAACTATCGGCTAGTCAACAGGCTAGTTGATTAGTTGCTTCCCCCGCATGTGCTGCCTCTATCAGAAAGAGGCAGTGGGGGATGAGGGAGCGGAGGAGGGACAGTGCCCCGTGGAATCTGGTATCAGCAGGTGAGTCCCCAGCTGACCGCGGGGGGCTCCCCTTTGAAGTGTAGCAACAGCCCTAGGGCCTTTGCTACACTTCAAAAGCAGAGGCGTCCTATCAACTAATCGAATAGTTGATGCAAAATGCACTGACTATTTGATTAGTCCATTACTTGAAATTTAACATCCCTAATACACATGCATGTGTGCACATAAGAAGAAAAAATGATAAAATAGCCCCATGGAACTACACGCATTTTACTAATAGTGCTATTTGCAACAGTCTATTAAGATGTAGAGAGATATTATTTGTGTCCTATTTGTAAACAGAGTTAATCTGGAAGTACAGGAACAATATTACTGGTTTATAAATACTCATGTCTTCCCTTTCTTTCAGATCTCAGACAGGAGTGAAACATCTGCCAGTCTAAAATTAAACATCTGTGTTTTACAGTGAAGAAACAGAAATTAGAAATTTAATGCCAAAAAAGGTCTGATGCAGAATGACACCCATGTGGATCTTAAGTTTCCACAGGCTGTTGAGTCCCTTAATAAGAGGGAGAATTTGTTACCCACAAGTTGTTTTCTGTGATTTGGTAGATACAAGTTCAGAACAATTCACACTGGTTAGACAGGAGGCAGTCAACAAAGCCAAAGATTTTCTTCACCCTCTATTTGGCATTACAACTTTCCCCCATTTTCCCTCAGAACCATTTGAGGCGTTTCACTAACAGCAGATTAGACCGCCTCTATCTGATGAGTATGACACCCATTCATACAAGAGACCCATTTTTCTCCATTTCCTCAATGTTTGTGCCTAGTCTGATGTTACTTTATATTTTCTGGAAAATATATTAATTCTTAGCTTCTACTGACTGCCTCCTGCTGATCCTAAGGGTCAAACTACTCACTGATCTGTATCAGAGGCAACTGACTCAAAGAACCACCACTGCAGTTAAAACAAACAATTTTATAGAGATTGCAATTATTCGGTTTCAAGATGTTCACAGAAACATTGCTGCTGTCTGTGGTTTAAATTGTCACATTTCTTTTCTAAGCTTGGTCTCGGACCATCTTCATACTGCATACTATGTATCCTTTTAAGTAAAGATTTTGGCTTCTTTCTTGCCCTCTTTACATACGTTCAAGAAATCAGAGGGCCAGGAGAGAAAATTATTCTCTTAGCTAATTACTGAAATTGTATTCTAACGCAGCTATTTTAGATGAATTTTTAATGTAATGTGCTTGTGTCAGTTTGGCATTTCATAACTTTCAGTTCCAGCCTTTAAGAATTTCTTGTGTGAGGATTTAAAGACACTTTGTGCAAATTCCCTTGTGCCTTTTGAAACTGAATAAAATTAAATATATCAGCTGAATAGTAAGGTGACTGAAAATAACATGGTTTGATATTGAAAGATAATGCGCATCCATTGAAATCCTTTTGGGATCAGGTCCCCCATTTCATTACTTACAATGAAAGCTGTAAGTACTTTGCTTTTGTTTAATACATATCTGACTAGCTGCCTTTGTCTCAACTCAAATGCTAGAGCACTTATGAAGACTAACTAGTTTCTTTGAGGCCTAAACGTTCTCCAAGCCTAGACCTTTTTAAAGAATAAAGAGCCATCTTATGGAAATGCTATTAATGCGCACACAAAAATTATGCAAATCCCAATAAGAATAATATAATAATATCCAAAGCCAAACATACATGTCTAATATACTCAGTCTCTATACTGAATGCAATGCGAGGAATGGCCCATTTCTGAAGTCCGGTCTATTGCAGAACAGCAACTCCTGTGTTCCCCTCTGAAAATCAGAGACTTCTTTCACAACAGCTAAACTCAATTCTTGCTCCTGGAATGGTTTTTAGAAGGGGAGTTAGCCTTCCCCAGGATTTATTTTCAGTTTCTTTTGCACTTCAGCATTCCTCATGGTTCACCACCCCATTCTACTAGTTTCTAAGTCTACTATTTAATGACGCTTAAGCTCTACTCTGACTTTCTACCATCAAAGCCTTTTGCCAAGGTCATGAATTTGCATGTTCTCTCTTTGGTTTGTGTCTCGTTTCAGAGATTCAGTCTGGTTTTCCAGAAAGAATTGTATAAAGGGGAAAACAAAAATACACAAGAATCTACAACACCCAGCTGCTTTCAGAACTGACCTACTGACCGATGGGCTGGGCCATGCAAAGAGCCTTCATCGCTGGCATTCAGCACCTTGCAGAATCAGTCCCTAACATGGAGATGGAAGACAATGACACTGACCAAAAACTTGAGTTTCAGCTTCAGATGTTGCCCTAACAATGAACCAGACAAACATCCCTCACAATGGAGACCAAGCACCATTCTGAATGACACTAAGTTGTGCAAGAAGGAGAAAAAAAAAAAAAAAAAGCTTCCCATGAGATTCAATGCATGATTGGGCAGTGTGCTCTTTTTGTGGCTTTGTTTTGTTTGTACTCAAAAGGCTCTAAGAAACTTTGCTAATCACTATTTTAAACGGTTTCCCCCTATCTTTTGTATGATTGTCAAGATCAATGCGCGGTGAGCAGGATTAGCTTTTTCTCGCTCTTCCATGTTGTAGGTTTTTTTGTTCTGGCTCTTTTGAAGGAAGGAAGCTTTTATTCAGAGCGATTAAAACCCTGTGAGCGTTACACAAGCCCATACTTGGATGGACTAACCACAATTTTCATTTGCTTTTTTCAAATCTTTCCCCCCTTATCCTCAGATTTTGGGGAAGTCTGGGTCTATGGCTGTAGTTAAAACAGAAAACCCTTTTTCAATGTGCTTTTATCTAGATTATCACCCTGGGAGGGAGGGGTGTTGGCTGGCCCTTCCAAGTTGGCCAGAATGGTGACATGCAAGCTCGTATTTGGTGCGAACTCCCACTTACTTCCCATCACCTCCCCAAAGAACTAACCCCGGCTCTGCCTCACTGGGCAGTTCAGAAGCCTACTCACTATTTGCATAGGGAGAAAGAAAATATTGCTCCTTTTCTGGACCATCAGATCCAACCTAAAGGCTAGACAACTGAAAAATTACCAAAGCCACCAAGCTGTCTAAGCCAACCAAAGCTGCCCAAGTTTTCTATTTTCTGAGTGGAACAGCTCTGTTTTAATGTTAAGCAATAAGAGTTATATGCAATAGCCTGCTTGCTTAATAGTCACATATTGTTCCATCCTGTAGTTTATTCTGTGATAATCTTTGATGGTTTTAGATTGAATTAGTTCTGTTCTGCTACTATATAAATTGCCCCCATGGCAGAGAAAGAAAATAGTGTATAGAGGGTATGATCCTGTTTCTCTAAAGAGCAATGTTAGAAATGGTCAATACCGTGAAGACAAATGCTACTCAGTCATAGTGCTGTGCACTCTGTGTGTGTGTCTGTGTGCAACAAGCATCCATGCAAACAGCCTCAGCTCTGCCCAGTTAGATGGAAATCTTAAAACATTCCTATTCATCACACTTGATCTCACCAATTAGCTAGCCAGCTGAGGACTTTACGGTAAATATATAGCGTGCACACCGTTCCCTAGAACACATTCGCTTATGCCTTTCTGAAAATTACTGTCTGTAGTAGGAGTTTGGAATCGTTCCCCAGAAACGGCAACTGAAAAAGCAGACTGGCTTGTTAGCAACTGTTCTAATATTCAAAATAAAAACAACAACAAAACTGCCAGTAGCAGTATTTGCTGAGAGACTAGAAAGGCCAGTTTAAACAAGATATAGTTTTCCTTCCCCTGCCAGTAAAACACATGGCAATGATTTCTTCTCATCTATCCACTTACAGAGTTGTACAGCAAGGGCATTACTGCTCAGAGAGAAGTTTGGGGTTCTGCTTTCATGGAGACGGTTGGAAAATCACTCATGGGAGAGTGTTGGTGCTGAGAATTACCACCACCATGAATGCATAACTGGATCAAACAGAGGTTGTTAATATAGCATTTTCTACCCATCTCTAAAAATAAAAGGGTTCCAAGGAAAGGAAGCCAACTTTTCAGCATATGTGAGAGAGTTAATATTTTCAAATTAGTCATTTCTGATCCAGCAATTACAACAGGAAATAGTAACAGTGAAAACTAAGCACAAACTAAAGAAAATTCTGCTTTGCCAGGCTTGACAAATCTCAAGAAAACCATGAAATATGTTTCCACCCAGGAACTGAATACAAATCAAAGCTGCATTCTCAAACACCTGCAGTACCAATTAAGAGTCTACTGTGTTCATCCAGGAGCCTTTTTTTTTTAATGCAAAAGGAACATAACTCTCCCAATACATGTTCTGTTCAAAGGCTTCTCAGATATGCTAGCTGTTGAGATAAGATTCCCCATGTTTGTGATACTACATTGCCTCTATCCTCCAAGAAACCTAAAACAAAATCCAGGTACCAGAGACATTTCCAGGTGTCAGTTCAAAATCTTGAAGATGAACAAGGCTAACATGATTGACTTGTGAGGAAAGCAGAAAAGAGAAAGTCCCTTCAGAGACTGCAAAACCAAAACACCTGTGTGCCCCTGGTGAGAGAACCCAGTAAGTTCCTTCCTTCTCTAGCTATTCATTGCTGAGACAATCGTCTCCTTTAGCTAATGCTGGCACAGTTCAGTACTGCCAGGTAAAGAGCTAGATTAATGAAGACTTTTAACTAGTTCTATCAATTAGTTCTGAAGGGGGAAAAGGAACTCTTACCTTGGCAGGGATATACATGGGGTTGGGGGAGAAACGGTTGCTGGATTTTTTCTATCAGAGATCTGATGTATTTGAGGATTTTGGATGGAGAGAGCAGGATACAAACTTTAATTTTATTTTATTTTATTTATTTTTTTTAAACAAAAATCAAAGAGGAAGCAGGAGCGGGGAAATAAATGGAGGAGATGACCTGCAAATGGATATGAAGGTTTTCACCTTTAGACTGCCTGTCCTAATCCAAACTGGGATGGGTGGTGGTGCTGAGGTAGCTTTTGGATGACCTACTTATTGTCTGTGAAATTAGTTAGCCATCTCAGTTCAGCAGCTAATGGATAGCTGCCCACTTTGCAAAAGCCCCCAACCAATGGAGTCTGTGCCTAGACTGCCAATAGGAGGCTAAGGTTTAAACAGATTATGGTCACTGAACTACACTGTCCAATTCTGAGAGCTGGCACAGTAGTGAGTGGAGTTGGAGAAGTTTATACTTTTCTCCTCCCATGCTGTCCCTGATCTGTGGATACAGAACTCAAGTGTCCTGGGCTGGCAAGCCAGGAGTTTTCAACAGCATTAAACGCAGACCCAATATTTAGTAAAAACGATGAACTGTCCAAAAAGCATATGCTGGACAAAGGACAAAAGGACCCAGTGACAACTGAAGAGGAAGAGAAAAACAAAAGGGGTTAGGGAAAGGAAGCGTTTTAGTTTATTACCTGAATATCCTCCTGAGGATTTGATGTACATCTGCCCATACTGTTCTTCTACCATGGTATCATATGCCTCATCATCCTCCTCATCCTCCTCATTGTGGTAGGACGTGGGACTGTCAGTAGTTGGAATGCTGCTGGCTCCGGGGCTCGTCCGCTCCCCTTGGGAGTACTGCACTTGCTGGATGTTTGGGATGAGAGTCGCTAAACTGGGCACTCCGTAATAGGACACCCGAGATAACTTTAGTGGAGCAGCATTAGAAACGCTCCCTCCTGTGTTATCCCGGGTGCTGGCCTCCAAGGGTCGCTTGGCAGGAAGGCCTGACACAGCTGTGGGTTGCAGCTCGAGATTTTCGTGTTTCACCCGGGTGAGGAGCGGGATGGGCATGGAAGGGGACATGACGTAGGGCGCAGAAGCAGATTGCAATTGGTTACAAGGACTCTGTGGTTCTGAACTAGGGTCTTCGATCATGGTGGTTTGAGAGTCACAGTGGGGAGAGCTCACTTTGAACATCAAATCAGTCCCTTTTTCTACGATATGTTGGATCTGTAGGAAACCTGCAGTGTACATCACTACCAGCTGTTCGCTTGCAGCCATCGTGAGCTTCCCAGTGTAACAAAATGAAAGGATTTGCTGGAAGCAGGCTGGCGGCACAGTACCCGGGAGCTCAAATGCACTTTTGCTGTTCCCACTAAACAGGTCTCTGAAATACAGACTGCTGGCTGCTAACACTGCTCGGTGTGCCTTGAAGGCTTGGCCTTTGACAACTATGGAGACATCGCAATAAAGCCCCAGCAGCCTCTGCTCATTCAGGCAGCCCAAGACAGTGTTCCCAAAATTGGGAATTTCTATGTGCAACATCTGTGACATGGCTCAGGATGAGTTGGAGCTCCTTAGACATGCAATGCAGGAGTATCCAAAGTAGGGCACATCTGAAAAATGAAGAAGGCAGGGAGAAAAAAAAACACACACATTTTTAGACAGTTCTTTGGAACAAACAAACAAAAACAAAAACCAAAATAACTTAGCACATTTGGAGATTCAAAACATAGCCCTAAGGGCTGATGTGTAACACCAACTCCATTTATAAAATTACTTACAGCTGTTTTTAAACAAACTTTTTAAAAAAATGTTTTTAAATATTCAAATGCTCTCAAAGGTGACTTTTTAAAAATTATCTTTGGTTTCTTTCCTTTGGCGTTTCAAGTCAACAGAATAATACGGATGGTAACAGAGTATGAATGAATAGTAAGGTAGCCCTATTAATATTCAACAGACTTTGGAAATGGATAAAAGAACCTGCTGAAACTAGAGATGAAATAGTTGCAAAACAATGTGTCATTTTGTCCGAAATAACCATTCTAAGCAGTCACTGTAATAAAAACACATTTTAACAATCCGAGATGATGCCTCTTCACTTGTTTTTAAAAAGAAAATATTCAGAGTTATATTACTTTTAACTGAAATTAAAAGCTCTGTTTCATTTAAAGGATATCAACATTAAGCTAGGTAATTGAGCTGAAGCAAACAAATTAAATGTACCGCAGTAAACTTAACATCAATTCTTCTCCCTCCCTCCCCCCTTTTAAATACAGACTAGGGCAGCAAAGTCTCCACATACATTCCCCTAAGGCAAGTGCCCTATGTTCTGTTCCTGGCCATGTTAAAATGGGATTCTGTAGGTGACACAGTACAAGTATAATCTAATGCAAGACACACACCCCATAACAGACATAGCCTATCCTCTGAAATCAGAAACAGTACTATCAAGAATGTCTCTGAACAATCTCAAGTAAAAAAACAACCTATTCTCAGCTTATCGGGTTTTCGACTTTGCATCAAATTGCACCACAGAGTGTGCCATTTCAGGATACTGTCACCTTTTTGGTATGAGAATCATTTCTTCTTTCCTGTACAGAAAGAGGCAGGCTCTGAAACAAGCCCTATAGGAGCAGTAGGATTAAATAACTTAATTTTAGCGCATAAAATTCCACAAAAGCCAATCAGTGCTTATAACACCCCAAGAATCCCCTGTGCACCCTCACACAAAAAAAATCTCCTTAAGAGAACAGAAGATTTAAAATTATGTTTGCACTTGATGATACTGAGGAAACTGTGTTTAACTAGCACCAAATCTTCACGATAATGGCATAAAAGCAGTTTACCTGATAATTAAAAAAAAAAATCTCCTCTGAAAAGAAAAATACCCCACAAAGAACTCTATTCACACTGCTGGAAAAAAGTACTATCTGCAAAGCCATTGAGAAACAGGAAGAAAAGAGAACACGCTCAAAGCCAAATTAATTGTAACTGCATGGTCTAAAAGAGAATTCTTCAAAGCAAGGAACTTCTACGCCCCCTCGTCTGATACCATGCGAACATACCTTAAACAACGAATGATCCAAGGTACTGCCACTCAGTGAAGGCTCTTCCTAAGTCCCCCCTTTTTTTTAAAATCACCCCCGGTCTGCTACACTAACTGCAGCAACG
>JANRFK010000975.1:19813334-19823705 GCA_030068395.1 Apalone spinifera
TTTTTTTTTTTTACCAGACAAAGAGCGCAAATACCGGATTGTCCGGTAGAATACCGGACACCTGGCAACCCTATTTTTAGCACTACTATTGGGTTAATCGATTGATGGAGGCAATGGGCCTATCAAACAAGCAGAATATTTTGCCTGGAACATGGGTGAACTTAAAATACAAGAACATCTTATGGGGAAACATACAGCAGAGTATCTTTTAACAAAAAAATCTATGCAGCACAAGTCAGATTTGGTGCACAGCACTGAATGCATCTCATTTAAATGAAACTTCCCTCATTTACCACCTCCCCTGGTTGCCTACCCACCTTTTTGTATCTACCATAACATCAGCTAAATGTAACTTCTTTTAGTAGTGCAAAATAAAATACATTAAAATTGGCACTCTTCCAATGAAGTTCTAGAACATCATCTTCTACGGCAAGGCTCTTTAAAGATGTCAACCTACTATCTGCTCCCCATTTTAATCCAAAACTATCTGCTTCCTCTTACAAATACTGGCTGAGTGTAGCTATGATGGAATAACATTTAATTTATATTTTTCCTAAAAATAAAGAAGTTATGCCAAGAAATTACCACCATGCTGTTATCCCAGGGAATCAGAGTCACAATGGTCCAGGATGCACTGCTTGGTGAGGCTGAAACAGTTTTAAAGAATGTCTAAACCCCACAATAGTTCAGACTACGGGGTTGTGAAATCAGTACACCCATCCCGTGTGCAAGTTCTGGGCACTTTTTATTTGCACCTGCAGCCTCCACAAGAGGGAATTACAGTGCAGCACTTTGATGAGCACCGGTCACCTTCGTTGTCCAACCTGAGGGGCAATGTAGACAATCCCACAGAAAGCAACTAAGAAACTGGACTTCCAATGGCATTCCATATGCAGTATTTATTTGTGGCTATGGTGTTTCATGAAGAACCCAAATTTAAAAAATCAATTACTATCTTGCCTTTTTTTCCACTTCTACCTACTATAGAAGCTATTGTTCCCACAAATCACTAGACTTATGAGTCAGATTTTCAGATAGTATAAAATAATAGTTTCTAGATCTATATTTTCAGGAGATAAAAATAAAATTCAAAATAAAGTGGAAAAAAGACAATCAAAATGACAGGTTTAATTTCTGATATTTCATGATCTTCCAGATTGAGAAACTCTATGAGAAAACCAAAGCAAACACAGTCAGGACCAGTAAACTTTTTAAAGTACTAGTCCTGGACGAGAAAAATGTTCTTTTGTCACGGGCTATCTTTTTCCCACCTTTTTAGGGCTCACTTTCTACCATGGTGAATCCAAATGGTAGACAGAGAACTAACTAAAGTAATCCTGGAAGACTGGGTAAAAATCTCTCACAATTTTTGACGTTATATACTCCTGAAGAAATTACTGAGAGTTTCTGATAATTGTAACATGGTCTTACACAGGAGAGGTCTTAATCTAATGGTTGAGTTCCAAAGGAACACTAGTCTTTCTCCAAACTTTGTTCCGAAAAAAGAGGACCAAGAAGTACTTTTAATTGTTTAAAATTTGATTTGGACCATATTAACCTTCATTAATTCTCTGTGCTGAAATAGAAGAAAAAATTAGAAGTTAAAGATTTAAATTACGTTTAGTTCACAATACTGCACCAAATGGACCTACATCTGTGTAACCAAGTTCTAGTCACTGTTTAGGGGAACACAGTTTCTTCTTCACATAGGTTACAGTTATATCTCTTTTAGATTAAACTTTTTTTCTTTAAATCAAAACAAGAAAGTCTTCCCACTTCCTACATACAACACTTTCTCACAAATGAAAAACAATTAACTAAGTTTGATTTTTGTATTAAAAATAATTAAGATGAGTTGAAAGTCAACTGAGAAAATAATTTTCTTATTGCAAACCCCTTGTTGGGAATTCTTAGACATCTATCAAAACAAGTTTACATTAACATGTGTTTTTAGGAAAGCCAGGACTAGAGCTGTACCATATTCATAAAAAAATTAGGCATTATTTGACTTAAATTCAGTTAGTTTTTGTGAATATCTCAATACCGTTCACATGAACTTTGGATGCTTCTTCTAAATGACATGTTTAAATGCTTCAGTGGTCTAAACCACACTAACTTTCCCTGAGGGAAAAAAAGTTATCTACCTAAAACAAGGTGCTTCCATCACAGCTCCTTTAGGAATCAGAAATAATTAAATAATGTGTTTAAATAATCTTTTCCTAAGTTAACACACAAAACTCAGAGGCCACCAAAACACAACCTATCTGTTTTAAAAGAAAGGCCCTTGTCATAAATTGCTTTCTTAAAAGTAAGGTGTGCTGAAAAGCAGCTGGGCTTCAGAAAAATAAAAGATTCAGTGACCCTGAGAGGGCTGTAAACAAAACTCTACAGAAAAGCTTTCACCGTTATCCCCAGCCAAACCTCTCATCAAAAGAAAATAGCTGAAAAGTCCTGCCCTTGACGGCCCCAATGGGGCAAAAGAAACTTCCCTTTCTTCTATAAATGAGGAGAGAGAAAGAAAAATCACACCCTTCGATTTAAGACTGCTAGAGGATTTCTAACGGCACATTTCAAAGGAACAACAGAAACAGCCTCAAAAGGGAAAAGTGAACAGAATTTTCTATGCTGAAAACATAATAGTGTAAGAGCAGGATGCCTAATTCCCTTTTAAAACTTGGTCACCAAAATACATGGCTCTCCTTAGGCTCATCCTCTGCCAATTAACTGTACAAGGTTCCCTTATTCCTCGATTCCTCAGGTGAACCCACAAGGGAATGGAGAGAGACTTACAGTTAACAGAAGCATGAACAAGTGTTTCTGAGGAAATACCTTCCACACAGTACTAAAGAAAATATGCAACAGTTCACAACAACACTTGGTGGCTGAATTATAGTCTCTAAGTGCCTATATCATTATAACCCCGCCAAAAAGGGAATACCAATATCAAAAGTGTCTTGTTAGTGTGGAGAGGGGGGATACAAAAAAGGTCAGAGATATCACTTTCCACAATAAAGAAATAAACAGTGGTACATGGTTTTGTTCCCTCCCCCCTTCTCCCCTCCCCCCCCAGCACATGAATTACAAGTCACTGTCTTTTCTGCGAAGAGGGTGTGAGGAACTCAATCACAAACATGAAATTGTGCAAATGCCAGTATAATTTAATGCCAGAACTTGTCAGGAGAAGGAAAACAAGGTTATCTTCAGTAATCAACTGACAGTCATATTGAGAATCTTTTCGGGAGGGGGAGAGGCTGCATTTGTTTCTGTAGCTTCAAAGCATTTAAAAAGGAGTAATGATTTATTTTGAAATGCTGAGCTGGAAGCAGTAACCAATGCTAATATACCCTATTTTTAGTGTAACAGCAAGTGACAATTGGTGAATAGGATTAATTCTGGTTATTAAGATAGTGGAAACTAATTTTGCAAATATTAATAAATAGCATACAAGCAGTGCATGTAATACAGATATGCAACACATAGGACAGATATACTTGGTTTGTGATTTTAAAAAATTAGCACAGAAAGGAATGCATTAGATGTGAACATACCTCGGGGGAAGAGGGGAAAAGATGAAGTTAATTAAATTAATGCTGGTAATCTAGCCTAACAAAGTGGGCACAAATCCTTTATTAAAAGAAGCCCAAGATAACAGTTACTTGGAGCTTTCCTCCTGAAATTACAAAGCACTCCAGTGTCAGGCAGCCTCTGACATCCATGCATTAGATTTACGAAGGGATCTGTCATGCTGCAAGGTGAGTCACTCACACAGCTTCAATGAAACACTAGTGCTCGAGGTCATACGCTCACACTGGATTTGGTTTCAAAAAGTACAGTAATTTAATCAAGGCAAAGCATGCTATTTCCATTATTTTTTAATTATTTTTTCTTATTCACTGCAGATTTTTAAGAGCTTATCAAATCAAGGACAAGCAAATCTGGAGAACAAAACATTTAATTTTTGCATATTGCTCCAAGGGACAGGGTGAGGCATGGATTTAAGAATAAATACAATTATTTTGCAAAATTTAATTGTAACCTCTAGTCTTCTGAAGTGCCAGGCTAGCTTACAATCATAAGCATCGCCCGACAGAACACTATACTATCATCATCCTTTCTGCAAAAGTGTACCTTTCCTGCATTCCATTACACACATTAATTCACATCCATAACACATCTAACAGACAAGTGGCATGCTGAATTGTATTACCCTCACTCCTTCTACACAACAGCATTTGCTAGCAGTATATCCTGCATGACTCAGTTCTACCATCATGGCAATACGGAACAAAAAAACCCTTAAAAATAAGTACATCTCTTAAAAGGTCAATTAAGAGAGCTTACAAAACATCAGACGCTGCTTCTTGCTTGAGCTCATTACCTAGTATGGTGGAGCTGCTTGTGTGTTTTTTTTTCTTGTGCAAGTTAGTCTGTGAGTCAGCATTAACACACATGAGAACACCAGGAATACTGCCTAGTTCTGATGCAATGGAGGTTGTATTTAAAAAAAAAAGCGCACTCCGTTTGGACAGAAGCCTGTAATTCAATTGCCTTGACTTTTCAATTACTGCATACAGTTACCAAACTGCATAAAAGACGGGAACTTTGCTTACATATGTGTCTGAAATTAATCACTTCTTACGTCTGGCTACAGTTTATTTTCTGTTCTTTCAAAAAAAAGCAACTAGGCATAATATAATTAACCCTTCAAGAGCAGCATTCTCTTTGAAGCTATTAAAATTGTCTCTTTTTGTACCATTTCCAGTGTAAGCAGACACTGCTGCCAAAAAGTTTTGGCCAATGAAGGCATTTATACATTAAACTTTTAGTATGCTCTATAAAGTGAAGCTACAACTACATATGTGCTTGATCGTTAATGGAAATATAACCTTGCGTTTAAAGGGTCACATAAGGGAAGTTAAATTCTACAGGAATTTAACTGCATATCCAGCATCCATGGTCACATGAGAGCTATTTCAAAGACTGTTCTTGCATCTGGTTGTTGATCAACGGCATTTTAATAGGTAGCAAACATGGTGAAACCTGTGCCAAATTTTAGGTGAGGTACTAAGCACCTGATGAACCTATAGTACTTTCCACACACGTTTTGAAAGCTTTTTTATGACACGCCCTGTGTACAAAATTACAGCAAGCTGGCAAACCACCATATGAAGCTTATTACAACAGCATTAATTACAACACTTTTTTTATACCCATCCAAATGTCTGCCTCCAAGGATAGTTTTTTTTTAAACTAAATGTTGGGATGAAATATTAGTGTTATAGCACAGAAGTTCAGCTCTCTTGGATCCCCTTGTACTGATTTCTAGAAGCAGGGATAGGACCAAAAACTTCACACAACGTGTGCTGCATTTAGCCAGACTATCTCAAGAGTTTTAAAAAGCTTATGTACATTATTACTCCATTCACATGATCCACATCCTGTAGATGGCAAAACAGGTGAGGAGACATTAGGTCACTTGCCAGTTCCCCGAGTAACAGAACCAAAGAGCCCTGACGACAGGCAAACACTGCCTCCATTAAAGGCAGGTAGAGAGGTACACATGTATTCATGCCACACACAAAAGCTGGGAGTATTAAGAGTAATATTCCCGTTTGCTGGGAGTTCTTACGGTACGGATCAGCACAGAGTTATTTTGAATAATGAAAACTGCAAGATCGAGGCAAAAGTGGCAAAGATTTGTGTGGGAGAGTCACCTTTAACTTTCAATTTCTGACTTGTCTGTTCATGTTACAAAACTTTGTGTTTTGAATATACAACACTTACATGTTTTGAATATGCATTGGCTTTTGTTGGCTACATTCTACTGACCCAAAATAACATAATGGCTCCTTCAGAATTTCAGTGCACTAATGTTCAAGACACATATGTGCAAGGACCCCCAGAGGAGAAGCCTTGAAAGAACAACAATTACAGTCCACAGGATAACTATCAAGAAGCACGGGGAAATTATAATATTTTGGGGGCAATCTTGATGTCTGAGAACTTTTCATGGTGTGCCATAGTCCTGCCACCACATGAAAAGTGCAGGGAATATTATAAAGGGGGTTAGGAGAAAACGTGTGGTCATTGTCTGTGTAGGTTAAAGCAAGAGATCAATTTTCCTAATTTTTTAAAAATCAGATGTATACTTTTTAATTTATCATCTCTAAATGAGCAAATTTACCCAGAAATTGCTCAAGTCCATAACTTGGGAAATCCATCAAGTGTATTTTGTTTCTTCAGCCCTATGAACTTTCATCATTCGCTATGATTTAACAGAAACGGTCTATAGTCAATTTGGTTTCCAATAATATTTTCTTCTAGTTTTCAAGAATTGATTTAGCTGTGCCAAAAACCAGTGCTACTCCAACATTTCTTGTTTTCTCTCTTTTCTGAAAGGTTTATTGAGAAGCAATCCTATTCTAAGTTCACCCTATTTTTCTGGCTCATCATGGTTCAGGTTTCTTACAACATTCACTCAGTTATGTCAATTTTGAGGACAGCACTTGCTTTGGTGATTATGTCTCATTTCTGTTGGTTTCATGAGACGCAATCCCATTCCAGGCACCAGGGCTGGCTTTAGGCTGATTCCACGGATTCCCCCGATTGGGCACCGCGCCTAAAGCCGTGGTCACCAACCAGTCGATCACGATCGACTGGTCGATCGCGAGGCCTCGACCAGTCGATCGCGAGGCGTTTGGGCCCCTCAACCCCCGAGAAGCCCCACTACCAACCTCCAGCATAGTGCCGACTTCCCACAGGGTGGACAGAAGTCCTGCTGCAGCTTCGCGCCACTTCTGGGCATTCTGGAAGTGCGCTGGCTGCTCCCCTCCCACAGCTCTGTGGCGTGCCGGGCACACTGCAGGAGGGGGCATCAGCCCCGGAGGAGGAGCGCAATGGCTTCCCTGCGCCGCAGGAGGGGTGAATTGAGCCCAGGGGGTTTCCCTGTGCCGTGAGGGTTGGGGAGGTCGGCCCCAGGCCAGGTGCATGCCCTGTAGCTGGGGATTTAAAGGGGCTGTGACACTTTTTTTGTGTGCGGTGCTGGTTTTCCCCCCCCCCCCCAACAAAAAATCCTGGCTGCTGGGGCCCTGTCGAAACTGTTCGAATTGGGCCCCGCACTTCCTAAAGCTGGCCCTGCCAGGCACATCCTGTTTGCCTGGCACAACCAAGCACTTATGTTGCTTTAAGTTATGATAAGAGGAAGCTGCATACCGAATTTGACGGTCCTCTTACCGCTTACCATTTAGGAGGAGTTCTTGAACCAACAGACAGACATGCAAACTCTCTAAGCCTGTATTTCTGAAAGTGGTCCGCGAATCCCCTCTGAGAAAGCTGCTAACAGGCCGCTCCACTTTGTTTACTTATCGGCTCTGCAGCTGCCATTAGCTCGGTTTGCCACTTGCAGCCAAGGAGAGCTGCCGGAAATGACTAGACCCGGGCTGCTGCTTCCCGTGGCTCCCCTTGACTGCAAACAGCAAACTGGAGCCGTGAAGCTCTGTGGCTGCGCTGCCAGTAAGCAAACAAATTGGAGTGGCCTGGTGGCAGCTCTCTCAGAGTGGATCTGCGAACCACTTTGAGAAACACTGCTCTAAAATATATAGTAATAGCACAGAAAAACCTGGAGAAAGGACTGAGAATGGTAAGGCAATCTCCAGACTTTCAGTTTTCCATTGTAAGTAGACTGATTACTTGAACACGTTAATTTGACCTATTAAAAATGGGTGTGTGTTATAGATGATTGAACATGTATTGATAATCCAATGGATCAGACCAAAGTTCTAAATCATTGTTTTATTGTTTTAAGAGCAGGTGCTAGTTAAAGCACTGTAAATTCCTATTACATTTTTCTAGAAATCACTAAGTAGCTATTAATTGAACCTGTACAACCAAAAAAAACCCGTTATAGACCAATTTTACCTAAACATGAAAGTACCTTAAAACAGTACAATTCAAGTTTTGTTTTTTTTTTCAAAACGTGCGATACTCAAAGATGAACTTTTTTTTTTTAAATGTAAATTACTCCTAGGCCAAACCCTTGTGTGCCAAACTTCTTAACTACTACGGTATTGCTCGACAATGTTTCAAAAGAATTTAAGTGCTGTTTTGAATACTGCTGACAATCTTCCTCACCCAAATTTGTAATTTAAATATGTTAAAGTTGAAAAGCACTCCCCCTGTGGCATACTTAACTTCCCTCTCCCGTTCTTTATGAAATATGAAGTTCTCCTGAGAATCTCAGTATTAGCCTAGCCCTTCCTTATTAAGGACCCAATCCTGCAAACTGCTATGTGTGGCTGTACTCTTGTGGACTTATGGAGTGCCACTAACATCAATGATACATCACATCAAATAGGAAACTGTCCAAACAAAAGGGTTTGCAGAATCAGGGCCAAAATATTTATATTTTAAGTATTCCTACATTTGTTCTTTGAAGTACATTTCCTAAGTTTGCAGTGAATAATTTTCATCTAAAGAACATGGTACATCTGAGAATCTCAAAGCCCTTACATGTTTATGGAGCCACACAAAACTCCTTTGGTAGAAGAGAAGGTTACTCACTTTGTGCAGTAACGGAGGTTCTTCGAGACAGTTGTCCCTGTGGGTGCTTCACCTCAGGTCTTGAGGCACCACTGCGCGCCAAGTGTGAGATTTACAGTAGCAATGCCCTCCGGTGAGCCACACAGGCAGCATGTGCGGTGCCGCTACCGTGAATGCGCCGCAACTGTCCCTTAAGTTCCTTCTCTGCCCCGGAAGGACAACAACTAGTCTGAAGCAGAAGGGAGGAAGGCTGGGTGGTGGAGCACCCATAGGGACAACCATCTCAGAGAACCTCTGTTACTGCACAAAGACCCATAGTCTCTTATAGACAACCACCTAACCTCAGGAAGATTCTTACCAACAACAACAGGACATACCACACTAATACCAACCCTGGAAATTTCCCTTGCAACAAACCCCGTTGCCAGCTTTGTCCACATATTTACTCTGGTGACACCATCACTGGACCTAACCATGTCAGTTATATGATCAAGAACACATATTCCTGTTCATGCATAAACATAATTTATGCCATCATGTGCCAACAGTGTCCTTCTGCTACGTATATTGGACAGACTTCTCAGACACTTCGCCAAAGAATTAATGCCCACAAATCAGACAAAAGACAGGACCTTGCAGCACTTTAAAAACTAACAAGATGGTTTATTAGGTGATGAACTTTTGTGGGCCAGACCCACTTCCTCAGATCAAATTGTGGAAGAAAATTGGCATGACCATACATACCAAAGGGATACAATCAAAAAAAGCGAACACATATAAAACTGACAAATCAGATTTTAGAACAGAGGAGGGAGAGGTTAGTATCTATGAGATAATGATATTAGGGATGATAATTGGGGAAGCTATCTTTGTAATGGGTAAGATAATTAGCATCTTTGTTGAGGCCCATTCGTAAAGTGTCAAATTTAAGCATGAATGACAGTTCAGAGGCTTCCCTTTGTAGTCTTGTGTTAAAGTCTCTTTGAAGCAGGATGCATGTAGTGAGGTTGTTGAGACAATGTCCAGTCTGGTTGAAATGGCAAGAAACTGTTTTTTCTTTGTGAAACTGTCTGATGTCTGTCTTGTGTGCATTGATTCTTTGGCGAAGTGTCTGAGAAGTTTGTCCAATATACATAGCAGACGGACACTGTTGGCACATGATGGCATAAATTATATTTCTGGATGAGCAGAAATGTGTGTTCTTGAGCTTGTAACTGAAATGGTTAGGTCCAACGATGGTGTCAGCAGAGTAAATATGTGGACAAAGCTGGCAACGGGGTTTGTTGCAAGGGAAAGTTCCAGGGTTGGTATTAGTGTGGTATGTCCTGTGGTTGTTGGTAAGAATCATCCTGAGGTTAGGTGGTTGTCTATGGGTCTGTCTCCCAGAGCCTCTCGGAGTGTAGTATCCTATTCCAATATAGGTTATAGTTTATTGATAACGTGTTGGACGGGTTTAAGTTGGGGACTGTAGGTGATGACAAGTGGTGTTCTATTGTTGGTTTTCTTGGGTCTGTCTTGAAGTAGATGGTTTCTGGGTATTCGTCTGGCTCTTTCAATTTGTTTTTTTATTTCTCCAGGTGGGTAATTGAGGTTTATAAATGCTTAGTAGAGATCCTGAAGTTTCTGGTCTCTGTAAGTGGGATATTAGAGCAGATGCGGATGTATCAAAGGGCGTGGCTATAGACGATGGATTGTATGGTGTGTTCTGGATGGGTGCTGGAGGCATGTAGGTAACTGTATGAGTCAGTGGGTTTTCTGTAGAGAGTATCATCTAATTTACCATTGGTGATTTGTACTGTGGCGTCCAGGAAATGGATCTCTCATGTAGAATGG
>JANRFK010000975.1:19823805-19838127 GCA_030068395.1 Apalone spinifera
GGTTCAGAGGTAACGTTCTGAGGAAACCCATGACCAAGAAACACTTATTAAGATCTGTCTGACCTGATCTGTAAATGTGGCTTCTATTGAGAAGAGCCAGTGAGGAGCCATGCTCGGACGCAAAGGATCTGGGGAGATGGAGGACAATCAGGAGCTGCCAAGGAGGTCTTACAGACATATGGAGCAATTAAGCGTACCAGGTCTGGTGGGGCCATGCTGGACCAATGAGTATGACTGATGCTGTCCCTCCTCTTATTTTGTTGACTACCCGGTAAAGAAGAGGGATTGGCAGAAAGGCATATAAAAGGGTGGGGGGGTGTTGCAATGTATTGGAAAGGCGTCCCCCAGAAAGTTTGAGCAAATGCCCGCACATGAACAATACTGTGGACACTTCTTGTTTGCATAGGTTGCAAAAAAGTCGATCACTGGGAATCCCCAACGTGTGAATATTGTGTGAAGTATGTTGTTGTCCATCTCCCATTCATGCTTGGAAATGAAATTCCTGCTGAGGGTGTCTGCTGTAACTGTCCTTGCCTGGAAGGTAGGAGGCTTGTATCCAGACATCGTGGTCTGTGCACTACGACCGTAGGCGGGCCATTTCTTTGCACAGGTGGTAGGATCTGCCTGTTTATGTAGTGCATTGAGGCTTGTTTGTCCACAAAAATCCGTAGTGTTGCCCTGTATCTGTTACAGGAAATTCTGACATGCATATTGTACCTCTCTGAGCTCCAACAGGTTGATGTGGAGGGAGCGTTCATGGGACTGCCAGCAACCCTGGACTGTGAAGGGGCCTGAGTGTGCTCCACACCCCAGGACGGAGGCGTCTGTCGTGATCTTCGGAGGACTTCTGTGGAAGGGTACCCCAGCGCATGCTTTTTTTGATCCGCCCACCAATCTAGTGAGAGCTTGATACTGTTTGAGAGCGAAATCAGCTTGTTGATACTGGTGTAATGGAGTTTGTACATTGTTCTGAGCCAATGCTGCATTGGCCTTATATGTAATGTGGCGTGAGATACCACTGATGTGGCCGCTGCCATGTAGCCTAGCAGCTGCAGGCAAGTTCTTGTGGGAACCTGAGGGCTCGTCTACAAGGTGCTTGATTGTTTGAAATCAGTGATGCGGAAGAAAGGCTGTTGTCTGGATGCAGTCGACATAGGTTCCAATAAACTCTATAATCTGAGCTGGTTGAAGCTTGCATTTGGATATGTTTATTTGCAGCCCCAGAGTCTGGAATAAGGACATGGCTTGGGAGACTTTGCCAATGGTTTCTTGGCTTGTGGTAGCTCTGATCAGGCTGTCGTCGAGATAAGAGATATCCATGTTTCCCTTGTTCATGGACAGGGCTCGCCGAACCGCAGTGAGCCCCCTCGCCAGCTGCGCTGTCCGGTGATCTGCGCATGCGCAGATTATTCTGCGCAGATCACCTGAACCCAGCTCTTCCGGGTTACAATCTACTCGCCCCGGGCGAGTAGATTGTATTATTTGTCGAGCCCTGTTCATGGAGGTGGGCGACCAACACTGCAATAATTTTTGAGAAGACCCTTTGGGCTGTGGAGAGTCCAAAGGGTAGCACTCTATATTGGAAATGTGCATTGCACAGTGTAAGCCTCAGATATTTCCGGTGTGCTGGATGGATGGACACATGAAAATAAGCATCTTGGAGGTCAGAGTCAATAACCAGTCTCCTTCTTTTAAGGCTGGTATTATGGTAGCTAAGATCACCATCTTGAAGCATTGGCGTTGTATGTGATGGTTGAGTCTCTTGAGATCAAGGATTGATCTCCACCCTCCCGATTTCTTTGTTGTGAGGAAATAATGGGAGTAAGAAGCCTTTGCCCCGTGACGTTGGGGTACGGGTTCTATGGCACCTAGGTGGAGAAGATGTTCAATCTCTTGGAGTAGAATTCTGTTGTGAGTTGGGTCCCTGAAAAGGGACAGGGATGGTGGGTGGGTGGAAGGGGTAGCGGTAAAAGGAATGCAGTATCTGGCCTTCACTACGTCTAGTACCTACTTGTCGGTCGTGATAGAAGACCAGTGGTGGAAGAAGGGCAGTAGACGTTGGCAGAATAGCACATGGAATTGGGGCTGTTCCAGACGAAGGGGCGATATTGGACTTTTGACCTGACCTTCAAAACGTTTGCCTCAAGGTCGATGTCTGAGACGTGGCCGGTTGGTCAGTGGCCTATCTGCTCCTGGTTTGTCGTCATCTCCTCCTGTTGTCAAAATGCCTCAGATTACTTGAAAGGGGAGGATTTGTATCTGATTAAAATATTTGTTTTGTTTGTGCTTGGCTGCAGGTATGTGTATCCCAAGGGTTTTCAACGTTGTTCTGGAATCCTTGAGTGAATGGAGGGACACATCAGCGAACAGCTTTGATTCCTGGAAGGGGAGATTCTCTATTGTGGCCAGCACTTCATGAGAAAACCCTGAAAAGTGGAGCCAGGAGGACCTCCTCATCACGATGGTGATAGCATTGGATCATGAAGTTGTGTCGGATGAATCCAGGGCAGGCTGTAGGGCTGTGTGGAAGATCAGCATTCTCTCATTTATATTGGCAGAAAATTGTTCTTTTCTGTCATCTAATAACTTGTCAATAAAGAGTGAGAGTTGTTCAAAGAGTTGGTGGGCGTATTTTGCCAACATCGCTGTGTAATTTGATATGCGGAGCTGAAGAGAAGCCAAGGAATAGGCCTTTCTACCTATGAAGTCTAAGCGCTTCCACTCTTTAATGTATAGGGTAGTGGGCATGGCGCTCTGTTTGCCCCTTTGATGAACTGCATCCTTCATGATTGAGTTGGGAGAAGGATGGGAAAATAAGAAATCTGTGCCCTATGAGGCCACATAGTATTTACGGTCAGATCTCTCGCAGACCGGTGGAATTGTGTCTGGTGTCTGTCAAATGTTTTTGGCAGGGTCCATAAGTGCAGGGTCCATGGGTAAGGCCAATTTGGAGGCTGGTGAGGCGTGGAGTATGCTGGTCAGTTTGTGTTGGGTCTCAGGGAGGCTGACCAGGGAGACCTTGAGGATATCTACAGCTCGTTTGTAGAGTTCTTGAAAGGACGTAAGAGGTGGGGCATGAGGATATCATCTGGAGAAGGAGGAGGATATGTGGGTTGCAGGACGAAGAAACAGATAACTCTTTATCACTGGAGGCAATCTCCTCTTCCTCTCGGCAGAACGACCTGTCAAGAGATGGCAGGGATGTTGCTCTGGTGGTAGGAGCAGTTGGCATAGGCTGTTGCCCCTGTTGTGGGTGTTGAGCTCGATATGGTGCCCATAGGTCCCAATAAGGCCAGTTACAGGGAAGTGACATGGGAGGGGATAGCCATTGCAGTGGTTGTTGCTGTACTGCTGCATGGTGTACTGGTAGTTGAGACTGCTTTGGAGAGGAATGCCTTGGGGAGCGGGTGCTGATCAAGGTCTCCTCTTCATCATTGCTCGACAATGGTGGTGCTGAGCCTGGAGTATCTGAGCGTAAGAAACTGCTTGATGCGGGCGTGCCATCGGTGCCAAATAGCAATGTTGTGGGCACAGAGAATATCCTGAACTCCTCTGCCGTGGTGAATGGGGCCAATACTGGCGTATGTGGTGCTGAGGGCAGCTGGGATAGAACTATGGCAGCTATCTGCAGTGCTGACGGTACCAACTGAGAGGAAGTCGGTACCCTCTTCGATGCTGGAAGCGGTGCGGGTGCCAACGGTACCGTATATGGCTTTGGCTTTTTCGGTGCCAGCAGTGCCCCGGCTGCAGCCAGCTTGACCTTGTCCTTCCTTGGTGCGGATGAATGTGCCGACGGAGCCGATAGCACAGATTTTGCCTTGGCCTTGCCCAGTGCCTTGCTTGGCTTCATTAGGTCCTTGGACCCTTGGGACCATAAGCACCAGATGGTCTCAGAGCCTCCCTGTCCAGAACCCTGACCGGAGTTTGAGCAGGGGGCACTTTAGGTGCTTGCTCCCATCTTTTTGCGGGAAAGTCAGCTTTACTTGAGGAGTGAGATCTCTTTCTAGTTTGGTCAGAGGAAGAGTCTCTTGAAGACAAGCTGGCCGACGTTGGTCTTTTGGACATGGCCAGAAGTGACAGTTGGTGCGGGGGAGAAGAGTGCTCCAGGTCTGAATCTTCTCACCCTGTATTCTGCAGTGAAAGGAGTTTTAATTGAAGTTCCCGTGCCTTCCTTGTGTGAGCTGTAAGCTGTTTGTAATGCTGGCACTATGCGGTAGCATGTGCCTGACCGAGGCAATGCACACACTGGGAATGACGGTCAGAGATGGGGATAGAAAGCCTGCAGGAGAGGCAGCATTTGAATCCCAGGAAACCAGGCATCCCAGGGAGAATAGAGCTGTTAGACCAGGCCAAAAATTGGTGTGTTCTAACAGGAAAAGTCAACCCCTCCCCCCCCATAAAGAAAAAACAAATACTTAACTCTAACTAACTAACTGTAACACTAACTAATAACTGAAAAAACATTCAACTAATAAATGAACGAGGAGAGCAACTGTGGTTCTGACCGACGCCGACAGCAGTAGAGAAGGAACTGAAGGGACGGTTGCTGTGCATGCGCGGTAGTGGCACCACGCATGCTGCCTACCTGCTGGCCCACTGGAGGGCACTGCTACTGTAAATCTCCGACTAGGCACACAGCGGCACCTCAAGACCTAAGGTGGAGCACCCACAGGGACACTCCTCGAAGAAGAACTAGGATACCCATTTTCAAGACAAAAATATGTTAACTGAGTTGCCCAGAGCTCATTTAGTAAGTGGTTAAACCAAGAGTTAAACTCCATGAATCCTAGTTTCCAGTCCTTGGCTAATCACTCCCATGATGTCCAACCTGCTAACCACCAGCCACATGTGGCTATTTGGCCAGTTGAGTGTGGCTAGTTTGCTACAGCAGAAGCCATTATAGTGGCTACCGCTTCAGAATTGGTTGGACACCACGGCACTAGACAAAATTCTCTCTCAAATGATTATGGTGAGGGTACAAACCAAGAGAATTTTTTGTACACAAGTCTGGTGAAAAAACAGTTAATTCATTTTCTCTGGTAAGTGTGATTTTTGTATGAAGCAGTTTCATTTTTGCTGAAACATGCTTAAGATTCCCTTCCAGTACTGCAAAGCACCTTGAAAGGTCGGCAAGCACTTTTATATTCTCAGATCCATCTACAACACTGCAGTAGATGAAACGGATTGACCTATACAAGAACTGAAACAGCCTCTCTGAAATAATCTATCTAAACTCTTTTGTAGTTGCAGCAGTGTTTGTCATGGACATATTTGAAAATAGTACCTACCTACTGCTGCTGATACAGGGCTTGATAAGTTTTAAGTAATGGCCATGGTCTCATGGGATGTAACCAAACATGAAATAAATTGTTGCAGAGCACAGAATACAGTACACAAGATAAAATACGCCCATATTAAAATGTGTGCAGAGCCCTGTGCCCATTACTGAACTCATTAAAGACAGCAATACTTTGTAACACACGCTAATCTTTAATATTCATAGCTTGGTTAATTTGCATATCATGCCATAAATAGTTGAAGCAGAGGTAAAACACAAAGCGCTCTACTTGCATTTCTAATTATGCTTAAAATCAAATGTAAATCATAACACATCCAAGATACTGAAAATATTAAAATTTGCTGTCTTGCAGTTAAAGTCTTTAAAAAAAACCCCCCACAATTATCTGTAAAAGGAAGAATCAAAGAGGGTTACATGAACGTGTATGAGGGATTGTGTTGGCTTAAGTTGCCAGTCAACATGTTCAAGCTATGACTTTGGGAGCAAGAGGAAAAAGATATGCAACTACTTAGTAGGACTCAATTACCTAGTAGTTACTAAATCACAGAAGGCTATCCGTGTTAGTTTGTAACTTTAAAAATCATGAGTTGTCCTGTGGCTCCTTAGAGATTAACAAAAATATATAGGATCATGAGCTTTTTTGGGTAAAGCCCACTTCGTCGGATGAGCTGGAGTGGAAATAACAGAAACCAAGATACATATAATAGCAAAAGTAGTACCCTATAATAGCAATTGTAGGACCTGTGTTAATGAAGCTAATTAAGTGGGCTGGATGTGTTCCATTCATAGTTTTTAATGTGAATGTTAAAGACAGGAGAAATGGGCTTTGAAATGTGTCATCTAGTTAATGTCTTGATTCAAGCCCAAGGTAATAGTGTCAAACTTGTAGATGAATTCCAGTTTTGCAGTCTCTCTCTCTGTAATTGGGTAGTGAAATTCCTTTGCAGAAGAATGGCTACTTTAAAATCCATGATTGAGTGACCAGGCAGGGTAAAACGTTCCCCTACAGGTGTGCGCGCGTTACCATTTCTGATTTGCGTCCATTTATCCTTTGTCGCAGAGACTGTCCGGTTTGGCCAACACACATGGCAGAGGGGCATCGCTGGCACTTGATGGCACATATCACATTAGAGGATGTGCAGTAGTATGAGCCCCTTATGTTGTGGCTTATATGGTTAGGTGCTGTGATAGTGTTGCTTGTATAGATGTGTGCACAGAGTTGGCGACCGGGTTTGTTGCAGGGGGTAGGTTCCTGGGGGAGTGTATCTGAGGTGTGATGTGGCACTGCTGGAAAGAATTTGCTTCTGTTTGGAGGGATGAGGATTGGCCTGTCTCCCAAGGCCTGTGAGCGTGAGCCATCATTTTCCAAGATAGGTTAACTCGGGTCCTACAACTGACAGGTACTTCTTTTGCTGTTATATATAACAGTTTCTGTTATTTTCACTCCAACTCATCTGATGAAGTGGGTTTTACCCATGAAAGCTCATGATCCTATATATTTTTATTAGCCTCTAAGATTTCACAGGACTGCTTGTTTTTTCTAGTAGTTACTGTCAATTCTTCAGGCTGAAGGTTTCCAAGGTGCCAAACCTTCCATTGTCAAGCAATCTTTGCTATTCCCATTTACAATGTTTGTGGCTAATCTGCTGTTTGTTTACAAGAGGAGAATAAAGGAAGTTATTACATTCATATTTAAAGTACCACTGCAAAACTCTTTTCTGCAAACAATATTGATGTGTCCTTGCCAAACTGCATCAGTATATTTGGAGGGAAAAAAAGATGCTTCCCCTTTTCTGTTTTTTAGATGTTCACTCGGGTGATCCCATAATGTTCCACATCAATATTCACCAAACCAGGTGAAAGACTCAGTGACTTGTACCTTCTGCCAAGAACAGCAGAATTGTAAGTGGAGAGCATTAGTGCCATGTTAGCTACTTGCATCTTCTCCCATCGCCCAATGTGGCCTTTTGTTTACTGCACTGACAGTAAAATAAAAGTGAGTAAGTTTAATTATAGAAGAACCATAAATCTCTTCTCTCAGTCCCAAAAGGTATCTGCCAATCTCTTCCTCATCTCCAATAAAGACAGACCTAAGGTGAGAAGATGTAGCTTTCTGACAAGAGCAAATTTAAGGAAGCACAGTAAATTGACAGGAGCAACTCATGCATCTAGCCAGCCTCCAGACTGGCATCCAACAGAGCAGGGTCCGAAGGGCAGGAAATACACAGCCAAGAACCAGCTCCAACAGTGAAATTTCAACACAGGATTTTGTGAGATTTTACTGGGTTCGTGTCCACATTATATAGTGGGGGTTGGGGGTGGAGGAGGAGAACAGCCACATCTGTGCAACACCACAACATTAGAGGCTGGATTTTGCTTCAAATTGGCATTTCTATGGCACCATCTTCCTAGAGAGACCTAAACCAGTAGCTCCAGAGCTATGATGGCCCTTCATAGCCACAACATTTCATACTCAATGGCGTTAAAGTAGTTAAGCATTTCCTTCATCTACCAGCAGCCCACACTATGGCAAGCAGATTGTCATGCTAACTATTAAAAAAAAAAAAAAAGAGCTGACTTTCACTACTCCAGTGAGCTACAATTGCTAATTTAACCTTGGGCTAGGATGAAACAACAGAAGCCTTTTTCTTCAGTGCAGCTGGTAACTTTATCTTACATGAGGGAGGTAAACTTGAAGAACAGCTGGAATTTGGGATTCAGCTAAAGCTTTAGAGCTTTGAAGGTTGCCAATATAGCATGACAGGATTGTGTGGAAAGAAAATCACCTGACAGAAAAATTAGTCCCAGAAATAGAAGAATTTTCTACCTCCAAGATCTTTAAGGCTACTAAGCCATGTTCATTGAAACCAAGAGAGGCAACCAAAACAGGTGTCCTTAGAAGGCTAGATTCTATGGTTCTCAGATCTATGAACGTACGAGGAAAAACATACAGAATGCTTCATCTTTCTTCTCTTTTTGCCCTCCTGCATTTCACACACAAAATTTAATTTTAATGGTTTTCCTCTTGTCACTGATTCGATCCCTAGCCAGCAAGAGAGACCTGGGAATTCTAGAGAGAGGGGATAGGGCCTGGATACAGTGGGTGCTTTAGTATCTCATTCATGTGGGATCAGGGTAAGCCAGTATGCCTGTATGGAGTTTTGGAGCTGCAGTATTCAGTTAACATACATGCATGTTGCACCATGTGCCCATCAATGGTAAAAGACAAGGCAAAGTCTTTCAAGACAAGTGGGCATCAACTGAAGTCGATTAAACTCTAGTCGTTACAATGGTGAGGGTGGGAAGGAGGGGGTTCAATTCTCAAATCACTTCCAAACATACTGTGTTCAATGGTTGCTCTTTTGACTAAAGCATAGGATGGAGTCAGGAGATCCAGGTTTTATTCCTGACTACTGCAATGTGACTAAGGGCTTGTCTATTACAAAGCGAGGCTGACATAAAGCAGCTTACATCCACCTAACTGGAGGTGTACACTTTGCAGTGTTCCTTCTGCTGGATAACTCTCCTGCTATGCCAACATAAAAGAATCATCTCAACGGGAGGGACAGAGCTTACAGCAATGTGGTTAAAGCGACGCAGCTTCAGTGTAGACATTGTGATACTTATATCACCTTAAGTGCCCTCCAGGAGGTATCCCACAATGTCCCCTGTGACCACTTCGGTCATCAGTTTGTACTCAGCTGCCCTGCAGCCAGACACACAGGCCCCTCCCCTTTTAATGTCCCAAGAACTATTGAAATTGCTCTTCTGGGTTGCCTGTCTCACACAGCAGCTGACCATGCCAGCTGGATATCCTGAGTCTCCGGCACTCTTTCCATTAGGAGGCTGTGCCTCTGTGAGTGGGTCTGTAGGGAGAAATCAGTGTAGTGTAGGGAGACAGCAGAAAAGAATCACAAGGGCCTCCCCCCACTCTATGCATCTTCTGGGGCTACAGTGGTAGGCAGGCACTCCACCCTGCAGGTGATTAAACACGACAGCCGCTGTTCTATCCCCTTTAAAGATATGTTCCCTGGCATGTAGGGAGTATACCTCGGCATTACTTAGGCTTGTTTGCATTGGCGTGGAATAAAAATGTACTTATGGAAACTGAATTTATCTTTATTATTCCCCATCACATGGTGGCTGCTGCTAAGATTCAAGACAATAACAATAAGCGCATGTGCATTGTTCTAGCTGGGCACACACAGCAATCATTACAAGGTTCAGAGCTCGGTGCAAACAAGCTAGGCCAGGAGCAGCACACTATAGCAGGACACGTTCCTGAGGCTCAGTGTTAAAATGCTCCTTCAAGGCCTCCCTCAGCTGAATAGCTCCCTCAACTCTGCGGAGCTCCTCTCATAGCTTTGTGTTCATGAGGCACATCACAAAACTAAAGAGAATTAGGGATGGTAAATTTAGATCAATTGGCTAATCGAATAGTCGATGCAATCTGCATCGACTATTCGATTAGTCAATAAGGGCACCTCTGCCTTTGAAGTGTAGCAATAGCCTCAGGGGCTGCTGCCACACTTCAAGGGTGAAAGCGCTACGGGAAGCACAGGGCACTCCGCTGACCCTGTGCTCCTTGCAGAGTTTCAAAGTGGCAGCACCGCATGGAGCCAACCCCAGCCTGCACGTGGCACTGCCGCTTTAAAACACTGCATGCAGCCCGAGGCCCCACGTGGTGTTGCTGCTTTGAAGTACCCTCTCCCCTCCCCACCTTGCTGCCTCTTTCTGATACAGGCAGTGAAGGAAGGGGGGAGGGGAAGTGCCTAGGCAACTAATGTGTCAACAATTCGATAAGATTTGCTAGTCGTTCACATCCCTAAAGAGCATTGTAGGATCCATGCATTCTGACAGAGACGGTTGGGTAGCATGTTACCAGGGCAATTGACAAGTAGGATGATGAGAACCCTAGTAGGATGCCCATGGAATGATGGGATTGAGAAACCTGCATCATGTGAGGCTAAATCCGTGCCCTTGAGGCATTGCAAACCCTTCCCAAAAACCCGGCCGACAGTTGCACAGTGCACGCACTGCTTTTAGTGTCTAAGCAAGAGCTGCTAGAAGGAGCACAGTGTGGACATTCAACATTATTTAATTGCAGCGGTAGGTATATGTCAGAGTAATTTATGTGGACTTAACTTTGTAGTGCAGACATGGCCTAAGGAAGAGAGGTGAAGTGACTTGCCCATCTGTAAAACAGAATTAACAATTTCCTGACTCACAGAGACGCTCTCAAGCTTAATATCTGCAAAGTAATTCAAGATCCTTGGCTAGAAACTATTACTACTAACATTACTGTCAATGGCATAAATAATCTCTCTTTAGCAGGCAGAAGTGGATCTTGATTTTATGGCAGGCCAAGACCATCACTGACAAAAGCATGGATTTTAGCACAATAGTGACCTGGAAGACCCAGAGAGCTATACTTTTTATCCACAGTTTCCTGCATGTAAAGCTCCAGAAAGAGATGGCAACTGTGACCCGTAAAACTTAGACATCACCCTATCTCCACAGCCCTGACCCCACCGGCACATTTTTATCTTCCCTACTAAGCAGGGGCACATAATGCTGCCCTGATTGAGGGACTCTAATCGAGCATGTTTCTGCTCTGAAGAAGCTCAAATTGACCTTAGGTCCTCAATGCCCACAAAAGTAAGTAGCAATAGGAGAAGAAAGCATCCAGGGCACTCAAGGTAAAATACGTTTTTACAGTTATGTTCAAAGCTCCAGTTAAAAAAAAAACAAAAAAAAAACAAAACAGCCAAATCTAGGACAAAAATAACTTCCCTCTAGACAAATTTTAGGAAACAGCAGAACATGTGCGGTACATGACAGATTAAGGTGAAAGAAAGATGGTTTACTGTGATCTATGTTCTTTGTAACTTTTATTTCACCACTAGGTCTCCAATCACTAGACTTTTAGACTTTCGGTGAGATTGTCCTCAAGTAAGAAAGCATTTTGCAGTCATCAGAACTCAGCTGACTGATCCTAAGGAAAGAGTAAGCTAAATATCAGCAGAGGGATCTAGGTGAAAGTCAGACTATTGAATCTATGCAGCAGAATCACCATCACCATTTCTCTGTCTCAAGGTTTGTCTCAAGGTTTGTCCATCACCATTTCTCTGTCTCAACATTAACATTTTGTTCTCAGCAAACTGGAACGTACAACCAGTCTGCATTAGCCTGCCAAACACTACCTATCCATATGGAGAAGGGGTGAGCAAAATGTAGCCCATGGGCCACGTCTGGCCCACCAAACTTCCAGATCCAACCCGCTGCCACCATTCCGTGGCCCAGTGGGAGCTTTGGGCAGGCTCCCTGCCTTGTGTCTCTGTACACCACTCAAAGCAGTCAAGTATGGGGGCTATGTGCTCTGCCCGCGGCGAGCCCCGTGCGGGGAGGCCCATCCCCAGCACAATCTCTTAGCTCCCATTGGCCTGAAATGAGCCAATGGGAGCTGCCTGGGCTGTGCTTGCAGCATAGGCAGTGCACAATGAGCCTTTCCCTCCCGCCCAGAGGCTTGTGGTGCTCAGAGACCATATGGCCTGCGGGGGCATGGAAGGCAGGGAGACTGCATGAGGCTCACCTAGGCAGCTCTTGGCCAGCTATGCAGAGCTGCCTAGGTGAGTGCCTCCCAGCCAGAACCTGCACCAGGCATCCTACTCTCTCCAACACCCCAGGCCTCAGCTCCCCTTCCTGCATTCCTGCCCCACGTAACTCAAACCTTCTGCACCCCTGCTCCTGCAAAACAAACCCCCCTCAGAGACCCCAAACCCCTTACCCAGGTCACAACCCAAACTCCTGCACCCCCACCTCAGGTCATAACCTCCTCCAAGACCCTGTACTAGAGTTGCTAGTGAGTAGTCGACTACTTGATAAGCATAACCTTATCAGGTATTCGAATGGAGTATCGACTACTCACTCCCCCCCCTTGCTGCCTCAATAAGAGGCAGCAAGGGGGTGGGGACAGAAGCCGGAGCGCGGGGTAGAGGACGGCTTAAAAGCTGGTTCCCACCAGCACCGTCTCTGCAGTGCCACCTGCCTCCCACCCCCACTGCCTCTATCAATCAAAGGCAGCGGGGGGAAGATAGGGGAGGCTGCTCCAACAGCAGCCGCTATCCACAGGGATAGCAGGGGGGGAGTTGGGTGCTTCCACAGACAGGAGCTGCTGCTGCCAAGCAGCCCCTGCTCACAGCAGCCCGGGCTGGCCACATGCAGGGGCTGTTCCAGGAGTAGCCTCAGGCTGCAGCTAACCCTGGCTACCAAGAACAGGGGCTGATGCCAGAGCACCACAAAGCGGGTGGCTCCCAGACCCAGGCTGGCTCCTGAAGTTACCCCCACTGCGGCTCTGCAGAGCAGCCCTTATTGACTAATCACGTATGGATACAAATTGTATCAACTACACAATTAGCTAGATAACCGCAATTTAACATCCTTACCCTGCATCCCCTCCTACACTCTTCCTCCAGCCCAGAATCCTCCCCCATATTCCCTCCTAGATCCCCCTCTGCTCCCAACCCACACCATTTCCATCAACAGCATGGAGGAGTGAGACCCTACATCACTTGCCAAATTCTTGGAGTGCCCCCCATCAAAAATTATTGCCCACCCTTGGTGTGGACCCTGGCGATACACAGCAGCAATTTGTCAATGTGCTACCCTGGTTTGAAATGGGAGTAGATAAAAGCACACCAGTTAGTGTGCATGATCTGTCTTTACACCAACAGTTAGTGCATGACAGATTAGATTCATGCCACCCCAGCTTGCCATAGACTAAATGTTCATGTAGACAAGCCCTTAAAAAGGGGGATAGAAGACACACTGCTGAGAATGAGCAGATGAAAAACCTCACTACATTTTTCTTCTCTTTTCTCAATTTTATGTTGTTCCCAGGGCAAAGAAACATCAACAATTGGGGCTTGGATCCCACTGAGTCCCACAAAGTTCTTACACATTATGGTTATTACTAGTACCCTCCTCCTGCCATCTTTTGGACTTCAGTTTCCATTTCAACTACAGTCAAAAAGGGCATCGTTTTTATAAAAAAGTCAGGACCTTTTTTGTAGTTTCTACCTTAAAAAAGTTGCAGCAGAGAAATCATATGTAATTCCAAAAGGTGAGCATTTACCCCTATTTTCACAGTTAGTACAATCTGCATGTAGGGAGAAGTGAAAGCAAGCTGTTCAGAGTGTACAAAGCTATTTTGCTGTTCATATGTACCCTGGCATTTTGCCCAGACCTATTTTTAAGCCCATTTACTAGAAATCCCACAAATTAAAGGAAATACGGATAATGTTGTAAGAATCCTTTGGGCCAAATAAAAGCTACACATAATTTTCCTTGTGCATCAGAGTAAGATCCTTAACCACAAAAACCAGATTTCCCCAAAGCTCTTTTGCAACAGTGAGAGAATCTTGTTTTGTAAAAAGTTGCTTTGATTCACTACGGGATTACATGATGGCAGACACCACTGCTTAGCTGAATATGCCTTTAAGATAAACTGTAAAAGGTAATTACTGTTATCAAATGGAAAGGTGTTAAGAGAACACAAATAAGCTAAATATCTACAGCTCACGAATGGCTATTGTGAATGACAGCAAGACAGGCAGAAGGGGCTCACACAGAGAAAGCTTTAAGATAGTCAGTGTAGTGTTTTCCTCCACACAGGAGATGGCCATGTATTTTTACTTTCTAGTTTCTTTCAAAATGTATGCTAATGCTGTTCATAAAAGTTCAGTCTGCAATAATGCAGCAACATTCTGTACCACAGGACTTCTCAACGCGCAGCCCGTGGGCCGCATGCAGCCCGTGGCCTGTTTGAGGTCTGTGGTGTTGTTTGAATTTACTCAAGGCTCAACATGCGGTCCATTGGTGGGATCCTTTGAACATGGTTTCCATCTAATATACAAAGGAGAATGTTTGTATGTTTATGCTGTAATAACCTGGACACTATAAGACCTACCGCAACCAAACTTTCCATGGGATAAAACCTTCTCCTGGAGGAAAGGTTAAGGTAC
>JANRFK010000975.1:19843309-19863158 GCA_030068395.1 Apalone spinifera
GTTCGAAACAGCGCCATGACGTGATTATGCAAATGAAGCACGGGATATTTAAATGCCCGCTTCATTTGCACTTTCCAAGTGCTTCATTTACATCCCTCTGCCAACAGAGGGGTGTAGTGTAGAGATGGCCTAACACAGCTCCCCCTCTGAGATTTTATTATACAAGTATTACTGATAATAAAATTATCCTATACCCTTCTCAGTCCAACCATCTGTCGAAGATGCTGCTTTAACTCTTTAGTACACAAAGGTCCTCAGCACAAAATTCAATACAATTAGAAAAAGCTCATACAAATTATGAATATTCACTTCATGAAAAAAACTCAGGATACATGGTCTAAAATATGATACATCTCTAGAAAGAGCACAACTTCTTATATAGGATTGAGATTACATCCATTTTAGTTGATCAGTGCTAAAATCTTAACTTCTCCTGTGATAAGACCAGAACTTTGTCTTCAGAGGAAATGGGAACACCTTCATAAATGTCAGCAGAAACGCTATGTAGTCCTAATATTATGCAATTACTCCTATACTAGGATTTTCTTATGGGCACTTTAATTGATGAAGAGGGCAGCCTGATTTAACATTGATCATTTCATAGCTGCATCAGGGAGTCTAGTCTAGTAGTTATAGCAGAGACTAAGAGACAGGACAGCACTGTTCTAAGCCCTGCATTGGAGTTGGCCTTGTGTGAGCTTATGCAAATGACTTAATTGTGCCTCAGTTTACCCACATCTAACAGTGACCTAACTCAGCAAGCTGCTTGGGTTTATTAATTAAAGGTGATGACACTTTTTGAGATCCTTAGATCAAGAAGTGCAAAGAATTTTAACGCGAGTCAATGAAGGAAGGCTAAAGACTGGATGCCTGGAGTTTTTTCACCACAAACAAACAAAAAAACCAAACAACAACAAAAAAAACATGATCACTGCAAAAAGCAGAAGTAGGATTGATTTGTCTCTATTTATTTATTTATTTTTTTAAAATCTTTCTGGACAGTTAGACAAGACCCATTCAATTGTGAAATCCAGGAAAGTTTGCTGCAACACTCTGTAATATTTACAAGGCAATCAGCCAAAAAACCCCACAGAAATAAGTTCTTTTTTGCCACACAATTCTTACCACTTATCAGTAACCCACTTCTTAAGAAATGATGTCTGCTAAAATAGGTTCTAAGGCTGAGGCGTGTCAGCCTGGCAGAAGGTATGGAAAAAAGAAATAGCAGCATTTCTAGCGTATGGTGAGAAAGAAGCTGGGGTACATGACAAAAGCTCCTTTCAGCATAGCTCCATTAATTTACACCAGCTAAGGATGTGCCTAAAATATAGGTCAACTCCCCACAATCTCCTCCAGTCACTGTAAGAGACACAGATGATTTTCCCTAGCCTTCCCTGCCTTTTTTAGACTCTCAGGCTTGGACCTTGAATTATCTGACTAGTGCAGGCTACCTTTTCAACCCTCCTTCCTCCAATACCTTTCTTACAGGCTTCTTCATGGAAACTCTGTCTTAGATGTGTCAGCGTCCACCACTAAACTCGACTCTTGTAGGGCCTGACTAGCTTTCTAAATAAGTCACAGCAAAAGTAAGACGACAAATTGTGTGTCTGGGCAATGTTTAGGAAGAATATAGGAACCATTTGATAACATATGTAGTTGTAAAACAAGTAAAAATTGTTTTAATATTATAAACTTACATCCCCTTATGTTTCATCTACAAAGAATCCTTCTTCTGAAGATGTCAAAGTGATTTAGACACAAAAATTAAGACTCAAACCCACTGGGAAGTCAGTATCCCACTCAGGATAAAATTGTGGCAGAGAGTCGGTTCAATAATTTATCCAAAATCACACCCTGAATCAGAGTCAAGATTGAAACCCAGATGTCCCTGGCTTTCATTCCCTTATTCTGAGTTTCAATAAATAAATAAACAAAATAAATAGTTTCAAATAGAATTTCCATTAAATCACTCCTCCCCTCCACCTTCGACCCACACACATCACCTTTTAGGAACCTGGGGATAAGGCTATCAATAGTGCTGTAAAGTGTCCAAAGACTCAAAAAAGAAGAAAACAGACTGTTAAGTCGAAAGGGAGTTAAGTGTTTGCATGGTTTTAATTGAGAAATGAATTCCAGCTTTAAATATAGCAAGTGGGAAACTATTCTGAATCACCTCTTGAATTTTTTAATACTACTCCTGGGAGAACTGAAGGTAAATATGTTAATTTGACTTCAATCATGGTTTTAGAAAAAAAAAAGCACACTGTATTAGTTTAGGGTACCAAATCTTAAAACTATTCATGCATTTCTGCATATTTTATACTCAGCAAATAAAGTTCCAAAGGTTCTATAAAGAGGCTGTGAAATTATTCTGAGTAAGCAATAATGAGGTGTGTATTATATAAGCCTCATCCTAATGGTAATTTATTATTAAAATTTAAAAATTATAGCAGCTACATTTCAAAACCAGTCCTACAGCAATTTTTCTTTTTTTAAAAGAGAAGGGAACATTTGAAGGACTGAAGTTGGAGGTACTATACCACAGGTTTTAGACATTCTACAGAGAGTAACTGTTTACTAGAGCTATGCAACACATCCTTCTGGAAAATCTTATTCTTTGACAATTCTGTAATTAACTCTTCCCAAGCACAATACACTGTTCCTATGATAGCTAAAGTGAGGAGTTATGTCCACTTGTTTTTGACATAGTACCATGACAGAGTGATTGCCTTGGTTTCAAATGGAGCTTGTAGTCACAACAGAGTTCACAGACTAATATTTCAAGGAAATATATTTTCCAACATGGATTAGGAAGCAGAAAAATCAACAGCACTACACAGGAGTATGTCTCATTGTTTTAAGAGCTTTCAGACCCTTGAATTCTTCCAGTGAGGATAATCACTCTTTTGACACCTCAACTAAGTTCAACGGAGGACAGAAATGAGAGAAGGAAGGGACCAAGCAGATTTTGTGCATCCTGGCCAATGCTGGATTACTTTCTATAGCATGTTCTTTAGAAGGGTTTTCCAGTTCAGTTTAGAGATTAAAATGGTATGCAGGGCAGAGCTACACTGCAGACACCCCACTGGGGGCAGCCGTACCATCAACACAGTGGCCAGCATGGCTGGGGCTCTGTCATCTTGCCTGTCACCAAAACGGGTAAATAATCCTCCTGATTCCCCTCCACCGAGAATGCCCTGGCCATAACCCCCCACAAGCTGCAGGCATGGGGGGGGGGGGGGGGGGGGGCACTGGAAGCCGGATCTGGCACTCAAACAGCCTGCAGGCTGGGGGAGGGCATGTTAGATGCCATGGCCAGCCCCCGGAGCTTCGTCCATCCCCAATAGGCTGCAGGCTGGAACAGCCCCCAGAACCCTGCCTTTCCCCAGTAAGCCTACAGAGGGTGGGCCACTGGATGCAAGGGCCAGCCCCCAGAGCCTTGTCCACCCTCCCCACACCAGGCTGCAGGCCATGGGGGCCCCATGGATGGGCTGCTGCAGGCTATGGGGGCCCTCCCAGAGTCTGGTCCCCTGGACAACATTCAGGCTACGGGGGAGGAAGGGGAGGAAGAGGAGCCACTGGAGGCTGGGGGAGTCCCTAGAGCTCTGCTCTTCCCCCACGAACAGCCTACAGGCTGCAAGAGGGCCACTGGAGTAGGGATGTTAAGTTGCAATTAATTAGTTAATAGAGTAGTCAATGGAATTTCAATTGACTACTCAATTAGTTGATGGGGGGGGCGCTCGGTGCTCCCTCTGCAGGTCTGCAGTTTAAATGTAGTAGGAGCCAGGCACCCAGGCAGTTTTAAAGCCGGTTCCCCCCAGTACTGTCTCCTGCTTCCCCTGCCCTTGATGCCTGTGATAAGCATAGGGTTATCCGGTAATCGACTACTCCCTTACATTCCTACACTGGAGGCCCCCAAACACACAGGCTAGCAGCTTGGGCTGGCTCCACAGCTCCAGCCCCTCTCAATGGGATCTGCCACCCCAGCCCCCGTGGAGGAAGCCTCCACCAAGACAGCACCACCAGTCCCATTAAGTTCTCCCCTCTCTCTGGCCTCCCAGCCCTTTGCCCAGACCCCCCTACTCTGAGTTCTGCACCCGCTGCCCTGAGTCCCCCACTTTCCTCACCCTGCCCTAAGCCCCCCACCCCCCACCCCGTGCCCTGAGCCCCCCCTACCCAAACTGCTGAAGACTTCCATGTATCCATTAAAAATCTCAGCGGTTGCACGTGCTGCGGGCTCTGTAGTATAAAGCTCAACGTGCAGAGCTTAGCTTTATACGGCAGAGCCTGGAGCGAAGCCTCCCCATAGGCGGAGCCACCAGCCCGGCTCCTGGGGAGGAGGCTTTGCTGCCCTGCCACAGTGAAGCCACATCCCTCGGAGCCGGCTGAGTGTAACCGAGACCATTAATCGACAAGCTGATGCTTATCTGTTAAACGGTTAATCGATCACACTCTATCATCCCTACTTACAAAACTGGGAAAATAGCCTTCAGGTGCCAAAGAATTGTAGGAGAGACGCACATTATAATCTCCATAGTCTGGGTGCCCCTAATTCAGGAACACCTGTGATATGGACCCTAGCAGGCGGAGGCAGCTCTGCGCGCTGACGCTTCTCCTTCCCCGCTAACTGGGGGAACAGCCACATGCTCTGCTAGAAGTTTTTCCCCACTGCTACCCTACCCACATTCCCTTCCCTCCCTCCCAGGCTCAGCAAAATCTTGAATCCGGCAACCCCTGTTTCCCAGGGTTGCTAGATTAAAGAGGTTCAAGTGTGGTACCGATTTTCTGCGTCAGGTATATAAAACAGCATGAAAGTACGTTAGTTGAAAAACATGCAAATATCACATGCATAAATGTTATAAGAATTAGTGTGATGACCGTGGGAATCTATGTCTACTGGAAAACAATACCAACTGTACGTACAAAAGGATGGGGTCTAAATTAGCCATTACAACTCAGGAAAGATTTTGGAGATAGTGTGGATAGTTCTCTGAAAACATTTGCTCCATGTGCAGAGGCAGATAGAGGAGCAGACAGAATGTTAGGAACCATTAGGAAAGTGATAGATAACAAACTATCATAATGCCTTTACATAAATCCATGAACACTGCATGAAGTTCTAGTCACCCCATCTCAAAAAGATTATATATTAGAAAAAGTACAGAGAAGGGCAACAAAAAATGATTAGGGATATGGAAAAGTTTCCACACAAAGTGAAATTAAAAAGAGTAGGATCATTCAGCTTGGAAAAAAGATGACTAAAGGGGGAGATGATAGAATTCTATACATTCATGAACGGGGGGGAGAAAGTGAAAAAGAATTGTTGTTTACCACTTCACATAACACAAGAACTAGGAGTCATGCAATAAAATTAATAGGCAGCAGATTTAAAACAAACATAAGTCTTCACACAATGCACCGTCAACCTACGGGACGCTGTGAAGGCCAAAAGTATAATTGGATTAAGAAAAGAAGTTGATACATTCTCAGAGGATAAGTCCATCCCTGGTTATTAGCCGGAATCTGAGCCTGGGTGACAAGGGATGGATCACTTGAGAGGTGGTCTGTCAATTCCTTCTGACACCGACCACTGTCGGAAGACAGGATACTGGGCTAGAAGAACAATCAGTCTGACACAGTGTGGTCATTCTTATGTCCAACTTACTTGCAGTGTTGTTGCAGCTGTGTTGGTCCCAGGCAACGAATGAGACAAGGGAGGCTGGCTCATTTTTTATTGGAACAACTTCTGTTGGTGCAAAGTACAATCTGCTTCCTTCCCTAGACCTGAAGAGCAGCTCTGAGCCGCTCAAAAGCTTGTACCTTCTAACAGCAGCAGTCAAGCTAATATGTTTTCTCACTTACCTTGTCTCGCTCTTTGTACAGCTTATACATTCGGGTTGATGTAATTGCTGTATCACCAAATACCTCGGGTATGCGCTGTCAAGGTTGTGTCTTACATTCCCCAGACCAGGGACCATAAAAAGTCATTGAGGTTAATGACTGAACTCTGACCACTGAACTATGGGTATGCTAATTATGAGTGTTGCCGGTGGTGGGAGACCGGTTCAACCAAGTCTGTGTGCAGGGCTGTGATCTGAAGGGTGGAAAATCCCTTCACAGAAGGACAAGGGACCATGGTATTGATGACAGAAGAACCAGTTTTCAATTCTGAAGTTTTTCAAAGATTCAAATGTGAACAAATCTCTTTTTTCTCCCATCGTCAAATCTTGTGAACATATAAGGAAGATTCAGGATTGACGGGGTGACTAGTTCTGGGAAAGACCAGATTGGAAGATATCATGGGACCTTTTCTGGCAAGGAATACAAATTGTAAATGAACCATCTAGTACAATGAAGTCTAATTCCCTCATTGAAGTCCTTAGGCACCTATGCAATAGAAATAAACCACACAGGCATATTGTTTGGCTAATTTTTCCTTTTCATTGATCTTTTGTTACAAGTCACAAGAGAGTCTCTGGAGGGTATGCAATAAATCCATATCTTACAAACATGTAGAAAAAATTAGTTGCCTCACTGATGAAGAATTGCTTTAAAGAAATCATAGCAATGCTATGAGGCTACACATTTAACTTACTAAGGCTCCATCCTGCAGTTCTCACACACAAAACACTAACTGAGCACATTATGAATTAACTACTCTACGTGTTTTTTTTACGGAAAATAGAACATTCAAACAGCTCATATGCAATGCAAATCTAGTTTAAAAGTGCAGTGCTTGCAAGTAGTAGAATTTTGAAATTTCATTTAAAAATAGATGATCCTATGCCAAAGTTCAGCTCAAAGAGGAGTAATATGGGTAAATTAATTCACCGAAATACAAGAATTTCAGGGGGAACATCATAGGTTCAGATCCATTTGATTGTGGAATCATTTCCAACCATGATAAAAGCCCTACAATATTTGACAGACAGGACAGAGCACTGGAAAATTTACTACAGGCAGGGGGACATATGAGGTCAACTAGAGTGTCTCTCTTTCCTGCTTTTAACATCATGATTTATAACAGAGATGCTAAAGCCCCCTGGTTTCTTGCTGATCTCCAAGAACAATTATGTTATTTATAGAAATAGACCTATGCAGAGAAAACTCACAAATTTTTTTATGTCATTTGTATTCCATAGGAAAGTATTAAACAAAAACAATGGGGAGGAGTTTTAAAAGCTAAATCTGTAAAATATTACATCTCTTTGTATAATCAGATTCAGAACTGTTCAAACTGGGCAACGTACCTTAGCTTCTCAGAACAATTGATGGAAGGGGAACCAAAAAGGAAGCTGGACTGGCTGGCTTATGAGGCCAGCTACTCAGCATGGCACTGTGACCTTTTTGTAAGTGCACCCACTCAGAAAGAAATTCAGCATCAGAGAATTTCTGCATTTCCGCAGAGGAATGCTGTTTTCTACTTCACTTTCCTGCTGCGTCTTCATGCCTGATAGATCTGGTCAATATATGTCTCAAAAAGGTGGAAGAGAACGATGGAACAAGCTGCTGAATCAAAAGCAGAAGGTTGCCCTTGACAGGAGTGAGAACAACACTTCTACAAACCACCATGAAAATGGCAATTAAGTTACCTTTCAAAAGGTTTTTCTCACTCCTCAGATCACTTGGATCTCAATGATTTCAGCCTCATCATCACACCCTTCTGGTGCATGGAAAGACACTAGTTTTGAGAAAGAAGAACCAGCATGCTAGGAGATAAATCGAAGCATCATTCACTCCAGGAGAGGCTCTCCATGCAGCAAAATATCACTGCAACTACACAGTGAATTCTTTCAGAGATCCAGCAAGTAGACTCATTTTCTAATACCACATGCCGTTTACCTTTGAAGGGGGATATGTTTTTATACATTCTAGTTTACCCTGACAACCTCTCTTATGCTGTTACAGAGAAGCATTAGAATGATTTACACAAGGGGCAGCTGGGGGGAGGAGGGGTGGAAATAAAGATCTTAACAATATCACTGCACTTGACATTACAGACTCTAGCCTACCAATGAAAATGGAATTAGAGCAGCACCATAACCACTGTTCATTTCATTGGATAAATCTATGCAACTCTATCTATTGTAGAAACCCATTGTACTGCAGGCTATTCTATACATCACAGAGCTTAAAAGCATTTGCTATCTTTCTCATTTCTAGAGGGAGATGAAACAGACATATTTGTATTAGAGTTTGAAATGCAGAAAACTACCCTTCTAATTCTCATGCCATTCCCTTGGTATTTTTTCCCAGAAGAAAAAAACAGAAGATGCTTTCCATAAGCAGAGGATTTCAGCAGCTAATTTTACCATCACTTATGGTCGACTTTATGAGTAAGATTTCATGCTGACTATATTAATCCTGTCAAATTTCAGAGAGAGAGGGTGAGAGAGAAATGATACTGTATATTTTACAGCTGCAATAACTTCTAAGCTATTAGACATGCAAACTGACATGAAAGTAATCAAATTGATTCTCCTCCACTCCCCTCCCCCCCCCCCGCTTTACAATGAAGAACGCTGCATGAGCAAACAAGCCTTTAAGGCACAAGACTGTAACCAAGAACCTTGCACTCGTCTCAGGAAATTAAGAAATCACCACAAGACATAGTTCAGAAATTTGGGCATTCTGCTTACTCACATGTTATTTTCACTAAAGCAGAAAGGAACATATTAGTCAACCAAATGATCTACAAAAGACCATGCAAAAAATAAGTTGAGGTTTGCAAAGAAATGCAGACATTACAGAAGATGCAATTAACTGTTTTTCCACTATCAAGGGCTCCATTTTCCCTCTTATCGAGAAAGAGGCAGTGATCTCCCTATATAATATAGCAACTCATTCCCTGTATTTAAAAATAAAAGTACTTTTCTACTGAATGGAAATAAGATCAAGTGGAGAAGAGGATAAAGTTTATAACACAAGAGTTCATCCCAGCTTGGAGCTCTCCTTACAACCCTATGCTGCACTTTTGCTGAAGACCTAGAAGTATAAAGGATGCATGGGAGCCAAGCTATGAAGGGTTCAAACTGGGGGACTCATTTCACTCTTTCCAGAGGTCCTGACAAATCGTGTCCCACATCGGTACCTGTCAGTTACCCAGTTCTTCAGCAAAACAGAATTAGGCTGCCACTGTCAGCTGCCTGCAGCCACTGGAAAATACTATCAGAGGCAGCTTACTCCCAAGGTTTGGAGGAGGACTTCAGTCTGCAATTTAAAATACCTCCCACACAAACAAAGAGGAGGAGGAAGCAGCCATAAGAAGGGAAAACTAAATCATGATCCTGGACAAAGAACCCTCTGCTGTGAGAAGTCATCTTTCAGCTATTACTCCCACCTGCGCTACTTCAGACACATTCTCCTTTATACACAGAGTTTGTGTCTAGTATCAGTATCAAAGGTCAGCAGTAAATTAGAAAGCCAATTAGGTCAAAAGTTCAGCTGGGAAAGTAAGCTTAGTTTTCAACTTGACCTTCCCCCCATTCTTCCAACCTTGATAGAAAAAATGCTGAAGTGGTACTTCTACCTTCAGATCCTGGTACTCTTGTCAATTGAACTATAGACGCAACCAGCAAGCTGTACTGCTAGAACTATGCCTTTTTCAGCACACTTATTTTTCTGCTAGAGCTAGGTAAATGGCTTGAGTTGCAACAGGTTCTTACGCTTCACATTTTGCATATTGAAAACAGTATCTTACTTCCACATGTATAACTACAACAATCTTTTAAAAGAAGTCATTACAGCTCCCTGGCATTTTGAAACCTTATGGAAAAGTTTGCATTAGATTTATAACTAGAAGAAACATATAAAATGTAAACTTATTTTGAATATCTTTTTTCCACTCTTAAAATGTTTTAATTTTAAAATAAATTTTGAAAGAGAAATTTTGACCTCTAGCCATTTTTACTTTTTCAAGCAGATTTAGAGACTAGTGCATGCTTCGTCAGCGCCTCTTTATTGCCCTTCTTCAGCACTCCTGCTTGTTCTTTGCTTCCAGCCATTTTTTTCTCTTTTAGCTCTATTAATGGGACACAATTCAATATCATTTTGTGGCTTAACCATCCTCTGATTTCAATGAGGAGGAATCTCTCTAACCACACATCGGGAGGGATTTTTTAATTGTCTTGCCATTTATTTCTGTACTTTGAGCTTTTACAATTTAACATAGTTTAAACAGCTCAACTATTACACTGAGGCATCATGTTCAATTGTATGAAGCATCTGCATGATTAGAGAAAAGCCCAGTAAATATAACACATTTAATGTGGTCTAAAATCTTGTTTGCATTAGTCTACAATGGCTACATTATTCATCAATGTCATTTCTCACACACACACTAACCCTGAATTGGTCTTAAAAGCACGAAAATAAGAAAACTGTGATTCAAGACTGATACTTTAACCTTAATTCACCTTACTCTGTTTGGGAATTCAGGCACTTGCAAACGGCATCTAGGCATATTTTAAACCTTGGGCCAAGGGAGCTTTCCTTGCATTTGCCATCAGCTTACTTATAATTTTAAAACACCAGTGTTCTGATAATCATAGTACATTCAGGATTGGACCTTGAGTCCAGTAAAGCCCATTACAAACACCCATTGTCGTTACCTATCTAATTTTTTTTGAAAGGTCATTTTAAAGCTCACTGTTCATGGAGTGCCTTTAAAGCCCTTTTTAACTGGGCAAAAAGCTGTAAATGAAAAAGTGGTATAGACTGACATCTTTTAAAAAAATGTAGCCAAACAAGGCCTCTCCCAACCAAAACAAAGCATAGTGTATTCTTTTTACAATTTAGAATTAAACAGAGCTGTTCTACAGGACAATACACCAACTAGGAATGTAAAATTTAGAGATGTAATAGTGTAGTCAATTAACTGATTATTATCGGTTAATGCTATAGACTACACACATTCCCCTCCCCCCCCCTTGCCACTAATTTTTTTTAGCAGACTGGCCAGCAGCACGGCTCAGTCCCGTTTGCGCTGGGTCCAGGACTGACCCCTGCTGCAGCTCTGCATTTCAAGTGCATTAGGAGCCAGGTGGGCAGGCAGCCCAGCTCAGTTCTGGCTTATGCTGGGTCTGGAAGCTCAGACTCCCCCCGGACAGGGGCTTCTGCCATCACACACTGCTGCCTTTGTATTAGAGGCAGTACCATGGGGCAACAGGCAGCCGGTTCGTGAGGGGAGCTGGTTTTTAAACTGGCTCCCTTGCAGACCAGCTCCAGCCTGTCACCCCACGCTGCTGCCTCTACAGAGGCAGCAGGACGGAGTGGCAGGGGGCTCCTCAGGAGTGGGGCTGGAGTGCACTGGCTGCCGGCCCCACCCCCAGGGACTATAGAATAGTCGTGTAACAGATAAGAATTCATGAGGCTAATCAGCTATTCAATTAACCGATATTTAACATCCCTAGTAAAAGCCTGTTTAATTAAACAGTTAAATGTTGAATTTAATCGGTTAGCTGATTAAACGGGGACTGGGGGCTGCTCCAGTCCGACTGCTTCCAGTCCCATGAGAAGGTGATGATTCCCAGCTCCCGCACAGGCTGGGATCCGGTAGCCCCCTGCCCACGGCAGACTGAAGGCTGCTCCCGGGTAACGGTTAACTATTACCTGGTAAGCATCACCAGTTAAGGATGATGCTTACCGGGTGTTCACATCTCAAATACCAACATTTACCAGACTGTTACAATCAGTAGTATTTGTGATGTATAAATAGCACACCCTCAGGGAAAAAAAAAAAAGGTCACCTAATATACAAACTCTAAAGCATTTATTTGCATCAACTTCTGGCCACTTCTGTTTTTCAAAGAAAGATCCCAAGTCAGCGCATGACATATGATATCTAGCCAAAAAATAATTCCACCTTTCAGTTTTCAAGTAATAAAAAGCACAATCTGCATACACTTGAATAGACATAAATGGGCACCTGATTATTGAAAAATGGCAACTGTTTTGGGAACACGGCTGTAAAAGCATTCCAGGACACTAGAACTAGTTTGACACAAAATTATTTCAAGAGATAAGCATGTTATTCATCAAAGAACCATTTGAGCATAACTGTCTCAAAACTACTTGGAAGTAGTTACACAAAACACCAAAATTCATAGTTTTGCAAGTGTATAGGAAGTCTCCTGGGAGAGGCAGTGAACAATATCAATGAGTTTCTCATGACCTTACAGCGATTGCCATGACAACACAGTCTCAATCCTCCAAACATGGATATTCATTTGCACTAGTGTGATTTAGAATAATTAGAGTGAGATTCTCTGAGCTCAGGAGACAAGGAGTGACAAAGCAAATGGAGATGGCAATGTTGTACAATGGTTCACGAGAGCAATGTTTGAATTTTGAAGGCTGAGGAAAGCAGTTCCAAATGTAAATGTAAAGAGAAGGAGAAAAAACAACACTCTTCAGAGCTGTATGACCTAATTCATTAAACACATTGTCAGTTAGAAAATCTTTTAAATAAAACATTAATCTAGAGGTAATTTTAAACCTTGTGGATTTTATTTTACTCAATTATTTTCTAATACTTCAAGAATAACTTCAAGAATAAATATTAAAAAACCCACACCCAGCCCACAACCAAGGATTTCATCTAATGCTTTGCAAAAGAAGTGAAGACATTTTATACTAAACAAAATATCCCCACATGCCAGACAAGGGATCATCTTTTTTTCTGTAAACTTTATTTTCTATAAGTCATAGGCAATTTTTCAAAGTTTTCACACCTTTTTTGGGATGAATTTTAAACTTTCATTTGAAGGTTACTTTCTGAAGTAAAATGGGCGCCTAGCTACTTTTCTAAGCTCTTTAGAAACAAAGTGGTGTATATTGTTCATTAGTTACACATCAAGGCAGTAGTATGTATGACTCCCATTAGAAGACCAGTTGGAAAACTGAGAAGACACTAGGGATGTAAAATCCCATTTAATTTGTTAACTGGTTAAATGGAATGTTCAACCAGTTAAACGATTAAAGGGAGGACGGGGGGGGGGAGGGCGGGGCACGGAGCACACCTCTCCTCAGCGTAGCTGGAGCAGCCTCCTGCCCATGGCGGGTGGGGAGCTGCTTCAGCCCCCACCAGCAAACCAGAACCAATAAGCACTACCCGTTAAGGGTGATGATTACTGGTTAACCAGTTAACTTTTCACTTTCCTAGAAGACACCAAGCCAGAGACAGCTTGTGTAGGTGGAGTGGGGGCATCATTGTAGAATTTTACTGAATCTGAGCAGACACCCATTTTTCTATTTCGCAATCATTTACAGTGGATTGCAGAACTCTCATACAGATTGAATCTTTCTAGTCCGGCACTCTCTGGTCTGACAACATCCGTGGTCAGCGTGATTTCAGTTAGCTGGATGTCCACTTATTATGGGTGTGGCCAAGTTTCTCATGGTCCCATAAAGTTTGCTTACAGCCACCAGCCCTGGCTCTCAGTCTTCTACGCTGTTATTTAGCTCTAATTTACCTCTGTCTTTTAAGAGACCAGTAAGCAGTGGAAGTGTTGGTAACACTGCTAGACAATATTGACCTATGGTTCGGCACTAGTCAGGTCCGAAGGATGCCAGACTAGAGAGGTTCAACCTGTACTATCATCTCAAATGGAACCTATGGCAGTCGTCCTGTTAAATTAATTGCAATTTTCATACAACTATAAATAACACATTGATTTCAAAGGTGAAATAGATATTTTTCTTGATTTATCTGACCAAAAAAAGAGGACTCCAAAAAGGCAGGGAAAAAAGTACTCCAAAATTACTAAAGTAATTACATTCTTCTAGCAGCATCATACTGTAATTCATGTTAGAATAACCCATGCTAAACATTATAATTCATTTCCAAGACACCTTTTATTACACATACGCACAAATTAAACTGGTCTGGAATAATTATTTATCCTGCTCAGAATTTACATAACCAATTGAGATGTGGACTCTAGTCAAGAAAAACTTTTCCTGCCTCCCTGCACAAAGGGGGAAAAAAATCTAATTTTAACCTCACTTTTTTAAAAGGTATGATTGATAGATAGCACTGCATCCACAACGTGCAGCTATGATTTAGGAGGAGCAGGGATTTATAATCAACAGTATAGTAGGCCAAGAGCTTATCTACACTTCAGGTTTGTTGTGGATCAACTTGGCTTTTGGATGCATGGTCACAACCCCTCTTTGGAAATGTGTTTTCTCAGGTGTGGGACGATTTTCCCTGCAGCAAAGTATGAGTGGATACAATGCCAATATGAGGGCTAATAATGAGCCAACTTGGTAATGGCAAAATATAAACAGGGAAAAACAAAGGGAGAGAGTTTGATAATTAACACTGCAAGTGCCTGTCTCAGAAATACTGTAAAAACAACTTAAACTTTATCTCTATATGTTGCAGACTGGTTCAGATGTTTGGCTCACCTATAAAACCTGTAATTTGGAGTCCTGGAAATATCACCTGTATTTTTCAAGAATTCTGAAACATCTTTCTTGACTTCCAAGGTGCAGCTGGTGAGTTGTTTGCTTCTCTAATTTCACCATGTTCCAGAAGATGACTACAACTAAATTATTTAGGCTAAAAGAATGTGATATCTAACTGTGTACCCAGTGGAGCTGTCACTTTCGCCTAGCACAGGTCAAGCACTAGGAATGTAAGCAACTAGTCGAACAGTTGACCACCTGATAAGCATATGCTTATCGAGTAGTCAAATCACTACTTGACTAGTCACTTCCCTCCCCCCTTGTTCCCTCTAGCAGAGAGGGAGCAAGTGGAGGGAGGAGGAGCCAGTGCAGTGGGGGGAGCCAGCTTAAAAGCCAGTTCCTCCAGCACCGTCTCCACAGGAGGACAGAGGAAGCAGAGGCACATCGGCTGTCCTGGCTCGGGCCTGGTCCCAGATGCTGCACCTCTGTTTTTTAAATACATTAAGAGCAGCAGAGGCTCTTAATACATTTAAAAAGCAGAGGTGCAGCATCTGGGATAGGGCGCAAGCCGGGACAGCTGATTCCCAGCTTGTGCCCAGTAGCCCCCGACAGCTCTTAATTAATTTAAAAGGTAGAGCTGTCAGGGCGGGGAGCTAACCTCACTATAGCTCTGCAGTTTCCCCCCCTTATCAACTAATCGAGTAGTCAATGGAAATTCCATCAATTACTCGATTAGCAGATTAAACGCAATTTAATATCCGTATCAGGCCCCTTAGCATATTTTAGAGATAGGGATGTGAACGTGTAACTGTGTACAGGGTTAAACCCAGGCTCTCGATATGTGCAGGGAGCTGGTTCTTGGCATGCACTGGCTCTTGGGGAGCTGTCTGCCACCCTGTGCTACTCCTCTGACACAAAGGCAGCAGCAAGGGGCGGCAGATAGGAGCAGTACGTGTGGGGAACTGGCTTAAAAGCCAACCCCCAGTGCACTGCCTGCCACCCCCCATGTAACTGCTGAAATTGTCAGCAGCTACATGGTTACTTAATTACACTCATTTTAACATCCCTATTTTCAGGTTGACCTAAAAATGGAAAAGTTTTAGGTCAAAACTGAATGGCAGAATCTGTTATCTAGTATTCTGAATAACTTATTTTTTAAAGATTGCCACTGGAAAATTAAATACAACTACTGTACATGGGAATAGCATGTTGTGATCTGGTTCTTCAGCACAATTAGAAGGAACAAAATTTAAAGGACATGCAGGGATCAAAGTAACCACGACAGAAATGTAATTACCTTTGGGGTGCAGCACAAGCAGCTGTTTAATGGCACTCTGCAAAACTACAGCAACATCTTAAGTAAAAGAGATTCTTCTACCCAATCAAAATACACACAATTTAGGAAGGCAAAAATCAACTGCCTAAGTTAAGACAGGGTAGCAAAGTTAACACCTAATACTTTTAAACTAAATGGAAAGGGATATGTCACAGTCAAGGCTTCAGTTTGCATGTATTAGCTGAAAGACAGCAATTCCAACCACACAGTACATCCTTGCACAGTGATTTTGCACTGGTTCAGTACTGATGCAGAGGAAAGCGCACCACAGTACTAAACAATCATGAACACTACTTCCTCTAGCACTTGCTGCAAATGTTCCTCAGTGGCCTCCGGTCTAACCTCACTTAAGTTAGGAACTGAAAAGCTAAGTGCAGATGAGGGTATGGCTGCCAGTCATATCCAGCTTTGCCTAACAGTGTTACAGAAGTAAACAAATGCAGAGTCAAATGCGTCACTGAAGCAGAGAAAGAGGGAAGATTTACAGTTTGTCATACTGAAAATGGAATGTACATGTAACATTTCAGTGAGAGTGCCACAGGAGAATTAAAGTTCAACTCTTAAAATATGCTTAACAGTGTTCCTTTTACGTCTATAAAAGGAAACATTTATTCAACACACAAACCCAGAAGATAAAAAGTTCCTTGCTGCCACTGTGTTTAGGTTAAAACATCTCACTATTTTAATTCGTTCTGCCAGGTTTTTTTTAAACTGGATTTATTCCTTTCACAGTAATTAATTAAGTAGGTCCCACTGTATATCTAAATATTCAATCAGTGATGCATTACAAGGGGTGCATTTGTTATGATGAGATGCCCCAGGCAGGCCCTAGGAAGCATGAGACAGAGCCAATTGTTATAATCACTCACTAGTATAATTATCACATCACATCCACACCCTGGGGCCACTTTTAGGGTATTAAAGTTCTCTTCTGTGCTACCAAAATATGTATTTCATGATGGCCAAAGGCATAAGTGCACATATGCAGCCAAGCTCCGTGGTTCATACAGAAATCTACCCTATTCAGAATGTCTCAGTCAATCCAGATGCTCTCTCAATAAGAGTTTCTTTTAAACATGCAAACGCAGATGAATCCACCTATTTGTTTGTACATTAAAGCAGAAACTAAGCCAGACTTAGCATTCACTCATTAATAACAAGAACATCTCTGCAGCTAGTGCCTGTCAATCTCCGAACATTCAGCTGACATTGTTTGAAGAATGTGATCGTTTCCAGGCTATTAATTTAATTTGATTTTAAAAAATCAAGTTATCTAGCCATACGCCCAAAAATCATGAGAAAAGTATCTTGGTGGGTGAAAACACTCATGTTTTTTCATGGTGCGGTAATTCAATGGTCAAACTGAATTTTACTGATCCTTCTTCAGTCACTTTTGTGCTGAAAAATAACCTGTGAAATTTCAGTCCAAAAGCTATAGTTTTTCAAAATAGTTTTAACTGCCAGAGAAATTGGGTCTTTTAGTGAAATCGCTCTAAATTGCTCAATCTCCACTGTAATTCAGAAGCCTATACAGATTTTAGTTAGTTAAGTAGTTAATAGTGTTTCTTAGCGAGTCTGTTTTAATCAGCCAGTTATCTATTGTTCAGGTAAGCTTTGTATCTGGTTCCTAAAATGATTCTCTGCTTTCTTTTTAGTAAAGACTTATGTTTATATACCAAGAAAGGGATAACTCTGAACAATGCTAATTTATAGTAAAATATAGGGTGTAAAATCAATAGGAAAAACTCTCATTGACATGAATCAGGCCAGGATTTAATCTAAAATGTTTTTTGAGAAAGGAACATAAGCAACCCAAGATCCCAATCCATGAACAGATCCTGTATATGAACACCCTTGTGACAGGGCAAAGTTCAAAACAGTAATATGGTTTCAGTGCTGCATCGACTAAAACAGTACCCACCCCAAATCCTATGGAGTACTTTAAAGAGACTACAGTTGTAACAATACAATTGGCTACTAATAATGTGGTGATTTTATAGTATTGAAAGTGTGGGTTATTTTTTGGATACTAGTACATTTTGCCATTAACAAAAAAAGATGGACCAGTTATATGCTCTACTGATAGTGCTATGACACAAGTATCAGTTCATTAGGAACGGGACCAAAACCATCAAATCTTAAGCAATGAACAGCTGTTAAATGATAATTTTTTGTTGGTGCCAACTTGGGCTGGATTCGGAACAACCAACAAGAAAGGAAAAGCTTTCTGTCCATTACCAGCTCCAAGAGGTGCAATATCTCAGCCCCCGCTATTTCAAAATTCATAATTTATCATCTGGGGTTGAAAAAAATCCAGTAGGAAGGCACAAATGGATTATAAATATAAATTATAAACAGTAAGCAGAAAAACTGTTACATCTTCTAAATGTAATTTTGTCAAAATCTTCCGCACTTTTGTGTGTGTGTGTGTGTGTGTGTGTGTGTGTGTGTGTGTGTGTGTCACGCTTTGCATTATGAAGGAAATTTCTTTTAAGAAGAACAGAATGATTTGCATAATATTCTTTGCAAGTTAATATCAGCCTCTGATAATGATCTCTGCATAATGCAAAAACGTTTGAGAAGACTGTTACAACACTAAGTAATCATATTTTAAATTATGTTTCCCTTTATAGAAAGGTGTTGCAAAAACACACAGACATGAAATCTGTCTGTTGAAGCCCTAAGAACCACCTGACCATCTTCCCACTATTCTACTGTTACATATTGCAACACTGGCTTTCAAAATCTTACAAAACAAATTATACTGCAACAGTCTAGCTTCACAGAAAGCAGAGCTTTTTCCTGTGTTGATGCTACTGCACATTAGATTTCACAAGAGTTTCTGATGTATATATTAAGGGAAGATCAAAAACCTAAGTTCTAATACAATGTCATACCAACTAAGGCCGAGTCTTCTATCCCTGCTCCTGTTGAATAGTACCTTACCACTCATCTAAATGGGATTGCTCCTTAGGTAGACTCCTCAACCTGAGTAAGGGAGGCAGAATCTAGGCCTACACTACTTGTTGTTTTATCTCACCGTGGTCCCTTAGATTTCTCCATATGTAAGAAACCACATTAGTGAATGGGACAATGTAACCAGACACCCAATAATTGAACGTGAAACCATTTCCAGAGTACTACAAATGAAGATTGCACAAACACCACCACTTTCCTCTGATTGAATGAAGTTGCTCTCTGTGGCGTAGTGGGGGTGCTGTCTGCTCTGTGACCTGGGGTCCCCCTGTGCTGTGATGGGAGAGTCTCACTGACTCTCTCAAATGTGTATTAACCCAGACACCCAGGCTCAGCCTCCCAGAGAGGGAGACAAAGGAAGGAAGGTGGAGACCAGCACCTGTCTGGGGGGCAGGGCTGGAGGAGAGTCAGTTTCTGTCTGGTATGATGGAGGAAGCAGCCTAAGCAACGGGCTGGGATTTAGGGGCCCAGTCTCCCCCATCTCAAGGGGGGCTGAGGCATCCTAGGCCTGCCCTGTAACCAGATTACATCTATGCTGTGCTGTATCCTGGAGAAGCAATAAACTCCCTCTATTCTACTGGCTGGTGGAGTCTGTTCGTGCCACTACGGGGGTGCAAGAGACAGGGAAACCCCAATGCGCCGTCACATTCTCACTGTTATGTGTAAATGCATATTACAAACAACATATGTGGGGGCGGGGGAAAGATATCCTCTCTTACAGCAAACAACTTCACAGGTCTCTTTGTAAGGGAGGGTTGGGGGGGGTCATAAAAGACCTCCACACTTGTTACTAGCACCATGGTTATGCATCTCATTGGGTTAGGAACTTAACCTACAAAGAAGAGTTCTATAAGGAGGCTCTTAAATATACAGAGTAACATCCCATTCAGATATGGGTTTAGACTAGGGCTGTAAGGGTATGTCTACACTACAGTATTATTTCAAAATAGCTTATTTCGAAATAGCTCATCTACACACAAAATGCATTTCGAAATAGCTTTTTGCTATTTCGAAATAGTGCGTCCACATTGAGTAGACTCTGACTCACGTTTATAGCTGGCCGGAACTAGTTCCGGCAGGGCACCAGGTCAGGACTTAGCCTCAGGCAGCAGCCCCACACAATATCTG
>JANRFK010000975.1:19886431-19924837 GCA_030068395.1 Apalone spinifera
GCTGATTTTCCAGAAAAACTGGCCAGTCTAGACACAGCCATAGGGTATGTCTACACTGCAGTTACACACTGGTAGCCCACGCCAGCTGAACCAGGCTTGAAAGCCAGGGGGTTTGGTACCAGCCAACCCCCCTACCCCCCGGACCTCACAGGTCCGAGAGCCCAGGCTGCATCTGAGCCCAGAAATCAGCATTGCAATTTAATAGTCCCACAACCTAAGCCTGAATCAGCCACCATGAGCCAGCCATGGGCTTTTAATTGCAGTGTAGACATACCCAAAGAACTCAAACTTGATTACAGTTTATAAGTATTCACATGGGGAACAAATCTAAATTATTATAAAAGGGAGGTGTCTGTCACATCGCCTGTCACAGAGAACATGTGAGAATACACTGGGAACGGGCTCTGCATGTGGCCAACCACGCCAACTTCTATGGGTAAGGATTCCCCCCACTTGCAGATACATGGCCTGGCCTGCTACAGGGCCTGGGGATTCTCCCCCCAGCCCTGCCTACAAGGGCCTGTACACTCCCCTGCTGCTTCACGCAGGCACGTGGAGGAGATTCCCTCACTGCGTGAGGCTCCTATGGGGCCCAGCGATTTCCCCCGCCTCGTGCCTCCTCACAGAGCCTGGGAATTCCTTCCTTCCTTGCTCCCCACACCGATTCACCTGGGACCTGGGGGTTCCCTTCCTGCACATGGCTCCTCTTGGGGCCTGGGTTGTCCTCCTTCCCCTCACCCCACGTGCCACTCCTCTTGGGACCTGGAGGTTCTCTCCCCTGGCTCCCATGTGGCTGGTCACAGGGCCAGGCCATGCCGTCATCCCCCGCCTTGCTCCTCCTCTTGCTTCCCAACAAAACCCAATCAACCATTTCCTGAGTTACACCCCCAAGCAATGCTGGGGAAATCTGCTAGTGTTTCATAATATGTTCTTCAATCTAGCTGGGAAAGATAGAACATGATCCAGCAGTTGGAAGTTGAAGCTCAACAATTTCAAATTGGCAATAAGATGTGCATTTTTAACTGAGAGAGTAATTAACCTTTGGAACAATTTACCAAGAATTGTGGTGGATTCTCCATCACTGTCAATTTTTAAATTGAGGTCAGCTGTTTTTCGCAAGGTTTTCAAGGAATTATTTTGGGGGAAATTCCATGGTCTCTGTTACACAGGAGGTCAGACTAGATTACCACAATGGTCTATTCTGGCCTCCGACACTATTAATCTATGAAGAAGTTTTGTTCCAAAGAGATTAAGGATCTGACTTTCAGAGGTGCTGAGCTCCTTCTTACATTGACTTGAAACAAAGCAGTAGACACTCACAGCCACGTCTCCACTGACTGGAGAATCAACCGTCTGGCGAACGATCTTCCGGGATTCAATTGAACAGGTCTAGTAAAGACCTGCTAAATCGAATGCTCATTTACATCAATCACAAGAGAGTTTCTCCTGTTGAGCTCCCACTGTGGGGCTGCCCCAGAAAATCAAAGCTAGATATGTTGACTCCAGCTATGCAATTCATGTAGCTGGACTTGCGTATATTGCATCTATTTTCTACACCAACATAGACCTGGCCAGAGATAATAAAGCTCTAGGCCAGATTTTCAGAAAAGCTCAGCTCCTTGTTTAGGCATCAAAACAGTTAGCTGAGGTTTCAACAGAGCTCAGCATCCACTGAAAATCTGGCCACTGTGTCACAATAGGAGCTGAGCACTCTTGAAAATCTGGTCCTTATTTAGGGACCTTTGCCTGCCTGGCCCCAACTGTAGGAACTGATCAGCTGAACATATGGTCCTGCAGGACTTGCCCAAGATTTCACAGCGGTCGACTGTCTGGGAACAGAAACCAGCACTCCTTTTTCTCACTCCTGTACCTAAACAAAAACAGACATTTTCTTTCCCTTCAAATCTGAAAACTTAAATATTATTTTATGGCCGAGAAAGAAACATTTCTTAAGTACTATCTGATATTTCAGAATGTTCCAGGCTGGAGAAAACATGTTTATTTACTGCTGTGCTGAACTTAACACAAAAGATTAATTCGGAGACTAGAGGAAACAAAATAGGCAACACTTCTACAACATCCACAAAGTGGTCCAGGGCTAATGAAAAATATTTTCTTTTTTTCTTGGTTGCCGTTTTTGTTTCTTCGTTTTTAATCTAGCATTTCAAACTGAGCAGCAGCTTGAGGGCTGAAAAAGTCCTTTGATAAAATACCCAATGTTTAGCTTTTCCACTGTAAAAATGTAACTTTTCTCATCTGAACAGTAGTTTCGTGAAACAAAAGAAATAATCTTGCATTATTAACCCCTTTGTGGGTAACAACTCCTTTAGTGTCAGCAACTCACTGCAAACCATTACAAAGTTCTGTGTTCCTCCCCCAAGTTATCAGTAGTCTTGAATACATTAAGATGTGTTTTACATCTTGCTTTTTAGTTTTAGTTCTGAAAAGAATATAAAGTTGTTTAATGGAAGAACTATGTTTCTAGTCAGTGGTCTAGATAGATTGTGTAGCCTGTAAAAAAGCAGAGAAAATACATTAAAAAAATTATAACCAAATTAAAATTCTCAAAGTCACTGCTCGCAACAAACATTATCTCTCTACTATATATTTCAGAGAGTTTGTGTATCTGTCTCTCTGTGTGTCCATCCTTCCTTGAGTCCTTGTTCAAGAACTCCTCCTAAACAATAAGAGCTAGGATCATCAAGTTTGCTATGCAGCTCCCTCTTATAACTTAAAACAAGGTTAGGATCTGGTTGTGCCAGGACAATGGGATGTGCAAGGAACGTGATTGTTTCCCATCAAACAGAAAGGGAGGGATGAGATAGCAGGGAGAGTTATACCTTGGCATAGAATGACCACAGTGGGGCAAGCAAGCTCCCCAGCCCAGAGGAGCAGCTAGTGGCCAGGCCATGTAGCTCTCTACTGTCCCAGGGCAGCCCCAGGGAGAAATCAGTGGGTGGGCTGCATGGCAATTGCCACCTTAGACCGGCCCCAGGGACCAATTGCTCCTCTCTTCCCCTAAGGCCCTCTCCATCCTGAGCCCCCTCACACCTTCAACCCACTGCCCTGACTCCTACACCCCCACCCACTGCCCTGAGCCCTCACCCCCTGCTCTAACTCCTGTACACCCTGCCCTAAGCCTCTCCTCACCCCCCAAACCCTGACTCCTGACTCCTGCCCTGAGCTTCCCATATCCGCAAACCCCTGCCTGGACTCCTGCACCCCAAAGGCAGAGTTTCAGGAGGATGGGGGGGCAGCAGCCGTGAGCTCTGGGACACAGCTTGCTTTTCATCCCCACTCCCTGATAGTCCAGTGAACGGGATGAAAAGTAAGCCACATCCCCCAGAGCTCACGACTGCTGCTCCCCACTTTCCTGAAACTCCGCTCTTGCTGCACCCCCCACACTCCCAGCCCCCTGCCCTGAAGGACACGAGCAACACTGGGTAAGTCTTTTAGTATATACTGTATATTAATTCTATTGGCCTCTTCAGCAAGATTCATTGCAGGGGTAACTCTACTGACTACCATACAACTTCACTGGGGATTAGCGTGGAACAGCATGCAGCCAAGTAAAATTTCAAAGCAATACTAACCACAGTATGAATTCCCAAAGAGATGGACTCTGCCTTAGAGTTTGGCCTTGGATCTGAATGTTGTCAAATGCCAGTGTATTCTAGAGCTGGGGTTTGTTTCAGCACCTTATATATTTGTATTCCCAATGAACCTATGAGCCAAGACTCCATTGTGCCAGGCTCTGTCCAAACAGAGCAAAAAGGCAGTCCATGTCCCAAGGATCTTACAAGGTAAGTACAGAGAGACCAGCTGTGAAGTTCAGATCTAGAAAAGTTTTGGCTATCTTGGCCCCAATAATAGTTATCCCCATGGTCAGTGCAATAGTGTAAGTTCATCTAAACTCTAAAGCATAATTTGTGTTTTGCTAAAGCATATGTTCCAGAAAGGCAGCCAGTCTTGATACAAACACTCCAACACTTCTCTTGGTACTTTGTCGCACTGGCTAATCACTCTCCCTGTTAAAAAGGCATGCCCTGTTTCTACTCTGAATTTGTACCTCTTTGGCTTTCAGGTCCTTATTTACTTTTTTTTGCTAAATCAAAGAGCCCTTTAGTGCACAGTAATTTCTTCCTGTGAAGGTACTGTGATCAAGCCACCTCTCTAGTCACAGCCAACGGTTCACGTCCATACTTTTTGCCTTCTCTCATTCGTAGCATGGGAAATGTCTCCAAAAAAATCAGCTTTCTTCCAGGATCCCTGTAATCTTCTAGAATCTGTATCGTTCCATTGTGATATCGTTTGTTCCAATGTCTATCGTCGCCAATGGAGACTTGCCAGGTAGCTTCATAAGCCTACTCAGTGTTGCTGTAAAATACCATGTTTTGCTCCAGGGAGACAGAACATTCTCTTGTCATCTTTGTGCCCTTTGCCGAATTCTCTGTCCACTCTCCTTGTCAACCAATGACAGTTGCTTCCCTTCGTCCAGATAGTTGAATTACCTCTTCTGGCATCTACTTGCTCCATGTTGCACAGACACCTGTCAGGAGTGCCCCTTGTTGCTTTCTCTCTGTTCCTCCAGAGACAGTTTCCTTAGTAGCTGACTTTTGAGTATTAAGTAATATCTACCTGGGTTGAGAGCCTCCTGGCTCCCTTCAGTCAGGGTGATGCATTATGAAGTAGCTTGACACAGAAGCTACTTGACACGGAGCTCAATTGTGAGAGAGAATGAACAGATTCTGACAAAGTGGGTTAACAATTGCTCTGAGCAGAGGAAAGACACCAGAGAGGGCACTGCCCTCAGCATGGGGACAGCTAATGCATCCATCTGTGAGGGAAATGTGCCATTCATAGCTGTTAATAGTGCCTGGTATTTTTAGCACTTTTCAAGCATGAATCTCCAAAAAAAGTAAGTATTGTTCCTATCGTTCATAGAATCATAGAATACTAGGACTGGAAGGGATCTCAAGAGGTCATCGAATCCAGTCCCCTGCCCTCACGGCAGGACCAAATACTGTCTAGACCATCCCTGATAGACATTTATCTAACCTACTCTTAAATATCTCCAGAGATGGGGATTCCACAACCTCCCTGGGCAATTTATTCCAGTGTTTAACTACCCTGACAGTAAGGAACTTTTTCCTAATATCCAACCCAAACCTTCCTTGCTGCAGTTTAAGCCCATTGCTTCTTGTCCTGTCCTCAGAGGCCAAGATGAACACGTTTTCTCCCTCCTCCTTATGACACCCTTTTCGATATCTAAAAACTGCTATCATGTCCCCCCTCAGTCTTCTCTTTTCTAAACTAAACAAACCCAATTCTTTCAGCTTTCCTTCATAGGTCATGTTCTCTAGACCTTTCATCATTCTTGTTGCTCTTCTCTGGACTGAATTCATGGGGTGGGGGAAGAGGGAACTGAGGCACAGAGGTTAAATGCCTTATCCACAAGCTCCACAGTGATCACTTATCAGCTAGTCTTTGACCTCTGCCCTATCAAACCATCTCACTTCCCACTCTGAAATTTCATTCTCTTCCCATTAAGGAGACTTTTTAACAAGGATGCCACAGGGCAAGCTTTAACCCTTCTGTGGTAAATCGGTCTTGGGTCACAGAAGGTCTAGTTCCAGTGCAGAAATGTTTTTGGTGGGGTTTTTTTGGTCAGCTTTTCAGAATTTTCCCAAGGGGTCCCAGATTCAGAATTGGTATAATGAGGGTGTCGCAGTTCTTTGAATCAAGCCATGACCTTAGAAAAAAGAATGGCCATATTGGGTCAGACCAATGGTCCACCTAGCCCATATTCGGTCTTCTGACAGTGGCCAATGCCAGGTGCCCTACAGGGGAGGAACAGAACAGATAATCATCAAGTGATTCCCTCCCCTGTCATCCATTCCCAGCTTCTGGAAAACAGAGGCTAGGGACGCTCTTATGGAAGTGTCCATGTTACATTTCAATGGATTTGTAACATGAGTAACTGCTATTATGGCTGATTGCATCTGACAATAGGACACTAAACGGAGTATATCCTGTATTTTTTTTTAAAAAAGCAGATCATTTCCAGTGAAGGCCTGAAAGTCAAAATCATTACTAATGTTTGGACAATACTCAGTCAAAATTCCCACAGAATGCAATGGACATTTTTATGTAAGGAAACCTTTTATTTGCAGTCTCCAATTTTTTTTAATGTCAGTTACAACAGCAAAGATACAAATATCTTTCATGATGTAGATTTTGGTGCAAGAGCCCTACCAAATCTAATCTTTTGGTACGGTCCCGCTAATTAGTACTAAATTTGAAAATGGAAAACACCAAGAGTCAAATTCTACCATCTCTGTTTTCTGAGTAACACCTTATTCCATGCAAATCCCTACTGATTCCAATAAAACTACTCACAAAATAAGATACTACACAACATGATTATGGGGAATAGACTCTGTTCTAATACTTAATGAATAGTATTAATTGTTAATGAGCTAAGCCCTTAAGTCCTTGCAATAGAAACATATTAGGCTTAGTGCATGTCTACACGAGTTTAATTCACTTATCCTTTATTAAACTGGTGCAAAAAGGAAGTCTATCTGTTCTTATTTTGTTTTACATCGAGTTGACTAGGAACAGATTAATGGAAGTGCAATAAGCCACAGGAAAACTGTGTAAGTGTCCACAGAGAGGTTTGCCCTGGTTTAATTAAACTGGTGCACACTTGAGTTTAGACAAGACCCTAGTTAATGTTTGTAAAGTGCTTTGAGATCCTTGGATAAGAACTCCCGTAGGAAGGCAGTGGAAATAAATAAGTTGCCCAGCTCAGACGAGATGGAAACGTGGGGTTCATCTGGGCGACTTTATTCAGTCACCAAAATGAATAATGATGGCAGGGTGGTTTTATTTTTAAGTTGTTTATTACGTAATTTGATGCAGGCTTTGAAACAAACAAAATCCCTAAGGAAAGATGTTCATTTTGATTATGCTAATTCACATGACAATGACCAGGCAATGATTCTCATCAATTTTAGCTTCTGCTGCATTAGGTTGTAATTCAGATCATACATTTCAAAGAATGTGGGGATTTTGAGAAGCAGATATGTAGCATTACTTGAGCAACGTCTTAACCTCTGTTTCCCGCCAGCTTAGGTAGGATTTTTACTGGGGGGTTTTAGGCATTAAACCGAGATCAGAATATTTACCAAAGTTTCTTAAATCACAACTTAAAAAAAACCAGACACTTAATGGTTCCTCTATTACACCCTATTATCATTGATACGCTAAGAACCCTTGAGAAGCAAGCACTGTTCTAAGCTCTTTCCTACCCGGGGTCATGGTTCTCCTGTCCCCCAGGAGACCACTTCATCATGGTTAACCAGCTAACTAGTGGGGGCTGGAGCAGCTCACTACCTGCTGCAGGCAGGGGTCTGTTTCAGCCCTTTGGGGACCCCGCCACGGACAGGGGCTGCTCTGGTTTTCTGGAGCAGCCCATGTCCGCAGTGGACACCCCCCGCCCCTACAGCCAGGGGCTGCTCTGGCTGGGCAGGAGCACCCTCCCCCTTCCCTTTAATCAGTTAACCAATTAAACAATATGTTTAACCGATGAACTAATTAAACAGAGTTTACATCCCTATTTCATAAGGAGTGCTCAATCTCTCCTTGCTGATTCTTTTCAACCCTTTTACATCCTATGATTTAAATGTGCAGAAACATGATTGCAGAGCGTTATTTGAGGCGGCTGAAGACACCTTTAAAGAGGCAATTAGCTATCGATTTCCCAGAGAGCTGTAAGCTACCCACAAGGTTTTTGAAGAATATATCCTGCCCCCTCTCCCATTCAGACTCTCCATCCAGTACTTCTGCACAGTGCTCTTACTATATCCTTTTGAAACTAGCCCTTCAAACACTAACAACTCCATAGCTGGAGCATCTTCAGCACAAGGGCGTGAATTCTCACCATCTCCAATGCTGGGCAATCATAAATGGGGTTTCTCAAATGTAGCAAGCTCTCCTGTTCGTAGGACAAAAGAAACCAGGATAAGGGGGTGGCAGTATGGGACTGTGTGCATGCGTGCACCTCCGTGGCAATGTACCTTGATATTCCAGTCTTGGTGACAACAATGCCTACGTGCTCCCAACACACGCTAATGTAAAATGCCTGAATGGAAGTCACACACTTCATTTTTCCACTCTTATCACATAACATGGACTGAAAGAATCAAATCCTGTGTTACCCTTTAACTGTACTGAGCTGCATTAAAAGAACACTGTTCCAAACATCTATTATCTGACAGCTGCAGTAAATCACTGTTGTCAGAAGAATGACACATGCTTTGATTATTTCACTTCCAGAGTAAGTGCTGGAGGTGAAAAGTGGTAACCTTGAGTCCTCTGAAGTGTTGAAGAGGCAAGACTATTTCTTACAATAAACGAAGGAGACACTGTCAGAGAGTAAGGGACCAAGGCAAAGGCGGTCCCAGCTGGATGGCCATAAGACAGAAGTCAGCGAGCAGGGAGAAGAAAGCCAGAGTCAGAGCAATGTCAGAGATCAAAAGCAGTCCCGAGCTGGAATTGAGAGGCAACAGTCAGGATCAGAGTTGGGATGGGGTCAAAGACTAGAGTTCAGAAGCCAAACTGTGGTCTGACGACAAGCCAGAAATCTGTGCGACTATCCCAACAACTTCCTAGGCCACCCTTCGGAGTTAAATAACGATCATGGGCCAATCAGAGGGCCACAATCCACTGTCACTCTGGATCCTGTGGTATCTAATGTCCACAATGCTCCCTGGATGCCCTCTTGGTAGCAATGTGGGACTACCAGCTGTCCCAGCCTCTGCAGAGCTGGGTTCCATTCCCACGGATCCTTATACAGGGATGTAGCGAGTGATACCCAGTGAGTGGTGCAAAAGCCTGTGGATTATATATCCCTGCCTCTGTGATTTCCACACCAATTCATCTGATGAAGTTTGTTTTACCCACGAAAGCTGATGCCCTAATAAACCTATTAGTCGCTAAGATGCCAGATGCCTCATTGTTTCGACAGATACAGACTAACACAGCCACCTCTCTGAAACTGATTCACTGTGTGACCTTAACGAAGTCTCTTGATCTCTCTGGGCTTCAGTTTAGGCCTCTGTAAAAGTCAGAGTGCAATGCTTGCTATTGTATGGCTTTAATTCGTTAATGGGTCAGATTCAGACCTGATTTAAGCAGGTGCAATTCCATTTACTCCAATGGACACAATTCAAAGAACTACAAACTTCCAAGTTTCAACAGGGCCTATTGATCCTATTCTGTACAGGGGGAAAAAATAGTTGTTTAAAAACAAGCACTCTCCCTGGTTCATAAACAGCTGCAAAAAAGCCAGGAAACAGAGGGCCCGCTCATATAAGGTAGAGAATGCCTCCAAGAAACCCAAAAGGAGCTTCTTGTAAGCTTGAAAGCTTGTCTCTTTCGCCAACAGAAGTGCTTCAATAAAAGATATTACATCATTCACCTTGTCTGTCCAAAAGAGTAATAAGCACTCTCAATTCCCACTGACTTTAGGGGAAACTGAGGATGCTCAGCGGGACACAAGATGACACCAAATGTCTGTATTTTAGTAGAGAAACTGGTGCAGAGAAATTATCAGTGGGGGGGTTGGAGGGGGGAAAGAGTGCCTTCCCTATATTTGCATAATACTACAGGTAGATGGCTTTCCGCAGGGGCTGGCTCTTGTTTCTGCAGCTCTTTGCGGCTGTGCTCAGAAGCATTAACAAAGACAATCATATTCATTAAGGAGGCGTTTATGCATGGAGATATCCGAGGAAACTGACAGAGTTACATTGTTTAGTTTAGAAAAACAAACAGTACAATCAATTCACATTCCTGTTCTGTCTGTACTCTGATAAACAATCTTTTGAAAAAAAAAAAAAAGCCACATTTAATTAACATTAGGATGCGACACAAACCTTCTAATGTTCAGAAAATAACAAGGGCCGCTGGCCATTTCATTGCTGGTAGTTTTGGTGTTTTTATCCAGTCGTTGTACTCCAAGATCACCTATTGTCCCTTCTGCCTAATTTCCCGTTTCAGCGTCTGACTGAAATCACAAGGGTAGGTTGTGCTGTTCACCAAACACATTGAAATAACACTGGAGGTGCATTGTGTGTAGAAAGAGCATGATCTCTAGAGGACTGAACCAAACTCTTGTCTGGTCCCCTGGCAGTTAATCTTCATGTAGTTTTAGGAAAGTAATTGGCCTTTCTTCTTCGCTTTGTGGTACCTTAGAGGAGTATTGTGAGAAATTGTTAACATTTGTACAGTGCTCTAAAAGAATTGCTGGTAATATTAGTAGCAGTAAAAACTTGGTTCAAGCTAATGTGCCTTTATGGACCCTACTATATGCGAAATTCAGAGGTGAGGGTTTTCTCCTGAGTCCTGTTCCTTTGTAAATGTGGACGCCCATCAAGCTGATGATAAAACCAGTCAGCCCTCATTTGACTTTAGTGCCTTTTATAAAAACATTCTAAGAATTCCCATCTATTTAGGGTGGATCTTGTATTATTCCCAATCCCATCACCATAGTATTCGAGCACCCCGAAAAAGAATGATCAGAATGTACAGTCTTTAAATACTACTTTCTCAGTCAGGCTAAAAGTGTTCTACTCATTACAGGAAAACAAAGACCAGATGTATGTGGCACACTCTATACCAGTTAAAGTGTGTCTCATTTTTAAAGGCAGGTTGTTTCTTTCAATAAGCAGAAAACAAGAGGAATATAAAAAAGGAAATCTTCAGTATTTTGGCTTTTTTTTTTTTTTAAACAGTAGGTTTGATTTCCCCCTTGTATTTTGTTAAGGAAAACCAGCCATTTTCAGTGAAAAATTTTCATAGCAAAGTCATCTCATTTAAAAAAAAACAACAAAAAAACTTTTAGCTAAAAATCAGACTCACTCTTTCTGTTCAATTTTATGCAGCCGAGGGATTTTGAATATACTTGTCAAGATCAGAGCTACTTAGTAAGGAAAACATTTCTTTTTAAAAGTTGATTTATAAACCCTTAAAAGAAAAGGCCTCTAAAGGGAACCCCTGGCACACACAACTGTAGTTTCTAACCCTGCCACCATCCAAGTCAAGGAAAGATGCATTGATTTCAGCAGGAGCAGGGACATGCTTTAAATTATTTAGGGCCATATCCTCAGCCAATTAATGGCATAACTCCACTGTTGTCAAAGGTATTATGCATGTTTACACTAGCATCCTGATTGTTATTCAAAAAATGTATTGTAACAGAATCACAATGTCCAGTCCCAACATACATTATTATATACATTCTGCATTTGACAACAGTTTTGCTCTCAAGAGGAGACCAGACGACTCTAGGAAGGTGCTGGCCCTGATTCTCCTTGGACACTATTATAAACCACGAGCAAGGCCAAAGAAGAGCATGGAGTTATGCCAGTGTCAGGATGCTTAGGCCCATTTATTTTCAAGAAAACATTGCCCATTTCCTACCATATAATAGCTTTGAGAATAGAGATGTAAGCGACTAGTTTACCAGATAAGCCTACGCTTGTTGGGTGGTCGTCAAGTCACTACTCCCTCTCCTCCTCGCTGCTGCCTCTGTATCACAGGCAGCAAACGGGGGGGGGGGGGGGGGGCGCACGAGCAGGAGCCAGTTTCCCCCAGCACTGTCTCCACAGGTGGTAGGGGAGGCAGAGGTGCAGCGGGGAAAATGGCACAAGCGGAGACCGAAGCAGTCCCTGCTTGAGCGGGGTCCCGACTGCTGCGCCTCTCCCTTTGAAATGTACAAGAGCCGTGGGCAGGCTAGCAAGTGCCCCCTTATCGACTAATCGATGGAAATTCCATTAGCTGATTAATCAAAATTTAACATCCCTATTTGATAGCAAAGCTTTCCTTTCCCTTTCCTTTTTTCCTTTTGGGCCCATGTTGTTGTAGGGTTGATTTTTAGGTGTGAATAATTAGGAATTAGAGTACCGGTAAATGCACAGAAAAGCACAGACAAAAACTCTACTGTGATTTACCCACAAGTAGTTCAATAAACATTAGATCTGATGGCATTCATTGCTTTTTCATAGTGCGCTCAATTACTACTCCAGTTATTGCTCAGATGACATCACTCTTGGCAGAGGAATTGATTGATTTGTTGATGAATATTCATATGGTATTTCAGCCACAAGTAGGCATTAATATTCTAAGAGACGAATGAAACGTACATCCTAATTTAATGAATGATTGCAAATATATATGTGATGGATAACATGACCATAAACATTTAAAAAGACATCCACAGTCACTTTTGATGTTTTTATTAGAAGCAGAGGAAAGAAGAAGCTGGGATGCAGAAAGAGATGAAAATTCGGAACACGAAAAGATCGGAATTTGCTTCTCCTACATGTACAATGACTGGCGATTTTGCCTTCCCATTCACCGTACAACTAGGCTCTCTTGTGTTTAAAGAACTAGGAGGTCTGGATTCTATTCTCAGCTCTGCCAAGAACTTCCTACGTGACCTTAAACAAGTCATTTAGTTGTTTATTTGTATTACAGCAGGACCAAGAGACCCTAACTGATCTTTGAGCCCATTCCATTCAGCATTGCACAGTCACATAGTAAGACAGAGCCCCATGCCCTAAAAAGCTAACAACATAAATAGACAAGATGGATGAAAGGTGGAGCACAGGAAATATTCTTATCCACCCAAGCTGTCTGTGGCAGAGCCAGGAAGTATATCCATGTCTCCCATGTCCCCGGATAACGCCCCACCCCACAATCATCCTTCTTTCTCATGCCTGTCTTTCCTTCTTTAAAACGAGGAACAACAATTCCTATTTCAAATGGGATATTGTGAGGTTCAACGCAGTAATAACCGAAGGCAAAGCATTTAGAGGTTCTTCAGTGGAAGACACTCTACCCATGCCTATTATTATTAATTATTATATTATACTTTTGTCTAAAGCTACATGAAACCAAATCCTATGGCTCAGATTTGCAATGTTGGCAAAGGAATTTTGTCCCACAATAATCCCTAATGAAATGGACAGGAGCTTGCATTAAACAAAATCTCAACCTAGCTATATCTATACCTACACCCACATGCACACCAAATTTCATATATACATATCTTTTCATTTTCAAAGTCCATTGATTGCTCTTTGAATGTACTGAATTCACAGCTGCAAAACAAGCTTCCCCCTACAGTCGTCCTGTCTGGTGACTCAGTGAGGCTATTTAATCTCTCCTATGCTCCACAGAGCGCTGTCGTGTTCAATCCATTCCACTATGTTATCAATTCAAGGCTTGCAGTCCCCAAATGAACATATATTTGTCAGGTCGTCCTAAAACGTCTTCCTGTTCTTTAGCACTGATCCTTGGCATTGTGAAGGTGTCAGTGAAACAGAGCTAACAGGCCTGATTCTCCTCTTGCTTGCACTAGTATAAAGCTTCCATTCAGAGAAGCATGAAAGCACTGAGTTTAAGAGAGTGGTTCTCAAACTTTTTGGCCCACGGCCCACCCTGCCCAACCCAACCCTTCACCAGCCAACCATCCATGATGACAAAATGGGTGCAGAAGTGGGGTAGGGGTGCGGGTTCTTGGCAGGAGGGGGTGCATGAGAGGCACTTACCTGGCTCTGTGCCCCCCGCTGCTCCCATTGGCCGTAATTCCAGCCAATGGGAGCAGGGGGTAAGCCTCCAGGCGAGCGGTTTCCTGCATTGCCATTCCCCCAGACAGGGCGAGGGGAAGGAGGCATGGCAGCATGTGAAGCTGCTTCCTTCCCCTGCAGCGGGAAGCAGGCGCTGGCACTCCAACCTCATGGGGGAGAGTGCAGGGCTGGAACACCAGTACAGGCTTCCTACTGCAGGCAGGGGCTGAGCCCCAAGCCCGCAGTCTATCTGCAAGATGGACCACATTTTGAGAACTACTGGTCAAAGTGCATCCTTATTCAGGACATCATTGAAACACACACTTAACTTTAAGCATGTGATTAAGTATGACTGACGTCAAGAGAAGTGTAGCATGCACTGAAGTGCTTTCTTGAATAGAGTTTCCTTTAGCAGGACTTAAATCAGGAGCAATCTCATTAAAGTCAAAGGAATTACATGTGTGATAGACAGACAGCTTTCTGTTGTGTTGGGAAGAGGGCTAGCCCTTTCACTGACAAATATTCAATGGGCTTCATGGCCACTAAAGAAGAAAAACTAATTTAATACCCCATCTTCATCTTTTAAGAGAGGCAAACACAGTTACGTTAAGATCCATTATTAGGAGCCTGATTTTTTTCCACTTTGCCATTCCCATCAAATCAACTTGTTATTCTTATTACGAGCTGGCTACATGCACTGCTGTCTCATTCTCACTGCAAGGACATCTTAGCCTGTGAAAAATCTTTAAAACAAAATGGCCAAGGAAAACGAACAAGTTCCCTCCAGTTCCTCCTTGGAGGAGTAGCCCTCTAGCCAGAGCCCTTGTTTGCACATTCAGATGTACAGGACAGAACCTGATGATAAAAATATATACAAAGTTATGCTTGGTATGGAACAAGCAGGCAGCAGCTACCAAAGGCTTCATAACATCCAGCACCTGGCTTACTTCCAAAATAAAATTTAAAAAAAAAAATCAATTGGTATCTCTGCAGATTGAAGCAAGTTTTTTCTCTGCGGCAAATGCTGAACAAACATTTAAATACCGAACCATCCCCTACTTATCCCCTGTACGTGTGCTACAAGGGACACAAAAGATGTTCAAGGTCACAAATGCACCAATATCAAATTGTGAATAAGCCCTGCAATTTCCCCATCTCTCTCTCTCTCTCTCTCAGTAACTTCCTTATATCGTGCCAAACAATAAAGGCAAGGGGAAGCTGGGAGCTTTACTTCTCATTCCTTCATGGCGGGGCACTGCGGCTGATTCTTGAAGGTCTGGGTCACACCTGCCTCTTATCATATCTTGACTCCACAGTGGAGTTGCACTTGTGTGCACCAGAGTTGAATTCACCCCGGTGAATTCACTTTTCCCTTTGAATGGCAAAATCATTTGCCCAGCAAAGGCCCAGTATATGTGCAGCAGATTAACCAGCTCCTTAGATGTTTCCTAGTAATGCTTCCAGCTTAGATTAAAGCGTCTTTCTAAAGTTCTTGTCCAGGCCTTCCAGAGTCCATTTCCTGGAGTGTATCAAGAACGCTACCATGGGCTTTTCTGCCCCAAATACCTGAAGAATCCCCAGGGTGCACTGACATAACAGGCAAGTAATAACAGTGGTGAAGTCTATCGGAGTTTGGCCTGGATAAAAATGGAGTAAAGACTCCAAAATTTGGCCCAATATTTATTTGTGTGTGTTGTGTACCGGCACACAGCGACTGGTATCTATCTATTAACGTATGCATGCTGCTGTGACCGGGCATTCCATATTCTTTGTGGGAATATGTTGATGAATTAGACATAACTGGAATATGCTTTATGAGAGATATTTCATGTGAGATCATTGGAAAGCTTGTAACCTACTGAATACAATTGTCCCATTCATCTGCATGTATCATTCCTGTATTTGACGATAGAAATATGAAGTATAAGCCTGCATTACTAATGTAGTCATGCTAAGTGAGAGCAATTAATAATACTCAAGGAACTTAATGGCCCATTACTCTGGACAATGATTTGTGAATAGACTTGTTTTTCCTGTTAACCTGGGAGGAAGGGCTATTTTGGCTCCTGCCAAGACATGTGGCCATGTCACCTGATGCTGGGATCCATCTTGAACACTGTATTTTTCCACAAGAGCAGAGGGAAAGTTTAGACTGAACACAAAGGATTCCCGCCTTTTGCAAAACCTATTTAAGGGTGGGAAATGAGCTAATCCAGGTCATCAGTTCTCCCTGGCTACCATATCCAAGATCACTGCTGGAAATAACTAAGACTGAATGGGAGGGAAGGAACTGGGCCCAGACTGGACGGATGTCTAGTCTGTGAAGATTATCAAAAAACCTTTTAGAATGAGATATTACATGTAACTAGTTTCTTTAGTGTATGAAACTTAGCTTGCATGTTCAGTTTTATTTTGCTTAGTAACCGACTTTGTTTTATGTGCTCTCTCTTATGGCCAATTAAATCCTACCTTTTATATTTAATAAAACCACTTTTGTTTATTAATAATCCCAGTGTAATTTACTGTTACCAGGTGGGAGCAATGAGTCTGTGCACCTCTCTTTTTACATTGAGAATGAGGGCAAATTTCATGAGCTTATATTGTACAGATCTCTATACAGCACAAGACGGATTTATAGAGGTGCTAGCTCCAAGAAGGGCAGTGTACTTGAGTGCTGGGAAAAAGGTTTCATACTACGCTGTTTTCAATGTGTTTCTGCAGCCTTGGGAGTGGGGCCTGGTCCCTATGTCTGTGCCGAAGCAGGCTGGTCAGCTGGGTTTAGCAAGACAGGATTATAGGATGCCCAGGATGTCAGGAAAAGCAGGCTCAGTAGGGTCTCAGCATATCAGGTGACAGTCCCAAGGGGATCCCAGACCATCACAGCTGTAATCTGACCCTGTGAGCATTGTTTTCAAACGCATTAGTCATTTTTCAGAGAATAAGCAGTTTTGTTGGAAAGAAACAGAATGAAATCATAGGTTCACTGAATTCTATGAGAGTTTTGCCATTCAACAGAACTAAGATTTCATCCATAGACTCTACCAATCTGCTAGTCTCATTTTCAACCTCTGCTACTGGGTTAGCACCAGACACTATAGAGGAAGGTGTCAATGATTCCCTCCTTGGCCCTTTCACACACCCATGATTCTCATGAAGGGAGAAAGAGGATGACAGAAATTCCTGTCTGATCTCAATAGTGAGCATTTCTGGCCCGAAACATGACACTTATTTGCCTTTATATTAGCATATAACTATAATATTGTTATTGGCCGTGGAAATCATCCCAGCCTTTGTCAAAACCAACCAGTGCAACTAGCCAGTTTGGAAGGCTGTCATAATATATAAATATAAGCACCTGATTTCAATCAATGGAATCTCTTTGGAATTCTGTGCCTCCTAACATTCTAAAGAACACGTTTCCCACTGACCTGTAATAGGAAAGATAATAGAATCATAGAACCATAGAGCTGGAAGAGACCTTACAAGGCCACGAAGTCCAGCGCCCTGCCCAATGCAGGACCAATCCCAATTAAATCAACCCAGCCAGGGCTTTGTCAAGGCTAATTGCCAGGCCTTTGATTCTAAGATGGTTTGTGATGCTGAGACTAGAGGAATGGCAAGTGTAGCAAGATCTACTTTGCTGCTGAGCCTTCCCATTGACCCAAAAGAGCTCTCTTTCTAATGGAATGTCTTAATCAGTACATAAAATGCTTTCAATGAAATGCTGCTTATTTGTCATAACTGATGCTCCGGTGAACAGTAAATAGCAAATTTGTTGGCAAACCAACACTCTCAGCTTGGCTCATTAGGAATGCCTGAAGTAAGAGATTGCTGCACAAATGTGCCTTTTTAACTCACATTGGTCCCTAACTGGTAAAAGTTCATCATGTTATGTGAATCCTTAATCATGTAAATTTCTCCTATGCCAGGAAACTGTCACCACCACCAAAGGAGAACATTGGCTTCATATAACTGTTGGGAACAAGATATTGATTATTAAAAAAAACACTGATTGAATTCCATCTATGTTAAAAAAATAATTGCATTCCCCACGCTACTAACACCTTAGATCATGAAAAAAAAAATCTATGGTATTTTTACCATTGACACTATTTACTTTTAGCTCTTCTTCCCCATTAACAGTGAAAACATACTGACCATTTTCATATCTGTCTCCAGTTACTACTCAGTTTCCAGACTCTGGCTCTCATGCTCTAGAACAAAGGGGCAATGTCTAGTCTGCAAATACTGCAAGCTAATGTGTTTTCTTTTCTAAGCTATTTTCATCTGAAATGTTTAAACAAAACTCCTGGAAATAATTCTGTCGGTCTTGAATTTTTACAAAACCCCAAATGAGCGTTACATTTGATTCGGCAATGTCAATGAAGTTCAAGCAACAATAAAATAAAATAAGTAAAAACAAACACCCGCATGGAAGTAATGATGTCCAATATCACCAACCAAACTCCAGCTCCACATATACAGTCATGCCCAGCAAATTCATACACAACTTTAGTATCTTGGAACCTGATCCACAGTCTGTTGAAATCAACTCCCGTTGAATTCATTGGGTTTTGGTCAGATCCACCAATAGCTCTTTTCAAGTCAAGTTACTCACCTGTATAAGAATTTGGGGCTTAAATTTGCACAGCTGCACTTTGCTACAGCTGGGACCCAAGATCAGTAGAGACTAGGGATGTGAACAGGTTACAGGTTAACCGGTTACCTGATACCACCCTTAACGATTAACCGGTGACCAGGAGCAGCCTCCCACCCGTGGCTAGCTGCAGGCAGAGGGCTGGCTCCAGCTTCACCAGGCGTCTGAGTGGGGCCACAGGCTCCCAGCCCCGTGGGGCCAGAAACAGCAGCCCCGCCCTCCCCTGGATGCAGTAGCCCCCCAACTTGTCCCTGCTTTAATCGGTTAACTAGTTAAACACTATGTTTAACAGGTTAACCAATTAAATGTGATTTTACAATCCTACAACTTGATCTCTGCCATGGACTTCAATAGGAACAGGATAGGCACCAGATAATATAGAAATGTATATATGCTGCAATTGCTTGGTACAAAGGAGGGAAATACAGGATTAGGATAAAAGTTAATGATGGATCCTTTAAGGGCTAGAGGGTATGGCTACTGCCTCATGCTGTGAGGTTTCATGTGTCTTTAATATCTGAATAGATTATTGTGATACCATATTTGAGGGACAGTGTTAAGCTTTTAAAAACAGTTTGACACGGTGGAAATGAAATTCCTTTCTGTACAGATTTTGTTCTTTAGCTTTTTGCAAACAACAAGGAACCCCCTGCCCACCTAAACTGCAAATTCTCCACCTTGTTAAGCAAATAATTTGCAATAAATCATGTGTCTCATAAACTTTGCCTCTTTCTGGATGGCTGCAAACAGATTGTGATTTTCTTCAATGTATTAATTTTTGGCAACATTTTCATACAATAGCTTCACTCCTTGAGAACTATTTACTCAGTAGGAATATTCCCAAAGGAGCAGGAAATCTGACGGGCAGAGTCATTTGTTTCCTTAACACATACAACCTTGACATTCTTCCTCTGGCAAAACTCACTAAAGCAAACAGAAGATTTGCCTGAGTAGGAACTGGGCAAGGAGTTCAGTATTTGGCTCCAGTGGTATGTACCCAGGCTGACTTCTTTACCTGGCTCTCCTTATGCACTCTGAATCACCCCTTCTTCCCTGATTTGTCTGAAAGAACCTTCCTGAGGGTTTAAGAGTAGTAGCATCAAGACTGTTTACAATGGAAGGAAGGTTACAAGTCAAACCCTTGAAAGGCTCTCCCCCCATTCTATAAAACAGTAGGCTAACTCAGAGCTTAGGCCTTATTTACATCCAGAAGTTGCACTGACTTGACTCAGGCCTTGTCTGCTCAAGAAAGATGCACTAGTTTTAGTGAAATTGGTTTTTAAATCAATTTAGCCAATAAAAATCCTGGCTGGATGTTGAATTTTGGGCTACATCTACACTGGAAATGTTTGGTGGCAAGAGTCACCAAAAGTGAAAACCGGTCAGACCAGTTTTTCCCCTCTTACTGTTGACATTTCATAGCCACATTGCTAGTTCCCCTGCCCACAGCTAGAGCAAAGCAATGTGGGTAAGCATCCCACAGTGCCGTGTTGTGGGAAGGCAGATGCGTCTGGGGATTCCCTCCTAGCCCTGATCTTTCCATGTTAAGGAATATCAAAGCAGCACAGCAGTCTCTCCAGCCCTCTCCCTACAGCAGCAAAAGAGAAGTGTTCCAATGATTTGTTTTTGGTTTGTTCCCCATACAGATCAACTCACTCAGCTGCCAGATACTTCCCCGAGGTTTGAAAGGGGAGCAGTGCATGCCTGCAGGGCAGCAGAGATCACAAAACACTGAGCACAGCCATCAGGGCAGGCATTGTGGGATACTGGCAGAAGCCAGTTCTTTGAACAAAGCAAACAGCACAGTCCACACTGGGTCTTTGTGGACAATGAAGGGAGAGGAAAAGACAAAAGTCTCTTGCAGTGGTAGAACTTTTTGTCACCAAAACTGGGTGTTTTTTCCCCAACAAAAGTTGCATTGTAGTGTAAATGCTCTGTTTTGTTGCCAAAAGACAAGTTTTGGTGACAAAGCATGCCAGTGTGGCTTGTTCTGGTGTATTTTAAATTCACTCCTAATCCATTTAAGATAAATCAATATAAATCTGCCATATCCATTTAACAGTGCTTGAACAGGGGTCTACACCAGTGTATCTACATTACTTTAAAACCACACTTTTAGTTAAATTGGTACAATTTTGCATGGAGATAAACCCCAAATTACTGTACATTAAGGGATTAAAGTCTGATTTAGAGCAACCAAAGCAGCAAAACTTTAACACAAATCCTGAAAACCCCAGCTCTTGATATCCCTTAAGCAGTTTTTAGTAGCTGAATAAAAATATCTTGTACTTAGCTATTTTCATTGGCTTATTAGTGGACAAAAACTCTGAACTGACATTTTCTGGGCATGACAACTGCTTGGAAGCATAAAGAGAAAATTAACAGGGTGATCTGACTGGTGAAGAAATGAGATGCAACTCCCCCCTCTCTGCCACATTGCTCTCTACAGGCTATAGAAACAAAGACGTTAAAAGAGAACAAGGCTTAATTTTTCCCCACATAACTGCGGTCTCTGTGTGAGAGCTTCCCTAAAAGCCTTTCCAGGGAGTAAACACACCTTGTTACTTTTAACAGCTTCCAGAAAACAAAACCAAGCCTTGCTGCTTCCCCAGGGGTTAACTGCATTGGGAATGATAGCTCAGGGGTGAGCTGAGGGCCAGACTGTCCCGGCTGCTGGGGATGAATAAGTAACAGAGAGCACAAGGAACCTTCGCAGTCTTGCATTTCCTGGCACAGGGGTCAGCCCCAATGACTGCTCTTCTACACACAGGGACTACTCCCGGTTAGCACTCCAAAGGGCTCCACCACCCAAAAGATGGGAGGGAGGAAGCAGGCTTTTGTCCTGCACCATCCCCACTAAACTATCCAAAGGGAATGCAATAGAAACACACACACACACACACACACACACACACACACACACAATCCTATGCTCTAGAATAGTGGTCACCAAGCAGTAAATCGGGATCTACTGGTAGATCTTGGAGCCTCTGACAGGTGATCCTGACAGCCTTGACCAAGAGGCTATCAAGTGCCTGCAATTCAGCTGCCCCTTCCCCTGCGCTTTGTCTTGGAGCTGTCTCCTCAGGAGCTTCCTGCTTGTTGTGCAGGGGAGAGAGAGGAGGGTGCTGATCGTAAGGTGCCCCCTCTCCCTCCCTGGATCCTATCTCCACAGAGCACAGACAGGGCACAACAAGTCTTGCAATGGAGTTTGCTGGCTGCTTTGGGGCGTGGTGCAGAGCCAGGGCAGGGGTGATCCTGCCTTAGCCCCACTGCGCCACCAACCTGGAGCCACCTGAGGTCAGCAGTGCCCAGCTGGAGCCCACGTCCCAAACCCCTACACCCGTCATGAACCTTCTCCTGCACCCCAAACCATTGTCCCAGCCCCAAGCACCCCTGCATCCAAACACCTTCCCAGAGCCTGTACCTAGAACCCCCTCTGACACCCCAACTGCCTGCCCCAAGCTCAGCTCAGAGCCCCTCACACTCCAAATCCCTTAATCCAAGACCAGAGACTCCACCCCAACCCTCGGCCCCAGCCTGGTGCAAGAGAGGGAGGATGGAGCGAACAGGGGCGGAGCCCCAGAGAAGGGGCACGAAGGAGGTGAGGCCAGGGTATTTGGATGTGAGGTAGATCTCGGACTGCACTTAAATTCCAAAAGCGACCTCGTGCGCTAAAAGGCTGGAGACCACTGCTCTAGAAGCAGTAGTGGCAATGCCTCTTGGTGTTTCTGCTTGATTGGCATGGGATCACACCTCCCGACTCACGGTTAGGCTTACAAGATAGATCTGGCTCTGAGGCCAGGTCTACAAAAATAAATTCACATACTGATGTAATTTGTCCAGTGCACACCCCTAATTTAGACACTTTTGCAACTAGTGCATGGTGGGGCTTGCCCAAATTCTGCTTGATCTTATGACATATAAACTTCACATCAATCTGATTACAATGCTTTGAATTTCCTTAGCATATACAGAGCTTTCGTAAGCAACCCCACACGACAACGATTGTTATTAAGGTGGCTGCATCCCTCAAGTGCTTTGGGAGTCACAAGGCCACGGATAATATGCTTTCAAGCACAGGACTGTAATCTTATAAATGTAGTAAACCCACAAAGCTCCAAACTTATTAGTCAATCAAATGTCGCCTTTTATCTATCCCATTTTATGGCCTGCACCACACAACATCTTGCCTTATCTACTAACTAGGAACAAAAGGATTTATTGTATCAGATCAGACACAAGATTATCAACTCTAGTATCCTGCCTCCAGAAGTGGCCAACACCTGGTGCTTCAGAGAAGGGATTCTCAAATGTATTTGCAGTGTGGACTATGTCTCAATAGGAGCCACTGTGGGAATGCCTACATTAGGAAACTACTTCAAAATAACTAAAATCAATTTAATAACTCCCAGAATAACAAAATTGAAATAGTGCGTCCTTGCTACAGGGAAGCCTCTAAATTAGTCTGAGGCAGGCTCTCTTAATGCGGATGTGCTACCTTGACTTAGAACCCCAGGAAGAACTAGGGAGTAGTTACTGTGAATTACTCTGTGGAGTAGTTATTTCGAAGTACTGGCACTGGAGCATCCGTACTACCGCGATTTCAAAAGAACTTTTTCAAAATTAACATTATTCCTCCAGGAAAGCAGGAGTAGATTTTGAAAATAAGCGGTCCATTATTTCGAAATAACGGGCTTGGTAGTGTGGACAGTCCACTTATTAATTCGACCTAACGGGGGTTATTTTGAAAGAAAGAATTAGTGTGGACCAGGGCTGTGGTACTTCCCCAGCCATTGATGACTGGGCAGGACACCCTCTCTTCCATCTGTCATCACGTAACTGATGTATGGCAACTACAGCACTTGCTTGCATAGATGAACATTAGGAAAATAGTTCATGTATTTTTAGCTGTCTTTTAATACAATGTAGCAGCTGGATACAGCAAGGAGATGATTGAAATAATCCAAGGGCTGGTACAAATTGGTTTAGCTCCACTTACTTCATTTGAGCTACTCCTATTTACACCAGCGAGGACGTGGTCCCCAGTGTACAGTTTGCATATCAATTAGTTAACTTTGTCAGATGCTTTAGGATGATAGATGCTGTATAAATACAAGTTGTTATGATTTGTCTAAGAACATGGGGTGGAATTAAATTAGCTTTTCACCAATTAATGCACTTAACAAAGGCTTCATATACTGATTTTACTTCCACTACTTTTTTCCAGTGCCTTCAGTGGAGTTTCTGTGGATTTCCACGGATGTAACTCAGCCAGAATCTGGCCTGAGCTTGTTCCCTTATGCAAATTGGAACATTATTGCCGATTAAATCAGCCGGATTCTTAAAATGTACTGATTGAGAAGTGAAATGCTCAGCTTCGTGGTGTATGCTCAGAATACGCTCATTCGTTTTGCTTACATTACTCACCTTGCACAAAATATGACTCCAAATGGAGCACAAGAACTCTCTTTAGGTCATGTTTACACACAGAACTCTGATGCCAGTACACCATTTTGTTCCTATTATTTTCATTCAGCTTCTTCAAAAGGATGTTCTTATCAAAATTGGCGGGGTACTGTGAGTTGGTTTTAGGAATATGGGCAGATGAGTTCTTTCGTCCTCTAGAAGTAAGAGAGGCCATGACCTACACTTAATGGTAGCTTTCAAAGCCTTCTACAACCACCTGGCTGCATTCGCTAGGTCTTGCAGCTGGGATATCATTTGTGAAGTGGGTGTAAGGCAATGAGTCAAACAGTCACACATGCAAGACTGGTTTTGTTGTTTCATTTACTACTAAGAGTAAAAGCCACTCGTCCTTGCACTAAATCCTAGTAATCTGCCTGTGTGTCAGGAACCTTCTCTCTCCCCAAGCGTTCTGTGACTGACAGTCTCGTCTTTGGGCAGTAATAGTGGCTATAGCCTCTTTGTGCCCCTTACATGAAGATTTTGGGTTCCTGGATCCATGTGAATGCTGCTCTAGAAGTTTATCTTATTTTCCTGCTTACAATAGCTCTCCATGCTTGGCATCTTTGAAGCCAATGGCTTCACTGGCTACAAAACATTACACAAAGCTGACTCAGTGTAAACCAGCACAAATCATGGTCGGTATCTATCTTAGATCTATGCATGCTGCTGCCCACCACCCTACATCTGAGCACCTTTGACATAAAATCAGTAGCAATGACAATGCCCCTAGTAAAGGGGTGGGCAAAAAGGCCTCCGTGGGCTGCAACTGGCCTGCCAAGTGGATTGATCCAGTCCGGGAAGGCCCTACCACTCCCCCGCCCCCAGGCCAATCAAGGCCTGCGGGCAGGGGGAAGCGCATGAAGTTTCCTCTGCCCTGCCCCCGCCCTGCAAGGAGCACGCAGCACTTAGAAATACCACGCGCTCCTGGCAGGGCAGGTGAAGACTTTGAATGCTTCCCTGCTCCCAAGCCCTGATTGGCCTGGGAGCAGAAGGGGGAGCTCGTAAAGTCTCCTCCCACTGCCAGGGGCATGGGTGCCTAGGAGGAATCTCGGGGGGGGGCAAAGACTTCACATGCTCTCCCACCACTAGACCACTCATGGTCTGTGGGTGGGGAAGCAGAGAAGTATCCTAACCCCGCCCTTCCACCTGAGGCCCCACCCCTTCCAGTGTGGCCCAGGGGCCCCTTCAAAAATTCTGAAGTGGCCCCCAGTAAAAATTTATTGCCCACCCTTGCCCTAGTAGATGCTATAGAGTCTCTGGAGTCTTTGCATTAACTGACAATAACCCCACCATTGGTCATGGCCTACATTGGCTGCTAAGTCGTGATGACAGTGCAGTACAGCAGCCTCCTCTCCACACAGGGAAGGACAGCAGTTACTCCACATCGGCAAAGAATATGACAAGACATAAGTCATGTTAGAGTAAGGGGCTGGGATTCAGGATCCTAGTTCTCCCAATGACTTCTTGGTGACTAACCTTTCAAATAATTATACAAATTAATACAATTACATGCACCTCACAGGGAAGTCTGTGAGGCTTAATTTTATTGCACCCGATTCTCTACTGCCTCACTCTACTGTCATGCAATGAAGGCATCAAACAATTCAAGAGCAGAGTGGTGGCAAAAAAGACTCTCTAACATTTTTCTCATTGGTTTAATCCATCAATCCATCCACATTTAAAAGAAGGTTTAATGAAGGTGGCACATTTCATAAAGAACTCAAAGAGGGACTGGACATTAAGTTGTAACCAGGTTTCAAAAGGTTAACATGGTGCAAATCAAACACTTTGCATTGTAGTTTGTACATTCATCAATTAAAGGGCAGAGCTAATGCAACTTTGTCACCACACAAACAATAATCCTTTTTATTTGCGGGGATGGATAGCTCAGTGGTTTGAGCATTGGCCTGCTAAACCCAGGGTTATGAGTTCAATCCTTGCAGAGGCCATTTGGGGCAAACATTTGTCAGGGATGGTACTTGGTCCTGCTGTGAAAGCAGGGGACTGGACTCAATGACCTTTCAAGGTCCCTTCCAGTTCTAGGAGATAGGCAATCTCCATTAATTTAATCCTTGCCCTTAACCCTGTGTAACAGATCAGGAGTTCCTGCTTCAAAGACATAAAGGTCTTCCATTCCCTGCATACCCGAAAGCTTCAATGACTTGGAAAGGAAATAGCAAAGGAAGTTTTGGGGTGCAGAGACCACAGGATTGGGCCCCAAAGGGACACTGTCAGATCAAATACAGCCCAGAAAAACAGGTTTGGTGAAAATAATCTCACTCAACCTCAAGAAAAATAGAAATACTTGTATGTACGGTTTCTTTAAAAATTTCCCTGGAAGCATTTAAAATCCAAATAAAGATTAATCTGCAGAATTTACAGCCCAAAAATGGCAGCATGAGAGGATTATGGAAAAACTGACTAAAAACAAAAGTGAAATTGACCCAATTTATTTTCATTGTCCAAAATGAAATTGGAAAAATGAGGCAAGTTTTTCCAGGTTGAAAAACTGATTACATTTTTCAAATTGTTTTAACTACCTATAGTGTTATTTGTAACAATGATGAACTCTCCTTTCCTTCCCCATCCCCCAATTACTGTTAATCTGATCAGGTCACTCTCATGTCTTGGTGAGTTTGGGAAACAGAAATAAATCCATGGGAAAAATTGATTTCCCCAGTGGAATAGGGTTTGCACATATCTGCTTAGACCAGCGGTCACCAACCAGTAGATCGGGATCTATTGGTAGATCTTGGAGCCTCTAACAGGTGATCCTCACTGGTTTGGCCAAGAGGCTACCAAGCGAAGCACTTCAGCTGCCTCTCCTCCCCCCTCTTGCGTATCTCCGGCCCTTTGCCTTGGAGCTGCCCCTCCCTGGGAATCTCCTGCTTGTGGTGCAGAGCAGGGGAGGAAAAGGGTGCGGAGGGTGCTGATGTCAGGGTGCCCCCCTCCCACCCTGTATTCTATCTCCACAGAACAGAGTGGGGGGAGCACAACAGGACTTGGGATGGAGGGAGTTTGCTGGCTGCTTTTGAGAGTGGTGCAGGGCTAGGGTTAGCCTGCCTTAGCCTCACTGCACCACCATCCAGGAGCCACCTGAGGTAAGCAGTGTCCAGCTGGAGCCAGCTCAGTTCTCCTGCCCCAGTCACGAAGCCCCTTCTGCACCCCAAACTCCTACCCCAGCTCAAAGCCCGTCACATTCCAAATCCCTCGGCCCAAGAGCCTGCGCCCCAACCCTCTGCCCCTGCCTGGTGAAAGGGAGGGAGACTGGGGGAAGGAGGACGGAGTGAGCAGTGGCAGGGCTACAGAGAAGGGGCACGAAGGAGGCGGGGCAAGGGGATTTGGGTTTGAGGTAGATCCTGGATTGCACTTAAATTCAAAAAGTGATCTTGTGCTTAAAAAGGTTGGGGACCACTGGCTTAGACTAAAATATTGCTGGTAACTAACACTGGCTATTTGTCTGGCTCCTAGAGACATAGGAATAAACTCTAGCTTCTACCCATTTTATTATTTGGACTTTTGCAAGGCAGAAAGCTTTATATGAAAAAATTGCTTGTTGAAAGCACATACGTTACTGTGTCGTTTAGTTTGTCCATTATATAGCCGTGGTTTGGTTAATAGTTTTCTTGCTCGCTACCTTCTTGAACTTGCAGGTCACCTTGAACATCTCAACTCGAGAAAAACCTTTACTTAAAAATAAACATCAGCACTTAAACAACAAAATCCCTGTATTGAAAAACTGATTACAATCCCAAATCATTACCAAGATCTTACTTATTCAGCAACCTCCTAGGGATGTTGTGAGGATTAATTAGCCAGTGTTCGTAAAACACTTTGAAGATGAAAAATGCTATATAGGTGCCAAATATTATTCTATTCATATACATCTAAAAAATTCAAATTGACATTTTAAAACAAAGTATGTGAAAATTACTCTCTCTTCCTCTTACCTGCCAATATTGGTGTTCAAAGGTCAGTTTCCCCATATGCAGCTGATTACAATTCACAGTGATGTTAAGAATATAGATGCTTGCACTGGCTTAATGCCTGAGACATATGTTGCCCTTTGTGTAATTTAGTACATTTCATCCAAAGATCACTAGCACTTCACAAAGGAAGGTAGGTATTAGCCTCATTTTACCGATGTGGAAAATGAGACCATTTCAGTGACTTACCCAAGATCACAGCAATACATCTGGGAATACAACCTAGGAGTCCGGCTATTTGTTCGCTTGCTAATCACACCATGCAATTACAGCTTTCCAAGTTATCCACTTTTGCAGGAGAATCACAAGAATCCTGAAGTCAGGTCTTGGAAAGCAAAGCTTTAGGGCATTTTGATAGCAGACATTTGGGTGTAGAGGAAAAAATTCGGGGATCATTTGCCTATGGAGGGCACCATTTTCATCTAGATTTAATCTTGTGTGACCTTTTATCCTTGACTTGGCAAACAATACCCGTTTATTTGCCTAGAGAAGGACATTTGATTGATATGTAATATCCAATTTTGGACACTGAGGGCTAGTGTGGTGCTTTAGGAACAGCACAATGCACTGAAACACCAGGATCCAGGTTTGGTGCTTGACTCCCTGGATTAGTAAGGGCTTGGAACTGCTGTAGAAAACACGTGTGGCAGTTGGAGCAGGTGAGGGGAAATCAGGGAAATACACACCACGCTCCACTCACCCCTCTTTTGGCTGTTATTTAAATAGGCACTGAAATAGATCCTCTCTGCCAAGAGTTTCCACCTGACTTCAGACCAGATTCTGTGCTGTGCCAGCCAGGTGTAGTAGGAGGAGCACAAGTGGCTTTACCTGACTTTTGCACCTCTGGGATTTTGGATGATTTGGGGGCTGGTGAGGCCCCTAGTGTTAGACCAGTTCCATGGCTTCTGTAACTTACATGGCCTGCTGTGGCTCCTTTATGAATTGTCAGGGAGGCTAAGATACTCCCTTAGGCTGGGAGCTGCATGCACAATGGAGATAATAGGGCATTGTTATCCTTGGGGACCACACTCCCCAGAGATTCAATATGGCTTTGCTATAAAGAGTCTGTCTGCACACTGGAGCCCAGAATCTCAGCGTCAAAATTCCGAGTGGGAAGACTGGGGAATGGAAGCATCACAGAGTATCTCCATCCCTCCCACTTATTCTGGAAACATATCAGGCTATGATTCTGTCCTGGAGGTCACAGATTCCATTATTTTCAAGGCTACTTCTGGGGCAGATCTGGGGCAGCTGTCAGCCCTGGGGCTCCTCAAAACTCAAGATTACTAGTGGCTAGTGCCAGCACCACTGGAACAACTGACAAGCAGCTAGCCAGCACAGCAGCCAGCATTGGGTCTGGAGCAGCAGCAGATAGCCCCTGTCACAGGAGCAGTGGTGGAGCTGCTGCAAGTCCCAACAGCGTTCTGTGTCACGGGATCTGTGAATTTTTGTTTATTGCCCACAACCTGCCCATGACTTTTACTAAAAAGACCTGTGACAAAATCTTAGCCTTAAATTTAAGATACTTGTAAAACAAACGAAGAACACGTAGTGCTCAGACACAGGGGCGATGAATGCAGGAGTTGACAGATGTAATAAACAAGGCAGCTGAATGAATTTTCCTAGAATAAAGCCCAAGGGGAGCAGTTACATGTGGAGTTCTGGCAACTATCAAGGAGTATCAAGAGAACATGCGTCCATAGCACAACACTGAAACATTTCTCAATTCCTGCAGTGCTGATCTAAGGTTGTTCTGCTAGGAGCAAGCCTTAACCAGCACCACGTGATCAGTCTGTATTACTGAAATATCAGGCTGTATGGATAATTTCTGGTTTTGTTCTAGATTAAGGCATCAGACAGAAGCATCCCTACTCTGTATCCTCAAGACTGCAAAACAAAATGCCTACCAACCATCAAAACATACCGTTCCCACAAGCTGCAATGTAAAAGCATCTTTTTCCTGCATGAGTTATGCATTGGACCCTATAAAGAAACCCCACTGAAGGCGACACAAATACTGGATCACAAAAATGTTCTTTTCATTATATTAGTAACCTAAGTCTCATCTCACTTACATTAACGTTATACCAACATGGAACGTAACTCCACTGATTTCAATGGTTTGAAAACAGAAATGGGTCTTGGTCTTTGTTGCCAACCTCAATACAAGAAATCAATTTGTAATCCCTTACAAAAAAAACCAGGGAAAGTCAAAACAAACTTAGAATGTTGTCAAGAAATGCTGGTAACTCAGGAGACAGACAGACAGTTTAGGCCAATCTCTGAAGTCAGCTACATACATTGATTTCAGGGAAATTATCACAGATTAAGATTGGTATGACTAAAATCAAAATTTGTCTCTTGATTATTAAATTGACAGAAAAAGTTTCCAATGACTTGACCTTCCACTACCTCAAATGGTGGCAGAACCAGAATATTTCTTCCATAATATTTAAGAATTTACACTGTTGCACTTTCAGATTTTGGTTAATTTTCAATTTTCCCCTAGATGAAGGACACCATAGTCTGATCTCACTTGCACTGGCGCAATTCAGGAGTAACTTCCATGAAGACATTAAGGGCATGTCTACGCTAGGAAATTATTTCGAAATAAATAAAATTGAAATAACTTCCGAAACAATTTTGAAATAAGCATTACCACCCAAGAAAAGCAGGACTACAAATTTTGAAATAACCAGCCTGTTAAATCACACTGCTTATTATTTCAAAATAGGAGGGATTATTTCAAAATAACTCAATAGCGTAGACCAGGGCTAAAGGAAACCCAAAGTAAGAAAGATCAGAATTGGGCCCGCATATGATAGGCATTAAGGAAGAAATGGAGATGAGTTCCTGTAGGTATTATTTCCTAGTAGTTTATCTGCTGAGTGTGGAATTTTCAAAAACACTTAATATTGGACGTAACTCGGCTTCCATTACTTCAAATGGTAATGATGAGGGGAATGATCCACAGTGATTTTGCAGATCCCATCCTAAATGCCTGAAGAGGAATAAGTCATTCAAAGCTGAAGACTGAGGTAAATAAAATATCAAACGGTCCAAATACATCCCTGGTGTAATTCTACTGAAATAATTGATGAATTTGGCCCATATGTTTAGCAAAGGATAATGCAAAATCCAGAATACCCACTGGGAAAAGGCTGGATAGATAGGAATATATATTTCTTGCACAGGAAATCACTGAATGTTTTTAGAAAGAGGATATAGATGGATAAAATGGGTAGGGTGCAAAATTATTTCGTTTCCCTCTTTCAGCTAAATTACCGACCTTTCATGCCAAATGGCATAGTTCGGCAGGCCAATCCCCTATGGATTGAAAGGAAATGTATTAAGTTTTTACCGTGCAAACAAAAAAATCAAATGTTGTCCACTTGCAACGAGGGATTGGAATGAAGCAGCACCCCAGCCCTCAAAAACAAACAAAATTAAAAAGCCCCCAATTTGAGACAGGTACGTGACTTTATAAAAAAAAAAAGCAGCACTGATAAATAAATGTATATTAAAGAAGGCAAAAGGGATCTCATACATTTTGGGGGTAGAATAAGAGTTGCCTGCTGAGCCCACATGCGCTCACTTTATTTACATATCCACAAACACCATGAAACACCAGCCCAGGCCCCCCACTAGCAGCATGGTCACGTGAATTCCATAGATGAGCAGTTCATTCATGAGGCTGAAGTCCACCCGCCTTCGCCCCAGCAAGAGGAGGATGATGGAGAGTTTGTACTGGAAACGCAGAAAGATCCGGATGCCAAGGTACTGAAGGCAAAACAAGATAGAGAGCGCCACCCAGAGGATGGAGGTAAACAGGCTGCAGCTGAAGTACAGCAGGAAACGAATGAATCCGTACATCCATCGGGATTTCAGATAGATGTCGAAGTTGTTGTACTTGGTGCGCACCAAGTGAGTGGTCCTTACAGGGCCACAGGCTGAATGCAGACATGTTGTGTGGGGGCCGTGGAAAGAACGGACACGGCGGGGAATGGGGATTACAGGCATCAGGCACCCCACAGTTCACAGAGTCCCAGAGCAGGATTTGCAGTGCACATACCAAATGTCATCCATTAATATGGAAAAGATTCAGCAACCTATGAATGCAAACTTTCTGCTGAATTTCCAGGAAGGAACAGGCCTGCAGGAAGGAACAGAAGGAAAACACATTTAAAAAACTCCAGAGGGAGATAATGAGAGCCTGGTGGATCTATTCCAGCCTGGCTGCTACTTACAACCACCTTGCAAAACTCTACTCACTCACTTGCCTGGAGTAATGTTTGGTTGGTTAGGTTTTTTTCTGATGGGTAAGTAAAATGTGTTTTTTCCAATTACCACCTAACCAGATTTTTACAAAGCACCTAATATCAGCATGGTACCTAGGTTCTAATATTAACCCACTCACAATGGTAATGGAGTAGAAGCAAGAGGACTTTCTCTCTGAGGAGGTATATTTTCACAACACTTTTGCAAGCTTGATTAATATATAGCACATCCCTTTAATCAAACAAGGCACGGTACTGCAACATGGGTTTTCATTTGATCTTCATTCACTTATAAGTAATACTCTGAGTGAGGCTTTCAAAATATTTGGCAAATTAATACAGGTCATAGTAGAGACAGTGGCAGTTCTAGGCTCCTTGCTGTGACTGAACCACTGGAAAATGAACCTGAGACGTTTTCTAGTTCAGTCCCCTGAACTCAAGGGCTAAGTATTCTCTAAAAACTAGATAATCTCTGACAGATGTCTGTCTAACCTGCTTTTAAAAATCTCCAAAGACAGAAATGTCATAATCTCCGTAGGCAATTTATTCCAGCGCTTAACCACCCTCACAGTTAGGAAGTTTCTCCTAATGTCCAACCTAAACTGCTCTTGCTGTAATTTAAGTCCATTACTTCTTGTCTTATCCTCAGAGGTTAACAAGAACAATTTTTCTCCCTTCTCCTTGAAACAATTTTCTATGTATTTAAAAATTGTTACCAAGCCTCCCTAGGTCTTTTCTCCAAACTAAACAAACCCAGTTTTTCAATCTTCCTTCATCAGTCATGATTGTTGCTCTTTTCTGGACTCTCTCCAATTCATCCCCATCTTTCCCAAAATGTGATGCCCAGAACTGGACACAATACTCCATGTAAGGCCTAATCAGCACAGAGTGGAGTGGAAGGATTACTTCTCGTGTCTTGCTTATAACACTCCTGCTAATATATCCCAGAATGACATTTCAAACAAACAAAATTAAAACAATGGAACGTTTTGAAAGAAAAACAAAGCAATATGTTTTTGCACATTGGATAGGATGCACCCGCTTGGATGAGCCTTGAGGGCACACAGTCATCGCAATTCCCTGTGCTTCATAGTTTAAAAAGGTATTGACCTATCTTATTTCTCTATAGTTCACAAAGAAATGAAATGCCCTTAGTCTGATGTAGTGTTTCTGATTAATAATCTTAACATGTTCCCGTGTCAGCTTTGTTATTATGTGACAGTGTGGAGCATTAGTCTGTTAGCTGATCTCTGTTTTGCCTCATGCTTCCAATGTGCCAATTTCCACTGGTTATGAGATGACAATACACTAATCAGACAATGTTATTAAATAACGGGGGACTTCTCCAGCCTTTTTCACACCCCATAACACTGCTTTTTGTTATCACTTTGCATCTCACAGCTCGGGAAAATTCAGACACACAGGCCTGGAAAGTTCTTCCTTTTGCTGATTGAGAAATACTGTCAATGCTAGGACTAACATGAAATTTCACTTTATTAGAGCCTTCTTTGAAACTAATTCCTATTAACATCAAGACTACTATTAATCAATTATAAGACTATAATTATACCTTATATGCCAGGATATTAAAATACTTTACAAACCTCACAACAGCCTCTAACTCAATGTGTGACTTTGGGCAAGTCATTTAACCACTCTCTGCCTCAATTAACCCTGTAAACATAATAATACTGACCTATTTCATAGGGCCATGTACCGTTTCATTGTTTAAGGTAAAAGCCCCAAGTAAATTCTGCCTAAAAACCTAAGAGGTACCACCCAGGGGCTTAACAGAAGAGAGGAAAATTAATTTGAGGTCTGCTCCTGGGTCGATCAGAAGCATTATGTATGACCCTAAACAATTCACTTCCCCAGTATTTGCTACTGCTTCCCATATGTAAAATGGGACTAATACATCCCTATTTCACAAGAGTGTTACAGAAACATATTTAGTAATGAATGTAAAGTGCTCAGGTACTATAAAACACTATAGTAGGAGCCCGTAAAACACAAATTTCTAAAGTTTTCTGAGATCCTTGGATGAAAGTAAAATGATAATATATAGGTGCAAAGCATTATTATATTATTAATCATTCTTAATCTTGTGATTAAGAAAATGAAGTATCTTTCTCACAGATGAAATACTATATAACTAAAATCTGCACATGATATTTGTAACAATGTGCACCCACAAACTGTACTGCTTTTAAATGATTTTTTCAAAATGAAAATATTGTGAATGAACAAATTACAAATGTTAGAACTTGGCATATTCAAGTATTAGATATGGCAGCATCTACAGTATACTATTTTTGTTTTTATTTTTAAAAATACAATCTCATCTTGAATACCTTTAATTGGAACATTACTGAACAATCTAAAATCCTTCCTGATGGCCCTGTTTCTGCCCACTGTTATGCAGCTACCTAATTTTACTCAAACGAGTAGCCCCTCTGAAGTCAATTGAACTACTTACCTACCTTACTCTTAAGTACATTTGTAAGTAAAAGGATCAGAGCATTAAAAACCTGACATCTGTATCTGCTCTACCCATGAATACTCCCCCTTTCCATGCTATTACGCTGAGGTGTAGTAAAGCTACTGGCTTTAGGTCTGAACTTTGCCACTGAGGTTATTTTCTCCCATGAAACAATCACAGGGTTAATCTTAGATCTGCTTCAACAGCTGAGCTGAGCTGACCAGGCCATTTAACAGCAACAGCTTGTTCTCATTTCCATGCTGCTGTGCCCATCATGTAAACATAAATGACTTTTAATGGGTCTATGCTCTTTAGATAAGATTAACACTGACACTGAAACAGACGTGGGAGAAGGTGTTGTAAGATGAAATGTAAACTTTGAAGAACATTACATTTTAAATGGCATAATCATCCTTTCAGCAAAAGGTTGATAAATCATTGGTCTTTCTGCATGCCATTTAACACTTGCAATGAAATATATTTGACATTTTCTAGGGCCACCTAACCCATTAGCTACAGTAAAAAAAATTATTAGGGTGCTCCACAACTTTTCAGGTTTGAGTTCATCTAAAAAAGAAAAAGTTTCATCTTGCTGACTTTAAATATTCATAACATTCAAACTACTGAAACAATTACCTTATTTATCTCATTGAGACTTTACAAAAGATCAAATCACGCCTGAGGCACATATATATTGTAGTTTACTGCATATATGGCTGTCTAAAATTCCATTTTATGCTGAACGTGGTAGGAATTTGACAAATAAGGTTATAAAGAGACCCCTCTATTAAGGAACAGAGTTAATGTTAAGCTTCCAGCTGTAGCTTCAAAGGAACCACTCAAAGTTCAGCATGTGCATAAATGATTTCATGACTAGGGCGTAACTCTGAAATTGTAGACTTTTAGGTGCTCGATCTCTCAGGGAAGTTAGCAATGGTGCAGCTGCGCCGCTGTAGCACCTCAGTGAAGATGTAACTACACCAATGGGAGAGTTTCTCCCACCAGCCTGGTTTATCAACCTCGGAAAGAAGCATAGTTATGTCAATGGGAGAAGTGCTGTCTATACCATGGTTTAGGTTGGTGTAACAGCAGCGTAGGGGATCCACGGGGATCGGAGCTCCCCACAGACAGAGGCTGGTCCACATTAGTTCCCTTGTCCCCTTTCCCTGCTTCAAAGTTGGCTCCCCATGCATAGCGGCTCCCATCTGCCCCCCTCACCCTCCACACTGCTGCCTTTCTATCAGAGGCAGCAGTGTGGGGTAGGCATGTAGATCCAGGCTTGTGGGGAGCCTGGTTAAAGCCAGTTCCTCAGTGGTACAGGTTCCCACTCCACTGCTCTGCTCTTCCCCTCCCCCCCTCCGCTGCCTCTGATCCAGGCTTATTGGTTAATCGTGTAGTCGACTACACGTTGACATCCCTAGGAGGAAGTTCCACTGAAATCATTAAAGTTCAGTGCAGGTGCAAAGTTCTATTCAATGCATCTAACTATGTCATGTGGGCCTTAATTCATTCGTCACAAAATACAACTGCCGCTCTGTGGGGAAAAAAAATCAACTAGGTGTTACCTTACACAAAAAAAGGAATCTCAGAAAATTTCCCCAGAAACTGTTAGGCAATTTCCCTCTCTTGCTATGGTATGTTTAATACCAATTTCAGACCACACAGGACATAGATTAACCATTATGATTCTTAGTGTTTAATTCTTGGTACCCAAGTTTAATTACCTAACTATGGATTTGAATACCTAACATCATGCACCCTATTCTCAAGATTTTGGCTCAAAAAAAGTCTGTTGCTGCAAGGGAATATTGACCTCAGAAGGATGAAAAGCCGAGTCAACCCTTTCTGGATTTGATACTGTGGTTCTAGGAATTTTAATTGAGAGGCTGACACCATCCCCCCTGGCAGGCTCAGTGCCAGTCTAGTTCCAGGCTTTCACAACACAAAAACCCTCACCACCATTGGCACCCTTTACCATGATGTAAGGCTAAAGAACTGGATGTCATTGAAGAATGAGTCCCCCTTTGTCCTTTCACTGCTAGTTAGGTTGATAAGAGAATGTGCTGCCCATGACAATCCCATTCTGTGGGTAAATGGAAGAATCAGTCTTCAAGGCAATTTAGCTGGCACATTTTATTCTCTCATTATATATAATGTGTGCCATGATGAAAATGCTAAAATTACCTACTATAATAACAACTCTACTAGAATCACACGAGATCAGACCCAGTGTTGTTTAATATATTTATTTGTGATCTGAAAAGGGAGATAAACAGTGAAGCAGGAAAATGTGCAATGACACAACATTATTTAAGTTAATCAGGTGAAGCAGAGAGGCTTGTGAGCAACTTCAGAGGGACCTCAATAAGCTTGGTGAATGGGTAACAACAGCAAATAAAGTTAATTGTAGATAAATGAAAAGAAATGTGCATTGGAGGGAAAAATTATACTCTATATTCTAAATTAAGAGCATCAACTCAGGAAAGGGACCTGGGTATCACTGTGGCCAATGAAGACTGTGGTATGGTGTGCAGCCATGGCCAAAAATAATGTTAGGATTAAAAGATGTAAAATCCTGCTTAAAATGTTAACCAGGTAAACTACATTTTAATCAGTTAACTGGCCACTGTGTTGCATCACAGGTGGAAGGGAGGGACTGCTCCAGCCAGGTCAGGCACCAGTTAACTGGTTACTCCAGTAAGCATGACATTAAGGCAATGATTAGTGGGTCCCTTTACATTCCTAATTATAATACAGAGAATATTATACTGTCATTCTACAAATCAATTATGTAGTCTCATCTACAATACCATATGCAGCATTGGTCAGCCCCTTTAAAACAGAATAACGTGAAATTAGAAGTTTTGAGCAGACCGATGCGAATGATCAATGGTCTGGAAAAACTCTCACTTGAAAAGAGATTTACAATACATGGATTGTTTTCCTTAGAAATAAAAACTGGACATGATATAAATATATAAAATAATGAGGTAGATCACGAGCTAACAAAATTGTGGAGAGATCTTAATCTTCATGTTTTTCTAATTTAACAGGGTAGGAGATCTAATGGCAGAGGAGGGGCATTCCCACATGTACCTGATATGAGATTGCTTGCACCTTCCTCTGAATCAACTGCTGCTGGCCTCTATCAAACAGGATATCAGACTAGATGGGCTGTGGGTGATCTAGTCTGGCAATGTGTATATTCATACAAATATATACACAGACAGACATACACCATTATCCATACACATGTACACCATACAATACACTATACACACATGTGCAATTTGGAAGAGAACACCCACACCATCAAAGAAGCTTCTGCAAGAAGAGCAAACAGCTGCTTACAACCACAAACCACAACACAGCACTAGACAGAATGACATTTCCTGGTGATAGACTGATATCTGTGCAGGATGGGTGGAAGGCTCTACTGTAATATCCACCTTGAGAACAAGCAGATGTGGGCAGTGCTTGTTCCACCTCCCATTGAGAAGAATTAACACACACCTTGCCCAGTCTATTACCTTGCCCATTACTTTCCTCCACATCCCCTTGCTCCCATCTCTTCCTTTCCTGTTAGTTCTCTCTGTGGCCCCTGCTCTCCTCCCTTCTATCAGGGGGAGACATGATAGAAGTCTATAAAACCCTGAATATGGAGAAACCAAACAGGGAAAGTGTTATTTACCTCTTCACATAACACAAGAACCAGGGGTCCCCAGAAGACATTAAGAGGCAGCAGGTTTAAAACGGCCATGAAGGAGCACTTCCTCACACAATGGGCAGACAACCTGTGGAACTCACTGCTAGGGGATGTTGTGAAGGCCACAAAGCATGGTGGGGTTCAAACACAGCATCAGATACATTCAGAGAAGGGAGGGTGGCGTAGCCAGAGAGCCCA
>JANRFK010000975.1:19924937-19939846 GCA_030068395.1 Apalone spinifera
GAGCAAAGCCCCGCCACGCTGGCTCCCCTCTCCGGACTCTCTTCCCGGTAGGGCGGGGAGAGCTCCAGGGAAGCTCGTCGGCACCACCTGCTGGCCCCCGCCTACCGCGCGGTGCCCCGGCTCCAGCGATAGCGCAACCAGGACAGGACAGTGTGAAACTTACAAGTGGCGTTCGTGTTTTGTGCATTACCATTTGTAAGAACCTGAGCGGCACCGCTCGCAAGGACACACGCAGTAGGTGAAGTCATTAATTTATCGGTCTTTTTAGAAACCTGCACAGAAAGTGGAAGTAGACGTGTCCCAATCTTTAGGATTGTTTATTTTAGTCGCACCCCTGGGCTTCTGGAATTTCATAAATACATACATATCTATGTACTAGGGTCTGGGTTATACACATTGTAACAAAAATAATGGGCTGCATCTTTCTCCTTGAAATCAGTGAAGTTACACCAGAGATGCACTTAGCCTTTTATCTTTCTCAGTTTCAAACAACACAGGCTGTCCCCCTCATTCAGTGAACAATTTCAAAAGAGTTTCAGTTACTCATTTTAAGTGTTTCATTATTAAATGCTTATTTAGCAAAATCCATACTGTGGGGAAATTGTCAAATGAAACAGCAACATTAATATTAAGTTTTCTAATGTGGATTTATAGGCAGTGTTATTTTGGAAGTTTTTAAAATAAAAATACTCAGGGCTCCTGATCAAAACAAGATATATGCAATGCTCTTTCAGATCCCACTATGGCATAAGCAAAATATGTACCACATCAGTGACTACTATTTTGACTTCCAAGGATCTTTGCTTATCATGATTGTATTTCTTATGAGCTTGTACAGGCATTTGGTGGAGCAGGGTAAAGAAAAACAGTAAAGTGTATATTTGTCAGGAAAAAAACCCCACAGTATGATAGGAAAAATATAGTCCTATCCTACCAAAACACATAGTTTTGATTTTACAAAAAGTGTGGATCTCTGTCCAATGGGCTCTATTCTGACCTTTCATATTCTTAAAAATGGGTCTTTGTATTCACAATATGACTTATAGGTGGCCAAATAGTGCCTGTTGTAAGTTACCCCTGCCTTCCCTCCTCCCACCTCCTTTTTAACTTTATAACACTTCTTACTATGGATGTAAAACGTTAATCTGTTAATTGATAAGCCTCATCCTTACTAGGTGAGGTTTACTGGTTTGGTTAACTGGTAGGGGCTGGAGCACGTCCCCACCTTCCCCAGGTAAAGGGCTGTTCCAGCCCCACAGGGTTTCCTGGAACAGCCCCTGTCTGTGGCAGGCAGTCAGCCCCACCTATCTCAGGTTCCATGCTGGGGGCTCTGCAGTATAAAGCTTATTTATCTTTAAGTACAGAGATTTCACAATATTTCTAGACAATTTATTCCAGTATTTAACTACCCTGAAAGGAAGCTTTTTTTCAGTGTGGAATCTAAACCACCCTTGCTGCAGTTTAACCTATTGCTTCTTGTCCTGTCCTCAGAGGTTAAGGAGAACAATTTTTGTTCCCTCTTCTTTATAACAGCCTTTTATGTACCAAGCATAGCTCTACCAGGAGCAAACTAAATAGAATATTAGGTAGGATGCCACTGCTTAAGTTGTCCTAGAACAAAGCCACTGAGAAACCTTAAGCTTTACAAAGATCATGATTGAAAACTATTTTCTAGTACATTAGGCCCAAGATTTGATCTACTTTTAACCATAATACATTTGATGAAGCCACAGCTTCATCCTGTGATTTCAAGATCTAACCAGCATCCTGTGGCCCGGAAGAAGGCCTGCAGAAGTAGGGGTATGTCTACGCTGTAGGGTTTTTCCGGGATACTGGAGGTATCCCAGAAAAACCCCGCCATGCCCAGGGAAAACGTTTACTCTTCCGCTTTTTTTGTGGAAGAACATATGCACTCTTTTGGGGAGCTCTGTATTCCTCATTTCACGAGGAATAAGGGCTCCGCCAAAACAGAAGGCTTTTCCACCATTTGGCCTCATCTACACGGGAGCCAATTTGCGTAGCTTTTTCTGATAAAAGAGTGTGGCCTAGACATAGCCTAGGACTGTAGCGGGGATTGGTTCCAGATGTTGTCTGTATACAGCTGGAATGGTCAGAAGAAATGTCTATATTAAAAACAGTAGAAAAAGGAAATTTCTTCCCTACTATTTTCTCTAGCCTTGAAAAAGGAACTACTTTCCAAAATGGAAGGATACAAAATTCTCATCAGTCCCCTGCTCTGGTTAGTCTCTAGGCTCTACCACAATGTAAACATTAAATAATAATAATTTGAGCCATGTGCAAGCCATGATCATGGAAAAGCTGAAGGAGTATTGACTAAGATGGCTGGGTCATGGGAGACAACAAGAGGCAGATATGCAGGCCAGAGAATACAAGATCTAGTAGTCATGAGGAAGACCAGGAAAAAGGTGGCTTGAGATGGTGAAGGAGCACATTAAGAAGGTTGGTGTTATCAAGGGAGTCTTCCAAGCTAAGAGCACTTGGAGACAAAGAACAATATTCACTGACCCCAAAGAACAAGAAAAATTTGAGCCACCTGCTAATACCTATAAGTCATACCAATCATTAGAGGTTACAGCCACACTATATGGGCATTTGAAAGCATAGGGCCATACTCTTTGTAGCAGTGTACAACAGCTTACTAACGCACATACTGCCTTGTGGGTTATTGCAATATTCTCTCTAGCGTATGTCTGCACTGGAGGGTATTTTTATTCTGCATATAGGAAGAGTGACAAAGGTTCCTGATGTATGCTGTGGAAAAAGGTATAGCAAAGATAATAGGCAGCCTTATATTCCTAACAAATTGCCCTTTCTATTTCTCCCACAAACCTTCTGGTGGGAGAGAAAAGAAGAAGTGCAAGTCCAGAGATTTTCCTGATAGCACAGAACTGGAAACATCTGCTAAATGACTAAGACTAGCCAAGACAGCAGCCTTCCATTTATCTCCTTTGGTCATCATCCCCTGGAATTAACTCTCAGGAATTGGAGCCCTCGGTGATGGAATAAGAGAAGTAAAATTCAGTGAAGCTGGTGCGTAACACCAACATTTTGAAACTTGATTTGTTCCCATCCCAGTCTTAGTTTCCCACCTTCTGGTCTGGAAAATGCTGGGGCAGTTACAGAACCCAACTGCTGGAAGGGGGCGGGTTAGGGAAGTGCCTCCTGATATCCAACACCAGCCCCTCTGATTGATCAAGAAACAGTTTTGATAAGTCTTAGCAAAGTCCAGTCCTCACCCACTTCTGAATTGCTACAGGAATTGCTTCAATAAGGAATGAAGGCGGAAGGGGGTATCCCCTTATAGATGCCACATCAGCGATGTGTTTAAAATGCAACTTTTTATTTTTCAGGTCTCAGCTACAAACAGCAGGCAATAGGCTCCACTTTTCTGCTTGTGGGATTTTGGCCACTTTGCTGCTTCAACAAGTGAGTGTTCTCATAAGTGTAACCTCCTATGGCCGAGTGGGGAATTGAAGTTTTGACATTCAAAGAGATAAGAGATCGGATCTCAAACACTTGTAAGTTCAGTCCAAAGAGAACCCATCCACTGGCGCTTTGGTGAGGCTAGTGGTTGTATTTCTTTCCTGTGCTAATTTTACTAAAGACACAACTCATATTCCTGTTGATTGAACAGTTTTGTGTTGACAGGATTGAAGATTTGTGATGAAACTTATCATCGGCCCCGGGAGCAGGCCATTAGTACTAGTCAGAATGGCTGGCTAGCACCGATATATTTTATGGCATGCTTAGAAGACAAACATACACATTTATATGTCACTTGTTGCAATATAAATGGTAACTTGTACTTCTTTCAAAACTTTTAATGAATTGTATACGTTTCCAAAGATTTATAGCATGAACTGAATGGATCAAAATATTACTTTAAACATATTTGTCACTTTGGCAACAGAACAAAAAAAAATCTGGAAGATATTGCATTTAGAAATAAATCATAAATATATGCATCTTAAAAGAGTTTATTTTGGTCATTAATAGTTGATGCCCCCTCCTCTACTGCAGGATTTAAAGTTAAATTATGCAAAATCAAAAACAAACCTTATAATACTTAATCAAACATGCATAAAACTGTCAGGGCCAAATAAATTCTCTCAATTAACTTGCTTCAGATTGTGATTGCATTTACTAATTTAATCAACACTAGAATAATTTGGAGGCTGGGTAATGATGAATTACTATGGTACTGCACATTAAGGAACGTTAAGGTAGTGCAGACAAGAATGCAAGAAATGCTTTCGAGGTTGAGAGGAAAGAAAGTAACAGCTAAGATGCCACAACCCTTTTATAATGGAAACAATTTCTTTGCTATAATTTCTTCTGGAAATATTTTCCACTGAAGATTTCAAATGTCTATCAGACACGCTATTTAGATAAATTACTGCATTGTATGTTAATCTATATGGTTGTCTTTATTTAAGGATGAATTAAAAGCAAAATGCTTCATGCACCAGTGTTGCTCTGTTTTTGAATGATTTGCTCTGCATTTGCTTTGTTTTTGAATGATTTTATGGGTGTGGCCTGGTGGTCTGAGCACCAGACTAAGTGACAAGAACTTTGGAGTTCTAATTCTGGTTCTGATACTCTCTCGCTTTGGGCTTGGTCATGTCATTTAGGCTGCACCTATAGTGGTAAAATTGGAACCAGTAATTCGTAATCGATGGAGGTCTGCTGCAGCCACATGGTGACAGACTTAACCCTCTCTGTATAATAGCTTCCACCTGTGTTACCCTGATGACAGATGTGTCTAATTTTTGCTACTGTAAGCAAGGTCTTAGGCACTCTTTTTCAGAGGTGCTAAGCATTCACAGCTTCATGTGGCAGAAGGGAGAACTCTATGGCTGCTCACACCTCTGAAAACCAGGTCCTTAACCTCTTTGCCTGCTTTCCTATCTGTAAAATATTTCCTTGCAAAGGTGTTTTGAGAATTAATTAATCTTTGTGAAATACTTTAATATGAAATATAATCTCTCATGGTCACCTTTAATTTTTTCCTTCTTTCCTTCAGAGTAAGGATCGTGTCTTGTTCATTTGTACAGCACTCAGCACATTGTGGGCATTACTAAAAACAAATCAATAACAACAAATACAGGTTGGACCTCGCTGGTCCGGCACCCTCAATCACCAGACCAGTCCCGAGCGAGGATGTTTGCCAAACCAGGGCAGGTCAATGAGATTGCAAGTATTACCCTAATGAACCCCAGCAGCACTTCCTCTAAACTTCATTGTATTGAAAATACATCATCTATACAGGTGAAATATAACACATGAAGGAATTTGAATTAAAGATATTTTGGGGCGAGTCTGGAGCATAAGTGTTAGATGTACTTGATCCTCCCTGCAAATGTAAAATGTAAGAGTCTGCAAAATTTGTTTTCTTTTATTATTGTTTTCCAAACTCCATCCCTTAGCCTGAATGTCAGCCTTAATCAGTTGGAAGAGATTTGCATGTGATAAATAATATAATGGAATGTATTAGACCAGGGGTCGGCAACCTTTTCAAACCAAAGAGCCAAACTGCATCAAAATTCAGAACAAGTATTCAACAAAAAGCCGTATAAGAATGCCCATTTGCACGCCTGAAAATATGCAACTTAATATTATTGATCATTTACATGATGGTTAATAATAGCATAAATGAAATATTGTACTCAATGACTTTATTTAATGGGACTTCTGTTGCTGCATCTTTTCACTAATTTCTTTAAAGTTTACATCATAACTGGTCAAATTCAGCTTCCTGCACGTATTCAGGCAGTCTTCTGTCAATCTTGAATGCAAATTACCTTTGATGTGACTCAAAGGAGAGAAAGCCTGCTCATACATATAGGTGCCACCAAACATTGAAAGTAAGGCCAAGCTTACATTCTGCATGGTGTTGTATGTGACAGGAAGTTCTTTCTAAGTTTGCAGAATCAGATTATCATCATGCTCCAATTTCTTCATGTCAGCCCATAGGTGCAGTTTTGCCAATTCTTAACATTGTCAAACAAAAGACAAGGACTATGCAGCACTTTAAAGACTAACAAGATGGTTTATTAGGTGATGAGCTTTCATGTACCAGACCCTCTTCCTCAGATCAAATTGTCGATCGAGGCATTCTAAATCAGAATTCAGCTTGACGAATTTTTCCACCTAGATATCCGACTCCTTGAAATCTGTTATTTCCATTTCCAAATTGCTGACTAAGATGCCTGGAATGACTGTCAAATTCAGTTCTTCAATAGACGCTTTATGTGGATGAATCATAAACTTAAACAGAGCGCTGTGCTTACAACAGTCAACAAAACGAGACTTGAATGCCATCAGGAGCTCAGAAACAAACCCGGCAAGCTGCTGCAAATCGAGGCTGTTACTTGGATTCTCTCTCTGATACGAATCACAAAACATTTGCAATCTTTCAAAATGTGCCAGTCTGCCCATCTCAGTATCTTTGATGAAGACAGTCAATTTTGACTCAAATCCATAAACTGCCTGCTGCAGTCAGGACTGTATTTCCTTGCCCTTGGAGCTTAAGATTCAACTCATTCAAATGACTAGGAATGTAGATGAGACAATAAAACTTGAGCAACCAGTCACAGACTGAAAGCTCGGGGTGTTTCATACCCTTCATCTCAAAAAATAACTTAATCTCATTAATGCAGGTGGCAAAACGAGACAAAACTTTGCCAGGAAATAATCAGCAAGCATTGCTGTGCATTATTAGTTCGGGGTATTTGGAATCTACTTCCTCGAGCAGTGACTGAAATTGACGGTGATTAAGAGCTCGGCCAAGAATCCAATTGGCAATGCGAACAACCCATCCCATTACATTTCTGAGTTCGGTTCTACAAAATTGCAATGAAAGTTCAAAAGCGGGCGGTTCAGCTGTTCTGACAAGAGTAAGGAATCCCTTGTATTTGCCAATCATGCTTGGTGCACCGTCCCTACACACAGACACAAGATTATCCAGCTGTATCTCTTTCTTGTTTACAAAGTTCATCACAGTTTTAAGAATGTCTTCGCCCCTTGTTTGATTTTCATTGGTAATATCTAAGTCATTTCTTCATGCACAGCATAGCCACAAATATATCGTCCCAATATACAAACTGACTATCGTCACATATGTCGGTTGTCCCATCCAAAGCAAACAAAAATAAGTAACTGTACTCAAATTTTGCATTTGTTCCTTGTTTTTTTGATGGGCCATTTTCACAGCTCTGGCATGAACTGTTTTTGCTGATAATGGCATGTCTTTAATTTTCTGTAAGATTTTGTCCTTATTGTGAAACTCGTAAAATAGCTCATGATCAATTTTTAGCATGCATCTCTTCACATCATCCCCGTCAGTGAAAGGCTTCCCCTCTTGAAAAATGCTGTATGATCCTACAAAACTTGCAGCGTTTAAGCTCCACCTTTTTTTTTTTTTTACCATGCCAGCAGGCTATTTTGCCCCAATGTTCATTTTTCACTGCAGCTCCTCGCAGGCTTTTGTTTGCATGCTATCCTCAGGGTATTTTGTAGCAAATGCTGCATGTTTTGTCATGAACTGCCATTCTTAATTTGATTTCTTTGTTTGAGGACAGTCTCGCATGACAAATGAGACTGTGGAGATCCAGACCTAGCCACAAATGCATACAAGTCTGTCTGTTCCTTTTGAAAATTTCAGTCCTCATCTTCTCTCTTTCTCTTTGCCATTTTTGCTATTAGAGGGCCACAGAGGTCACCATCACGTAGAATGATAGAAAGATTTCTCAACCACTCAAAATAAAAAGAGAATATGCACGATCCGCAATGAGTGGAGAGGCTGGATGGTTATTAAAATGAACAATTAAAGGTGAAATAGACGAAAAAGGACCATCTTGAAATGTGTAGTGATGCAGTTTCAAAATTTTGAATATACTTTTCATTTCAGTTTAAAAAGTTGTGTGTATTTTGGGAGTGACAAAAGAGCCATATTTGGTTCCGTACTGATCCATATTTGGCTCTAGAGCCATAGGTTGAAGACCCCTGGTCTAGCAGCATCACCAACACTTCCACTGCTAACTGGGCTCTTTGAAGACATTGAGGGGTCAATTAGAGCTAAATAACAGCACAGAACACTAAGAGCCAGGACTGGTGGCTGTAAATAAACTTTATGGGACTGCAAGAAAGTCTCAGAAGTCTCTCCTGTGCTCTGCATGAGGCTTTCATCCATGGATCTAAAAGTACATTAGTAACAGTCATGAGCTAGTATCACGAGCTTTCGTGGGCTAGGTCCCCCAGCAATGCTGGGATTATCATCTTCATTTTATCGAGTGAGAAGGGGAGGAATGGAGATGTTAAGACGAACATTTTCCCTAGTGGCCTCTGATTTTTGGATGCCCAAACCAGAGACTGATTTTCAGGAGGGCTGAAATCCAGCAATTCCAGCTGAAGTCATCAGGAGCCCCCCTCCCCGCCCATAAATGTAGCCTGTCTCAGAGTCACAAGCTGCCTGTCCTCACAGACCCAGCTCCATTCCCTGCTATCCTGCTGACATCTCCACTTCCTTTCCATACTATTCCATCCGTTCTGGCCAACAGCTCCCTTTGCATCCTTCTCCACTCTGGTTTTTGCATTGTTTTCTGTGGTGCCTGTTGTTCCTGGAATAGCATCCTTTGCTTTGCCAGGCCAGCGCTCTTCATGTACCATTGGTGGAGCTAACCTGTCAGTAGGGAAACCGGGGGAGAATTTGGACTCATCTAGATCATGCAGAAGATTCGAAAGAGGATATGCAAATTCCACATAGTCAAGATGCATTTTTTTCAGCCACCCCTTTTTCAAAAAGCCACTTTCCCTCAAAAAATGAGGTTTACGCGGCTTTTGGAAAAAGGGGAGGTTTGCTGGGAAAAAAATGCATCTTGACTGAGATCAGAAGAAGATATGCACATTCCTGTGGAATTTGCATATCCTCTTTCGATGCTTAGTGTAGTCTAGATGAGCCCTTTGGGAAAATCCATTGCAGGCCTAGCTGCAGTGAGCCAGGCTGTTTGCATTGGGAAATATTCTTTTATTGGTACCTGTTTCTCTCTAAGAACCTTTTTCCCGATAAGTGAACTGGGCGCACACAAATACAAAAGAACAAATAGCAACTATACTTTAGTACAGGTTGAACCTCTCAATTCCAGCACCCTTGGGACCTGACCGGTGCCGAACCAGAGAATTTGCCAGACCATGGGAGGTCGCTATTGTCTAGCAGCATTACCAATCCTTCCACTGCTTCCTGGGCTCTTTGACTAAGGGATCAATTAGAGCTAAATAACAGCCCACAGCACTGAGAGCCAGGACTGGTGGCTGTAAACAAACTTTATAGAATCATGGGAAAGTTGGCCACACCCATGATAAGGGGACATCCGGCTAACTGAAATCATGCTGAGCCATGGATGTTGCTGGACCAGAGAATGCTGGACTAGAGAGTTCCAACCAGTACTTTAAAGCACCTTTCATTGGAAGGTCTCCATTCGCTCCTCAGCCATTCATCAATTCAGCCTCCCTGAACTCTGCATAGGAACTGCTCTGTTCCCATTACATAGATCTATCTGTCTAATCCATTTCGAAGATGCCCTTTTAGATCCATCTTGGCAAAATGAACTTGCCCAGAGAGACAGTGGCAGAACTGGGGCTTGACACTGGGTGCTCCCTCACCATTCCTGCACTAGTAGGGACATCCAGGGTGTTAAGCGCTTGCGTAGGTGTGTCCAGGGTTCCTGTCTGTGCTCATATTTTCCACAGGCTTTGTTATGCCTTGGGGAGTGTGCCCAGCATGGGGTTGGTGCTTACACTGGAAACATTGAGGAAGGGACTGCTTTTTTCTTCCGTGTTTATACAGCACCGAGCACAAGAGGGTCCTTGTCCGCGGGCAAGGCTCATAGATGTTAATAGAACACAAATAAATAAATAATCAGCAGCTAAATAATTATTATAATTAATGATCACACTAGGAGTCACATATAGTGATGAAATCATAAGAGATCTGGTGCTCTCCGGTGGTTTTAACTCCATGGTGCAAATACTTGTGATGAGACCAGATCTTACTTTATTTTGTCCTCATAAAAGTCTCCCTACGACAAAAAAACAGCCAGTGAGAAACACAAACCCAGATACCGAGATATTCAGGTTGATTCTAGCCTGGGAGTGTCTGCATATTGCCAAATAAAGCACTGTTCCGAAACATCCCTTACTCCTCGTAGAATGAGGTTTACAGGGACGTCGGATTAGCAAGTATGATGAGAGTGCTGTTAAGACATGGGATAGCTATTTCAGGATAATCCCGTATCCCAAAATAGCATTGCAGTGTAGACATACCCTTAGGCTATGTGTACACTACAAGGTTTTTGAGCAAAAACTAGCAGACAGTCCCCACCTCAAGTGCGTTTTTGCACACACAAAACCCCCCCAAACCAGTAAATCGACAGGACAGAGGGCTTTTGCCGGTAGTTATTCCTCTCCCCATGAGGAATAACTCCTTTTTGCACTACAGCTCTTGTGCAAAAAGGCATGTGTGGGCGCTCCACAGGGGGTTTTGCGCAAAAAAGACCTATCAGAGCCCTTTCTCGTGTTAGAGCGTCCATGCAGTGTGGACGCTCTCTTGTGCAAAAGCACATTGCTTTTGCAATGCACTTTTGAGGTGTGGACATGCTTTTGCACAAGACATTTTTGTGGAAAATTGCAAAAACCCTGCAGTGTAGACAAAGCCTTAGAGACATGTGGTGGCTTTCAAATATACCAGCCCAAATATCTGGTTTTCTTCCTGTCAGCTATACATGGTGGAGAGAAACCGCAAGTCCTGGCTTTGGTTTGTCTCATTGGGAGGCCTTCTGATGGACCTGTGGGTTGTCATCACATCATCACTGTATGCTTGGGCACATCCTGCTTTTCCAGGATCAGTCCATTCACCTTTGGAGAGGGGCAGGACCCCATGCAAAATAAAGAGACTGGTAAGAGCCAGAAACAAACCTCCTGGGATTGCAAAAGATGCACTTTCACAAGGTTTAAAACCTAAGGATGCTCTGATTCTCCCCCACCCAAAGCTGATCAATAAGGCCATCTGCTCTGCATTGGAGAAATGTCAAATTTAGAGATCACATTAATTTTCCTGAGATCAATAAGAAGCAGGACTCACCCATATTTCTTAAGCATCATTATGGAAGAGCATCACTCAGTGCTCACTCTTGCCCCGTGCCATTATTGCTCATGGGAGCATTGTTTTCAGCGCTGGAGGTTTGAGTGTCCGAGGAACTGGAAGGAAGCTTTTGTTTAGGGCTGGGCAAAAAAAAGTGAATTTTCCCCAGGAAAATTTGAAAAAAAAATTCTGACAAAAACCCAACCCCAAAAACAAACAAGATTGTTTTAAGAATTGAAACTTTTCTAGTGGGGAAAAAGGGTGTGGCAACCTCAAACTCAGATCTGGAACAGTGTAGTTTGAACTTTAGGAACGTTTTTTCCTAAAAATGTTCAAAGGAAATTTTACATTTCATTTGAAAAACCATTTGCCATTGAAACATTTGTTCATGGGAAAGTTTTCTTTCAAGCCTGATTTGCATTGACTGAAGTTTCTTTGTCCCCTGGGGCAAAAGGTCACTGTTATTTTAACAGTAATATCCAATTTAAGATAAACTTTGCATGTCTCAAACTTGGGTCTGAGATTTTCAAACTATTATTGTTGAAACCATTAAAGGGGCTGATTGCAAAATTTCTATCTAAATGCAATTTGGTTTCTCAAATTTTGTGTTGTTTGGATCCTAGGTTTTGGTCCCTTTCCTATCGGAACACCACATTTGCCTTTGGGTATGTCTAGACTGCATTGCTATTTTGGGATACCGGAAGAATCGCAAAATAGCAATGCTGTGTCCAAGGAATGAGTCTGCTATTTTGAATTTATTTTTTAAATAATGGATGCGCTCTTTTGCCATCACTGTAAACCTCATTCTATGAGGAGTAAGGGGTGGCTCGAAAGAGCACATTATTTCGAAATTTGGTGCCGTGTAGATGTGCCAAATCTCAAAATAGCCTCTTTCAAAATTAAATCGAAAAACGACATGCAATTTGCATAGTGTAAATTGTGTATCTTTTTTGACTTTAGAGTGCAGTCGAGATGTAACCTTTGTACCTGGATGTAGGAACTGCAGAACAAATACTCTACCAATGACTTTTGGCAGAGATTCTCCCTCCATATGTAAATTTCTCCCCTTTTGATTTCTCCAAGATCACTATCTTTACATTGCCAAGAGCATAACTATTTTCAAAAGGCGGCATCACCAAGTGTATAAGACATAATTAATTTAGAAATGCAGTCCCTTCAAATGTACAATACTTTACGGAAATGATTTGCTTAGAAGACATTCTAATATTGAACCACCAGAGGGTGCTCTTGCCAAAAAGATGCTCCATTCTAGGAAGAGCAGCCACCAACACAGATTAAAAATGGGGCCAGCTAGTCCAGAGGTTGCTGAACAAGCGGTAAGCAGTTAAACGTGGTTGGGGGATGGGGAAAGTTGTCAGGCCCAGACTTTAGTTTGCTCAGTCACCTTGGAGAATGTGCTTCAAAATTCTTGCAAGTGTCTATGAGTTTGTTAGCCATAAAAGGCAGAAGAAAGGAAAACTCAATATGAAACATTCGCAGTTCAGGACAAAGGGGAATTCGTGCCAGACCATCTTGTCCAAGGTGCGGCAAAGTTCTTTAGCATGTTGATATATATTAGAGACCCTTGTTTATGAAACAGTTCTTTGTGGGGAAGAGAACAGGTTAACACTTTGTTGGATCTTTAACTCGGAGTCCCTTGTTTAAGGGTAGTACTTGATAGATATACGGACACAAAGGAGATGAGGGAATTGGGTAGCAAAAGTGGGGGGATTCACCTCTCTGTTTGCTGTTCATGGGAACTGAGGCAGGGAATCTGAACCCCATCTTTCTTCCCTGATCTGGAGATTTTGCGGTCACAATAGTAGCTGAGAAGGGAAGACAGGTTAGATAACGGAGGCAGAAAAGGAACATACAAGGGACGCAAAACACAGCAGGAACCACGTATCTGCACTTGTACCTTGTTTCAGCAAACCCTTGCTGGTCTAATGTCCTCACCATGCACATTGAAGATTGAATAGCTCTGAGGCCAGGTCTATAGTAAACCCAGAAGGTCGGCTTAAGGAACTCAATTCTAGTTATGTAAATAACTTGGCTGGAGTTGACATACATTAAGCTAAGCTTGGCACTGTCTTCACAGTTGAAGGTCAATGGGAGCAAACATTCCCATGGACTTCCCTAACTCCTCCTGACTGCAAGGAGTATTGGTGCCAAACAGAGGTGCTCTCAGTGTTTGATTTAGCAAGTCTTTACTAGACCTGCTAAATCGAGCACCAGAAGATCGATCTTTGGCATGGGAAGTGGAGATGTGGCCTCAGTCTCCTCCAAGTTTCTAGGATGGAGTCTCTGAAGCAGAGTGGAGGCCTGTCAGCCTTCCCACAGAGCACTCCAGTCGCCTGTATTTTACCCTCTCACGCCTCGCTTGTTCTGAGCAATCTCCAGAAGCATGGTGGACCATATGGATTATCTCCTCAGTATCACAGCCACCTATTCAACATCGCTTGGTGCTTTCGGCTTGCTCCAGGAGCCTCCTATCAGGCAGATTTCAACTGGAGCACAGTGGGCCATATCAGCAGTCCCATTTATTTATACAAAATTAGCCTCTCTCTCTCTCTCTTTTCTAGCAACATATATTGTTACCTGTCTGCTGCCTTCTCCCTGTGTCTGATACAAGGCTTAAGAAATCAATTTAGACCTGCTAAACCCTTATTTCTACAACAATGCCCATAGGTCATTCCCAGAAGGATGGTATTAGGAAGGTGAAAAGAGCTCTCCCTTTGCTCTTGCTGGGAAAATTATTTTTAATCCTTAGTCCCTTTGGCAGGCTACATTTTGATGAAATCTAGACAGGCTACAAGCAGCATTCAACCTGCTGATTAGAAAAATGCTGTGCTGGTTGGTGTAAGGAACCTAATACATTTCTGAGAGGCAAGATGGTGAGGTGATTTTTATGTCTTTTATTGGACCATCTACGGAGCCTGAAACCTTCTCTCCCCAGCAGAAGTTGATCTAATAAAAGTTATTACTTCACCAACCTTGCCTATAAGACACAGTAGGTTTTGAACCTAGGCCTGCAGATTTGAGAGGCAGCATCCACCACACAGCTATAACCAGCTTGCCTACTCCTAGCTGCATCCTGTTGTGGGCATAAACCACAGGAAGTCCCACCTCAAGTGGCTTGACAGGCAGTAGTGTTGTGGTGCCTGATTTGCTGGATAAACCCAAGGGGCATTCCAGGAAGTATCCAGCAGCTAGCTGCCGTGATCATCCTAGAGTCTCTGTTCCCGAACTCCCAAGTCAAACTGTAGCTCTTCCATTCAGACCCTGATACTTGGTGTTGACCCTCAGTGTGACCCCCGACCTGTCTACAGCTCTGCTGTTCAGCTTGACTGTTTATACTGAGACTGATTCTCAACCTTGCAGCTTGTTCCTGCCTCCCAGGCCCACCTAACCACCTTTATCCAGTATCCTGGCATCGCCTGAGACCTACATAGCTACAACACCACAACAAACATAATACGTTTCTGTCACTCAACACATTTCAGAGTCTCTTTGACATTATTTATGTGCAGAACTTCTGTATGGGGATGGGGGGAGAAAACACTTCAGCATCCTCACTGCACTTGTAAAGTCCTTACAGTATAATACAAGTAGTCCTGAAAAAGGAAATAGATGATTCAGTGAGCCCATTTATAAGACAAAACTTCTCCACCTGTGTTTAATACCAACGGCTGAATCCTGCAAACCCAAGCAGGTGTTGTGAATAAAGTGTTTGGCTTTATTCACTAGGGCT
>JANRFK010000975.1:19963342-19975425 GCA_030068395.1 Apalone spinifera
ATTTGCATAGCTTTGGCGCAAAAGCGCGCCAATGTAGACGTAGCCATAAAGTTCTCACTTGTAACCCAACTGCTAATGTGAAGGAGACTAAACAGACCTGATAACCTTCCACAGCACACATCTTAGCCCTCTTTACACTTCTACAGCAGTGGCCTCTCTTGAGCCATATATTCTGACATAAAATATGAGATCCACACTGCATGTGTATTGGATGCAGAGCATGTGATCCAGCAACAACAGATCTAGCGTGTTGCTGTTTGTTTCTGGGCATTGAAAAAGAGAAGCGTGAGTTGTTTCTGAATTTCACTATGGGCTCCATCTGTCTAATGGGCATAACTGAACCCCCTTGTTCGTCACTGCCTCCCATCTCTGCTACAGAATGGATCTACACGCACTAGATGTTAAAGGTCACTTGGCTAAGAAGAAAACCGAGGGGGAGGGGAACCTTTCAGATAAACCTGCACTTTGCACGGCCCCAGAATTGAAGCGATTTTAGAGTCCCCTTTGACCCGGCCCCTACGTTAGGAATAGAGTCATGGAGAATCAAGCTGAAAGTTCATTGTCATTGTGGATGAGGAAAGGACGCCAGACTCAGTCCCGGATAGGCAGGCTCAAGAAGCTAAAAGCTAGACCAAATGTGAGTGTGAACTTTAGGCCTATTTTTTCAGATATGATTGTAGATTTGACTGGCATGAACAACGAGGTCCTGCAGCCCTTTCAAAACATAGTTACTTTTACCCAGGTTTTCTGAACCAAAAATGTCTCACCTCCTCAGTGCTATGTAGTGTTGATGGCCGACCTCCACCCCAGAGGTGACTGCATTTCTGAAGGATGTGATGAATGAAAAAAACCCTTCCTATGAAAAGCAGCTCTATACATGTCTTATTCTCCAGACTTCTGAACTTTATGGGGTTCATTCGTTGGCTGAAGTTGATCATTTTGTTATCCTGTGTACACCTTACCTCATCTCCTCTTCCTAGGGGGAAAAGAACAGGAGACTTTTGGGGAACTTTCAAGGAAGGAGGAGTTTTGGTTTATCCTACAGGAAAATCTCAGGCAGAGCCCAAAAGGACATACTGGGGATATGGTTGGTGTTTCTCCTTTGTGTGTGTGTGTGTGTGTGTGTGTGTGTGTGTGTGTGTGTGTGAGTGAAAGAGAGAGAGAGAGAGACAGGACCACCCAGGTGGTTTATGAGAACCGTCAACTCCCTCCCCCCAGCTCCTTAGTCCCCATTTACTCTCACAATCTTGAGTCAGGAACAACGAGGGCAAAAGGACAACAGAGGAGAAGTCAGTCTTGAAGGGTGTCGGATAACCAGTCACCTGACCCTCCTCCTGAATAGCCCACAATTGCTCATACGAACTTCACCGCGCAAAACTAGTGAATTATGCACAGGGCCCGGGCTGTGCAGAGCAGATGGCATTGCTGGTGTAACATGAGCTTGGGCTTTAAGCGGAGCCGCGCTAGACAGAGACACAAAGCCCGGCAATTAACCTCAGTGAAGGTTCACGCTTGTTCAGGGACGCACAAAACAAAACAGAACCAACCACAAAACCGCCCACCAAACCAACACAAAACGGAGAGCCCCCGAGACAAAAAAAAAAAAAAAAAAGTCGCAGGGAGCCTGGCTCACTCGCATCCATCCAAATGCAGCCGTGCTGCAAAACGAAAGCCATGGGTCAGGAATGCACAAAATTCACTTTCGCCGGAGCACAAACTCTCCCCGCACTTTTCCTCATCCCATTTGGCCATGTTAGTGTACCGCCAAATTGCAGCTGTTTCCTGGGATGCTCCTGCCCAATTTGCCTTTCTGGCACCTTTGCTGGGATCAGAGTCTGCATTGCCAAGCAGGACTTTTTTATACTAGACTTTTTTTAAATCATCTTCCATTGCCAATGGCCCACTTTTGCCTATAGAAATGTTTATGCAATTGTGTCTCCTCATGGGTGTGGGCCCCAACCAGGCATTTCTTCACACAAATCAGGGAGTTCTGTGCAAAGCTGTGGTAAAATCCCCGGGGAACGTAATCATGCAATTGTATGTGCCTGCTACGTGTGCAACTAGACCTCCCATCGCTAAACGTTTGGCCCTCAGTAGCACTCACCTCAGGGTGTCTACAGGGGAGACATGGTCCTTTAGATATATCACAATGCAGCCTTGTTCCTACATCTGTCAAAGGAGTTGAGGTTCCCTTTGGGGGGGGGCACTTTCTGCCCTCATAGCTGTGCTTTGGCCAGGGGAGTCTGCTCCCGTGAGCCTGACAACAGACAACAGCCCACACAGGCATCATCCTGGCTCGAAGGTGGCTTCTCTCCAGAGCAATTCATGGAATAGAAGTGGCTCAAGCCAGTTTCTACTGAAACTAACAGAAGCCTTTCCACTGACCTCACAAGGAGTTGGTTTGGGCCCGTCTGTTCCTACAGGTCTGGGAGAGCCAGGGCAATCAGTGGGTGGGATAACCAGCTAGCAGATAGGCGCGGCAACATTACACCAGAACCCAGTCCCAGCCAAAGCAGGCCCTCCACCGTAGCCCCTTGCCAGCCATAGCCTAGAGAGTGTGTCATTACCCTTAATTGAGTCCATTCGGTTATTGTTCTTTGAAATTAATCTTCTGTTCCAGGAGACTGTTTGAACCTGCTTCAGATGCAATTTTTATTTACATTTCCAGACTTCAGCATTTTATCCTGGCCTCCCCGAACACAGCCTTGACTGGCTTTGATTTACGACTGAGAATAAAAATGGAATCCATCATTTTTTAAAGGAAGAGCATGAACCGATCTTTTCATCTTGGAGTGAAAAAGTTTCCATTGTTCCCACTAAAAAGGAGTCTCTGGTCATTCTTACTGGATTTGGAGGAGGGCGGACTACAACAAAAGAACCACCACATCCAGCAGACGTCCGCAGCATCAAGCCCCTGCAATAGTCTAATGTTTTCATTTTAAAAACAATATTTCCTTTTGCCCTGCAGGCCCAAAAATTGCAGAAGGAAAAAAAGGAAGCCTGAAAAACTGGCCTCTAACCAAGCCAAATCTCTTCAGCAGAATACCCATGCTTGGAAATATGCTTAAGAAACCCAGATGCTTTCTTACTATTATATTCCTACTTAGACTTTCATCTAAAAAAATCTTATTTTAAACAATTGGACTCTCAGGACTTTGATTTCACCCAGACTTGGGGTTCAAACACTATTTGCCTTGGGGATGAAGGGCTGACATCCAAGTCTACATCTGATCTGGATCTTGCCTCTCCCGCGATAATAGTCTGAACCAAAACTCTACATCCCAGTACCCCAGGATTTTCAGGAGTTCAAAACACAGCTCTGGATCTGAAATAGCAGTTTGGGCCCATCTCATCTAACTGCCATAAACGCCCAACATCCAAGGTGAGATTTCCCACCATTTTCTGGCGACGTTGTGCCATTCAGGGGATACAAAATGGTGGAATCCAGCTCTCACTGGCCAATGGGTGTGGGGTGGAGTTCTGAGCGGGCATAAAATGGTGTCACTGGCTCTGGTGCCAACCGCCTATCCCACTACCCGCCCTTGGCGTGGGGAATGTGGGCACAGGTGCCCTTATACTATGGCAATTCACAACTGGCGTCAGGTCCTGTAGGCCTTAGACAGGAGACCTGATGTAGAGCAACTGCCAAATCGGGCTAGTCTACAACCGAGGGCCACAGATGCATCAGGAGAATGGAAGAGAGGTACCTTGCGCCTTGGCGGGCTCCCCGTGGGAGAAAACTGGCACCTCATTCACACTGACTTTGCCACGCTACTATCCGCATGCCCCACTCTTTCCGCGATCCTACCAAGCCCACTTCCTGCTCTCCTGTCCCATGGGCAGGAGTGGGGGATAAGGCCCAGTAATGGTCTGTCATTTAGGGCTAAAAAACAATTTGCTAAAGCTTTCATCTTGGTATATGACCACAAGCTATTATTTTAATTACGATATTTAATCCTCCCCATAATTAAACTGATTAATTCCCAACAAAGGAGCCTATATCACCTAATACTTTTAATTAACAAAGTATTGTACATGGACTGGCAAAGCGTTACTGGCACATTCCCTGTGTAATACACTTAATTTGGTAATAAATTATCAGGATGAAGGGTTAAGACACACCGCACCCTGGGGGACAGAGCCAACGAATGTGGGCATAGGAGGCTTTCTTTGGACTCTGCCCCATGTATTGGGATCATGTTCTTCAACCTCCGCTGGAGCCTTTGCCTATGTTTCTCATATGTTTACACCCTCATTCCATTGAGTTGTGTGTTCAAACAGGTTCAGCGCGGACTTGATTTTGAATATAGGAGCCACATCACTTTGCTGTAGGAAATCATAGAACGGCTTCCACTCTTACTGCGGGTTTCTCTGAACTCTTGAAGTCAAACTATCTAGAGTGAGCCAACAAACGGGTTATGTTCACTCCTCGACGTTGCTTGCTAACTGCGTCATTTTCTTTCTTTACTTTACATAGAATGCAAGTACCGACACAAAATATTGGGGGAAGATTTCTGAGGTGCCTCAGAGGTCTTAGAAAACGCCTCGCACGATAGCTGGACTGATGTAGGAGATGCTGGAGAAACAAGGTGTACAAACAACACAGTGGAACAACAGGACGGCACCAGACAGAATAAAGGCAGAAACAGGGTGTAAACAAATCTGCCATCCGCAGCAATAACAGAAAGAAGAAATGGGGGACTGGTTCAAAGTAGAGATGTTAAAATGCATTTAATCAAGTAAACGTGTAACCGCTGAAAATATCAGCGGTTATACATGAGGGGCGTGGGGAGAGCCAGTTTTAAAGCCTGTATCAGAGGCAGCAGCATGGAGGGGGGCAGGCAGCTTCCCAGGAGCTGGTGCATGCAGGAAGAGGCTCCTGCCTGCCCCTCGTTGCAGCTTCTGATACAGAGGGAGCCTGCATGTCACCGTGAAGGGTAACCAATGAGCCCAGGTTCTTTGGTTAACCATGTGCTCCAGGGCTACTCAACACACAGTCCGTTTGTTTGCGGCCCTTGGTGCTGTTTCGGTTTACATGGGGCTCAACACGTGGTCTGTGGGTGGGAGCCAAAACAAAAAGGTTGTCAATATATTGGTCTTCTGTTGAGATGCGTTTTACTAGTTAAATTTCTGGACTGTCATTGCTCATTAAAAGTACTGTCATACGGGTGGACATTGTGTAAATATTGCATTTCATTCATATCAGCAGAACTGATTTAAATGGGGCCTGCGTGTTGTGTAGTCTTGCCTTAATCTTTGTATTCATGCCCATCAGTGTGAAAGAAGCTATTTGCATATATTTACATATATATTTGCATGTACATGCAACCGCACTTAAGTGGCGGCCTTCGGCATGTGCTGTGGGTATCACTGTGGCCCCGGCGACTTCCAAAGGTGAATAGCCCCGATGTACTCGGTTACACATTCACATCCCTAGTTCAAAGATGAGCAGGCAGACTTGAAGGACAATGAGGCTTATGAAGCCACAATGGCCTGGCGATAAAGGCCATGCCCTTGGGCTCTGTCCAAGTAACTCCTAACTCTGTCAAGTCAGCAAAGACGCAATGAAAAGGAAAAGGAAAAGCAAAGCTGTAGCAATCGGGACGGAATTTTGCAGCAGGAGCACAGAGTGCAGGCTGCGTTTGGAGGAGGCGCCAGGAAGCAAATCTGTGGGCACCCGGCCCGAATGAGAACTGCACCTTTCTTCATCGTTCTCGCAATTTAAAAAATGTTTCATTTTCGAAGCAGGGAGTCCTCCCATGTTGTTATCTAGCAGGCAGTAGAGGACACATCAATCCTTTTCAGACCGAGCATCCACACGGCCAAGCCCGCTGTTTCGAAATCTGTGTTCCTGCTTTCCTCGGGGAATAAGCTTATTTCGGAATAGTTATTTTGGGCGTTATGAATTCAAATTTAGTTATTTCAAAAGAATTTCCTAGTGTAGACATGCCCAGAATGTGCCCAGATGAATGTTAAAAGAAGAGCCACTTGCAGTTACACAAACTGTGCCGAAATCATGCTCACAGTTCCCCCGGGGAATCAATGCTCAAAATGGAATGAAGGAAATGGTTTGCAACCAATAAAATGGGTAGCAAAACGTGGCCCTCACACATCAATGGAGTTTAGTCTGGGTGGCATTGTGGAGCATCTGTCTTGCCCATTCAGACTGCACCCTATAGAGCCTGCTCCGTCTATGCGTGTCCTCTAGTTACAAGACTGCTAGGTCAGAGGTGACTGATGTTTTGTTAACAGTCAGTAGATCTCAGAGGGCATCCGCATCTTGTAAAGTAAGGAAATTAAGGTTAACGTAATGATTCCTGGGTTTCCCAGGTTCCTCTCACATTAGTTAACTGACGCAAATACCCTGGGGCCGCATGCAAAGGCAAAATTCATCTCAGAAACTTTTATTAGATAATAATTGAAGAACCTCAAGGTTAAAGGTCATCGGTGTTACTTTAAGACACAACTGCTGGGGTCAAACTAATTAGCAGCAGGGATCAAGTGGCTGGTTTTTCCCTGTTCTCTTTGTTCGAAAATTCTGTAGCCCCCTAGATCTCAGCCTTATGCTCACCGGGGCTGTGAAATTATCTGGATGGACTGAGGACGGAAACCTCCTTTCTTACAGCAAATGCTCAGGTTACCGCTAGTTTTACTTCTTTTCTTTTGTTTAAGTTTGCTACAAAAGCACCTATGTTTACCCAAGGAAAATGCCGCTAATTGTTTCCCACCCAAACAGGTGGCAACAGTTATACATTCACTCCGTGTAATTGACTAATAGCTGAGAAAAGCATGGAATTTGTTCACGGTGCGAATTCCATGCTTGCTTCCAGATTACAAGGCAGTTACTGCCCTTTCTCGTAGGATCCGTTTTTTATGGCAGATTCAGCCTAAGGGAAACGAGAACTAGGATTTTTAAATGATTTGGGTTTAGAAGGCAACAATCATCGGAACAAGATAATTGAGGGGGACGTTTTGTCTGCAGTCTTTGCCCTCACTTTTCCCACCTACACATTGCCACTTTTCTTTTTCTCGGCCGTATATAATGCTCTCCACGCTACCGCCAACAAATAATGCCTACAGAGTTAGTCCTGGTGTATTAACAGAGTGATTTTAAAACCCCTAGAAATCAAGGCTTCTGGGTACTAGCCTCAAGTCTTCCACGGTCTTACTAGTCTCAGCGGGGTCGCAATGTCAGTCTGTAATTTACAAACAACGAGTAGTCCTGTGCCACCATGGAGACTAACAAAACCAGATCTAATATCATGACCTTTAGTGGGCAAAACCCACTTCTTCCAATGAGCTTGAGTGAAGAGAGAAAAAAAAAGGTCAAGCTCATCTGGGTTTTGCCCATGAAAGCTCATGATACTATTTATATTTTTGTTAGTCTCTAAGGCTACGTCTACACTGCAGTGCTATTTCAAACTATAACAGGCTTGCTATTCCGACGTCCCTGTAAACCTCATACCAAGAGGAGTAAGGGAAGTTTCAGAACAGCGATTTATTTCAAAGTCCGTGCTGTGTAGAAAGCGCCAAATTTCAAAATAAGCTATTTCGAAATAACATTGAAATACGATATGCAATTTGCGTAGCTCAAATTGTGCATCTTATTTTGACCTACAGTGCAGTGTAGATGCACCCTAAGGGCATGTCTACACTAGGAAATTATTTCAGAATAACTGCATTCAAAATAACTCCCAAAATAACTATTTCAAAATATAGTTGACTCCCCGAGAAAAGCAGGAGTACAGATTTCGAAATAACGGGCTTGGTAGTGTGGATGCTCCGCTTGTTATTTCAAAATAAGGGGGCATTATTCCAAAATAACTCCCTAGTGTAGACCAGGGCTTAAGTGCTCTGGTCTTATTGGGGAACCCTGAGAATCATATTAATTCTAACTTTCATACAGCATCTCCCTTCCTGAGATTTTAAAGCAATGTTTCTTAAACTTTTTAAGACTGAGGAACACCAAACAATAATTTCTTTTATGGGGAACACCAAGGATTTTTTTGTCGAGAAAAAAAAGCCCCCAGGGAAAAGTTGTTGAGAAAAAAAAGGAGGCTTGTCTCTTTAAGGGTGGCCATTTTGAATTCTGTTCTCTCCGTAACACACCTCCGACTGCCTTGGATCACACTTTAAGAAATGCTGTTTTAAAGGGTTTCACAAACATTGGGCTAATGACTTAACCTCTCTAGGATTTCCCTTTTCTAGGATGGGAATATTGATGCTTACCTACCTAGAAAGAGCAGATTGGGTCATACAGATGAAATTCTGTGAGTTCTCTAGACACAAGCAAACTATTATAGGTCAGCAGATTTGAACCAGGGATCTCTGGAGCTTAGTGTAGGAGCCTCTACACTACAGTTTGAGCTATAAAGCAGCTGGTTCTCAGTTTCTTAGGCTGTAGAGTTCACTTACTCTTACCTCTCACTGTAAGTGGTCTAAGTTCCACTGCATGGGACAATGAACCACACCCACTAGGTTACATAGACATTGTTCATCTTGGTGCTGGGGTTACTCTCCTCTTTAGTGCACCTGAAGCAGCCACTTGTATTGGCCTGCAGAAGCGCAGCAAGCGTTCTCTGGCGTGGCTGGGCCAACCTCTGCTGATCCGTATTTGTCAGGAAAGGCCCAATCCATGAAGGCCTACCAAGAGCCTCCCATTTAGTGGTAACCCTCCGGAACATTGTGTACCCTGCTGAGTGTGTGCCAAGGCAGCCTGCCTTCAGACGGGCATATTTCAGCCTGTTGTGCTCGGTCAGCATGTCACAATGATGAGTTTCGTGCTAACATGAGGCCTGGCCGCAGTCTCATAAATTTGTTATGCATTACATCCAATTAATGGAAATTTTGCTGGTGTCTAAACAACGGCCCAGCCATGCGGGTGAGGGAATAATTGTAAGTGAACCTGTAATTTCCTGAGGGGTGTGCTGAATTAACCCTTTCCCTTCATCGCTCCCTCGGACCTTAGCCAAACGGGGACAGTAGTGTTTTCAAAGACAAGCTGTTTGGAAAGGTGAATTCATATAGGCCTGGAGGCCTCACATTCTTCTCACTCCAGCAAAAATCGCATCAGCTTCTGCCAAATGCCTTCGGTTAGTAGCAGGAGCTATCTGTCCATTTACGGGCCTGATCCTAAGAACATGAACGGCCATACTGAGTCAGACCAAAGGTCCATGTAGCCCAGTATCCTGTCTGCCAACAGTGGCCAGTGCCAAGTGCCCCAGAGGGAGGGATCACAACAGGTAATCATCACATGATCCCTGTCCTGTCACCCATTTCCAGACAAACAGAGGCTAGGGACACCATTCCTACCCATCCTGGCTAAGTATTGATGGACCTAACCTCCATGAATCTATCTAGTTCTTTTTTGAACCATGTTAAACTCCTGCTCTTTGCAACATCCTCTGGCAAGGAGTTCCACAGGTTGACTGTGCACTGCATGAAGAAAAACTTCCTTTTGTTTGTTTTAAACCTGCTACCTATTCATTTAGTGGGCCCTAGTTCTTACGTTACGGGAACAAGTAAATAACTTTTCCTTATTCACTCTGTCCATACTTATCATGATTTTATATCCTGTACCAATGAAGTCAATGGGAGTTTTGCCATTGACTTCAGAGAGGCCACAGTTAGACTGTTTCAGGCGCAGTCCAGTAAGTGTCAGCAGTGATATTTCAGTGCATTCAGGTCCATATAGTTCTCTACATGGTCTTGCTCATAGTTACTAACCATGGGCAACATCTACCCTTTCCGTTAGCCTTTGTCAAGATTCTCGGCTGCTGCTAAACTAGTTTATTAACAGTTCAGGTGAGATCTTTATCTGAGGTGAATCGCTATTGACTTCAGTGTGTTAGTTTGTACCAGCGGAGCATCTGTCCCCTCCATGTTTTCATCTGCTGAGCCATTCTTTGAATTCACCTGAATTTGATGTTCTTTCTATCCCGCCCGATGCTTGGGGGCGGGTATACCTCAAAGATTAAACCCTGGGGCTATGCCAACACTGCCCGCTTATTTCAAAATATCTCACATTCGTTTGAAATAACAGAGTGCACATCTACACTGCAAGCCTGTTATTGCGAAATAATTTCAAAATAACGGGCTTCTTGCTCCGACTCCCATAACCCTCATTTCACAAGGAGTAAGGGAAGTCGGAGGGAGAGTGTTCTTCCTCCAACTTCCTGCTGTGGAGGCAGCGCCAAAAGTCGATAAGCTACTTCGACTTCAGCTACGCCATTAACGCACCCCAGGAATCCCTGAAGTGTTATGGCTGAACATGGCAGTAAAATCAGAAGAGCTTTAACTTACGTAGGTCAGTAAAGGCCAAATCCTTCCCCGGATGATGAGGTGAAGGGGTGTGGAAAGATGAATGCCCAACATACTCTCTGCTAGAGGAATTCTGTCTGGCAAAAGCAGCCTCTCTCAAGGCAGAGGGGTACATGTGTTGGGTCCCATTGGCCTTGTCCTGGATATTCGAGTGCCAGGCAGTCTAAGTTAGCACTAGCAATTTGCAAAGAGGGACATGCCTCCCACAGGAACATGATGAATAGACAAGTTAGGAATCCCTCCTCATGGAGAGAGGGGACAGGCTACTCCCCCAAACTCCTTGGCACCAGTGCAGCAGAAAGGCAGAACCAATGGACTAAGGCACCTTTTAATAAACTCTGGATCGACTTCCCATTGGATGTGTTGCCTGAGTAATGTCTTCATGATTTGGCCCTCTAGCAATATTTCCTCTATGTTTTTCCACCCACGTGCGGAATAAATTGGTTACATGCACCATGGCATGTGCAGATGTGCACCACCAAGAGAAACACATGCTGTGAGCACTCTGCTAGCCAGCTGGGCAGCATTTGAATCTCTCCTGGCCGGCCATCCGGGCATTCAGCTCACAGGGAACCCTGCCCTCTACTCACTCGTTCACAAAAATCCTATCTGCAATATAATATGCTCAGGAATTCAGTGGGCCCGGTGATGAGTATGTACACTGAGCCCAGCCCTGGAAAGGCCATGCTGGGCGGTTGGTCCTTTCTGTAGTGCAGATTTAATGTGCACACATTGAGAGGGGTGTGGTCACAGTGTTGGCTCCGTGTGGGACTGCGTCCGAGCGTATGGCGCTGAAAGATCTGGTGAGAGCCTGTGCATTGCTTAAACTAGAGGGCGACATCATCAGGGGTTGCAATAATTTCAGAGCTCAGATTACAGGGTAGGAAGAAGCTGGTAGGCAGCAATAAATATCTCCCTCCCGCTTCCCTCCCCCCCATCCCGCAGCCCCACAGAGTCACGGCAGCTTCATTTGCATGCTTGCCTGCAATATGCTCCGACGTGGCTTCTCCGTGCCCAGTCGCTAGCCTCACCCATTACCTTGGCAGAGCAGCCCACAAATCATGCTGACAGACCAATCAAGAGGTCTGGAAATTTTTACGCCGCTCCGCCGCTTGAAGGATGATTCACCTCCTGCACCACATTGCAGGGCAGCGGAATAAATCTGTCAAAAACTTTCTTTCCTGCGGACGCCGAAGGCTTTCCCTTTCCATGGGGCTGCGTTTCCTATCCTCCCCCACCCCTGCACCCACCTACACCCACAACTCTGGCCATTTCTTCCTTTGTTCCCGCGCTCCTGACAACTTCATCCTACTAGTCTCCTCACAGGGATGATGAATGCACACGCTGCATATTGATCACCCCGGTGATTGATTACTAGATCTCTTTGACAGATGAGCTTAGTAAAGCAGTTGCCAATACGGAGGCCTGGATGGGAAGACTCCCTTGCTCACCAGCCTAATGGTATCTGACCTGATAGGGCAGAGAGACAACTCCCTCATTTCGGCAGGAAGAAAGGACTCTTTATACTCTTTATAAAATAATTCATCGGCAACTTAAAACACTGAGACACGGAGAGATTGCAAATGGGGAAATATGATGGATTATGGGCTGAAAGGAGCAGACTTCTGGAAGCAAAATTGATCCCCAGGAAAATGTTTTTGTCTGCTGTGAAAAATGGGCAATAGCACAGCCGCACCGGAGGGCCATAATCTGGAAAATAATTTGCTTTTGATTTCCTTTCGTTTCAGGCAAGGCTCCCCTCC
>JANRFK010000975.1:20013310-20029513 GCA_030068395.1 Apalone spinifera
CATGGGAAATTCAAATCCACACTTCATTTGCAATTTCATTTGTCTGCATTTGCACTTTCTCGAAGGAGGAATGCAATGTAGACATACCCCTAGTGCGGTTCACTATCCCATATAGTGGCACTTAGACCACTTAGAGCGAGAGGTAAGAACGAGGGAGCTCTACAGCCTACTGAGAGCCAGCTGCCTTTATCAGTCAAGCTGTAGAGGCTCCTACACTAAGATCCAGAGGTCCCAGGTTCAAATCTGCCCAGCGACAGTTGTGTGCAGTGGTGACTGAAGTCTCCCCTTTCTGCATGGTTTCAGTACACTGTACCCTGCCCCCTGGCTAGTTCTGCCCCCCATAAACAGCCCAGAGCTACTCAGCATCTTTTCCCAGATCCCTTTGGAAATTGCTATGACCCTACGTGCCCCTGGAAACAGCACTAACTGGTTTCTCCTCTATTAGTTGAACCTTAGCTCCCTCAACTGGGATGAACTCCAGGGCAGCTCATCCAATGTCTTTCAGATGCAATCAGCCTGTTCCTTAAAATGATCAGCTGTACTCAGTGACCCAGATGGGGAAATTGGCTCTGGGTTCCAACTCAACTCCAGGGGCCCAATAAAACAGAGGCTATTTGATCTGGTTTGCTAGACCCAGTCCAGACCCACTTTTCTGCACTTCCAGCCCACATAACCGTCCAAACACAGTGACCTAAGCTGGAATGGATGCAGCCAACCTTTCCATCAACAAAGGCTTAATTTATGGAGAGCAAAGAATAACAAATCATAGGCTTTTAGATTTATAGCCCGCAGGATCTGAATTTCCCGAACAGGCAATGCAACCTTTCCAGCACTCTGCTCATTTCTTTAATAAAGCTGAAAATGTAAAATATGTATGCATGCATGCAGAGGCACCCCGATCTGAATTTTATGTAAAGTGCGCAATACGTTTATGGAGGCGAGTAACATATGACTCCTTGTAATTTCATTATGTAAAAAGACACAGTTGGGACCCTATCGGCCACTAGTTTAATGTTTGTGATTTAAATGATAAAATGGATCAAAGAGTGGGAACAGAGGGTGGTATTTTAAAGTAGGACCAGTTGATGCGGGGAGGGCTCTGTGATTTGGAGTTGGAAAGAGTCCCTGTTGCTAATGCAGGGGAGACAATCAAGTGAAGAGTGAGAAAAAGGAGGAAGACTTCCCAGGGCAACCAGAAGTGGTGAGTCCGCACTTGGAATCCAAGAACCGAACAACCCTGGACTTCAGCTACTGGTCTGGATCCACAGCTCACACATCTCCATAATGGAATCAGGAAACCAACTCTGCGCCCTGTTGTTGTGTGTGTTGTTATTGTATGTTGTGGAGGTGCCACCCAGCGGCTCCAGCTGGGTGTTGGAGACCTACTCTTCTATGTGATGGGCATGAAGAAAAGATGGCCCCTAGCCTCAAAGATCCTACAGTGTGAGCAGAGTCCACTAGAGAAGTGCAGGGTAACACCTGGAACTTGGACTTTATTGCACTCTCGTACCATAGGGGTGAGCATGGTATAAATGGCTAGAGAGAGAGGGGTCCAAACTAAATGGGCAAGATTTTCCAAATAATCAAACCCTGCCAAATCGCTCGAGCAACCTCCCAACCCAGTCTCTCCTCTCCTTCGCCCACCGCCTACCACCGCCGATGGAATAGTAGTGTGTCTGGAAGGTCAACACAGCTGAATTTTGATTTACTACTCACCAAGGAATAGTTCGAAGCTCAGACTCAGGTGGGTCTCGTCTCAATCTGCACCCTGTCTATTTCAGCTCTGAGATGGATGGACGCCTCCAATCCCATGAAACACACTATGACCATAATTACACCTAGCACTTCTAATCTGGAGATTTCAAAGCACCTATTGATTACTACGCTCGATATTAATATGTATAAACCTTTGCCATATCTCATCAGATTAAAGCAAATGTATGTTTACAAAACCCTAGGAATTCTTCCCCATAAATCCGGGATTTCGTTTAATTAAGCGAGTCTTTACTGAATGTTCTTCTGGAAGGAATTTTGCTCACTGTTGCAGCAGTAACCAAAATGGGAAGCGGATTAAGTGCATTTTGGTTTTATGCCTAAAAGCAAGGGGCACTTTGTACCCTGAGTTAAATAAACTTTAACCAGGTTGGGCAGCCCCGTCCGGTCAATAGAAATGCTATCATTTAGACTATCACAATCAATACATTGGATTTTGCTTTTGCAGCTGAAAGGGCTTATTATTTTTCATACCGGTTGTCAATAGGCTCCAGGTTCTGAGACGTAGGAAAGTTATTCTGTGGGAGATGGAGAGTGACAAGCGCTCAGGCAGATGGATTGTTTACATTGTTTTCATTTCTATAAAAACTGGAGGTAGGGACAGCCGAAAGGAAAGCAGCACCGTTGTATTTTCGATGCAGTGTTTCCCTTTCTTCGTGTCTGTTCTGGAGCAGTGGGTTTCAAAGTACAAGTCACGACACAGAACTGGGTGGTGGCATGCCTGGCACTGGGTTGCTGTGCTGTAGGGTGACCTAGCAGGTGTTGCTACGCAGGCTTCCTGCCTGTCCTGGCACTACGGGCCGCATTGCACCCCAGAAGTGCCCAGTAGCAGGTCCAGCTCCTAGGCGGGGGGCCTCAGGGCTCCACGCACTGCCCTCATCCTGAGGGCCAGGTCTACACTCCCATTGGCTGTGTAGGTGCTTAGGGCCGCTTGCGCATCTCTGCCTAGGACTCAGACCTGCGGCTGGCGGCTTCCAGGGCCCAGTGTGGTATAGGGCACGACTGGCGGGAAGCCAGCCTTGGAATTCCCGCTACTCTGCTGACTGTGACTCGCTGGAGGTAGGCCCGTGCCCAGCCTGGTGCCCCAATCTACTGCCTCAGCCTGAGCCCCCTCCTGCACCCCAAACCCCTTATTCCTGGCCTCACCCTGGAGCCCACACTCTAGTCAAAAGATACCGTTATGTTGGGTCACAGGCATCAACAATTTTCTTCAACTGGATCATGAGAAATATAGTTTGAAAACCGCTGCTCTAAAGCACTAGATTTCCGGCACATAGTGTCATTTATGCTTTGCATCCATGTAGGAACAGGTATCGTTATGTACAAGAACCTTGCCAGCTACACTGTGCTACCACGTGTTTTAGGAAGTGGTTTGAGACCCAACATGGGCAAGCAGGAACCCTGGATGCCTTAGCTGTTTTAAACCTAAGTATTTTTAGTGCCTGTACATTCGGAGACCAAAGGTTCAAATCCTCTAAGGCTGACTCAGTCTTTCAACTTTCAAAGTTCTGTGAATAACTGTCACCCTGTCTCTTCTTCATGGACATTAAAACTCTCATAGCACGTCTCAGGAGTGTCCTTGGTCAAAACTTCCTCTTCTACCACTGTTATGCAGAGAGCAGGATGCTAGCTGGTTGCCACTTTCTACCCCAGAGGCAGCTGCATTTCAATATTACTTTCCTTTATAAAGTCCTAATTCATGCATGTAGCTGTATTCAGGAAGGGTGATTAATCCCATGCTGAAAGTTAAATAGACATGTAAATCTAACCCTATTCCAGCAGGTAATTGAGAATATCCTCAAGTGTTTTTTTTCTGAATCAGTGGCAGGGTTTGTAATGTCTGTGGGATCTCTCAGGAGCTAAGGTGCTATAAAAAGCATATAATCATTAGACTCCTAGCTTGCTAAAAGCAATCCAGTCAGATGAGAGACTGCTGTGTGAATTGAACTGGTTTGGCTGTATTTAGCCTGCTAGCTAGTCAACAGGTGATAGGGTTTGAGGGTTTTCCCCTAGTCATGTGGCTCTCTGACCTAACTAGTAGAGCTTATACACATCATCTGGGAGTTACATTAGATTCTAAGCTTTTGTCTGGAAATGGGTGACGGGATGGATCATGGGGCATCTGATATTGGCCACTGTCGGCAGACAGGACACTGGGCTAGCTGGACCTTTGGTCTGACCTAGTATGGCCGTTCTTATGTTCTTATGTTAAATTCTGTGCCCATGTAGGGCATGTTTTCCTGGCTCCCCTGCTGTAAGTTACAAATCACATGGCACAAAACTAAGCCAAGGAGGATAAATAATCGCCCTTGATCAGCGCCAAGTCTCCAAGGAGAGACTTAAAACTACATTTCCAGCTCAATCTCAGAGACGGCAACGGTAATCGTCAAGGGCAGGTTTCACTTCCATTCATCCAAGATGGCTGCTGATGTTACTCCTGCTTCTCTTCTATTGGTTAGGAGAGTCACGTGGCATGTGAGCCATATATAGACACCTCCTCAGAAGGAAACCATAACGCAAGTGGGGTTTCTGAAAGATGTAATCCACTTGATTTTGTACGTGTACAGAGACAACGTATTGCCCCAGAGCTTGAAATGCCCCCACCAGCATGTCTCACAAATTTATTCTCAAGAATTCCATATCACATTCCAAGGCATTGGAGGAGAATTCTGCACTAGACTCCTCCGTGCCTACCTCGTGAATCATTTAATTTGAAGACACTCCCTGGATTACACCAGTGCCTAGAGGCCCGCTCAGACCAGGGCCCTATTGTGTGAGTTGCTGTGCAGACATTTAAGCAGAACGACTGTCCTCGAGGAGTTTCCAATCTTCGGCATTATAATATTTCTTCCTGCTTGCAGCCAGCACACGGCTGTCAGGCTCCGATCGCCTGGACGGTCCTAGCCGCTTTCTTACCTCAGCCACTCCAGTTAATACCTTTTTCATAAGGAGTTTTAAATTATACCTCTAAATGAGGCCAATAAATTACACTTCATAAAATTCTGTGTGCATCGTTTTCACGCAGAAAAGGCTCTAAAGAAATATTTTCCATGCCACCACCTATGTTCCCATCCCTTTGCAATATAACATTTATTCTAATATTAAAATGGCAGCTGCTCTATAAATTGTGAATCATTAGCACTCTTCATTGATTTTTTCCCCCGCCGTCTGCAACGCTGGGCAGCCGCTGTGTGTGAATATCAGTCTATTGGATTGAGATTCATATCCTATTTGAGGGTCAAAGACCGAGACCTCATGAGCTTGAACTTCTATCAGCCTAAAACTGATCAATACTTGGAGATATATTTGATCCTTGCTGCTAGCACAGATTAAGTGGCCATAAATACAATCAAAAACATGAGGCTGCTGGGATAAATGGTTGAGGGGGGTAGGAAGGTGACAGCGAACCGAGTGGCTAGGGGAGGCACTCCGAAACCGTGGGTAACCGGCAGGCATAGCTGATATGGCTCCTGGATTTTCAAAGAGGGGGGGCCTGGAGGTTGATTTTGCCACCAGATTAGGATGGCCCGCAAGGGGGGAAGAGAAGGGCTGATCCCAGTGAGAGAGGCACCTCCCAGACAATTTGTAAGGGCTGGATCATATTCAAAGATGCCTGACAACTTCCGAACCCTGGATTCCTTCGAATCTAAACACTAACTGCTGTCTTCCCAGCATATTAACAGAACCCTTCTCATTGCGCATGGGGAGAGCCAGACGGTTCAATAACCACTTTGCTTTCACCCCCCGGTGAATACTCAGCGGGGTTGCACACCACGTGCGTCCATTTGAAAATGTTAGCTTAATAAAATAAGTACCTAGTTTGTGTCTCCCCTCCCCCCACGGCGTGAAACTTCACATATGTGATTACAATGGTCTGTTAAGGAGGAGGGCTTCATTCCCTTTGTTAATGACAATGCACCGCACGCTGAGAAAGAAAAAGACAATCCATAATCGCAGGCATTATTAAAGAACAGTGTCCTGTAACGGGGGGAGGGTGGGCTTAAAGGCAATGTGTATCCTTGGAAAAATAGACATTAGGCTACAACGAAATAGCAGCGTAGGTTGTACTGCAGAGAGACAGATGCACTCAGGGAAATTACCTGCCTGGTTTCAAATTCTGTGCCTTTTTACAATATTACATTTGATCTTAAACACTTATGGAAATGATTATTTTAAATGCCAATAGATCCGGAGTGGAAACAGCCAAAAACACAGCCTAGGGTCGGCAGGGCTATTTCTGTGTGGAAGGGACTCCTCTGAATTTGGGGTATTTGCGGATGCGGATGCTGGCGAGATGCAGCCTGGGACTGATCCTAAAAGGGTTGATCCCACACCTGCCCACCTTAGTGCCTTTACTCACCTGAGCGGTCTTGTTGAATGGTAATGGGCTACTTTCCTGAGCGCAAACACTCGCGTGCGTGCCTGTTTGCAGGGCTGGGCCTTTACAATGCCAACCTCGTCACAGAACCCACAACCTGGTTACAGCTGCATATTACACCGTGGTTATATTTACATGGCAACATGTCCTTGCAATGCCCTTGCGGAAAGAGTCTTCATTATCATAAAGAATTCGTTTTTATTCCACTACATAAGTACTACTTATTATAGTCTCATATATTTTCTGACATAACCAAAGGGTCTTTATTGTTGTACATCAAGGTCACTGACAAGTAATATATTCAATCTATTAAGTTATTAGGGAGATAAATAATTGGATGCAAGCTGAACTCTGAACTTTTACCTTTTCCCCTGATAGACTGGTAGTTTCTCCGTGTTCATACTAATCTCGTCTGCACTTGAATAGTAATTCCATTAGGTTTGTGACTGCAGCTGTGCATATGCAACGACCTCAAATACAATTTCTTTATGGAGATGGGCAATAGGAATATTAAAATTTTTAAGCCAAAGCGGACGCAATTTAACTTAGCATTATTTATTGTGGACACAAATCCCTTATAATATTAAAGGATAAAGAATTAATAATAGAAAGATCCCATAAACAATCCATAAAGTCAAATGTATTTCTTGATTCAATGCAATAGGTTTTTAGTGTCTTCTGGTTACAGACATACACTTAAATGATTTTTTAAAGATTTAAGAATCAAAATCCTCTTTTCTGATTTATTTTTGCCTTGTTTGGCAAGAACTCTTTCAGCCACTGATTCTAAAATTCACAAAGGTGTTTCTTTATGATGGTTAAGCACAGATAAGAGGCTACCGTTAAAGATTCCATGAAACTTAGATGACCGCATCAACTATGAAAATAAAAATTACTCTTGCTAAGCAGCAGGACTTTCAGCCTTGGTCTACACTAGGGTTTTATTTCGAAATAACTCCCCTTAGGTCTAATTAATAAGTGGAGCATCCACAGTACCAAGCCCGTTATTTCGAAACAACAGGCCACTTAGGTTAGGTGTAAACTACAGTCCTTTGTTGGAAAAAGCCACGAGGATTGGTCTAGATGGGGCCAAATGGTGGGAAAGCCTCCTCTTTTGGAGGCGCCCTTATTCCTCATAGAGCTAGTATACAGGGCTCCCCAAATGAACGCGTTTGCTCTTCTGCAAAAAAAAGTGGAAGAGCAAACGCATTCTCTGGAAGTGGCAAAGTTTTTCCGGGATACCTCTGGTATCCCGGAAAAACACACCCGTCTAGATGTCTCCTTATTCTGAAATCACTACTCCTGCTTTCCTCGGGGAATAACGCTAACTTTCAAATAGTTATTTCGAAATGGCATTAGTGTGGATGCTCCAGGGCCACTATTTCAAAATAACTAGAGTAATTTGAACTAATTACTCCCCGGTGTTTCCTCGGGCTCTAAGTCAAGATAAAGCACCCACATTAACGGAGCCTGCCTCAGACTAATTTTGAGGCTTCCCCATACTGTGCACATGCTATTTTGATTCTGTTACTTTGGGAGTTATTAAATTGATTTTAGTTATTTCAAAATAGTTTCCTAGCGTGGACATGCCCTTGGAGTGTAGCTTAGATTCTGATCCAAAGTCCATTGAAGTAAAATGAAGTCTTTTCATTGATTTCCTTGGAATTTTGATCCAGCCCTCAATCTGTACGTTCATTAGAATGGAGACTTTATTGTCTGAGTGTCGGTTTTTTTCTATAGTACAGAAAAGGACAACAAAAATGATTAGGCGGTTGGAACGGCTGCTATATGAAGAGAGATTAAAAGACTAGGATTTTTCAGTTTAGAAAAGAGGAGCTTAAGGGGGGATATGATAGAGGTCTATAAAATCATGACTGGTCTGGAGAAAGTGAATAAGGAAAAGTGATTTACTTGTTCTCATAACATAAGAAATAAGGGTCACCAAATGAAATTAATAGGTAGCAGGGTTTTTGTTTTTTTTTTTTAAAAAGGAAGTATATATTCACACAATGCACAGTCAACCCGTGGAACTCCTTGCCAGAGGATGTTGTGAAGACCAGGACTTCAACAAAGTTCAAAAAAGAACTAGATACATTCATGGAGGTTAGGTCCATCAATGGCTATTAGCCAGTATGGGTAGGAATGGTGTCCGTCGCCTCTCAGAGGCTGGGAATGGGTGCCAGAGGAGGGATCACTTGATGATTCCTGTTCTGTTCACTCCTCTATGGGGCATCTGGTTTGGCCACTGTCAGAAGACAGGACACTTGGGCCAGATGGACCTTTGGTCTGACCCAGTATGGCCGTTCTTATGTTCACTCCCCTGGTCCCAGTAATACTGTTTTAATTGGGAATAGCATCAAGCCCTGGCGGCCCAGAATGCTACATGCAAAAAATAACTGAATGCCATTAAATGTTGCAACATGAGGGTCTTGCACGGGATCCTTGGAGAAAACAATTGTTCAGTGCTTTATGTCTAAAGGCTGCTGCCAGAGGCCAGTTCCATGGTGACATGAGCCAAAGGACAAACACTGTCCCAGGAGGGCAAGTTAGCAAAAAGAAAAATAAGGTTGCGCCCCCGTAGAGCACTCCAGAACTAGCCCAGCCATGGAGATTACAAAAGACCAACTGCCAGATGCCCCCATCCCAGAAAAGACATGGCATCCAAAGCTTGGCACCATTAAATAGACCCGAGACATGCTGTTAAATCGACGGCTGTGTTGGGTTACTGTGTTTAGACTGATTGTAAAAAGAAAATGTACAGGGGGAGGGTAGATAGCCTGTACACTCTAAGTGCATTGTTACTACCTATCAAAGTGAATATGGGAAGTCACATGATCTAATGTAGGGATTCTTAATCTTTTTACCTTCACACCTCCCCTGAAGGTGAACTTCATGTTCACACCCCCTTGGAAGCCATTTTGTGCACAGCCTAGCCCCGCCCCCTCACCTGACAGGAAGCCAATGGGCGTGCCTAGGACTATAAGAACTCTGCCAGGGAGCTCAGTTGGGGCCCAGCCTCTGAGGGAGACACAGGCCTGCCCAGGGCTCCTGGCTGACGAGGCTGAGACCTGGCCCGAGTCTCCCACAGCCGCCTTCCCTCAGGCCAGCGAAGGCTTTCCTGCCTGGGCCACTGAGGCCTGGCCAAGCCGGCCAGCAGGGCTACCCTCTGACCTAGAGGAACCCAAGGCTCTACTAGTGCCTGGCCATTCAGAGGACCGGCCTGAGCTGAAGGCCCGGCTCAAACCCCGAGGCCTGCCTGAACCCTAGGACCTGGCGAACCAGCTGGACACTGGACGCAGCCGTCCAAACTAATTCCCAAGTCTGACAGCTGGTGGCGCTGTGGGGTGCATGAACCCCATTACAATGCCTAAATGAATAATATGAGCTTTTTACTTTGAACCTTTTCCTAACAAATTTACGTAATATTTGAAGATGAAAGTCGGCAATGCTCGCGTACTGTTATTGTAGTGTGTCGTCACGTAGGCCTGATTGATTCGCACTGCTATTGTAGTGTGCCGATCTCTAGAAGTTAATAAGAAATTAATGTTTATAATTTTAATTCATAATATTAATAATGAAGAAATCTAAACTTTAGAATTTTATCCAGTGAGAAGGCAATTGTGATAAATTTTCTGGGCGGCACCTCACACCTTCCCCGTATCCCCTTCACACCTCCCCTGGGGAGGCGCACCTCACTGGTTAAGAACCCCTGATCTAATGGATTAGGCAGGTGTTAGGAGATATGAGGCTAAATGTTGGTGCTTGGTAAGAAAAGCCAACACACACTAATCTGTCAACAGCCTATGTCTCTGTTTTGTCTTTGAGACCACATCTCCACTTGCCAGAGGATGGCCACTCTGGCAATCGATCCTCCGGGATTTGATTTAGCGGGTTTAGTAAAGACCGGCTAAATCAAATGCTGAGGGCACACCCATCAGCCCCTGTACTCGTCAGTATCACCAGGAGTAAGGGAAGTCAATCGGAGCATTTCTCCCATGGACCTTTGACTGGGGGGGGTCACCCCAGAAAATCAGTGCAAGGTACATCAGCTCCAGCTATGCGATTCACGGAGCTGGAGTTGTGTTTCTTGCATCGATTTTCTTTCTGGCTCAAAACTCAGACCTGGAGCTGAACTTTCCTAAACTTTGACTGATAGTTCCATTACAGAAATAACTGGGGCAGTCATACCCCAAAGGAATGATTCTGAAAACACTTAAACTGTGTGGGTAACTTTTCCCATTAAAATAGTCCCATTACACTTACATCCATTGTGATTTGCAAGATCAGGACCCAGAACAAGTTCCTTCATCATCTCACATATTTAAATTGAGTTGGGATATGTCTCTAACGGATGTGCTCCAATTCAGCCACAAGATATTGGGTGTGATGCAGGAATCACTGAGTAAAATTATATAAGAGCATAAGAACAACTATGCTGGGTCAGACCAATGGTCCATGCAGCCCACTCTCCTGTCTACCGGCAGTGGCCAATACCAGATGCTCCAGAGGGAGTGAACAGAACAGGTACAGTAAAGTCTCGGTTATCCGACCTTCACTTATCCGACCTTCCGTTTTATCTGACGGTGCCGCTTGTCATGTGATGGCAAGGGGCTCCAGGGACACCGGCGCTCAGGTATGCTGGGCCCGTGTCCCGCTCGGGGCCCGATCCTGACCTTCCTGCCTCGTTAGCAGCTCCGCTTTTAGGAGCAGACCTGGACCCGCTTCCCCCTCCCAAAACTTTGCGGACTGCAGTGAGGGGGAAGAAAGGGAGTTGTCCCCCTGCGGAGCAAGCCCAGCTCCTGGCCGGAGCAAGCGGGGAGTCCGAGCCAAGGCAGGAAGGGAAGGGAAGAGAAGGGGGGGAGGTGGCGAGGGGAGGGGCTGCCGCCGCCACTGGGCTGAGGAGCGGCAGGAGCTCCGGGGCCTTCGGCACATCTGGGCGGCCTGGGGGAGGAGGGAGGAAGAGGAGACTTTACTGTAATCCTCACATAATCCCTCCCCTGCCACCCGCTTCCAGAGAAACAGAGGCGAGGGACACCATCCCATTTACCCTGGCTAATAGCCATTAATGGACCTAACCTCCATGAATCTATCTAGCTCTTTTTTGATCCCTGTTAAAGTCCTGGTCTTCATTACATCCTCTGGCAAGGAGTTCCACAGGTTGACTGCGCTGAGTGAAGAAAAACTTCCTTTTGTTTGTTTTAAACCTGCTGCCTATTCATTTACACAGAAATGAAGTGGCCTAACTTACACAGAAAGACCAACTAAATTAGGTTAATGGTCCCTTCCAGCCTTAAAATGTATGAACTTGAGGTGTCCAGAGGCAATGTAATGGGCTGAGCCTTGGTTTTCCAGCCCTACCCCTGCCGTTTTTTCAGAAATATCAATAGTGAGAAACATTTCCTAAACAGAAAGCACATGGACCTGTGGATGGATCCCCATGCTAGGAGCCAAGGAAGTGGATTCTATTCCTGCCTTTTCCCTGTCCTGTAGGGTATGGTTGGGCAAATTATCTCAGCTCTGGTCATCTTAATCTCTGTGCATTTGGAATAGCAGTGCTCAGCATCCCAGCTTTTAGATCTCTAGCTGTGACGAGCTCCATACCTATTTATTGTGGTTTTACAATAGTGTCTGTATTCTCAAGAATCACAGCAGGAACTAGTGTAGCTAGTTTAGGGCCATGAATCAGGTAATCAGAAGAGCTGAGGGTTCTGGTGGCTTGCACCCTCTAAGACCCCAAATAGTACTCGCCTTCCTGTTATGATCTAAAGTGGGTGTCCCCTACTCACTGTAACTACGGCACTCACAAACACACTCTCCCAGTTTGTTATTGGCTGCATAGTGTGTTTCAAATGCTAGTGGCATAACGTCGCTTAAAAAGTCTGATCATGGGCCTAATTTTGCTTTCTCTTTTTTTGTTGGGTAGGAGCTGCCTTGTTGACCTGCTAATATTTCTGTTTGGGGCTGATGTCATATTACATGCGAGAATAACCCTAGTATTTAGAATATTCAACATGCCAAGAATCACAATTTATATTTAATAGGTTATGTCAACCCATACGTGCTAACGCTGTTTCCGTGTCAGTTTTCTTCCAAATTTAAACATCTGTTGCCAGGGAAACATTTTTAACAAGGCTTAACACAGTCGTCTAAATAATTAACCAACTTTGAAACAAGATATTTCTAATGGGAAGCACAAAATGAACGAGGGGAAAAGAAGCGACACTGGGAAAGTCTGGAAACAAAACTGTTGTCGATTCCATTTAAAAAAACAATGTGCTTCCGTCCTGATTCCATGCATAAAGTGATTTCCTTCTCCGCATACCATTAAGAGGAGAAAGGAGAAACATTCGCATGCTTAGGAAATCCATAACAAGCCCAAGATCTACACGGTAAGATCAAGAATAACCTTGCCGGATTTTCTCCTGCCCTGAGGTCTAGTGTGTGCAAAAGAAAGGGGGTTGGTAGGGCTGACCTTTGCTTTCTCAAGTTAGAGCACTCACAGAGTCATAAAGCAGCTGAGACTTTGTGGAGCACGGTTGCATCCTACTTCAAGTCCCCAACACACTCCCTCCCGGAGAAGAGATTAATGTAGAAGCCAGGGGGATTGGCTTTACGCCTCCGCTTCTGTCTGGGGAATTTTCATCTGGCCAAAGGGGGCCACAGAAGTTAGCTCAGGACGGGGGCAGAGAATCCAATCCAAGCAACAACATGGCCATTTATTAAACAGGTCGTTTTCATGGCATTTAACAATCAGATTTGCAAGATTTGGTTCCTGGAACTTTGTGCAATATGCTTCTTACGGGCGAAAAGGTCTAATCTTCCCCATAAAACTGTCAAAAGGGCCCTATTTTGACTAAATGCCCCAAATATTTAGCTATCGCCCTTGGAGAAGATATCCGATTGACACACACTCACACCCCTTGCTCTCACTGCTCTGTCACCGTTCCTCAACCCTGGTAGGGAAGGACCATCTCAAGTAAATGAGGGTTGTTTAAACTACATGGTTCATTCCATTCTGGGGCTCCAAGACTTCCAGCAAATGGGTTTGTAAGTATGAAGCCATGGTGGTGTATTTGTAATGGGACAGAGACTTGTGAATTCAGTTAATGGACCCACCATCAGGCCAACCTTGAGCAGCTCTAAACTACCTTTTGAATAGTCCTGGAAATGAATTATAAAATGGTACAAATTTTGGAAGCAGAATTTTATGAAACCCCTATAGACAAAAAAACTCATAGCTATTTAGACCCTAAAGCTGTCTTGCTAGGATTCTTATTAGCATTATTAACTATTTATATTATGCTAATGGCTAGAGGGTTTATCCATGTTGGGGCCCCAAAGTGCTAGATACTGTGCAAACATTAGTAAAAGGAGAATCCTCAGAAAGTAAGATCTGCTTTTTATTTCTTTTGCTGTACTGATGCTTTGAAAAAGTAATTGATGAGGCAGGTCAGTTTCCTAGGTACCTGGCAAGCACACTTTTAATTATTCAATTACATTTTTAAAAAGCCAGCATTGCTGATTAACCATCTTTCCTTCCAAGAGCCATCTACATTCATTCTGCATTGAAATTTGAGAGTGCTGTCCTATTTTGAAGACTAAACATGTTGGGTCAAATTCATCTCAGGTGCAATGCCACTGAAGTAAATACAAATAAATCAGAGCTGTATCTGCTTCCGTTTCATTTTTTACACTCCCTTCTTTTGGCTCCTTTCTTTGTCTTCCTCATTCCTCCCCTTTTCTCTTTCTAAGGGCTTGTCTACATTAGGAAATTATTTTGAAATAACTAAATTTGAAATAATAACTCGAAATAAAATCAAAATAAACTTAGAAAACAACAAATGGTCTGGTAGCATTTTACAGACTAACAAAACATGTAGATGGTATTATGGCTTTTGTGGGCACAGCCAGTTATCTGAAGAAGTGGGCTGTGCCCACAAAAGCTCATGATCCTATCTACGTGTTTTATTAGTCTATAAAGTGCTACCAGACTATTTGTTGTTTTTTAAGTTTATCCTGCACAGACTAACTCAGCCACCACCTGAAGCATCTGAAAATCAAAATAGTGTGTCCCCACTATGGGGGAGCCTCAAAATTAGTCCGAGACAGGCCCCAATACTGTGGACGCGCTACCTGACGAATTAGAACCCCAGGAAGCACTGGGGAGTAATTACTTTGAATTACTTTGTGGGGTCGTGATTTCAAAACAGCAGCCGCGGAGAGTCCACACTAGATATTTCAAAATAAATATTTCTAAATAAGAGTTGTTCCCCAAGGAAAGCAGGAGTGCAGATTTCGAAACAACCAGTCTGCTATTTTGAAATAACAGGCTTGGTAATGTGGATGCTCTGCTTATTATTTCGAAATAAGGGGGGTTATTTCGAAATAACTCCCTAGTGTAGACCAGGGCTAAATATCCTCTTCCAGCTACATCACTAATACACATGGGACCATGACAAATTCCTCTCAAGAAGCCCACAAAACTATCAGAAGTCTTGACCTTGCAGCGTCCTTGCTTAAAGCTAGGCTAGGCAAGTGGTCTGCTGGAAAGCCATGTATTTTAATGGTAGTATCAGTGCAAGTTGCTGTGTCTGATTTTAAAAGTCTCAAGTCGCGATCTCATTTGCATATTTTCTGCCGATCCGTTTTTGCACGAGGGGTTTTTGCACAAAAACAAGCAGTGTGGACATGTATTTTTTTTGCACAAAAACCCCTTTTTGTGCAAGATCGGCATACCTCCTTTGTTGAGGCATAAGGATCGTGTGTAAAAAGAGGGGTTTGCGCAAAAAGAAAATGTCCACACTGCTTGTTTTGGGCAAAAACCCCTCGTGCAAAAACAGATTGGCAGAAAATATGCAAATGAGCGTGTGAGTTATGCTAATGAGTCCCTCATTAGCATATTTTCTGCCACAAAAACGTAGACGTAGCCTCAGAGGTAGCTGTGTACGTCTTTAAAAACAATAGTCCTGTGGCACCTTAGAGACTATGTTCAGTGTCATGAGCTTTCGGGGACAAAACCCACTTCTTCAGATGAGACGATTTGGTTTTGCCCATGAAAGCTCATGATACTAAATTCTATACATTTGTTAGTCTCTAAGGTGCCATAGAGACTGATTTTGTGCAGGTAATCAGAGTATAAGGCCTGGCCAGCCGCTGGGGCACACAAGGGGAACTTTGCCCATCAAGAATGTTGATGGATATCTTCAGTATTTCACAGACCAATAAATCAACACGATTAAAACTTAACGATGTTCTCCGTTTCCCATTTTTGGCAGTGCCTGTTTGTTGTCCCATACCAGCACTGTCCCGGCTCCGTGGCTTTCTTATAGAGGCTTGTTTTTTATACTGCAAAAAATGATGAGCAAAATTCACGTCCCGTTACATTCCCACTTTAAATCAAAGCGCTCACACGTCATTTATTTAAATTTAATAAGAGTGATTGCATGTGAAATAATTACCCACTGAGTATAAGGAACATATTCCTTGAAGACTAAGCATATCTAGTGTATTACATCGCTGTAAATCCTTCACCGGAATGTTTTAAATAATTCTCTGGTGATTATTGAACTTGCTATAGGTGCCATTAAATATGACTAATTAGATTGCATAGAAGTTACTCTTCTGTGTATTGTTCAGAAGGCCATTAAAGACCAAGCATTTGCTCATATGAGTAACTCTATTGATAGGGTGACCGTACGTCCCTATGCTGAATACTGGACGCCTAGTAAAATTATTCATAGTCAAGTGAGTTTAATAGCAATCAATCTCAAATTATTATCAAGTCGACTGAGCCCCTGTTAAAAAGAAACAGCAGAGTTGGATTCTTTATATTGATTGTCTAATCTTGGAAGGGTGACATATGTACACACCCATGCACCTCTCTCGTACGGACGGTGACTGGCTGACTCAGCCCTTCCTGCCTGGCATTCTCTGATCTCCATGCCTGGCTGGGCCCCCAGGACAACGCCGAAGTTCCAAACGAGGATATGCAAATTCCGTGGGAATATCTTCTTCCGATTGCCCTTTCGAAAGCGAAAGTGTCGGGACGCGGG
>JANRFK010000975.1:20035430-20056788 GCA_030068395.1 Apalone spinifera
CTGTGACACTGTGGGCAACGGCTGGGAGGGGGAAAAGGGTCTGAGGCAGGGAGGGCTACTTACTGGTGTGACAGACAAGATGGCACAGTCCCAGCCCTGCTGGACACTCCCTTGGTGGCGTGGCTGCCCCCAGGGGCCACTCTGCTGGATAGCTCTCCACTCATATGGCTTCCCTCCGAACAACAGCCCCTCCCTTTCCATGTTATGGAAAACAGTCCTTTTCTCAGGGCTTCCAGTTGTCCTGGGGCAACCAAACCCTGACCTGGCTTTAAGTTAGGAAATGAGGAACATTTGGTGGTTCTAGCTATTACCATTTAGGAGGAATTGTTGAACAAACGGGCTCACAGACTGATACTCTAATATATATATATATATATTGTACATACATGTATAATAAAATATATATTAAGATATATTAAAGAGAGAGAGTTTGAGTGTTTACATGGAAGATGCTCCTCATGACAGCACTATAAAACCCTGATACAGATTTGCAGCCTGACATAGTAAACATTAGGGCTAAAGGGTGGTCTGCTCTGAAAAGTGACAATGTGAAAGCAGTCCGTTTTCCGGGCTTGATTCACCAATCCCTTCTCCTAGAGTACCTCGGGAATGACTCCATTAAAGTTAGTGGAGTTACAGTGGGCTAAAACTTGTACAGCAGCAAATCAACACCCTAGGCAAGTTCATTGGTCTGTTCCCACCTCCCAAGGAAAGGACCTAGGCGCTCCTAGCAGAAAACTCCTGTTCTAGCCTCCTGACCTCCATCCTTTGCCAAGTTGGAGAGTGGGGAGAAACAGTCAGGGGCTGGGGAGGCCCTGGGCTCTGTCATTTCCCGGATGGCAGATGGATGCTTGGAGCTATAACCATCAGACACAAATTAGAGCAGCTCTCCCTGCTGCTCTAATGTATGGCAAGAATGAGCACCGGCATTGATCTGGCTTCATTACGAGGGCTTCTGAAATCCCCCCCCCCCCCATTCTCATCTAAAAATCTGGTTCTTGGGGAGTGTCATTTAGAGTAATTTCTGCTGATTATAGGGGAACGGTGTTAATAGGGTACATTTAGACTGCAAGGCTATTTTGGGATATCTTTGGTATCCCAAAATAGCTACCCCGCATTCAAGGAACCCGTCCGCTATTTTGAAATAATTTTCGAAATAACAGACATGCTATTTTGGCATCCCTGTAAACCACATGCCACAAGGAATAAGGGATGTCTCGAAATAATGCTTTATTTTGAAATTTGGCACCATGTAGACGTGCCAAATTTCGAAATAGCCTATTTCAAAATGAAATCAAAATAAGATTCGCAATTTGCATAGCACCAATTGTGTATCTTGTTTCAATTTTAGAGTGCAGTCTAGATGTACCCTAGTTCAGCTCATTGAACTGTAGGATAAGAAGGGATCTTTTGAGGTCATCTAGACCACTCCCCTGTGTCATAGCAGGACTAAGTATTATCTCTAGACCTTCCTAGACAGCTATTTGTCTAACTACTCTTTAAAATCTCCAGTGATGGAGATTCCACAATCTCCCCAGGCAATTTATTCCAGTGTTTAACCACCCTAACAGTTAGGACATTTTTCCTAAAATCCAACCTAAACCTCCCTTGCTGCAATTTAAGCCCATTGCTTCTTGTTCTATTCTCAGAAGTTCGGGAGAACGATTTTTCACCCTCCTCCTTATAACAACTCTTTGCATACTTAAGAATAATTATCATTGCCCCTCTCAGTCTTCTCTTCCCCAGAGTAAACAAACCCAGGGTTTTTTTTCAATCTTCTCTCACAGGTCCTTTTGCTAGACCTTTAATCATATTTGTTACTTTTCTCTGGACCTTCTGTTGTCCGTGCAGAGCCAACACAGCTACTGGAGAATGAGCTGGATTCCATCCTGGCTCATGTATCGTCGACAGATTTGCTAAAGAATTTCCAGTTGCAGAGCCAAACTCTACCTCCCTGTACACTGTGTTGTGCGTCCCTCCCCCACTTTTGGCTCATTGTATCACTGTAATAAAAACACAAGGCTGCAGCTAGACTCCATGTGCTGAAATGTGATCTGCATTTGACTTAGTATCATATTAATGTCAAGCGTTGTGCCTATCTGCATAGCCACAAAAGAGATCAGATTCCAACTGTTTTCCGCTCTGGCTGAATCAAGCTATGTCTGAGGCTGGGAGGAACCTTGACAGCTTCAAAAATCTATATGATAAAGCCATATACAATATTGTAGATCTGGCACACAGAGTCCTCTCCAGAGGTTTCACCACTACCCCTGCACCATCTCATCTCCCATTGGTGGTGGTGATATTAGGCAAATAGGCTAAACTATCATATAATTATAACCATGACACAGGTCGAACAGGAGTGTCCCTAGACGAGCTGCCAGCAACTGGTGCCCTAGGCAAAACACGCAATCGGTGCGTGATGGGTGCGCGATCAGCGCCCCCGCCTCCCAAGCCGTCAACGGCAGTTTATCTTGGCACCCTAGGCGATCGCCTAAGTTGCCTGTATTGACGTGCCGCCACTGAGGTCGAACCTCTCTAGTCCAGAACTCTCTGGTCCGGAAACGTCTATTGTCCAGCATGATATGAGCTAGCTGGATGTCCACTTTTCATGGGTGTGGCCAAGTTTCCTGTGGTCCCATAAAGTTTGTTTACAGCCACCAGTCCTGGCTCTCGGTGTTCTGGGCTGTTATTTAGCTCTAATTGACCCCAAAATGTCTTCTAAGAACCCAGTAAGCAGTGGAAGTGCTGGTGATGAGGCTAGACAATATCGACCTCCCGTGGTTTGGCAAATTCTTTGGTTCAGCACCAGACAGGTTCTGAAGGTGCCGGACTAGAAAGGTTCAACCTGTATTATGAAAATAGGCTAAACCTACTAGATTGATGACCAGGAACTCAGGATCATTAATGGAACCTTTCATCAGCTGGGTCCAACATTAAAATCCATAAGAACATAAGAAGGGCCATACTGGGTCAGACCAATGGTCCATCTAGCTCCGTGTCCTGTCTGCCCACAGTGGCCAGTACCAGATGCCCCAGAGGGAGGGAACACAACAGGTAATCCTCATGTGATCCCTCCCCTGTAGCCCATTTCCAGACAAACAGGCAGGGGACACCATTCCTACCCATCCTGGCTAATAGCCATTGATGGACCTAACCTCCATGAATCTATCTAGCTCTTTTTTGAACCCTGTTCAAGTCCTGGCCTTCACCGCATCCTCTGGCAAGGAGTTCCACAGGTTGACTGGCTAACTAAAATCCAGCCTCTGTTGATCACTCTAAAGGGACCCCTCTAGCTCAGGATTGAGGCACCTGTGTGCAATAAATATATGTGTGTTTTGGGAAGCTTATGCTACTCTGCACCTACATTACAATGCCACAAAGGCCTTGTCTATGCTCTCGTGGGCCATCAACCTAAGTTACACAACTTCAGCTCAGCTACATGAATAATGTAACTGAAGTTGACATTCTTAGATCTGCTTACCATGGTATCTTCACTGCAGTAAGTTAAGAGTTGATGCTCTCTCGTTGACTCCACCTGCTCTTCTCATTTTGGTGGAGTACCAGAGTCACCAGGAGAGCATTCGGGGGTTGATTTATCACATCTATACTAGACATGATAAATCGACTCCTGATGGATTGATCGCTGCCTGCTACATGCCCGAAAAAGACACGGACATGTGCTTGCTGGTTAGGGAGTGAGCTGTACCTTTCAGCTGAATGGGACTCATTTTTAAATCGTTATTGGGATCCTGGGCACATACTAGTCCTAGGACTGCCAAGTTTTCAGGGTGCTTTTGGGTGCTTTTGACACTTCAAATTAATATAGTCCAAGGTCTGGTCCAAAGTGATTTCCTTTTCTCCCCTTTCATTCTTGTATGTTACATTTAACTCTTAAGTTTTAAACTGAAATGTGTTTTTGCTGAAATATTTTCCCAGTTGTCCATACACACATGCAGCTCTTTCATTTTAGGTTTGCTTATGGACACTCGGCTGGGGGAGGTGGCTTGGTATTTTTGTAGGGGTGCTTTTAAACAAATAGCTGGGCACACTGGTTTGTTAGACTTTTGGGCTTGGAAGAATTTGATTTTCTGTTTTAAGCTTTTTTAAAATCAATTGAAATTTTCAGTTGCAGAAAATTGTGAAGGGGGCGGGCTATAGATGGGTCAGTCCGTAATGATTTAATAGTCATTAAGATTTAAAATAGTACAACAGACAGACCACAGTTCATCAATATCACCTGTCAAAATACACAAAGTAAATCAAACTCCAATATGTCTCAAGTAGCGTTTTTCTTATTTTGATTATTTGTAAATTTTTTCATCATCTATGGTAATCTTTTTCCATTCCATTTTTCCATGTTGTGTGTATGGGGAAAGTCACAATGCTCCACATTTACCAAAAAATCTCTGATCGTCCCTAGCCTCATTATAAATTTGCTCAAGAGCACTAAAGTGTCACATGCTGGCTTGTAGGGATGGTCTAGACACTATTTGGTCTTGCCGTGAGCGCAGGGGACTGGACTCGATGACCTCTCGAGGTCCCTTCCAGTCCTAGTACTCTATGATTCTATGATTATTGTAGGGTTGCTTAAGAGCACTGAGCTGTGCATATTGGTTTGTTTACATAGGGTTGTATATGAATGCAGGCCATTCATTATTGTCCTTTTACAATAGAAAAAAGAGTATTATATCTTTGGGGGGAAATGCATATAATAAACCCAATGTCCCTATAAGATAAGATGCTGAAGACAATCAGAAAAATATTGGAAAGAATGACTCTTTGAAGGCAAATAAGGTAAAAGTCTGGGTTTAGGGGTGTATATCGGGTATAGCATCATTATTATAGTACTATTTGCTGTGGAATGGCTAATATCAACATTCCCGGAGCACAATTAGTGCCTTGCATTTTAATCCATGTGTAAACAAATGAAAGTGCTTGGGGAACAATTCTTTATTTCTAAATGTATCTTGATAATTGGATTAGTACAAATTAAAACCATAATCATTTCCAACTTCCCCACATCTGCAGCTTCACCACCCAGTTCCGATGCGTAGCATAACGAGGGGATGTTTTAACTAGAATCATTAGGAGCATCCAAGGTAATTAATTTGGGAGATCACGGCAGCCTCCCATTAGGGACAGGCCATCGTGAGAAGGTTATGTTCAGAAAATGAAAATGATGAGGCTGCATTAAGTGCTTCTGGTGGCAAAGAATGGTAGCAAACTCTGGCTCCAATCTTTCTAAATGAGTCTCAGGAAGCCCTGTTAAATATGGAGCCAATTCAAAATGATAAACTCAACCAGCTGGAAGCTTTTTCCCAATCAGGAAGGTCTGCTTTCGAAATCCTCCCTAGTTTAGCCAAAACCGCCCATTGGCTTTGGATCAGAACTGTGCAATATGTTTGCGGCCAAGCAAGTCACTGAAGGATTCAGTTGAATTTTATTTAAAATAATCGGTGAGTTGCAAAAGCTTCACTATTTTATGTTCTTCTCCTTCTTCCTCCACTTTCTGGTCAAAGCACCCTATAGCCTTCTCACTGCATATATTCCTGTTGTGGTCAATTAAATCAAACACATTTGGAAGTCAGTTGGACATAGAGCCCCCTGCTGCTCAACTCACTAATACAAAATCTCTTTGGTGTCACAATATATGAAATTTCTGTTCTACTTAAAATAGAAAATATTTATTTAAAAGAAAAAAAAAACTATTGGCACAGACACACACGGCTTTCCACATAGCTTTGAGTTCCTGCTTTGTCTCCCATTTTTACCAGGGACCACAACTCATCTCCAACTGCATACAGTCCACAGTGACTTCTGTCAGCTAAATAAAATTCTTTGTAAGTACACACATTACAGTGGGTATGCCACTGGGAGTATTTCTGGGGGGCAACATGAGCAGGATTTGACCACCAGCTTGCTGAAAGTTTTACAACCTTGTGAAGGAACCTGGCTCAGTTTTGAACAAAACCTTGGATTGACTTTAGAATAAACAACCAACTAACCAGCTGGAAGCAAATCTGTGCCCACCATGGAACATGCCAAGATTTTTTCTTCATTGAAACCTAAAATCATTAGGTTGGATTCAAGCCCCACACAGATAGAATCCAAATAAACTGTTCAGATAAACTCCAGGAGCAGTTGGAGCATCAACTTCTGCAGGGATCAAACCAATATATTCCTTATAAGTTAAGAAAATTCATCCCTGCGATTTTATCTTGGAAAAACACCCTCCCCTCCAACCCCAGTTTATATAACATACATTCAAGTTCATTAGGATCTGCACTTGGGACTGATCCAAAGCCCACTGAATTCAATGGCAGTCTTTCTCCTGGCGTAGGATAAGGCCCTTGTTGCATAAGGAAGGCCAGCTGCCGGTAAATTACAGCCACCTGGGAAAAGGTGCACCCAGATCCCATCTATTCAACTGTGGCTGATGGCTCCATCTTCACCAGGCTGCAGGAAATGAAGATTGGCAGGCTATTGGATGTCTTCATTCACCGCCGATTTCCTCTCTTTGTGGTGGTGTGCCAGTGAGCAGTCCTAGATAACCCTGGGCACCTTGTCAGTTTCATTTACCATTAGCCTCACCTGCTAGAGCTGAGTGTGAGGTGCCAATCCTGAAAATTGACATAGAATGGAACTCACCATAAAGCCCACGAGTACACTGAAATACAGATAAAACTTACCGAATCGCTGCTCGTTGGGCAGAGGAGGGAATAAGCCTGCGTTTACCTGCGCATGGTCCCAGACATGCAATATGATGTAATGAGGTTCTTATTCTGACGGTAATTTATCGAAAATAAGTTCCATAAATAAATACAAATCGGAAAATCAGTTATCTGCCTTGGTAGTTAAACAGTAATGCTGCCGTAGCCTTAGCTGCTGACCCCATACTGCTTTACCAAATACAAGTTGAATCCCTAGTCCAGCAGCCTAGGGACCTGACTGGAGCTGAACCAGAGAATCTGCCGGATCACGGGAGGTCACTATTGCCTAGCAGCATTACCAATACTTCCACTGCTTCCTGGGCTCTTCGAAGACATGTAGGAGTCAATTGGAGCTAAATAACAGCACAGAACACTGCGAGCCAGGACTGGTGGCTGTAAACAACTGTATGGGACCATGGGAAACTTGGCTGCACCCATGATAAGTGGATATTCGGCTAACTAAAATCATGCCGGACTATGGATGTTGCCGGACTAGAGAGGTTCAACCTGTGCAAACAAGGTGAAGGGCAGGAAGGTGAATAATCTTAGGAAAAGGGTTGTGGAATCTTTGGTACAGAATGAAGCTTGTTTTTCGAATGTGTCAACCACCTCTCCATGAAAAACATGGAGCGTGACGTTTTCAATCTAATTCATGCGCAGAGTAAGCACCATTCCATTTTCTTATTTGGATTGTAAATGCAAAAATGTCCCCCAACACCTACTCCCGGTATTTATAGCACCTCATGAATTAATTTTAAAACCACACTCCAGTTGCTTCGACCCCGAACTGCCTGTTCTTCAAAATGACAGGCAAATGAACCACCACAAACTGGGTTGTTGTTTTTTTAGCTCGTTGGATATTGGCATGAATTCATGGCCATTTAAACTCACGACTGAGCTGTGAGTACCGCCGTGAAGGTGTGATAATTCTACACGTTAATTATGCACAGAACTACAGGCGACATTTTGAAAATCAGGCCCCCCTGGTATTTGACACTGGGTATTTGACTTTGCAGGAATGGTTTCACCCCAGAGAGAGCACCGCTGTATAAAGGGCCCCAATCTGTGATTACCTGAAATTAAGCACCAGAACTTTTATCCGGACACTGAGATCTGGCTTCAGATGGCAAACTTTAAGCCCTTGCTTTTAAATAGAAAACAACCCCTGTATTTGTAAAGTGCTTTCAGTTCACGATAAGTCTTTATGGAACCAGCAGCTGACAGAGGTTTGAGAGGGAGTTTTGCAGGTGTAAGAACTATAAGATCAAGACTTGTAAGCAGCATTCCACGATGTGGAAAGGTGTTCTTTGTGGAATTACTGGACAGTTTAGCCGGTGTGGCTCGGGTCGTTAACTCAATGAATGTTTGTTTCATTTGAATCATTGCTCTGGGGAGGAGGGGTTCAGGGTGCAGGCGGCCCTGGGGGCAGAGGACAACCCCACCCGCTCTCACTGCAGCAGCTTGGGGCCAGGTGAGACACACCTCGCCACAGCTGCTGCAGCCCCAGCAGAGGGGTGCATGTCCCCCAGCCGGGGCAGGTCCAGGTTTCATCTGCCCCTTGTGCTCCCCAGCCACAGTGAGGAATGGAGCACACTGGACACTTTCCCCTCGCTCCAGCCAGCAATGTTCCTGGATGAATGGAGGGGGGTGTGGAGCTGCAGTACCCACGTTGTCTATAAAGGGTGCCTAGGAGTTGGGAGGCTCTTGCTGGGGCAATTCCAGATGGGGGTTGCCTCCAGCCTCCCCCCTCAACTGCCTGGTGATTCTGTCTCTTTTCTATATGGTTTTGTGCATTCTCATACGCCAGGGTCGCCAACCCACAGAAATTTCCTTTACGGACAAAATGGGAAAATTGTACGGACACATTTTTTTACGGACATAATTTTTATACTATGTTAAGATGGCATAAATGGCCAAAAGTGAAAAGTAATTGTTGTCATTCAGACATCACAAGAACAATATGCCATTTAACTCACTTTAATTTAGTTAGTCACGGTCCTGGAAGTTTTCCATTTTGTGACTGTACAGCCAAACACTGACGCTGTTAACCATAGCTGCAGTAATAAACAACTAAAACGTCCAATTTCCGCTGCTCTGCAGTACAATGGCTGAAGCAGCACAGAAGAAATGTAATTGCTATAGAATAATTGCTGTTTTTTGAAATGTTATTGCACTTTTAGAAATTTACGGACACCTACATTTTTTACGGACTTTACGGACATGTCCAATTTCAGCTAATTTTGTATGGCCTGTCCGTAAATTTACTGATGGTTGGCAACCCTGCCATACGTAGTTGGAGCTCCCTCTCTGCTCCCCGCACAACCACCTTGCTTTAAGTTATGATAAGAGGATGCTCTCTACCAAATCTGGTGGTCCTCGCTCTTCCCGTTTAGCTGGCCTTCTTGTAGTGAGTCCTCATACTAATTGGGGGGGACGGGACTTCAGACTCTTCCCCCCCACTCCCCACCACACCCTGACCTTGCTTTGAGTTATGAAAAGAGGGAGAGGCGTAGCAAATCTAGCGGTCCTCGCTGTGACCGGTTAGAAGGAGCTTTTGAGCAAACAGCCGGATGTTCAGACGGAGTCGCTCGCTTGCTCACAGACAAGCAAACTCTATGTCTACACTTGCACCCTCTTTCGAGAGAGGGATGCAAATGAAGACATTCGAAATAGCAAATGAAGCCGGGATTTAACTATCCCGTGCTTCATTTGCATATTCATGTTATGGCGCTATTTCGAAATGGCGCTATTTCGAAATAACAGCCACTGTTAAGATGTGGTTATTTCGAGAGAAAACCTTTCTCTCGAAATAACCCTTATTCCTCATACAATGAGGGTTACCAGTTATTTCGAGAGAAGGGTTTTCTCTCAAAAAACCCGCGTCTTAACAGCATCTGTTATTTCAAAATAGCGCCATAACATGAATATGCAAATGAAGCGTGGGATATTTAAATCCCGGCCTCATTTGCAATTTCAAATGTCTTCACCCTCAAAAGAGGGTGCAAGGGGAGACATATCACGTCCATGGTGGCCGCCACTAAGTTAATCTTTTTCAGCGTGTATTGCTGGCCCACCGGGTGCCATGTCGGATGGTTGTATTTAAAAAAACGGGTCAAAATTCATGTGACTGGACTAGGAGTCACACTTTCAAAAGCAATTTAGGAGCCACCTAAGTCTCCTGTTATCTTGCCTCAGGAACCTCTGCTCACTATTTTCACGTATCCAGTTCACCAGGACCGGAACTGTCTCTTCCTTTGTGTTTGTACAGCATCTAGCACAATGAAGCCCTTGTACTGATTTAGTCCTTTCAGGGTGCCATATTTTAGTTGGTATCAATAGGCGCTTGATCTTTTGCCTCTTGGCTACACTAGCAGCAGGGAAAAGTCTTTATTGTGGGTTACGAGACTATGGGTCGGATGCTCCTAAAATATATATTAGTTTTACCCCATTGCAGGGTGATTCTGCCGTCCATGGATTCCCTCCTGATTTGCACCAGTCTAAGCGAAGAGAACTGGGGCTGTGTGGATGCCTGTTTTAATGAGCACTCGCCAGAGGTGTTATTGTAATAGGTTAAGGACGACGGTCACCATCTGAAAAACAGAAGCGATTTCTGAATTAATTTAGACACCCTGTTACCTTGTGTACCAGCTGGAGATGGCAAGCATGATCTTATCTGTGAACAGTCCTAGGGTCCCACGGGGACACTTAGCACTTTATAAACCTGTCAGGACCCTACAGCTGATGACCATGCGGCTTTGCCGCCCAGCCCTTTCTGTGAGGTTAGGATACGCACACGCCCACTAAAAATCAGCCTTCGTGGGTTTTGCAAGTGAGGGGACGTTTGTTTTGTGCTGCGATTTCATTTGGGACCAAGGGAAACTAGCATGGGCCGCGTGATTTATTTTAAAGCATCCAAGCTGCTGCAAACTGTAATGCTTTGGAAACATAATTGATATGCATGGGAACCAGAATTGTCTCTAGACCCATCTGCGTTTTTCCCTACCCAAAACATTCAGTGTATTTACAAGGCCTTTTCCGAAAATACGCGCAAATCCTGTGGCAATCAGAGAATTTCTAGTGGTCAGTTTGTCTTTCATTCTCAAAATACATTACTTTGCAGATTTTTTTTGTTTGTTTGTTTGTTTGTTTTTGCCTACCCACATACATCTGATATGCTAATTTATTTTCATGACTCTTATGGGGCGCTTCACAAAGTATTTTAACGTAAATTATGCGGATGCTTCATATATTAGAACCAGTGCTCCCTATAAGCTGGCTATTTATGTGGCTGCTAAAGTGAACTTCAGATGCTGCCCAGCTGATTAGCAGCGTGCCCACGGCGTGATTTTGTCTACGGGTGGTGCACATGCCTCAGTGCACATACAAATTATTCCACACATGGATGGGAAAAAATAAAAGTTGAGAGGGAACGCTGATTAGAACGGCTGTGGTACAAACACCTCCGAGAACCTACAGGGCAGTGCACGCAGACTGCAAACGGCAATGACGTTTTCTGTGATTTTTTGACGACCGACTGTAGGAGACTGTGTTTGGAGGGTGCCTTGCACAACGGAGTCTGTAACTGGGACACCTCAGCCCTGCTGCAGTACAGACCATAAAATGAGAATAAATTTGCCCAGCATGAAGCACGATAGTGGGAAGAAGAGCAACAATTATAGCGCAATAAATGATTAAAGTCAATAATAATAAACACCCAAGGGGTGTGCAACAAATAAGACATTCGACGGAGGTTGTATAACCGAAATACGTTTGTAGCCACCGGACTGTTCTCTCTCTCTCTAGGTTGACACACCTCAGGTAATATCTATACGTCATATTATGCCATTGATCTTTTTAAACTGAACCCCTCATGGAAATCAATGATCTGGCCCATTACGCTTGTTTCAGACCTAGCTGGGGCCTATTTGTTGTTGGGGTTTTTCCGACCCACTCGCTGCTGGGTTTCTTGCCACATGGCAATTCTCTCAACCCAACAAGTCACCATCTGATTAAATCTCTGCCGTTTGGGGCCCCTGGGGATTAGAACATGACTGCAGCAGGTCTCAGCCATTCTCTGCAGCCCAGCATGTTGCTGCTTCATTAAGCACCAAATTGTTACATTAATTCTAACTGCTCTGTAGAGATGTAACTGTCAGGAATGATTTACTCCCTCCCAGCTGACTCGGAGACTTTTACAAGCTTTTCAGTAAGAGCTGGAAGAGAGTATGGTATGGGCAGGTGTGGTCATTTGTATTAGTGTATTGAGTCTGGTGACAGCAGCAAGTGGCTTTAACCTCCCCTTAGAGATGGGGAACTCTCTAGTCCCCAGGGGAAAAATAATAACTGCTTAGCCAGAAGTTTATCTATGTTGTGGGCGCCGTATTACAAGCCACTATAAGCTGCCGGTTAAAATTCAGAGTGCTTTCTATAACGCTGGGTGAATTGTCCCTCTTGAATTTCACATGATCTCACCATCTTCGCTGGGGGAGGCAAAATCCTTTTTTGCTAACGCTGCACGGGGAGGAGAATCCATTTAATTGAAGTGTGAGGATGCATCCCTGACGAGCCATGATTAAGAGAGCAATTTGTTAGTTCACACATGTATTTTCTCCAAAATGTATTTTAGTTGGTCACCACTGCCAAGTGAAGCTTTAGACTAGAGAGCCCAGAGATTTTAATGCCACAAACACATCACATTGTTCCACCCACCAGAGAGGACAAAAAATTGCCAGATCCCCTGTCTCTATTATTATAAGATTTACCCTCACTAGAAAACCCATTCTTTTCAAAACAAGTAGTTAATGTAAAGCCTTTGTTTTCATATTCCTGCTGTATGCCACCATCAGAATCATTCCTATACAAGTGCCAAGCCTGGCTAATATGGTCTTTATTTTTCTACTCCTTTGAAAGTGGCTCCATTTTAAAAAGAAAATGGAAACAAGAATGTTAATAAACCATCTAAAATACCTTCCTGGTTAGAATCCAATAACAGGGCCATTAAAATAACAAGTTTGGTGAGGAATGCATGGTTCCATTTCTTAAATGAACTATTGCTACGTGGGACGCAATACATATTTGTATACTATTTCTACAGAAGCATGTGTGTGTAATATGTACCCAGCTGTACATGTGTGCTATGTATAAGAGCTAAATTTGGCTCTTATAAAATACTTTTCACCCATAGATTGCAAAGTGCTGATTAGCATAGGTCAGTGAGAGAGAGAGAGAGAAAGAGAGAGAGCTCTTCCTGTACCCTAATCCACTGCCTTATTAGCCAGGTCCCCGCCCTTGTTTATGTATCTATAGACACACACTTAATATGCAGGCTAAAATTTTGTTTTCCCAACAGGCAATGCAATCCCATCCAAGTCAATGTCCATGCAGGTAAGGAAGAGGAGGACTGAATGATAGAGTGGAGATCCACAGAGTTTACAGCCGCTCCCCAAGTTACGACCACCTCCACTTACGACCATCCGCACTTACGACCAAAGTGGTCGTAAATGCGGATCCAAGTTACGAACGGCGATCCGCGCTTACGAACAGCGCGGTCGCCATGTTACTCTATGGGATCTGAGTTACGAACACTTCCAGTTACGGACCAAGTGTTGGTCCGTAACTTGTTCATAACTCGGGGAGCGGCTGTACGTACATATTAAAATCAAGGCCCTCCTTTGACTGATTAAAAACAAATATAAGCTAAAAAATAAAGGAATTTAAAACATTATCAATAATGACGAATACCTATTTATTTGGAGATCAATGTATTCTGCGTATAATGCATGCACGCATATGTACACACATAGGTCTGTAGGCACATTAAAATTATTTAGCAGAGAGGATGTGTGGTCCAGTGTAGGAATACATAGGCCCTTACTTCCACCTCTCTCTATAATATTAATATGCACAAAACTATGCATGTGCAGGCCTGCTCCATGCAGAATACATTCATCTCCAGAATGTGGGGATTAAAATCCAAAATATAAAATCCCAGTCTTGTGCTGTTTGCTCAAACCAACCTTCCATGGACGCTTCTCTTGCTGGCGGTGGGTTTGAAAGTGGTGGGTTTGAAAGTGGCTGGGCCCTCTGAACAAAATCCCTGTGCCCGTGGCCAACGTAGTGCCTAGCCAGGGCAATGGAAGATATTCTCCTTTTGCAGGCCACAGAGTGCCTGAAGTGCTGATATGGGAGGGCTTCTTTAGCCTTGCGGTTGAAGTAGCCCCCCCAACGCTGGATGGAAGGTCACAGCAGCCATGGAATGGCTCTCTGCCTGCAGTCTGACCCATGCAGTGCACTTCCTGCGGAGTTTCCCAAATTCTGCCTCCTCTTGCCCCTTGGAATGGTGCCCTCCATGTTCATAGGGTGCAGGAGAGAACAGGGTGTATTCCTATTCCAACCCCATAAAAGCTGGACATCCAGCCCTTAGAAAGGAATGTGGCTATTCAGGGTAAACCCAGGATTCTATCCATGCCAGCTGATAAGCTCTGGAGTTCACCTAGGGTGCATCTACACGGCCCCCGTAGCTTGTACGCAAATCGCGTAGCTTATTTCCAGGGTATTTTGAAACAGAGCGCTCTTCCGAAACAGCCCTTAATCCTCACGGAACGAGGTTTACGGGGACGTCGGACGAGCGAGCCCGTTATTCCAAGACACGGATTAGCTGTTTCGGGATGCCGGAAGTATCCCAACATAGCGCCGCTGTCTAGACGCGCCCCTAGAGATCTGTATTGTGTGAGCTGACACCACCCCCTTGCCTGGAATAATTTGTACCGCAGGGGTGTTGAGATCCAAAACCCCTGGCTATGATGGAAATCACTTTAAGGCAGGGGGTGCAGCAGCCTCCCCACCTCTCTAGTTCCAGCACCGATGCCCTGGCCTATTATTTCCCCTCGCTCATTCGGTCCAAAATCTGGACGTCCACATGGAACTAACTGCTTGTGCTGTTTGTTTCCATTTGCTTGGGTTGTCAAGATTTGCCTTCCTTAGAAACTGCCTGATGGGAGATTTGGGGGCAGGAGCAGGGAGGAGATTAGCAGCATGCCTGACACATCCGCCACGAGCTTTCTTCAGTCGTTTTCCACGCGCATCGGGTTACCCACCTGCTCCATGGAGCTGCCGTTCCAGCCCTTTCAGCTGGAATAAACAGATGACAGGCCTGAGCTGACTCTGTTTAGGAACTAAGCAGAAAATGTTTAACTACAAGACACAAGTGCATTTCCCCCATGGGGCCTGGAGAAGATGATGTGATTTTAAATTGCGAAGGAGGGGGGCAGATTTTGAAGAAAGGAGTGGGAAATGGGGACCCACTCCTGCCTTTTTACACACCCAGAACTCCCAGCGAAGGCCGGGATGGACAGGAAGCGCAGGCTAAGGCCACGAAGGTGAGATATTTTTAAAAGTCAGAGATAAGGTTTTCCCCCCCCCTTGAAAATCCTTCCTATCTCCTGGTCGACAGATTCCCTCCAAAGTTAACGGGAAAACTCAGGCACACGGTAGTATTTGCTGATAGTAGCTTGGTTATTAGAGCTGGCTCTGAATTCTGGAGCTGGTCAAAATTTTCAACAACCGTTTCGCCTCGCGCTGGCTTCCTAAACATTTCATTATTGATACAAAATGGACCCGTGCCAACAGGAGACATCGGACGGATCCCTCGATAGCTACAGCCCTCTTGATCCAGGGCAGAGACTGGAAGCTGAGTCGCCTGTATCCCACATTTAGGCCGGAGCTCCCAAGCTTTCTGCTCTCTTGGGAGACTGTGAGTGGGTGGCTGGTGGGGTTTTTTTTCATAAAAAATAAAGGTCTTGTTTCCTGCCACATTCAAATGAAAACCAGCTTTGAAAGCTTGAGCTTGAAATGTTTCGTGAGGACTGGAATTGTTGTTTCCTGTCCGGTCCAGCTGTGGAAATAAAACCCTTACAGAGTTGAAATGCTACAAGAAATACCTGAAATATTCGCAATTTCTATCCATCTTTTTTAGGGTGGCTGGAGGAGTCTACTTTACACCATCTAGCCTGCTTAGCGCGTCATTCTATTCCCAGCACCAGATTTTGCGTGAGGACTGAAGTCTAGCTTGAAGGCCTCGTTTGACTAAGGGTTTCAGTAGAGCTATGCCTGTTTATGCCAGCAATGAATTAGGCCCAGTGTCTGAGACCAGGTCTATACTACAATGGAAGGTGAAATTAACATATGCAATTCCAGCCATGTTCATTGTGTAGCTGGACTTGACGTACCTTCATTCGAGTTTCTGTGCCATCTCCGCGGCGGGAGATCAACAGGAGCAAACACTCCTGTCAGCATCCCTTCCTCCTCACAAGAGCAGGAGTCCTGCACAGGGGCAGGGGCGCCCTCTGAATTCAATTTAGTGAGTCTTAGCTAGACTCGCTAAATCAAACTCTGAAAGATCGGTCGCGGCAGCGTCGATCTTCGGCAGAGTGAAGACGTGGCCTTAGTCACGAAGTGATCAGCCGTAGTCTAGAGTAGGCCTAGAGTGCCGAGCATACAGCACTTGCTGACGTCCATCTTTGCAGCACCTCTAAACAGCGAGTCTTATTTATTTGCCTACCTACAGGCGTGGATGCTTTAACTTAGGCATTTGAGGCTGAACACTTTGGGGGACATTGTCACTGGCACAAAGGGCAGCTAGGAAAGTTCTCGCAGACTTTTGGTGGGAGACGGGCCGCAAATCCCATTTTACCCTTTGAAAATCCCCCCCCTTTCAGCCTTAAATCTTTATTTAGAAACCTAAATAAAAGATGCCTTAATCTGCATTGCGGTGCCTATTTGTATCTACATATGAGAACTGTGGCCTAGAGGAGGAGTAAACAGGTTAATTCTCATTCTCTGTTTTTACAGTTCACTCCATCAAACATCCTGCTGCCACTTTTGTCGTTTATTGTATGGACTTGGCAATCTCAAGATGCAGAATGTGTTGCCACAGACTAACTAGAAATCACAAACCCTCTGCAGGACTGGGTCTTTCTTCCCCCATCTCGGGGGCTAAGACACAACCCTAGGTCATCAACGATAGCTGTCAGTCATCCGTACTAAGCAATCATTTCACAATTTCAGTTATAAACAGTTACCAAAGAGACTATCATTTTTAGCCTCAGTTCAGCAAAGCACATTTGAAATGAATCGGCCTTCTTGAAGTCTGGTGCTTTGTTGAATGAGGACCTCACGTCTTCAGGGACTTTTAAAAAATTTATTTTAAAGAAATTAACCCCAATGGGTGCTTTTTGTGTGAATTTATTTAAACTGTAGCTGACAAATTTATTTGAAGTCATAAAGTATTTGATCATCAGAGACAGAGAGAGAGAGAGAATATAAATAAGACATTGGACATACACAATCTACAATTAATTCGATATTCAATTTTACAGATAACAGTATACATATGGTTTTGCCTTTCTTCACAATCAGCTTTCACTATATCGGCTGTTGAAATACACAAATGCATAGAATGGAGAAAGTGTCGTGGGAGTGAACATAAGAATGCTCATTAGGTTGCCCTTCCAACAACATACGAAGAACAAATGTAGCTAAACCGCGCCTAACAAAACGTTGAGAAAGTATTTGGCAACAAGACATTAGGTGCAACTTTGAAAAGCGTTGCAATAAAGTTGTCACAGAGGAATCAGTAAAGAAAAACATTCGTTTAACAATGCAGAATGACCAGTATTCTTGGGCTTTCTTGACCCTGTTGAAAAACAGTGGCTATTTGATAATAAATACATCTATTCACAGTTAGATGCTTATGTGGAAAGAATAAAGCTAGCAATCTACAAATTTTAAAAGGTGGATAGCAAAGTTAACATAGGGCCCTCATAGTACAAATGAAAATACGATTATTAATAAATCATTGGCATGTTAAAAACCATTTAAATTTAGAAAAGCTAATATTAATTCAAAAATAAAACAAAAAAGTCTTACTATGTCACTGCTTTTTTTTTTTAACCTGTTGGAAGAACAGAGAAATAGGTATGTGGTTTGCCACCGAGAATTTGTGAAGAGATCATTCCTTGTTCACGTTTCTCCTGTAGAAATATAGACATTCCTGCTTCTTTTGCAATGGATGAGATCTTCATTTTTAAAAACGCTTGAAGGGGTAGATAAGGGAGGAAGCGAGTTCTTCCTTTGGAGAATGAACTGACAACAGAAAACAAACCATGTTCACAGCTCTGTAAAGCACAAGTCTTGGTGTTTGGTAGCGTTCTATAAAGACACAATGAGCAGTTGCACTTGGACTTTTCTTAAGCCAGTCGTTCTGACCCAAGTCCTTGGTCAATTGCCTTTTGCTAACCCACAGCTGGCCTCCCTCTTGAGCACGTTTGCCTTTCTTTCGCCACGTAGCTATCTTACTTTCTCCTCGGAAGTCATTTTTGCCCCGTATTTTATTCTCAACAGTATGTAATGCTTAATAGCCTGAAGTTTTTCCCCCGCATTGTGGCGGGTCTTGTATCAAAACTGGGCATGATCGACTTCATCTAGCCAAGAGGCAGGGCTGGCAGGGAAGTCTGGATAGCCTCCACTGCTCCCAGTGGAGAGATCAGAACTGGGTCCGTTCCCACCCAAAACTCTCATTGGCTGGGGCACGCCTTGTCCACCTTGAACTATGATGCCCAAACCATTGTCTGGATAAACCAAGCTTGAGATTAAAGGCTGGTGGGCTGGCAATGCCTGTAGAGAAGCTGGTGACTGGGGTATCCCGTAGGGGCTGTTGGAGCGGAGGTCGTGGTACTGGTCCTGGGCGGGGATGCCACTGTGTTCTAAAGAGAAGCTCCCGTTGGTCCCAGCTTGCCTCCCCAATGCGGGAGAAGCCTCATTGAGGTTGCTGTAAATCCCATTGGAATGACTCATTTCTGACATAGACGGCTCATCTGAAAGGGAAACGGGTTTATTTTACTGGGAAAGCAAACTACAGTAAAACCTGTGTTATCCGGCACGCTCTGGGATTAGGGCGTTCCGGTTATCTAAAAATTCCGGTTATCTGAGGGTTCCATCGACCTCGGAAAAACCAATGGACAGTAAGAGTGAAGCTCAAGTTTGTAATATTGGTAGTTTTGTAGTGTGAGGCAGTGGGTCTCACATTTCTATTTTGAGTTAAAGATGATTAGTACTTCTTACATAAAAAATTGTTAAGCCAATTGTGGTAAACCAAGACAGGCCTGTGTGCCTGAAGATGTGACAGTATTGTGGCTGGGGGCAATGCTGGTTAACAAAGTTTTCTGATTAACAGAGTGCCGGATAACAAAGGTTTCACTGTAGTTGGGAACAATCTGATCAGAAAGCTTGAATCGTAGGTAGGTAGGTAGATAGATAGATAGATAGATATTTCATATTTTTGCACAGCTTATTTACACTAAGTTGTCTTGTCACTTTCTAATTCCTTATTAAAACCATTTTCTATCTAGTGTTGGATCTCAGTCCAGGTCCTTGGGATTTTTTTTTATCACAGAGTTTGATTCACTTGGGCTTTTAAAACCATGTATGTAATGCAGCTTCTAAGGACTTTTAAATCCATGTATGTAATGCAGCTTCTAAGGACTTTTAAAACCATGTACGTAATGCAGCTTCTAAGGACTTTTAAAACCATGTATGTAATGCAGCTTCTAAGGACTTTTAAAACCATGTACATAATGCAGCTTCTAAGGACTTTTAAAACCATGTATGTAATGCAGCTTCTAAGAAATTACCTTAAAAATAATTTAAGGAAGAAGAAAGTCTAGACTCTTGAGATCTGCCCAAGGCTACTTCTACACTGCAACGCTATTTCAGGATACCGGAGTATTCTGAAATAGCTACCCTGTGTCTTAACAGCAAGCCTGTTATTTTGGACGTGCTATTCTGACATCTCTGTAAACCTCATTCCACAAGGAGTAAGGGACATTTCAGAATAGCAGGTTAGTTTGAAATTTGGTGCTGTGTAGACAGCGCTAAAGTACAAACTAAGCTATTTTGAAATAGCATCGAAATAAGATACACAATTTTTGTAGCTCAAATTGCGTCTCCTATTTCAAACTACAGTGCAGTGTAAATGTAGCCTAAGGTACCACAGGACAACCCATTGTTTTTAAGATGACAAGGTGACATTTCTCCTCAAAAGACGCGTGAAATCCTATGAGAGCAACATCCCAAAACAAGGTGAAATAAAAATACCCCCATAATTATTCAGTGGAATAATCCTCTCTACCCCCAAAAACTGTTGAAATAAAAACACTTCCAGAACATCTCATGGGATATGAACACCCCAGAAACAAGTCAATGGGTTGAAGAGTGAATGTTTGAATAAACATTCTGATCAGTCATTCTGGACTTTTTAGCTTTTAAATCTTTGTTTATAAAGTTCCTCCAAAAAAAAAAGTGTTTCTGTGATCTCAGAGGTCACTTGCCCAGACAAATGCCAAGTGAGAGTCTGCCTGTTTTTCCTTGGATGGTTTCAGCGGTGATATCATGGGTATTATTTTTTTTAAATAGCTTTCCCCTTTAGTTTCTCAAATGTGATTGAGTCCAAATTGTCTCCTGCCCAGAAGAATTCTAAATCACTCATTATAGTCGCAGTGGAGATTAAGTGACTTAGCAGAATGCAGACTCCATCATGGATTGCTCCAGTCCTTGCTGACATGCATTTGTGTTTATGTTCTCACTTTAATTCACATGTACTGGGCAGTTGTTTTCTTTGATTATTTTATGGCAGAAAATGCTGAGCCAAGCAAACAAGTATTCGGAGAACAAAATGAACCTGTGATGCAAAACTAAATAACTTTGCTTGGAAGAAGTCTGGGTGAAAAATGCAGTTGGAAATTGATCCCTGTCTAAAGGGCTAGCATGAAGGCCAAGCACACAGAACTCTCGCTCAAGCCTGGAATTAAACTCTTGTGATCTCCGCAGCGTCACGATATTGCCATGCAAAACTCCTTCCTCTTACCTGTAAAGGAGACTTCAGCATCACTGTCTGGGCCTTCCTCCTGGATGCTGTCCTTGTCCGATTTTGAATTCCCCCGGGATCTTTTCATATTCCTAAAGTACTGGCCCCATCTCTGCCTCCCGGCATCTTTCTTTAGCCTTTTTTCCTTGGCCCTTCTGTTCTGGAACCACACCTGCCAAACAAAACGGAAGAGGTTATAGGAACAACTTGAGACGTTCCTAGTTTTCTATAAAAAAGTATCAGGGAGGAGGGGAAGAAGAGGCTTGATGACAATTTTAATGGTTGCACCGAATGACATTTTTTCCAGCTAAAAATTGGATTCCAGTGAAATGCCTTTTTTCAATGGATAAAACTCTTCCTAGGCGGGGAAACCAACCAGCTCTTCAAGCTCTTCATTCTGCATGGAAGAGCCACTGCACCAGCGTCCCAGTGAAGTCAAGAGAAGTCCCTGGGTGTGCCTCGGAGGACAGAACTTTTCACTAGAGAGAAGCAGAGCGCCCAAGCACAGCTATTGGGGTGGCACTGAAAATGGGGGGGTGGGATATTGGGAAACTTTCAGAGAACCGTCATTTCAATTTGTTTTTCTTTGTCAGCGTTCGGCGTGTTGATCGTTGCTTTCGCCGCTGACTTTGCAGAATGGGGATGACTTTTGCCAGCTTTAGAACTGGCCCAGGGGAGGGGATGAATCTGCAAAAATGGTGGGGGGCTTTACCACCAAGTTTTT
>JANRFK010000975.1:20068644-20089995 GCA_030068395.1 Apalone spinifera
CCCCCCACCCCGCCCGCCTGCAGCCCCCGGGAGCTTTGCTAGTGAAGTGTGGCTGGTTTATTTGTTTTAATTAGTTAATGAATTTGGAAAGCTAATGCGCTTTGAACCGCCGATTTAGCCAAGTGCGGGTGTGAGGCCTCGCACCCGGCCCTGCTGAGCCCCCCTCCGGGCTTTCTAGCCGCGGTCCTTTAATTAGCTTAATTTGCAGCGGGTGACCTGGGGACAAATACCCCCAGGTGCAGACGGAGCTTGGGAGCGTCCGCGGGAACCGGAAAGTGACCAGCGGCCCTCGACGTTGGGCCCGGCCGCCAGTCAATGGTAGCGGCTCTGCGGTGACTGGTCCAGGAAGAAAAGTTTGCCAAGGGCCCCAGGGAAATTGACCCGGGGCAAATCCATCCTCCGGGGCCCCCGCCACGTGGGCTCGCCCCGGGCTTTGGGTGGTCCAGGAGGCGCGCGCCGCTCCCAAAAGACATCTCCGGTTTTGTTTGGGTTTGTTTTGTTTTGTTCTCGGGCCTTAGGCTTGTGACCCATATCCGGGGGGAGGCGGCTGCAGTCTCTCTCCTCTGAGCCTGGGCAGGGCCGATCGGGCTGTGACTCGCCCCTGTTCTCCCACCAGGCACGCGGCGTGGGGAGTGCCTTTCCAGTGGCCCGCCGTGTTTCACCAACACACAAGCAGCCCACGCGCGCGCGTGGGGGAGGGAGGGCGTTCCTCCCCCGCAGGGGCTGATAATTATGGTTGTTACTGTGAGCCGGTTAATCTGGATGAATCCCTTTACCTCCTGCTTTGAGAGGCTTACAAATTAATAACAGCAGCTTAAAGCAGGCAGCCGGCTAGCACATATGGTAGCGGTGCTCGGCCAAAGTAATACCCGAGGACAAGGGGGACAAATCAGAGGGCCAACGCCAGAGAAGTATGTCAGCGAGGCCGGAAAACGCGGTGATGGCCTTGGACGTGGAAACTCGTTTCTCCTCAGTGCTCCTGTCTCGGCGGAGGGGAAATCAAATGTCGACAGGAGGAAATTATGTGGAAATAATTTCGATATAACTTCTTCCCGGAATTATTATTACTTAATTCAGGTGTTGGTTATTTTGGGACTTTTTTCAAAATAATATTTCAAAATGATAACTTATTTCGGGTGTTATTATTTCGAAATAAGTTATTTCAGGAATTATTATTTCAAGAATCACTCCTGAAATAACTTATTGCAAAATAATTCCCTAGGGTAGACCAGGAAGGTAGCCCGGGAAGTGATTGACGGTACAGCTACACAGCTTGGCTAGTGTATGGGGCTATGTCTACACCTCTGCTTTTGCGGCAGTGCGTATGCAAATGAGGCATGGATTAGCATATCACGGATCCTCATTTGCATAATTTATGCAAGCTGTTTTTGCGCAAAGGGTTTTTGCAAAAAAAAGTGTGTGGACGTTTTCTTTTTGCACAAAAAACCCCTTTCCCCACCAGATCCTTATGCCCCAAAAAAGGAGGTTTACTGATCTGGCGGGAAAAGGGGGTTTTGCACAAAAAGAAAACGTCCACATTACTTTTTTCCCCAGCAAAAAAGGCTTGCATTTATTATGCAAATGAGGCATCATGATATGCTAATCTGTGCCTCATTTGCATACTCACTGCAGTAAAACTTGCAGGGCAAAACCGGCAGTGTAGACGTAGCGTAAGATGTGCAATTTGCACAACACAAATTGCATATCTTATTTTGAAGCTATTTCAAAATAACTTATTTTGAAATTTGGCCTGGCTACACTGCCAGCCTTTATTTCAAAATAATGTGGAGCTGGTAGACTGATTCCTGTAACCCTCATATTATGAGTAAGAAGAGTAAGGGACGTGGAAGGAAAAGTGTTCTTCCTTCCACCTTCTGCTGTGTAGAGCATGCCAAAAGCTGAAATGAGCTATGGCAATTGTGTAGTTTCCGTCAAAATAGCTTAAGTTGCATAATTTAATTTGACTTTAACCTTGCTGTGTAGACATGCCCTAGGGGGCTTGACTTTAATTAGTGGAGGAGCACTAACAAACCCAAAAGGAGAGGGGGGCTAGAAAATGAGGCGTACAGGCTCTGTCCAAACGGGGCATTTCTGTTGAAAATGCCCCATCTAAACGGCCATTTTTTTTCCAAAAGCCCCATTTCAAAAAAAAAGCAGTGGCCGCCATTATGCAAATGAAGAGCAGGATATTTAAATCCCAGCTTCACTTTTGATAGCTAATTTACATCCCTCTGCCAACAGAAGGTGTAGTTTAGATGCAGCCACGATGGCCCTGAAAACCTCATGCCAGGAGGTGTAAGGGATGTTTTGGAATTGCAGGTTAGTCTGAAATTTGGTGCTGTGGAGATAGAGCCAAAGTACGAAATAAGCTATTTTGAAATTGGGTGGAATAGACCCTGCCACCAGGAACCAAAACTCACCCCCTCTGCCTGGCCTGGTTCTTCTGGGGCAGGCTGTGGGGTTAGCCATACAGCCAGCTGGCCCTGGGCAGTACCCCTCTCCTCCAAGACTGGAAGCCTTTTGAGCTATGGGTGCACTGTAGCTCCAACCAAGGGAGGCAATTGAAGCTATGCAAATTGTGTCCCTTATTTCCACCCAAAGCGCTCCAGCTCCTTCCATCCCAGTAAATTTGGTCCCTGCCCATTAGCCGGTCCAGGGAACCTGCTGACGATGCTTTTCCTCGCCCCAAACCACAAGCTTCTTTTTAAACACAGCGAAGCTAGCGTGCGCCAGGGCGCGCCAGGGACTGTAGGAAGGCGGGTACCCATAATGCCGCTGATTAAAAACAGGTCTCGGGAGAATTTCTGGCCGTTTATTTTATTTTTGCCCCCAAATCGTGAACAACCCCTCCCCCCCCCAAATGTTGGGAACTGGCAAGGACTCCGCTCCGGTTCATCGCAACGGTCCGTTCACACGCTCCAAAAGGCACCAGTGAGCGCGCGTTTCGCCCAGCTCTGACCCGGGGCAAACGGGGGGTTTTGCTGCTCCCGGCAGTAGAGGGCTCGTTTGGCGAGGAGGGCCGCGCCGTTCCGATGCAACTGACCAGGTCAAACTCCTCCCGGGACTCTGCCCGCCGTGTATATTTCAGTAGCGAAAGGCCCGCCCTGCCCCGAGCCATGCATTATTCAGTGTAAACCCCACGCTCGCTTTGTCTGCAGCCTGCTTTCCTGAAGGCAACTTTTCCATTTTGCACTTTCCAGCCTGCCCTGCGGGCGGGACTCGAATGTCTCCAATTAACCCCCCCCCCCCCATATAAATGTGCACACGGTGAATACCACTCCCACCGAAAGCAGATCAGGGACCAGGCAGGGCCGTTTAGCTGCACAGTCAGAAGAGGTTCACTGGGGGGAGGGGTTGTTTTTCAAGCAGCCCTGCTCAAGTAGCGCGCTCTGCCCCCCACAAACAGATGCGGGCAGGAGTGCGGGGAGGGACTCTGGAGAAACGCGCTGACTTTGCTGGTCCCTTAGACAACGGGGAGACTGGCCCAAAACGTGTCAGCTGAAAAGCAGCAGGGCGCTGAGAGCCCCTTGAACCAAACTGTAAACCCTGCGTGGGTGGAACCGTCTTCAAGCCAGGGATACAGCCAGAGTACCCCAGTCTCCGGCACGGGAACTGTAGTGTAGTAAGTTCTTGGTACGTTACAGCTAACAAGCTCAAAGAGCCTCCCCTTGTATGTTCGTATTCTTTTCTCTTGAGGCCCCGAATCATGGCGGCTGGATTTAGCTTGGAAAAAAGAAACCAGCAAATGCAGTAGAGATGTCCAAGAAAAATACTACAACGTCAGAATATTAAAAAAAGTAGTAGTCATAGCTTGCTTTCTGTGCCGGGCACAATCACAGATAATGTTGTCTCTGTCCTGGCTTTGATATTTAAGGAAGACTCATTTCTCCTCTCCCACCCAATGTTTCCACTAATCGTTCCCCTCCACGTGTGGAATAAAATTGTGTGCGCATGGAGGCATGTGCAAATGTGCACCCCCCACAGAAACACAAAACCAAACTGTGTGGCCACTCAGGAGCAGTTTAAATGCTGCCCAGCTGATTAGCAGAGCGCCACAAACACACAACTTACAGGGAACGTTGTTCACAAGCTCCATCACCCCCTTCACAGAATGGCCATCAGAGCACCTGTGCTTTTTCCCTTGTTCAAGAAACCCCTCTGGAGCATCCACACTTGCCTTCTTGCGCAGTAGCGCTAAAAGCAGTTATGCCTCAGAAAAGGAAGTTTAGCTGCCCAACTACTGTACCCCTTTGAGGAGTCTGATTGGTCTTGGGAACTCTCAAGTTTCACTTCACCTGAAAACTACTTGCTTACAAAAAATCAGATAGAAAAGTCTCACAGCATCCTGCCAAGTTGCTTTCTCTTGGGCTGTGGGGGTTGGCAGGGGTCTTCCAAGAAGTACATCAGCTCATCTCAATGTTTGCCTAATTTTGCAATTGGCCACATAACAGAATGGGTGCATCTACACAGAAGGGCTTAACTCCAACTACTCTATGCAAATTGAGCTACGTCAATTGCATAGCTTAAGTCGAAATAGCTCATTTTGAAATTGGGAGCATCTACACAGCACTTATTTCGCACTCGCACACGCTTCCTCTGACATCCCTTACTCATCATACAATGAGGGTTACAGAGTCAGAGTAAGAAGTCCTCCAGCTTGACAGTATTTTGACATTATTTCAAAATAACTGCCGGCTGTGTAGACGGGGTCTTAGTTATTTTGAAATCATGGTGCTGTGTAGACGTTCCCTTTGTGAAGCCACTACAAATGCATTTCATACATCCCAAGTGCCCCTGCTTAAGAACCACTGCTCTAGAGGCCAGTTCAGACACCAGCTGCCAGAAATCCTATTGGCTCAGGGTAGGAATGTATAATCCCGTTTAACCAGTTAACCACTTAATTGACGGGGCAGAAGCAGCCCCCTCCCCCCACCTGCCTGCCCCCATTTAACTGGTAAGCTTCACCCTATAAGGATGATGTTAACCATTCATATCCCTAGCTCAAGGCTGCCTGGCTTGTGGTGGGTGAACATCTAAACTAAGGCTGAAATACCGTCCCACTGGTGGAGAAGCATAGAAACCAGCCTCGCTCCTCCTTCTAACCAGTGTTTACTACTGTCCATTGGTAACTTGTTACAAAAAGAAGGAAATGGCTTGCTCCAAGTCACCCTATGCTAAGAACTGTCATGCGTTTGTTGGCATCAATGTCCCCTCTAATCTTTTTCATCCATGTGTGGAATAAATAGTATGTGCACCACCCCCACAAACAAAAATATTCACTGTGGGCACGCTGCTCACCAGCTGGGCAGCACTGGACTCTCCTGAGCAGCTGTACAAATGCACAGCATACAGGGAACACTGCCTGACACCCATTGCAATGAAAGGGCCTTTCCCCAGTTACACTGAATATGCACCTACTTTCTTGCCCCGTTTGCTGCAGACCAAAGGGCCTTACCGGTATCTCTGTTGCCCAACACCAAGTGTCATTCAACCCAGGGTTGGGGTCTGAGATCGGTTTTCGGTCTTCCCAAGCGAACAGGCCCCAGATGCTCTGAGCTCTGGTTTTTGTTAAGAAACAAACCTTTCAACCTCCTTCCCTCTCATGCAATGTTGGCTGTCAGCAGCTGTTATAGACACCCCCTTTTATATGCCATGTTGCTGTGTCTGCCCTAGGATGTTAGCTCATTCCCAACCCCACCCCAGCTCTCACCACCTGTGAATGCCTGTTAAAATCAGTGGGTGACTATCACAGCATGTAAATTGGGAGCCCCCCCATAACTGCCTGGTTTTAATTGACCTACCTTGTATCTGCAACGTTAGCCACCTTGCCATTGCAGATCACTGAGACATAAAACACAAGGCCCAGTACAGATCCTTGGGACAACTCCTTGTTAATTTTCTACCCTGGTGACAGCTGACCATCGATTCCTGCTTTCTGATCTAGGAATTCTTAGTTTTCCTTATTTCTCTTATGGACTTTGACATAATGTATTTGGCTTTCTATAAGCCCTTGACAATGTATTCGCCTCTGTTTTGTGGCTATGCTTTAATACAAGAGGCAGAATTTTCCTTTACAGATCTGCTGGTTTGTCCCTATGGCAAAAACTATGTAGCATGATAGGGTTTATAGCTACAGCGCTGCGCCACCAAACAGCTGATCGGCACAGCGTGGCAGCCATTTAAATTTAAATGAAGTGGCAATTATTTAAATCGCTGCTTCATTTGGGTAATCTACATGGCTCTGGTGACAGAGCCATGTAGTCTAGACATGCCCTGATGTTATCCTCTCATAGAAAACTAAGTCTTGTGGATTAGAGAGAAGCGATGGACGTGGTATACCTAGACTTTAGTAAGGCATTTGATATTTAAATAATCGCCGCTTCATTTAAATTTAAATGGCTCCACGCTGTGCCGATCAGCTGTTTGGCAGCACAGCGCTGTAGTCTGGATGCTCCGCGGTCGACATCAAAGGCATTTGTCAACCTCCCTGGTAAACCTCATCCCACGTGGTTTCAATCAGTCTAACTAGTACTGAAATGAGACTTCCACAGATTACTTATTTGAAAAGAAGGCACCATTTGTTACTCTGTGAGCTAGGGGATGAGGAAAACTATACTTGAATAAGGAGAACACGATCTCCCCATAGCATTTGAGGAGGCTATCTAACAAACCCATATATTAGGTTTCACCAGGGGGGATCCAACTTCCAAACAACTTGTGAGCAAACCCTATGCATTCTAGCCACGGGGGCTGCATGCTACAATGAGGGAACATCCCTTTCTGCACGGAAGTTTGGAACTTTGTAAAGGAAAAGTCTGTTGTAGACTAGCTGTTCATTTTCCCACTTTAACTTTTGTGTAAGTCTTCCTGTCCGCACCCTCTTCAGCACTTTCAACAGCGTTACCCAGAATTGATTTGAGCAGGGTTAAAAACGGTGGCGGCAGAGGCAGCTTTAGCACTTCCACGGTTGCTACCATCAGAGGACATGCACTGCTGAGAAATTAACAGATGTCTAAACGTAATCCCTCCCTCTGGGACATCTGGTATTGGCCACTGTCAGCAGACGGGACACGGAGCTAGATGGACCTTAGATCCGAACCATTCTGGCCGTTCTTATGTTCTTAATCAGTGAGGAAGCAAATGCTTTGGCTATCCATTCCCATGTCTCCACTCTCAAAGGGCCTGTCTGTACAGCAGCTTTATTTTGAAATAACTGACGTTATTCCAAAATAAACGAGTGCACATCTATACGACAAGCCTTTATTCCAAAATAATGTCGAGCTGGAGGACTTATTCCGACTCCTGTAACCCTCATTTCATGAGGAGTAAGGGAAGTTGAAGGAAGAGCGTTTTTCTTTCGACTTCCCACTGCGTAGACAGTGCCTAAAGCTGAGTTAAGGTACATCAATTGTGTAGCTTAAATCAAAATAGTTTAAGTTGTGTAGCTTAATTCGACTTTAGCACTACTGTGTAGACGTACCCTTTAACGAGAACAGTGAAACAAAGTGAAATATAGCAAGTCGTTTCTCATCTCCAATAGAGAGAGTCACTAATATGCCTTTTACCTTAATGCTTTATGAAGTTGGGGGGAGGGAGCAGGGAAGGAGGGCTGAGGGGAAATGTATTTGGAAATTCAAGTGTTAACTGAAGTGTTGGGTTCGGGCCAAATATTGTAAAATGCATGACACCATATGTTGCCCCCTGCTGGTTGAAGCGGACTTTTACCAAGTTATTCCTGTAACAGTCCCCAATTTGTAAAAGTCCAGATCAAAAGGGATTGGACCATGAAAAAAAAAAGTATTTTACCAAATGTTTGCGGTTTATTTATTTAAATGAGCACGTTAGTTTACAGTTTAGTACAAAGTGGTCACTTTCCTTGGTAGAGAGGTATCCTACTGCCATTCTCGTGTCCACTAGTTTCTCTTTAATTCAAGTCATTCAATTAAAAATAAATAAAACATTTACATTACAGAACAGTTATTCTCAACAGCTTGTAATCAACATTTCCAGACACAGAAAATACATTTGAACCTTTTGTAAAAATGGTACTAACATCCAGTTCTAAACAGAAGTCACACCAAGTGCACACAATTTGCAGTTAAAATTAGAACACCAAGGAATGGATTCATTTTGGCATTCTTGGCACTAGTTTCCCTAAGAGGTCCTACATTCGTTATTTTTGCTTCTTTCACATTGAAAACGTCTGAATAGCACAGAACCTTTTCCATCTTACGATGTACAAAATTCCTTCCTGAAAATGGTTAATTTGGTATGATCCATACATATTAATTCATCTCACCTTGCAAACTTTGTGACTTAGCACATTCAAAAAATCAAAATTCCAGGCTCGCAGAGATGCTTTTAAAGGCATTTTAATGAAAGGAAAATAAACAGATGACAGGGTATTTGTAATACAGTACGTCAAAACAACACTGCGCATCTCATGACAGACACGTAACACTTTCTAGAGATGCAGTCAGTTATGAAAAAAATCATATTAGAAACACCAACTGGAAATCCTTCCTGACAGTCATGCGTAAAAGGAAATAACAGAGGTGGATGTAAACCTACACTGGAACAGCAAATAAACTAGAATTAGCCTAACTAACCCCAAAATTCAGGGTAGCTTTTCCACGAGGTGGGTCTGAAAATGAAAGCTATGTACCAATTACGTAGCAGTGCTTAGCCTTAACACCAAGATTAGACAATCATAATTCTGTTTACATTTATCTATATTTAAGGTTGGGGGGCGGGAAGCAACCATGGAAGTTTGGGTACCTGTTCCATTTCCTACACTTCAAACGGCATAAAGGCAGAGTGAAAGCTTATAGTATTTATGCAGCGAACAAAGAACATTTTAAATGCATCCCCCACTAGCTGTTATAAGGGCAAAATCATCCCCATGATCCTTCGGTGGCTCATAAGAATGGCCACACTGGACCAGACCAAAGATCCATCAAGCCCAGTATCCTGTCTTCTGACAGTGACCAATGCCAGGTGCCCCAGAGGGAATGAATAGAACAGATAATCATCAAGTGATCCATCCCATTGCCCGTTCCCACTTTGACAGAGGCTAGGGACACCATTCTTGCCCCTTCTGGCTAATAGTTTTGTGTCTTGTTTTATTTTCTTCTGTATATTAATTGAAACAATCAATGGCTGACAAATCCAGCTCTACACAATCCAGTGTGACTGAAAATAAAGCTAGTGTTATTTAATATTGATCAGCAGAACAAAGAGGTCTCACTGAGACTGATCAACACTTTCCAGATCAGGTGCCCAGTTTTTTTAGAGATGCGGCGCTCCCTAGCCTTTGTCAATCTTAAAAGTTCGCCTGACTTCAGGCCCCCAAGTTGCAAAATTCTGTTCTTAACTAATTTTCTCTTTTTGAGACCCCCACTATTTGAAACCCTAAAATAACCAAGCACAATGACATTGGGAATTACATCACACTTCAGTCTGAGCACTCTGGTTTCACTATGTCTTAAGAGTATTTACAAAGGAGCCTCATGAGAATGTATAGGGATTCTTAACACTCCCACAAAAGAGGGAGGAAGCCATTTTGGTCCCTCACGTTACTTTTTAAAACATCCATTTCCTTGGAAAAAAGGCAGATGGACGTGAAATCGCCATGGCGGCTTCTTCACATCCATTTCGGGAGAAACTCTAACAACAACATCACAGGTGCCCCAAGCATAAAACTGTTGCTCTACCACCGACGCTGTTACCTCAGCACACTGCCATGGGGCGCAGGAAGAACACAGAACAGCTGCATGGGTGTTCAATCTCTAGTTTGCATGAGCGAGGAATCCCACCTCAGTACCTCAAAGCCCATTTATTCAGGTGTGGACCTGAAACAATATTTAGCCTTAAGGCAGCTTAAGAGAAACACGAGTTAATAGTTCCAGCACAGCTCTTGTCATGTGAATGCAGATGTAGGAATTGTTACACGTACCAGTGCATGCACAGTAAATGTCTTGGTTATTGTATATATGCAAGTCACTCCTAACCCCTTTACACCGGTTCTCTCTGAATAATCTTTTGCCTACTTAAATATGTGTCAAATGGAAATTACAGGGAGTTGTGTGTTTGTTACATGAAACTGCAGTTTAATAAATACAAATCTCCTTATTGAAATGTATGCGCTAAGTTTTAGCTCATTTTTATGCGCTAAGTTTTAGCTCATTTTTATGGCAAAGATTTAACTTTGTAATAGGGCTTACAATGGAAATAAGAGGCGGGCATTATACAGAATAATGACTAACAAGGAATAAATGACTGCATTAGCCTGAAGCTGTTTATTCCCCTTTTTGTGACATTTAGGGGACATTTAGTGGAGGGGACAGCTAATTTTAACAAATATCTTTTTATACAACATAACTGATCTGCAGAATTCAGTGCCAAAGAAAAACATTGAGGCTAGAGCTTGGCAGATTTTTTTTTTTAAATAAAGACATTTATATGGATAAGAACACCAACAATTACACTCAACAGGATTGTAAACCTCTTGCTCCATGCCATAAGCCATCCACTGACAGTTGGGAATCAGGAAACTTCTACTTTGGGCTGGTAATTTTATAACTTCACTTCATGGCTTCTTAAACCTTCCCCTGACATATCTGGCAGAAGCCACTGTCAGAGACAGGATACCAGACACATGGACCAGTAATCTGAGCTGGAATGTTCCAAAAAGCGGCCACAAACCATACTGGGGTAGACGTAATGAGCACAATTGCAGCTCCATGTCTTTAGAACCAGGGGTCACACCAATTAAATTAGTAGACAGCAGATTTAAAAACAAACATAAGGAAGTCTTTCTTCACACAATGCAGTGAACATGAGGAACTCATATTTTCGGCCTTCAAACATCCCCTGGCAATAACTGGATTCAAAAACATCCCTCAGCGATTATTAGCCCAGAGAGTAATAGGCAGAATCGCATTCTCTTGGTGTCCCTAACCCTTTGATGGATAGAATCTGGGACTGGATGGCAGGGGATGGTCATTCAATAATTGCCCCGTTTTGTTCATTCCTTCCGAAGCATCTGGTGCCACCCGTCAGAAGACAGGATCCTGGAGTAGGACCACAAGACTGATCCTGTGAGGTCACATCCCCTTTTCTTTTTTAACCCAAACATTGGAATGCACTAGCAGAAGGCAGACAGTCCAGAATCCCTCACATTTATGAAGCACAAGAAAACTTGACACTTGTGAGCAAAGGTTCCTCAGCACCTCACTGGCTCAGGAGGGGAGATTTTGAAATGAAATGCTTAAGTTATGAAACCCCGTTATACTGAAGTGTGTGAGACACAATGGTGTAAGAAGTTCCCTGTAACCAGAACTGTAATTTATATTGGCACATTAAAACCACTCAGGACTTTCAGCCTATTTGACCAGACAGAGTATTGTTGAGTTACTCTATTGGAAGCCATTTCTAATAAACTCTTGTAAATTAAAACTCCCTATTTCCCTTAACCATTCCTTAGTTAATTCCCTATTTAATAAATTAGCAAAAAAGAGTGTGTTATTTAACACACAGCTTAAACTTGGAATAGAGGGGCAGGCAAAAAGATTGGGCCTCGTTCTGCTCTCACTTACAATGGTGTAACTCCACTGAAGTCAACACAGTTGCTTTTGACTTGACACTGCTATACGCAAGGACAGAATCTGCCTCTTGTACAGTTTTGAGAATACCCTGAATCACAGAGCCCCCTTGAACTTCACTGTCCCTGGCCGGAACTATGGGGTGAGGGAGGAGTTGTATTTGGACATAGATAGCTTCCAACTACAAAAGTAATGGAAAAAAAGTATTACTTTAAAAATATATTTTTAAAGTTTATTCAATTAAAATACACTTTTTCTTTCTCTGAAAAAAAAAATCAAAATTCTTGCTTCTCCAAAGGCAGCAAGTTCTCAGACAGTGAGCAGTGAGTGGACAAGTAGATTAGACAGTCAACTCAGGATAAAATTAAAAGGCTGTCTCAGAACACACACACACACACACACACACACACACACACACCCATCCACCCACCCACCCCTCTTCTTTCCAGAACTTGGTGTAATTAACTATGTAGTGCAATTCTTCACATTCAACCCCAATCAAGGATGCAGACAGTAAGTAACGAGTTCCTAAATGGAAAAGTTCTTTCTCTTTTTACTAAACACCTTAAGATAGTGCTACGGCCCTGGATGCTAGATAAATACTGGGACTCTTAGAGCAAGCTCTACAGCACTAAGCCAGAACTGGTGAAATGAGTTGGGAGTGGAGGAGGAGGGTTTTTGAATCAATACTGTGTATAAAATCCCTGATCATAAATATTAAAGCTGCATCTGGTACTGATCAGCCATTTACAATGAAAGTGTCATTTCTGAGAAGTTCTACACAGCTGGACGATAATACCGCACTTTCCACCGTTTGGACCTCATTCGGAAAAAAAAGTACATTATCATTAAAAATAAGGACGATGCTACATAAAGTACAACACATAGACTCATGTCTATGTTAGAAAATCCAATCCCTAGGAAAGACACGGACTGTTTGGTATCTTTATGGAGAACTGATTCATCTGTATTTTTACCTCTATCTTTGACAGGTCCGTTATTTGCTATTAATTTATCTAAGCCTTTAGATTTTGAATCCAACATATTTTGGTCCAGGAATTTGTCCTCTTTGTTTCCACTTGGCTTCTTGGGCAAATTTTTGTCTTTTCTCTCTTTCACATCCCCAACTTCTATTTCATTAGAGTTCACTTGGCCTTCAGTGTATTTATATAAAATATTTTCATTGGTATAGTGATGCTTCAAGAACTGTAGCACTTGGGCCTTATTCCAGCTATGTAATCCTTTAATTTCATCATGGCAGTCAGGGCAGAGATCTGGAGTTGGCCATTGAACTTTAAGAAATTTTGGATCTTCACTTGGATCACCTACAACAAAAAATAGATAAAAGAATTTAAATCCATCTGCTCATCTGAAGCTGAGGAGACTCTTTTCCATTTAATGCTAGCAGGAAGCTTAGTGTAAGGAAATAACACAAAAGACACACTTCAAAAAAGCAACACTCACCATGTTTATACTAATCTAAGAGTGATCAAGAATGAGAGGCTGACAACGTTAATTTTCATATACTGTGTTACAAGGCAAACTGTCGAAATGCAGTATTTGTGTCTTCCAAGAAAAAAAGTAGTAACAGGACAGCAGTTCACAAATGCTACAGTTTTATCAATGATACAAATCACCCAATCAAACGCATTTCCAGGTGCTAATTTAAGTTGCCATTGAAAGACTTGTAAATATATTTAAAAGTTTCTATAGACAGTATCAACAATCCCATCCTTATCCTGCTTATTTCTGAAGTGTGTTTTACTACTATAGCAAACCATTTTCAGGACTTTAAACACCATAATAATATATTTAAAATGTTTGCTTGTTAACTTGTCAATGTATAAGTGTTTCTCTTGACTGGATTCAATATTAGGGTTTCAATTTCTCATAGCAGCAGCTGTCCTCCATAGCCAGTATTGGGGAGTTGGCCAGTGTAAAATAAACTCCTTAAATTTCAATTGCGGGATTTTGAAACAAAAATCCTTTTCTAGTTGAAAAGCTAACATGGCTACAGGGCCCCTATAAAACACCTGTGATTCTGATTAGCATACTTCTGTGAAAACTGTGAACAATAAATATATTAATGGAAGAAGCGGCGAGGGGTCCTCCATATATTAATGTTCAACACGTTAAATAACTACTTGCTAAATCCAGTAAGTAGCTTTTAAAGAGAGCCCTATCCATTGTAAAGTTCCTATAAACCACCAGACTCTACAGATTAATCCTAAATTACAGTCCAAAAGAGAAACCGGATTTTAATACATTTAGCACATATCATTTGGCATTCCTGGTGGAACCTTTCTGGTTGGGACGCTCTGGTCTGGCAACATCTGTGGTCTGGCAAGACCATGGATATTGCTGGACCAGCAAGCCCCAGCCACTGAGGCTGCCAACAGCCGGTAGTGGAGCCGGTCTGGCAGGCCAGCAACCTACAGGGTCAATGGCCTGGGGGCAGGGAGCCCAGCCAGCAAGCCCACGGGGATGGGCCAGTAGCCAGAGCAGAACCCTACTGAGGCAGGGAACCCGTGAGGCCAGCGGCTGGGAGTGGAGCCCAGCAGCGCACTGGCCGGGGCCAGCAGCCAGGAGAGAAGCCCCGGGAGAGCCCAGATGTCCGACCTCCGCTGGTCCAGCAAAATCCCTCATTTGGACCGGTCAAGTCTTGATGGTGCCAGACCAGGGAGGTCCAACCTATATTAATCATTGCAATGCACATTCAACATTTTTTCCTAGAAAGGACTTAGAACAATATAATACTTTGGGGAAAATATTTTCTCCTTGACGATTTCACTAAGATGCTGGTTTGAGTGATGCAGCAATTATTCAATCTTGAAAATACTTTGCAACTTATAGTGAACACAAAGACGCCAATTTTTCTTTTTGCCCCCTCATACATTGGTAACATGCACAAAGAGGAAATTTTATCTAATATGTTCTGTGCTTCTCCTACTTCAAGGCACAAGAAAAATGGTTTCTATTTGAAACAACATTTATTTTTTATTTTACATATCTTGGGAATACAGCTTACCTGGAAAATAAACATACTGTTGACATTTGATTGTAAGTAATGTTATATACACTAATACATAAACAGCAGACAGATATTAAATGCAAAAAGAAACCAATTGTCTTTAGTGCTTTAGTTACAGGACACCCGAACACCACAATGGATTAAATACAACCTAACAGGTGGGCGGTGTTTTAGTCCAAACATTTAAAAAAAAAAAAACCAAAAAACACTCTCCAGAAACAAATCTTGTTGGAAGAACAATTTTAATTTATTCAGTTATTGGCTGATGAACAGTTTAAGTCATTCTACACTGAGGAACCGAATCATATACTTTTATGATTGTCTCCTAAAGGACATTTCTCTAGTGATTTTTGCATTCCCAGATAGAACAAAATGAAAACAGATTTTTATGGTGACCTAGAGAAGTGGTTTTCAAACTCTATCATGACCCAGGTGAAGAAAACTGTTGATGCTGAAAACCAACATCATTTGACTGGAGTGTGGGTTCGAAGGTGGGGCTGAAGAGGAAAGCTTTGGAGGCTCTGGGGGAAAGGTCAGGGCTGGGGCAGGAGGAGCTTACTTCGAGTAGCTCCTGGTCAGCGGTGCAGTGGGGTGCCTCTCCCGGCATTGCAGACCGTGCTGCGCCCCAGAAGCAGCCAGCAAGCAGGTTCCCGGCAAATGGGAGTGCAAAGCTAGTGCTCGGGGGAGGGGCAGTGCAGAGCCCTGTGCGCTCTTCCCCACACACACCTAGAAGCTGGGCCTGTTGCCAGCTGCTTCTAGGGCACAGCACAGTGCGTGGTGCCAGGCAGCGGCCTTCGCACCCCCACTGGTCACCTGATCCCCCTGGAGCGCTGAGACATAGTGCCGGACATGCCACGACCCAGTACTGGATCACGATCCACCATTTGAAAGCCACTGCACCAGAACATTCTAGAAAGAAATGCAACTCTTCTCGTTCACAGATTAGCCATGGAGCTGCATTGCTCAGTTTCAGAGAGGCTTTGACTTGCACTCAGGAAGGATCAGCTCACCACACAACAGGTGGGACTCCAAAAAAACTGATGCTCTTGAGAACAATGGAGCCTCCTCTACACACCTTATTCTACCCTGATCCCTCTTCAGGGCTCAGTGGATGTGCCCTAACCGGACGTTTTACTCACTCTGAAGTTATTTCTATTGGAAATGTTCCCTGGGATCAGTTCTTATAACTTTTAAACACCCACAGAATGAAGACCACTAGCTGTTGAAATCATATTGTGTAACAGTACTATCCTCAGAGCCACCACTCCAAAGCAAGCTTTGCTGCGTGTTCCTGTGCCCATTTCTCATACCTGCAAGCCTGTCATTCACTACATTGTGCTTCTCCCACAGCCAGAGAACAGCCTCGTCCAGAGTCGTCACGGCATCCATGGATTCTTTCGCCATCTCTTCAAAATGCTGCGCACAAGCCTTGCACGCAAAAAAGTGCTGAATATAGCTCCGCATAATCTGCAGGACCACTTGGGGATTATCCTCAAAACCTGGAGAGAGAAATGGATCCTCATTAGCAGCTCCTAAACAAAACCACGGCTTCCAACATTATTCTACTGACACAGCAAGAACCAACTAAAACCAACGAGAAGTCCTGTGGCCCCTTAGACTAACAGATTTATTGGAGTATAAGCTTTCGAGGGCAAAGACCCACTACGTCAGATGCATGTAGTGGAAATTCCAGAGGCAGGTATAAACTAAAACTGAATCACAGGAAAAGGGTTCCACAATTTTGAATGTTGGTTTCATTTTACAGATGTGCCTTGACGTGGATATCCATAACGCAAACGCGATTCACTGACGTACAGTTGCTGTGAGCGCTCAACTTAGATGGGCAGTGATATAAATTGTTCTACTGCCTAAGAAAAATGGCTATTTGTACAACTAAAGCGTCCTTGTAAACACACACTAAACAGACACAGGAGTGTGAGATATTTTACTGTACAAAGGTGCACTGAACTCAGGATGGATAACAGCACATTTAATATCAAAGCGTATCTCCCCTTTCAAAGGATATTTTGCAAACACGGAGAGGAAAGGCCGCTACAAGAAGATTTATATGCAGCATGGGTGCTTTTCGCAGAAGCTCAAGGAACAGAGTATGATTTGGCATTGTTAAAACACATGAAGACAGCTACGGTTTCTTTACAAATGATTCCTACAAAAACAGAGAATATTCCTCTATCAAAGACTGCAGGAACGCACATACTGTGAATTCAGTACTAAATTTGAGCTCAGATACTATAATGAGGGGTAACCTCATTAAAAAACCCAAACAGCAAAACCCCTCTAACAGGGAAAGATGTCTCAGTAGCTCCAATCTGTGTCTGACCTTTCATTAAGGTTCTCCGTGAGTTTGAGGAACACAGGTCCATTCTATTCACATTACATTTACATAAATACGAAGGCATATATATGCATATTTAATACAGTGAATTTACTCATGAAATACTTGTAAAAAGAATTTTTGACTCATTATCTGGTAAAATCACGATGATTTGTTACAAGTGTTTACTCCCTCATGCGGAAGACACCTGAGTGAGAAACACTGTGTTAAAACCTCTTCAAATGAAGAGCTCTCTCCTGCTGTTACAACTGCACATAGTGTTTACTTCTACAAGCAGCCCTTATTCAAGTCCCCAGGTCCCTTATTCAGCAAACAGTGATCTTACTGTACTTCTCAAAGATTTGGTTGCAGACTATTAAAGAGATGTCTGACTAGCACTTGGTTTCCCTTGTAAAACCTACTGTGGTGTATTTATCAATGTACTAAGAATTATCATAAATAATTGAAGTAAAAACCTTTGTCGCATGTAGAACATTTTCCGATGTAGCATCATGGACTGAATGACTATATTAGCAATTACTGAAGCTGAACACAAATTCAGAAATCTAATGACATGAAGTACAGTAAGGGTCTGCCATAATTTATTACAGTATTTAATTGACTATCTTTCTAATGGCATACATACAATTTTATTTACATTTACTGTTGTTAAATATATTTGAAGTGCTTTAATTTCAGAACAATTCTGTAATGCATCTATATCCTCCAGGCACTGTTCATTGGACAAATGTGTCACATAAGTTATTCAAAATATTAACTGTGTATATACACTCAAACATATTACACAACTGTCTGTTCATAAAACACATTTAAACAACAAAACAGCAGCATTATGCTGTAAATACAAAAGCTCAAACATAAAAGGAAATTATTTAAAACTAAAGAGAAGTAATAAATGTTGAACAATCTCTACTCAGACATCCAATATCTATGATTGAACAGACATGTATAAATAAAAAAACCCAACTGAGATTAAAGCAGATTAAATGTGAGTATTAAAAGAATACTGAAAAATAATTTTGGAAAGTCAACAGAATTCCACGGAAAACAAAACTGTTACTAAGCAACAGTTATTTTAAAAATTGATTTTTTTTTTAAACAAAGATAGTTTACATTGTTTTTCAGGTTATTGGCACAAACAGCCCCTATACATAGGAGCAGAAAATCACATGCAGATTTAACCATATACATTAACTCTTAAGGTTTCAAGCATGTAGAATTTTAAGTGCCACAATGTTCATCTTCTGAATTCATTGATTTATTAATAAACATCCAAATTTTCCCAAGAATCTGTCAAGACAAATAGACCTCATCCTATAAACCCTTATACATGAAATATTTACTCACAAATAGTTATATGAACTGTCCTGTTGAGATGATAGGCTAAGTATTTCCAGGATCAAGTTCTTGGAGTCTTAACTTAAAATAATTTCATTAGAGTTATACAGATCCTGTTGCAGGATCAGACCACACAGCTCAACATTTTAACAACACATCTGAAAATATACACATTGAAGGGAAGGATATACTGTAGTAAGAAAACTAGAGCAAATTTACCTTAGCTATCAGACTTTACAAGTAACTGGAACTACCAAGAAAATACTGTTGCATTTAAAAAATGAAAAAAAAAACCCCCAAACACAGAACAGCTCATTTCGTTTGTCTTTCTTTTATCAGCCCAGAGATGGATCTTCTATTAACATCTGCCATGTATCATCGCGTAATCCTTCTTTTCTCTTTCCTCCCAAACTACTGCAATTCAGGGTAACCCTAATCTTTAAAGTGGACAAGAATCATAAAACCCTACCTGTGGTGGGAAGATTAGGGAGTGCATCATGCTTTTTAGTAGATAGGATTTAAACAAGCAATAAGGAGAGGAAAACCTCCCAAGACATAATCCGACAGTCTCAGACTGACCCAATTCTTTTGCCATAAGAAGTGATCATCAAATATGTGCCCCCATTTAAATTGATAGTTAAGTGTACCAAAGATGTTTCAGGTTTTAGAGTATACTTTACATTTCTGCCTTCTTTTGAAAACACATTTGCAATATGAGAGCAGTTTAAGAAGCAATTTTATATAGTTTAATTATGGAGAACAAGACAAAAAATACTGCTACATTACAGCATTTTTGTTGCCAGTGGAATGAGCCAATGAAGAGTTCCTAAAGGTATAACTTATCCCAGCTTTCAGTGCGGTGACATCCAATCCACTTATCTTGGGTGTGATCTTTATGAGGCACTATTGGCATTAACTTCTAATGGGATTCACCCTATCTTTACGCAATCATTAATGTAGAAGAACTATCAATTAGATATTGAACTACACAATTTGCAGATGAAGTCAGACAATTAAGCAACTTAATTATGTCTGCAAATAACGATGCACAAACATTTATGCCTATATTTGAGTTCAACCACCGGACCTTTTTTTAAAAAACAAAAACAAACTAACCTATTACAAAAGGCAACTAGAAAAAACTAAACCAGTTTCTGATGTTGCTACATGGTGACATTTTTCCAAGAATGTTACTTTTCAAGGACATTTTCATGCCTGAAAATTATTGTTGTGACTCCAATCCACCAATCTAGACACAGGGTTATTCCATACAGGCTTTCTATAGCTTGGCTCTGCCTAGACTAATCGAGAGACACTTTGTAAAACAAAGTGGACAAACAGATATCCACAAAAGGTACAAACCTCCATATTCTCAATCACTAAATAGTCCTTTCCAGACTGATGGAAACCAAAGTGGATTATTAACATGCAGAACATTCTGGGCCTTAATTACAGGAAACAAATTACCCCAATTTTAATTGTAATTGGGTAGTTTGCAACCTCCGAATATTCTTGCCCTACTCCTGAAGAGAGGATTTGAAAGGTATTCCATGATGTACCCATTTGCGATAACATTTCCAGAACTCTTCCATTACATTAACATCTGCAAAGTGTTTTTAAAGAAATAAAACAGGGCAAAAAATAAAAAACAAGTATTGTCCTGTCAAATACAAAGTGATTTAGAAAATTTCATTTTAGCATCCATAATTCAGTCTTCCACCCATGATGGAAATAAAAAGTGCATCTGATTAACAATGTATACAAGCTTCTTAAATGTGAATCAATAGCCAATTTTCATACCTCCCCAAAGTTGTAAAATACAAGTAATTATGTAGTGTGTCTGCTATTATACTAGAAATATTACTTATGGACACAAATTTTCATGGGGGACCTACAATATGAAAATGCAATTAATTATTCAGTCCTAAGATTTAATATTCATAAAATGACACAAACTGGTTCACAACCTTTTTTTTTTTTTTGCGCTTTATAATTAGTTTTGCTGCATTACTAATTCACATTTAAAAAATATAGGATATGATTTATCCCTCACAGATTTGCATACTCCATTCCACTTCATTAGGAGAAACATCAGTTCAATATTTCAAAGACACTCCCATGCTTCTGTGTTTCCTTTTTCCCCCATCTGCAAAACCATGCACCTCACTTAACCCCATCTGCAGGGGAAAAAGGGACGGCCGTACCGCCTTACAGAGCAGCCCATCAACATGGTTTTGAGTCACCCAGAAGGGTTGCAGCAAAGCAGATGTGCCGTGATCCCTACTGGTCCAGAACTGAAAAAAAACGGAGCCTTGAATGTTTACGTCCTTCATGGAACTTGTTGCAGTGCATCTTTTATTAAAGCCTCTGCATGGGAAATCTGAGCAGGGATTTATTCAAATCTTGTATTTGTTATGCTAATTTATGCACAGCTAGACTACCACATCAAGCTCTCCCCTCCTTTAGTTCTCCAGTGCAACTACTGCTTACCTGTATTGATTAAAACTTTTGGTCGAACTGCAGCTTGAACAGTTAAGGTATGGAACAGCTTCCAGAGAGCACACGTATAACCTCTCAACTCTGGTCTGCTGCCCTGACAGCCGACCCACTGGACGCGGTTAGTGAGAAATATTCCAGAAATCTAAAAAGAAAATATTCTTTAAAAAGTGTCCAATCTGGGGCCAGATTGCTTGAAAATGACACGTCCCTATATCACGTCTGTTAATTGCTCCAGAATGGAAAATAAATGTTTGGTATATGTGCACCTCTTTTCGTTGTGTTTACCTGGCAATTTCAATCAGCTGGTTAAAAGAAACGGACCTTTACACAGGTGTTGCTAGCAGAAAAGGGCCTGAGACAAGCAAAATACAGCCAAATATGTGCAATGTTGATATTACAGGTTGATGTTTGGACATTCTGTTAGCAGATTATCAGCTGGTTAAAAGGAAGGTATGTTTACACTGATGGGGCGTGTGGAGTATAGACTAGGGATGCGAAGGACTAGTCGATTATCTGATAGGCAA
>JANRFK010000975.1:20100795-20117702 GCA_030068395.1 Apalone spinifera
TTCTTCCTCATAGAAAGAGGTTTACAAATGTTGGAAAAACCCCTCTGTTCTTTCAATTTTTTGTCGAAAGAATGGGATTCTAAAAAAACCTCTGCAGTGTAGACATACCCATAGATGAGAAGATATTTGTCACACACCCACTAGTTTCAGAGAACATGTTTCATATACAACAAGGATTTTAAAGCCAAGTTTTCAGACACTCGTTTCTATTTTTCTGAGCTCAGATAATTGTGGGGACAATTATTTGACTTTACAGATTACGTATCATTTCGATATCAAGTTTATGATGTGTGGACACAATAAAAGGACTTGCACATCTATATCACTTGAACATTAAGCACCAAAATTATGCCTGCAATATGCAGGCCCAGTTTAGATTCTGATGAACATATAGCTGACAACTCTCTCTCCATTTCAGTCATTCCAAGTCCCATTAACAGAGTCATCTTCCGCTCTTGCCATTCCAATGACTGTCCTCCTCAAATCTATTAGCCCACTCTGACCCAATCAAATCAAACTCTTCAGTCTCATCTACCCAGTCCTCCACAATCTTCTTTCACTTACTTCTCAGATGTTATTTTCCATTCTTACCCTGTCCTCTCTCTTCACTCCCCCCTTGTCTGCACTGCTTTGTGCCTTCTACTATGTTCCCCGGCTACCCCCCCCATAAACATCCACAAAGCCACACTCCTTTGCGTGATGCCTACAAAAATGTGACAACAGTTAGGCTGCTGGTGCTCCGAGATCATAAGCTATCACTGCAGCCAGCATTCTCTCATTGTTTCCTTATACGCCCATCTGTCTGTCTGCTTATACTTACATTGTAGTCCCTTTCAGTCTTTTTGTTCTGGGTTTGTACAGCACCAGGCACAATGGAGTCCTGGTCCAAGACTGGGGTTCCCAGGCACTACAACAATACAAGTAAGAATACCCAGTTCCCTATGCCTCGAACTCTTCCCTACATTCATTCACCAAAGATCACCTCTCTTCTCTAGCTAGCGCCTTCAAACCCATCTCTTCAAATCTCTCCCCGCTTCTTCCCCTCAGAGACAAACACCTAACCCTCCTCCTCCTGAACTATTCACCATGGGACATGTGCTTCTTGTCTTATTGAGAACACAAGCTTCTAGAGGTGATGTGTGTGTCTATTTCACTCAAACACTGTGTGCGAACTCAGAACACTATATAATGATAGTTAGAATTTCCCTTCTTGAAAGCAGATGCCATTAGAATATCTTCCATTTTTCAGAAGGCAGAGAGCAGAATGCAGTAAGACTACAGAACAGACAAAATAAAACGCTGAAGAGCTTTGTTACTGACACCTCCTTGTCTCTCAGTAATGTTGATTAACCACAGTGAACCAGTGCCAGGGAAGGAGTCTGCTGCTGAACATAGTTCTCAAAGCTGGCAGCATTCCGCAGTCTGGTTGTGCCCTGGCCTGCTCCTAACAGAATTAGAAACCTCACACACACAGCATGTTTCTATACTGATGATGCTCCCTAATGTTTTCAGCTACCTATCCTAGATTTTGGCAGTTGCAGAAAACTAACAAAAGTTGTGTAGGCTGACAGCAGCTCTTTAGACTGTGAAAGGGAGCCAAACCAAATTTCATACAAATTTAATTCTCCACATCCTCATACCTCAGTAAATTTTCTCAGCATTTTGAGCTATCTACACTAGGATGCTGGCCCAACATTTTGTAAGTATCCTTAAGTTTCACATTTCAATTAGGCACAGAGCTATCCCACTGATGTGTAGCAAGATCTACAGGACTATCATCTGCTCAAGGCAAGGAAATGTTGCTAGCACCGGCATTCTCTACATGGTTCCCATCAAGCGGCTTGTTTCAATTTGGCATTTTGAATCCCACAGTGCGTTCAATATTGCTCAAAAATACAATGCTTGTCCCCTGTGCAGCACTCCAATATCTGGGTTTAGTTAATCTGTTGTTGTCCCTTTGCTGCTGCAAAAAATCCTGCTGTGTTATTTACTTAGCCTTCCTTTGGACGTGCCAAGCACACCAGAGGGGTTCTTACCTCGCTTACTTACTACAATGACATAGTTAACTGCTTCACTGATTGAGATCAGACACTGCAATCTGTCATAAGATTTAAATGGGCAAGAAGGTCATGCCTCAAACATATTAGCAGCATGGGTCAATTTGATATATTAAGGTATGTATGAAAAATATAGTATATAACCACATTATAACAATATACAGGATATGTAATAGCCTAAACATAATATACAATTTTTTAATCTCTACTACACCTCAGCACAAACTGAGCTAAGAACATAATCATCCAAGTGTTTTACTAAAATATTCTGTATCGTCTTGATTTTGGTGGCTTTTTAATTTTAATTAATATGGTATATGGACTACACAGACACACAGTATAACATACAGATTACAATGCTAAAAAGACCCCCAAAAGGAACACATTTTGAATGTGATCTCTACTAGTGATAAAGCAATGTCATTCATGACTTGAAAAATATTTTTCTGGAGACAACGTGAGGTTTGACAGACAGAAATGTTTTGCTAATATTGAGGAGCATAAACTAAACTTCCATTAAGGCAGGGGCGGGCAAAGAGGCCTCCATGGGCTAGATCTGGTCCGCCAAGCTAGTGGATCCGCCCGTGGCTGCCCTGCCACTCCCCTGCCCCCAGGCCAATCGAGACCTGAGAATGGGAGAGCGTGCAAAGTCTCCTGCCCCCACTTGGCAGGGGGAGGGCAGGGAGCGAGACACTACACGCACTCCGCTGCCCCAATGTCCTGATTGGTGCAAAGTTTTCTCCACCTGCCAGGGGCACATGGAATCAGAGGGAACCATCAGCTGTTTTAAAACAGCCAGCGGCCCTCTTTAGCTGCCACGCCCTGGCAGGGCGGGGATAGGGGGCAAGAGATTGTGTGTGTTACCCCTGACCCCAGGCCCTGATTAGCGAGTCTCTGGGAGGAGGGGAAGTAAGACTTCATGCACTCCTTCACCCCCTGGCCAATCAGGGAGCACGAGAAGACTCCTGGCCCTGCCCCTTCCGCCCAAGGCCCTGCCCCGGAGCAGCTCGGGGCCACTTCAGAAATTTCTGAAGTGGCCCCCTTTTAAAAATTATTGCCCACCTCTGCATTAAGGCATGAAAAGAATCCAAATACCCAGAAAATGAACATCACATTTCTAAAAAACAAACCAACAAACCCACAACACTCCTGTCTGACTAAAGCCAATTCTTTATGGCATCATATGGCTTAGTCATATTCTAAATGCCTATGATTTCGCTTTCACTACTTACGTTCCAATCCTGCAAGCACCTTTAGTCACATGAATAGTTACGCTGACTGAATAAAATACAACTCCAATTGTATTATTCATGGTTTAAATATTGGATTAAATTCACAAGTTACACATTACCTCTCGCCCAACATAGGAGCTACTACTTTCAACCACAATGGCAGTATAATGAGGACTATTCTTGTCAAAAAGAGAAGCAATCTCACTGGACCTTTAAGAAAAGAAAAGTTATTTAGCACACAAAGAACTTACTCTAAATATCTGTTAAACAAAAACCAAAAAATAAAATCTGTGTATGTGGAAGAAGTCCTGATATTTTATTTGAGTAGCATTCGACGGGTACAAAATGTTCTGTTATTTCAAACAAGGTTCTTACTGAATGGGCTCCAAGGGAGGGCAGGCTGGTGGTCTTGATTCTTGGGAATGGTTCTGCAGAAAATCAATCATCATCTGACGAACTGTTTGGAGCTCGCGATCGGACCCTGCTAAAAACACAAAGAATTATTCAGAAGACAAAAAAAACCCCTTAAAAGTGAGAATGAGGCAACCACAACTTTGTGATACTTTTCTAAGTTAAAAACAAACACTGCCACCTAGCTTTTAGGAGGGGACAGAGGTATTTTTATTTCCAAGATTAAGTTTTGATTTTTTTTTATATAAGTTGGTTTCTCCAGGAACTTAAAAAAACAACAACAACAACAAAACCCAGACATTTCTAACTCAATGAAGATGACCTGCCTCATCAGTTTAATCTTAAATATACTAACATCTTGCTTCAGCCAGGTGTACATTCACACAAAGAATACTTATACTGGCAGGAGTTCGAGCAATGGAGATGTTCAGTGACCCTATGAACACTTTTTGATTACTAGCTAAATGCAAGCACTGAAAATCTGAGCCACAGGTGTAATGCTCTTTAAATGGCCCAAGTAAGTAACAACCACCCACCAAAAAAAAAAAAAAAAAAGTTTTTTAGTTTAGCCATAGGTTTGAAATTGGGGAGAGGGTTTAAGTCTAAAACCAGATTCCTTAAAAAAAATTGGGGGAGGGGGGAGGAGGCAATGAAAGCAACCCCCTCCCAATGCCTAAAAATAGCAGGTACAATTACAATAATATTCTACCAGATGCTTAATGGTACAGGTGGTCTCTTTTCTGACTTCTGTCCTTTTATATGTTAGTCCAATTGAAAAGATGTGTTACTTTACTCTGTAACCAGACCACTTCAAGGTGTGACCATGTCAGGGCCATAGATGATCAAGTCCAAGTTTATTTAACATTTAAATCAGGAACTTCTAATAAATTCAGGGGCTGGAGAAAGTTGCACTGGTAAATCAGAAGGTGATAATCTTTCATCTAAGTCCAGGCCTACCAAGTACTTCAACAGGGAGACCATGCAGCTGAAAGGTATGTTACTTTTAATGAGATTTAAAATGAAGGATCTGCCCACCAGCGGCAATTAAAGACTATTAAAAGCATAGGTGTATTACCTCTACAGTCCTAGACAAACTCCAGCAATTACATTCTGCCACCCCAAATTTTCCTCGCAATTTAATTTCCAAAGAATATTTTTAAATGTTCTCTTCTAAACAGTTGCTTACTATGCTGTTAAACAGCCAGCATATTCCACCTAAGAATGTCTGAATTTTATTGATGGGTAAAGAAATCTTATTTTATTATATAATGTACTTTGGGGGTAGGAAGATGAATGTTTTTGAGCTTCATTAGCGGGATTTTCTTACCTTTGTAATTTTCTCCAGTTGTGAACTGCTTTGTAAATGCTTTGAAGTACTGTAGGGTGAAAAAAAAAAGATTCATCTGAAGACAACTCATGGCTCAAGGAGGAAAAAAAGTACTTCAGGAAAGCTCAGTTTTGAGGTAGAACACAATTTTCATAAATTCTTGCTTTTACCTGTTTTAATTCATCATCCATTGCTATTTGGCTTACAGCTAATTAGAACACACATCAGAAATTTGACTCTTCCCTTGTAAATTTCAAGGGCCTTATCCTTAGCTGGTGTAGGTATAATGGTTGCTGATTTATGCTAGCCAAAGACTAAGTTCCCTCTAAGCTTTGTGGCCACAGAGAAGCCACATAGCCCAAGGGCATCAAGAACAGAGAGGTAGGGAGTGGGGAGGGGAGTAAGTTAGGGCATACAGAGTTGTGGCCAGGGAAAGACGCCTACACCATGGCCCCACCCCTGGTACTGCTGCAGATAGCGAGAGGCAGGGAGAGAGGCTCTCCAACAGCCCAAGTGCTCCTGCAGGGAGAGAAGGCTTGGAGGAGTCCTCTGTCCCTGCCCCAGCCCTGGGACAACCTGTTCCCCAAACCCTTTAACACCACCACACCCGAGAGCCCAAACCCCAACCCTCTGTCCTAGCCCTGAGCATGTCAAACAACTGAACCCCAACTTGACACACATCACCTCCATACTGGTGCACATAACATTATTTCCGCCCATGGATATAAAAAAAATTAGAGGGAACATTGCTTGTGGATCTTGCCCATTGATCATTAAATAATCAAATTCTTATTAAGTCAAACATTTGTATAACTGAACTAACTAGTGACACAAAACTTTGTATGTATTTTCTCAGAAAAAAATTTAGAAGCATTTTGAAAAAATTCAGCAGAAGTCTCCAACTTCATAGACAGGGTTAGGATGCTGGCAGTAGACTCATATTGATGATTTACTGAGCAACGCTATTAACAAATAGATAAATTGGACAATTGGTCTGAAATCAACACAATGAAAGTCAATAAAGCCAAATGCAAATTATAAAGGAAAAATTAAGTGCACAAATATAAAATGGGGAACTGGTTAGGTAGTAGCACTTCTACTGAAAACCACAGCTCTGTCTCAGATCACAGAATGAATGAGAGTCAACAGTGCAGTTGCTAATATCCGGGGGCGTACTAACAGGACTGTCATGTGTAAGATACAGGATGTGATTACTGAGTAGATCAGGACCTTTTTTTTAACCTCAACTGTACTACTGTGTCTGGTTTTGAGCCCCACATTTTAAGGGAACAGTCCAGAGCAACAAATATGATAAAGAATTTTAGAAACCTGACCTATGAGGAAGATTTAAAAAACCTGAGCATGTTCCTTAAAAGAAGACTGGGGGGACATGCCAAGTCTTCAAATATGCCAACAGTCATTATGGCTAGGATAGTGATCAAGTGTTCTTTGGGTCACCTGAACACAGGACAACAAGCAAACAATCTGCAGCAAGGGCTTTAGATTAGGTATAAAGATAAACTTTATAACAATAAAGATAAATATGCACTGGAATAGGTCACCAAGGAAGGCTGCAGAATCCCCATCACTGGAGGTTTTTAACAGGTTGGAAAAACACCATTAAGGATGATCTAAGTTTACTTAGTCCTGACTCAGCATGGAGAGCTGGATTAGATGACTTCTTGAGGTCCCTTCTGTGACGGCGCGTTGGGTTTTTCCCGTCTCCTGCACCCCCGTAATGGCATGAACAGACTCCACCAGCGAGTAGAATAGAGGGAGTTTATTGCTTCTCCAGGATACAGCACAGCACAGATGTCATCTGGTTACAGGGGCCAGGCCCAGGATGCCTCAGCCGCCCTTGAGATGGGGGGGTGGCTGGGCCCTACAAGCCCAGCCCCCTCCCTAGCTTCTTCTCCCCTGCTTCCCAGACAGAAACTAGCTCACTCACTTCCAGCCCTGCCCCTAGCCAGGGGCAGCATTCCCCCTTCCTTTGTGCCTCTCCCTGGGGGGTAGCTGGTCAGACAGGTTACGAAGCCCCTTTTGCATAATGACTGCTATCTGCAGCATGGCCCAGCAGGGCAGAGGATGAGACAGTGGAGGTCACTCTCAGCCCACTGCCCAGCACAGCAACCAGCCAGGTACCCCCACTACGTCACACCTTCCAACCTTACATTTCTATGGTTCTGTGCTAAACAACCACCCTCACACCCCAAACATCCTTAACGCCCTCTAGTGGTTAAAACAAGACACATAATGCAACATAACTTCTACCTATTTTTTTAAAAATTAGAAATGTCAGGTTTTGACCCCACAATGACAGAAGAAAAAAAAAATCACTTATTTTTTCCTCAGCAGAAGAACAAAAAAGTTTTTAACAGTGTAACATCTCTTGTCTCACACACACAAAAAAACCCCTGAGATGTCTCCTAGTCCCACATTTTAATCTTTTATGGGGTAAATATTACTACTACTACTTCTCACAGCAGAAAGATCAACAGTATGGCAAAGCAGTTCATTTTCATCCTGAAATGCAAAATTCTGAATTAAACACAATTCCTAATTCTCTTGGCAAAAAGTAGAGAGTATTTTTAAATTCAAGTTAAGTGTACTGTCAAGTGAAAGATGGATCCAAAAGGTTAAACTGCTAAATCACAGTCCCTTATGAATCAGCTACTTGACTGTATCAGTTATGAACTACTGTATTTACCCTCATGTCACAAACAGACAAAACATATTAACTCTATCCATGTTTACTATAGTATAGATCTCTGCATGTTTGACAGCAGACAAATATATTGTATCAAGATGGGAACCTCAGTTTAGTGATGGGAGACACAAAAAATGCTTTTAATAATATACAGTTTCCTGCTGCCACATCTCTTATGGTTGAAAAATTGAAATTCAGATTTTAGGACAAACTGAGCTGATTCAGATGACTGCATCCTCTATTCCATTCTATTGGAAAAGAGAGCCTGAAAGCATATTTTATTATAATCATAAGACTCCTTGCAGAAGAAAAAAGAAAGCACCCACATCTCAGAACAAGAGCACAACATTTTGGGTAAATAAGTTTGCTGTTCTTAACTACAGGTAGGACATTCAACAGCTATAGTTTGGAACATGGAACAACAGAAACTGTTTAAGATTTAAACCAAGTATTTTTATGCTGTATATCGTGCCACTTACCCTAAAAGTTGGATAGTAGAGAATACCATATTCTTTACAGATCTCATAGTTCTCTTCCTCCCCGCAATCCAGGACACCAATCCTGATGGCAGATTCCCAGTCTGAAAATAAACAAACATACATTTTAACTTTTTGGTGTAGCGGTGACTAGGCATCCTATCTTAGGTCATGTTCCAGCTCCCATGGATGTCAATGGCAAAACACTCATTAATTTCAATGCAATAGGATCAACTCGTAGGTCTGCCTACATCTGTCTGATATTTGCACCCTCAAGTCAACAATAATTTGGCTGACTAGTTTTGAAGACCAATTGAAGATGGCAACTAGCACAATGGAGAGAATACTTTCAACAAATCTAAAGAAAAAGAACCCCAAAGCAAACCGTTAAGACTTCTCTCTAGACTGCTACCATTTGCTCAGTCCAAGTAGATGAAACAGGCTCCAGCCCAACACTAGCAAGTGGTACTGTATTCTCTGATTTATCCTGTCAGCTAAGCTCATTATTCAGTTAATTTTATCCTTCGTGTCAATTTTACAAGATGAACATAATGTTTACCCATCTTCATCACTTTCAGTTACGTGGCTACATAGATGATGTATCTTCCATCAGAGCTGATGATAACGCAGACCAGCTTTTTGCTGAATTGTAACTTATTCAGAAGCTTACAAAATGGTACAATGTCTAATTAAAACACAAAGCTCACATTTTGATTAATGAAGGTGCTCTTAGGTGTAAGTGCTGTCTAAGAGCATGTAGGATGCACTTGGAAGATAGCTGAGCAAATACAGTTCCATAAAGATTAATTGGGGTGTGTTTTCAAAGATTTGTAAAGTATTTATTAAGAATAACTACAAATATTTAGAATGATCAATTACTTGAAATATTTTTACACAAACCATTTTGATGAGAGAACCCTTGGAGGCCTTAATACAGTAGTTTGTTTCTTTCCCATTTTACCAGTATTTTAAAGTAATATGGTGAAGTACATGATGCCAGTAAACATTTAAACGTATTAAGCTACATAGCTAAGACACACCTGTGCACTGTTCAGGAAAATATTCACTCTTTTAAAAATAAAGTTCTATTGCAACTTCCACTCCCCAATAACCTTCCTACCCGATCTACGTAGAGAAAAAACAAGGGAACGTTAAATGTCCATAAGTAACCCAGAGAAGTTTGGAGAACAGCCATGATGACTATGGACATCCTCAAGCAGGGAGCGTCAAAAGCTAGTCCTCCATATTGAGACACTCCCAACTCCAGCATGCCTCTCACACACACCCCCACGCCGCAACAAGAAATTGCATGTCACTTCCCTTGCTGTAGCATCAGTTTAATAATTCTTTAGAGTCTTGTAAAGAAACTTGTGGCTGGAGGCCAAAGATATAAGACTTGATATTTGGAAAAGGATCATCACTCACACTCATGTTCATTACTCATTTGGTTTTGTGATAGAACATACTTATTAGAGATGAGCAAAATCTGATCAACACACACCATTTTCCCCTCCAAATTTTCATCCAAAACTGTTAAAAATACCTGAATAAAAAGTCAGCATGACCCTTTTCCTCCACTGTTTTTGCCCACATGAAGCATGAATTCCAAAATGCTGCAAATCAAGCTGTTCTTGTGAAATTTCCAACTCAATTTCGCAGCTCCAAGTAGCTTGGATAGTTTGCTCCAGCACATGAGCTTTTGGATCATTTGGTATTCACACATATGCTGTTGACATTTAAATCCAATGTGGTACTAAAGCAAACACAATACAAAGTTCTCTGACAACATGAATGTATCAAGAATATCAGAACTCTGGGGCCAAAAAACCCCCACACAAAACACAAAAAACTGACAATTCTGACCTTAATAAGTATAAGAAGAGCTACATAACTTTTATTGTAATAAGTGAAACCCCAATGTCAAAATTTCTAGACTGAACAAAACAAGCATACACAATTTTTTTGCTATAGATATATCTTAAATAGGATGTAGCCTCTCTTTGGATAGACATTTAAAAGACCGCTGACAGATGAATTCTTACAGCAGTATCAGAATTCAAGGCATTTCCCAGAAGAAACTTGTTTATAATCAATTCCTTTCTATTTTTATCTGGCAGACTGCAGTAAGTTTTAACAGGCAGCCTCAAATATTGTTTTGTAGGCTCAAACTGGATTGCTCATGCAGTATTCTCACAGCACCCAAAAAGTGTCTGTCAAATAGCATCAAGGCTTGCTGTCCTCAGAGCAACAGAAGCAGAGACTGAAAAAGGGCTTTCCATTCAGCGTGTAAAAAAAGGTGAGATTGGTAAAGTTAAGGTCTTAAATGCCTCTCCCAAAGTTTATTTCTAGGCTGAAGAAACAACTCCTGCTGCAACCCCAATTAAATGCATGTACAAGTGGTACAAGTTTTTAGCACTCTGCACTGAAGGTACAGCATAGCTTACAAAACTTGGAACCAAAAGTATGTCATAAGTGTTCACACATCTCTTGCAAGAATTCAAGATCATTCTCTCCTGGTAAAATTACCATCTAGCTCTGAGAAAAAGTAATAATATTTGCAGGAAATAGCTTCTGTTGTCTTCCGGTACCGATGGTTGGATTGAAGACCGATCTGAAATACAATCTAATCTCCGAACTACTTTATTCCTGACTCCCAACATATCAATCCCCTTTAAACTCCCTCTTTATAGGAACAGAAAACTATTGTTCACTTCTAACAGAATAACCTGTGTAATATTTCTGACTTAGAATAACTGATCTACATCTGCAGATCAATATTCTCTGCATAACAATGTGCTCACCAACCTGTTATCTCTATAAAACATTTGTTATTATGAAGATATCAAAAATCTCTGATTTAGAAATACCCTTGGTGATAATGCATAACACAGTAAGAAGAATGAACAGAGAGAAAACTTTAAAATGTCTGCATCACAATCAATGAGCAAAATCATGACGACATTTCACGCCATGTTATGCAATCAGCATAATACGACTAGCGACAGTAGGTAATTTCAAACCCAAATAGAGACAATTTATTTCTCTCTCTCTCCCTGCCCACCTTATTCCCAAAAGTAAACAATAAGGCCAAGTCCTTAATAGGACTTATAAAAAAGCAATTTCCAGCCAGACACAGTTTTACAAAGTTTGGTGATTGTATCACACAAGTCATTTTCAGAAACTGTGCTTCAGGACTTGAAGAGGAGGTTCTGCTAGTATTATTCTCCCTCATTTCCAAAAAAAACTACAGAATGGCTGACAAGTGTAGTGCTGATAGAATCACATCTGGTGCCTAATCACCTTTTCTGTACCCTGTTGTTGCTAAAAAGTTCTTCATATGAAGACAAGACTAAATTTGCATAATTGTTCTTGGATGCATAAGAATTCAGGAATTTTCTTTAAGACACTCTATACCAGTAAGTTGAAGGAGACTCCTCAAGCAGTTACTTTAAAGTACTGAAAGAAGTCGAAGATTCAAACATCTGTCTCAGTTAATGCTGGTGTCTTTGGGAGTTTTTTCTTTTAGGAATTCCTGTGAATCAACCAACTCCTTTCATTTAAAAACACACTCAACTTAAACATGTCTCTGAGTCAAAGCACATGAAAATTTCATTACGTTCAAAACTTGATCGACTTTTCTATGCCAGGCTCTTTTGAAATTTAGCTTGACCTTTGTTTTTCTTTGAAAGAACTCCTGCATTTTTATCAGGAAGGATGGGGCAGCTGATTGAGAATTTCAGTTGTAGTGAACATGCCGACAGTTGAACAGGCGCCAGCAGTAACTATAAGCATTCTAGAGCAGATGGACATGTATTCACAGGAACACAAAAGCTACAACCGTCTATTTTATCAAATAAAATGCAAAATTTAAAAAAAGTTTGGCTTCGTGGTATCTGTCTCATTCAACTTTCACCACTCCTCCTCCCTTTTCATCACCCTACACACAATGAACAGAAGCACTATAAACTTAATGCAAATAGCCTACTTTACAACAATGCAAGCCCATCACTAGCTAAATACTTGGGTTAAAGAGCACCAGCTGGGATGCATGCAGTTTAATATTCACTTCTGTTAAAGAAGCCTTTAGTTTTCTAAGGGAAGTGAAACCCATGTGCTTCTTCTGTTCACCTCTGTCACACAGCCTAGACCGTATACATTTCACTTACAGTGGCATTGCATCCTACAACAATATTGCGTGTTAGATTTTAAAGTGACATTAATATTACTGGAAAGGCCTAAATAGATTTCAATGAATGAAGAATGAAAAACAGTACCAAGACTTCCCAGCAATGCCTTACTAAAGGAGTTAGAAATATAACATGCCACATCTCACATGCCAAATTTAATCCACTGCTTCCAAAGTAATGGCAATACTCTACTATATATTTAAAGAAATTGGAAATTGCTCCAAAAATGAAATTTAGGAATACCAATGAAAAACAATTTCTGATTCAGATTATATTGCAGGACCTCAGGTTAGGGATGTAAAATCAAATTAAATTGATTAACTAGTTAAACTTTATGTTTAACCAGTTAACGGATTAAAAGGGGTGCAGAAACAGTCCCCTGCCCACAGCAGGTCCCATCTGCTCCATCCCCCATTGATTATTGGTTAACCAGAACCAGTAAGCTGATTAACCTTTCACATCCCTACTTCAGGTGTATCCCAAAATGTGTGCAAAAGGAAATCAGTAAAATTATTTAAGACTCTTTCTGGCTATTCTAAAGAATTTTCCAGCCAGCAAACTGATTTTCCTCTCTTGTAGATCAATGAAAAGTATCAAATTACAAAACTATTAAAAAAAATCAAAGGCCAGTGAAATTGACTGTATTGAGACAAAACTATAAATATTTAATATTCTAAAGCAATTTTCTAAAGTATCCAACATAACAGCGTAAAACATTACTAAACAAGGGAACATCTTTTCCTATCATTTTTCTTTTATGCACTACAAGCACCGTAGTATTCTCCATTATGAATTTTTAGTAACAGATAAGAGACATTACAGGGCTTCCCTCCATTAACATGACCTAAAGATCAACTGTATAGCAAGCATGAAAGTCTCTTCCTGGACTATTATAAAACTTCTGTAGCTTCTCCTGAAAGGTGTTCATTTAAGAAACAAGAAGGAAGATGTAAGTGTCAGCTTGGAAAGACTTGTTACTGGATTTTCCAATTATCTTTTCACAGAGAACTACTGTATATAATTTCAATTAAAAAAAAGCAAACTTTACAGAGAAGTTTTAATTGCCTTTAAAATAGCATCAGCGACAGTCCTATGAAAACTTTAATATTGAGTAAAAAAAACAAGGAGTCCTGTGGCACCTTAAAAACTAACAGTTATTTGGGCATCAGTTCATCTGATGAAGTGGTTTTGCTAATACAGTCTACCATGCTACACCTCTGAAATTTAATATTAAGTATTTTAGCAACTGGGCACACATCAGGATCCACTCCAAAATTAATGTTAATACCTATTTTGATGAAAATAAAAGCTTTGATATTCCATTAGCATACATGGCATTGCATACAACAGCCATGGTTCCTGCCTTCAGGGTTTGAAGTTGTTACTGCAGAATTTGAGACCTTTCGAAAACAAATGAAAGTGAACTACATTAGCACAGGCCTTGTCTATATGGGAAAGTTGTACCAATACCAACTTAACTGAATCAGTAAAATCTGCTTTAGTTCAATTAGTGCAGTCCCCTGTGTGGACACTGTTTCTGTGTAAGGCTGCCTAATAAGGTCTTTAGAGATCCATAGCACATCTTGTCGATGTGATATCTGGAACAGAAATACCAAAAATAGATTTTAAGTTACATCTTTAGTTATTTCAGTGTAAATGTGTGAGCATTTATTTTGGCTTACGTGACCTATTTTGTTATAAGAAGCCAAATATGGCACTTTGTCTGAAATAAGTGTGTCCACACTCAAACTACCTCCAAATAACTAAGTGTGAATTATAACCAATTTGTTATTTTGACACTTTTAGACAAGCCCTAAAAGCAGGCACTCAAAGAGTATTCACCAAATTTGTAAACATTTCTAACTCACTTTAGTTAAATCTGTACAATTTATTTGTGTAGACAAGTGTCAGGAGATCTGAAACACATTTTAGTGTTTTACTCAAACACGCATGAAAGATAAATCCCAACAGTCTCTCCCATGTGAAATATTTTCCATTTTCTCCCTCGTTACCAGTCACCATGGCAGTTGATTTGAGTCTCGTATAACACCAATGTTTTCAGACACTGAGACAGAAAAGTTACTTCAAACGCTGCCCTAACCAACTGTAGTTAGTAGTGCCCATTTTGCTCTGAAAAATTGCCAATACAGTAAATTACAAAATTACCACCAATTAAAAAAATATTAATCTGGAGGGGCAGAATTTTTTGGCATCTCTAGAAGCATAAGTCCCTCTTCCCATGAGTTTCACTCTCGACCCTAGTTAGTCATAATAATATAAAGTTTCAAAAGTCTAATTTATGAAGTAATATGTTACACTCTATGGCTGTATTTGCAAAGAGCTGCCAGCTCTGTTTCCTGGAAAGCAAAAAGATTTTTTCAAAGCAAATAATCAGAACCCATACCGTGCTGAGTTAAGCACATACAATGGCTCCAAATAAGATATTCCATTAAGATCAGAATTTCACAGGAGAACAAAGGTATCTTTCTTTACATATCCAAACATGTACAGATTTGTCCAGAAAGCACCAAATTTTGCTATTAAGAATTGGAAGACCCTTGCTATTTCAGAGAGGCAAGCTCCCAACATCTTTCTTTCAAATTCCTATTCAAAAAACACATTTCTGCCATTCAGTCCATCAGGTTTAAAGCACCACTCAAGTAGGGTTGTTTTTTTTTAAGTGATCACATGACCTCTTCAGTAATATCCTGCTGGACTGAAAGCACTTGTGGCAACAACCTGTCCATTGTATATGGCTTAGAATACTGTCAGTGCTAGCTCAACAAGTAAAAATAGTAAAATGTTATCTTAAGATGTACTGAATACACATCACATCTAGGAACAGGAAAACAAAACTTTTTTGGCACACAAATCAAATACTTAGTATTACAAAATGATTCTGTCAGGACATTCACATGACTGCTGGCACTTTGGGAAGTCTCACACCACACACAGAACATGGGTCTATATTCCCACTGTTGTTATTATTTAACACTCTCATTTGGAATAAAGCACTTATTTTTGCTGTGTCAAACAGAAGAGAGAGAGAGCACTATTAGCAGCACTCACCCCGTGAAAGAGTCAGTTTTCCAGAAAGCCACAAGTGAATATTCATGAGTGCCAAGTGATATGCAAGAAACATTGAATGTGCTGCATAAGGACCCGTTCTGAAGATTAGCCACCAGTGCCGACACAAACTGGGCCAGGGTCCATCCATTTAACCAGAAACAAGCTGGTTCTGAAACGAGTCTTCCAAGTAACGTGAAGGGAAAAAGCAAACTCATGTCAAGAATAATACAATTCTTGCGGTTGGTGATCCAGTCCCTCAGACTGCTGATGAAAAGTTACTGTGTTCAGGACTGGGGAAGTTTAAAACGTTGCCAAAAAAGTTAGTTAAAATGTATATTTTCTTAATAATCAACCAAAGCTATTTGTACATACAATTAACAAGGTGCCATGCTGGTGTGCAAACCTTATTCTTTTTATACAGCGTCCAAAAGAATGCCAGCCACCTTTTATTAATCAAATATTATACATTCATTAATGGCATCAGAAAGGGGCAGCACCTGAGTGAAAACCTATAGTCAATATAGGAACCACTTCATAATGATAAAGAAATAAAAGTGGCTTCTCAAGACATACATGCTCAGACTGTAATCAGGAACTTAGTATAGTTGACACTGCATTTGATAAAAGTTCTGTTCTATTCAAGTTGTTAGGTGGTGCCCCTCATCGGGGTATCTAACCACTAAATCCCCATGCCTCTGAGAATTTGGCTTATAGTTAGCTCAGATTTTTACAGAATTTCATTCTTTTCTGCCTTCATTTAGCTATACAGCTCCATGCAATTGTTCACTCTTCTTTTTCGCATTAACAAAGCTTAAGTTAAGTGAATGCAATGCAAACTATTATTTCATTACATGTTTAGTTCTTAAAATAGACTATGCACTTTACAAACCATACAGAAGATGCAGTGCTTGGAAGCATTTACAATCTAAATATTCTGCAGAGCTTCAACACTGTGAAGCACCAGGACCACAGCATCAGAACTGTGGAATTCTCTTCTTCCTTTCCCCCCCTCCCCAATGTAATTTGGGAATGTTTTTCACCCTTTTTAGCATGGTTGCCATTTATCACATTTTGCATTTTTCTGAGCAGCCCTTTGCTAAAGCCACTGATGTTTTGCAAACCAGCAAGTCAATAAAATAAAGTGGGGGCAAACTGGGATTTGGGCCAGAACAACGCTGGGGCCGGTACTGACGTCCTCGTCCAGGGTTCTGTGGGCAGCGATACAAGCCGTGCAAGTGAGGCAGATGGAAGCTGGGCAGGTGAGGTGGGTTGGCTACAGGCACTGGACTGGTGGTGCGCGGGCAGGGGGTTAGCTATGCAGCGCTGTATATTGCTTTGAGCTCTACAGACCTCAGCCAGCTCTCTCCAGGCACAGTCCTATTGTGACACAAAATACAGGACTACGTAGCACTTTAAAGACTAACAAGATGGTTTATTAGGT
>JANRFK010000975.1:20131722-20142355 GCA_030068395.1 Apalone spinifera
GCCTCCTTTGCATGCCTTTTCCGGCAAAGGGGGCCAGTCTAGACACAGCCATAATGTTTTAACTCTTAATTTTTCTGTGCTTGCTTTGATCTCTCTTTGGCTATGTTTACACTGCACACTTATTTCAAAATAGCAGAGTGTGCATCTTCACAGCAAGCCTATTTCAAAACAATTTTGAAATAATGGGCTTCTTATTCCGACTTCTGTAATCCTCATTTCACAAGGAGTAAGGGAACTCAAAGGAAGAGTGTTCTTCCTTCGACTTCCTGCTGTGGAGACAGCGCCAAAAGTCAAATTAAGCTACTTCAACTTCAACTATGCTTCAAATTAACGTAGCTGAAGTTGCGTATCTTAACTCGATTTTAGCCGGCAGCATAGACATACCCTTTGTGTGCATTAAATATTGTGGCATCTTTGTCAAACCTGATCAAAATTTCACATCTCTTGGAGGGTAATGAAAAGAGTTCTGATTACACTGGGGATGAAGACCCGTTCTCTGATGATGAGGGCAGGTACTCTAAGGGTACGTCTAGACTACATGCCTCTGTCGCCAGAGGCATGTAGATTAGGCTACCCGACATAGGAAAATGAAGTGGCGATTTAAATAATCGCCGCTTCATTTAAATTTAAATGGCTGCTGCGCTGTGCCGATCAGCTGTTTGTCGGCACAGCACGGTAGTCTGGACGCGCGGGGGTCGACATCAAAGGCATTTGTCGACCTCCCAGGTAAACCTCATCCCAGGAGGCATTTTCCTATGTCGGGTAGCCTAATCTACATACCTCTGGCAACAGAGGCATGTAGTCTAGACGTACCCTTAGATTGAAATTAGGCACTCCTTGAAATGCAATTTTCATTTTTAAAAAATCTGGGAAAAGTCAACTGCAGTTAATGCTTTAAAAGTACCTGGCTGTAAATCCTCTTGCTTTCTCCTTCCAGATCATCATCTAAGATGTCATGGCATTCAAAATCTTTTGGCACATTGATCCTGCTAGAATGTGAACAAATGGTTTGAGAAGTCCATAGTTTATCTACTGCATAGGCAGACAGTATCTTAACATGTGAACTATTAGGTGGTACCACCAAAGGAACTTCCATTGTTTTCTTCCAAGGAGCTGAATGCCAGTGATCTGATCTGTATTGAATTTGCCTTTGAGTTTTCATTTCCTTGGCATGCCGGATGGAACTTAGCTGATCAGACTCTTCAGAGCTTCCAAAAACATCAGCATCAAGGAGCTTAATAAAGAAAAGAAAAGAAAAGAAAAGAAAAGACCCAACACATTTACATGTGTATTTTTTCACCATTTTACGAGGTATTAAGTTTGCTAATGTTTAAAGAGACATTTAAATTTCTACATAAAAGCTAAGAATCAGATTCCAGTATTACTGACTCCCAAGCAGATGTACATTAATGCTGCACACAAGTTTTAACTGTAACTGTCTGGCTCCATGCACATCCTAACACCCACACACATCTGCTGGCCGCAGGGGTACTTTGCACATGATGGAGTTACTCTGCGATGGGTCAGGGTGAGCATGGCCTATGCAAGAATCACACTAAGATTGTCCTCTGATCTTTAATTGCCTCTCTGGAATGCCCCTCCCCTCCAGAAAACTGCCCAGAGGCTGGAAGGGAGCAGACTCCGGATTCCCTTGCACAAAGAATTTGGCCCTAACTATTGGTCTCTTGACATTATGTAACTTACTGATGGCAAAAAACAACTGGACAAGCAAAAGACCTGTCTGGTTACCCAACTGCAAGAGCAAGGCTTAAATAGATACATCTTAAAAAAAACCCTCCTGAATTTTTACTTACTGGCAAGGTGCCTTGAGGCATCTCAGAAGATACTTGAACCATCACATCTGCTTTAGCTCCTTGTTTCCTTTTAATTTTTTTATATTCTTTAACTGCATCATCTACAACTTTAGAAACAATGTTTTCTGCTACGGTTTGTGCTGCGTGTGTGTCCAGGTCACACAGTAAGACATCAAAACCTGCAGCGGATTGCGCTGATAAGTTAGTGCTGTGGTTGTCTCTTTTTTTGAGGCTTTTGACGTGATTTTGCAGCTCTCTTTCAAAGGCATGCTTATATTTATGTTCAGTCGTGTCAGAAAATGCAGTTAAAGTGCCACACCGGAGGTTTTTGGTGAGTTTGCTTGAGATACCATCAGCCCGTTTACCTCTTTCTTGATCTTTCAACAAGCAGCTAATATATTTGCTCTTGTTTACTTCTTCTGTGTTACTGTGTTTATTTCTCATTGGAAGCACATCTACAATTGACTTTTGCTTTACAAGCGTCCACCCTCTTGTTTCTTTATCTGGTTCTAGATGTACTAAGTGAACTTCACAAGGGAATTCATTGGACATATACTGATCTTCAGTAGGAAATTGTCTTTTGTGTTTTTTTCCTGGTGGCATGGGCATGTGTGATCTAAATTTGCTTTCTTTCACTGCTGAACCTCTTACGCTGTCTGTATCTTTGGATCTCTGCTCTCTATATTCTGGTCCCTGCTGGTTATCATCTGCACATTTGTAGTCCCCTCTGGATGATCCATCATCAGAAAATGAATCTTCATCCCCAGTGTAACCAGAACTTTTGTCATTACCCTCCAAGAGATGTGAAATTTGATCCGGTTTGACAAAGATGCCACAATATTTAGTGCACTCAAAGTATTTCACTCCTCCATAAGTTCCATCATGATCGCCTTCCGGTTTGTCAAGTGCCACGCCAGCCCAATAACCTTCATCAAAATGGGTACATCCCTTGAACAGCAGGGTACCTGGCTGGATATGCTTCACTAATACTCTGTCTCCAACTTCAAATGCTAATAAAGGGTCATTATTGTCTTCCCAGGCTTTGGATAGCGTTAAGAAGGGCTTGCTTTGTTCCTTTACATGTTCTAGCTTTGTAATGGCTTGACCTGAAGAAATGGGAATTGACACACCGAGCGAGACTAGAGGCTGTAATGTCTCATTTCCTGCTGTCACGTGTTCAAATAAGTCCTTCTTTCTGCCTGAAACAATGTCTTCACGCCAACAGCATCCAGAAACAGTCCCATCCTGAGCTGAAGAAACATTCAATAGCTCTGGAGATGGCAAGGGCAGTTCTTCAGGCACAGGGCTGTCCCATACTAAGAGTCTCTCGTCCATGTGATCTGACACGACTTCTTTCTGAGAACGGTGTGAATTGCTCATCTCTGAGAATGTCATTTGTTCTGGTGGAGAAGGGAAGTCTTCCGTGCCGAAGCTAGTGTCACCACTTTTTACCCCACCTGTCTCTTCGGGGGGGGTGGGAAGGTCCTCACTGTACAATGAGAAATCCTTTTTATTGGACAATGGCAAGTCGGCACTTCCATAGGACCGCACATCATCAACAGGAGACAGTATTTCTGTCAAGGCATCATTATCAATTGGAGGCAGAACCTCATCACTGATAAAGATCATATCATTTTCACTCTCAGCAGGGCAGCACTTCGCTCGTGGCAGCTGGTTTTTGGAGGAGATAAAACTAAGTGGCACCACCTCAGACTTCTTGAAGGTTTGGCCTCCCGTTGCCGCGTTATTTTGATTTTGGGCAGCTGCCCTTTGAAAGGTTCGATTGTCACATGAACTGGCTTGAGCTTCTGTAGGAGCCTCTTCAGAACTTGTGGGCATTGATAAGCGTGGAGATGCAATTTCATTTGGTTTGTTGGATACGTGTGCTTCAGTTAAAGGTTCTGCATGATTAGTTTTAGCTTCTTCTAAACCTGACAAGTCTCTGGAGCCTAATGAAGAGTCTACAGAAAACAATGGCATTTGATCGTTTGTCATGGATGTTGTAGGTGGGAGCAATGTACAGTTATTGATCTGCTCAGGAACAACATCTAGATGCTTCAGGGATCTTTCAGCTGGCAACCACATAAACGCTACTTTACGCAGCCCAATAGATACTTCGAAACTTTCACCCTCCTCTTCCACTTCGCTAGTTTCAGAAACAGAATTTTGTTGTCCAAAGGTCTCCTCGGTACAAAAGTCATAATTATACGATAAGGAGCTAGATGATGAATCTGCATCCTGCTCAGATTTTCCTGGAGAGGGGATCTTGTTTATGCTGCCGTTTTCTGAGCAAGGCGGTAGTGCGGAAGCTTCCACGTATGACTTGCGTCTTCCAACGGCAGTGCTATCAAACCGTAAGGAAAATGGTTCTTCTCTCCCTGAGGCGATTAGTGTTGGCTTTTGGCTGTTTGAGGCAGTGACAGAATGTGATTCATAAGCACACTCATATTCTGAAACATCTCCAAGGCGTTTTTCAGAGCCATGACAGAGCGATGAGGCCTCATGATTGCAATCATCACGGGGCACTTGTTCCTCACATACATCACTGGATAATAACTCATTTCCATCACTTACTGCTCTCTGTGCCTTTGTCAAAGGGTTAGGAAACACATCATCATCATCACCACCACCAGACAGTTCTTGCTGGATGGTAAACTCCTCAGGGATGCTGTTATCGATGGCCTCCGCTTCTAATTCAGAGGCTGAAATGGAGCTTTCTGAGATACTGATCCGAACCGCAGACACTCTGTGAAATTCAGAGAGGGAATGGTAGGAGTTTACACTCTCACATCGCGGAGATGAGTCATGTGATTCGGGGGATGCTGGTCCCTCTGAACATGCTTCCAAAGCAGGCTCATCATCCGGGAGATCCCACAGCTGATTGCTCGCAAACTTAATCAACTGGTTGTCCTCAGCAGGATTTTTGTCACATGGGGCAAATACTATCACTTCTTCTTCTTCTTCAGTGACTGGAACATCTGCCAAAATCAGCCATCATTACCATCATGTCATTTTATTTTAAATGATTACTGTTGAGTACTTGGGCCTTCAAATCCTGCGATCCTTTCTTTACTGCTCAGACCTTTGCTCCCTGATTCAAACGGTCTCAGCCTTGGAGTGTCTGCAGGGAGCCAGCTGCAGGACTGGGGCCTGTTCTTTTTTTTTTTATTCTGTTGTTTGCAAGAATCTTTTAAAACTCACAAACAACATTTCTCACCCCCAACTATTGACTTTTTCCATCTGGCCAATACAATTTTTTGTGTGTAATATATATGTTGTAATTTCCTATTCAAGCTACACCTGCTAGTCACAGTTGTATTTTTCATTTCCAAGTCAATAACACTCACTGTGCAGTCAAGGTATGCACTATTTTGAATATCCCATTGTACATAAATTTAACATAGGCCAGATAACACTGAAGAGCGAAATAATGTAACGCGTGAGCAAATACAATAACCTCCAGCATGATGAATCTGAAGGATTAAATCCAGGACATTCACCACCAAAGCATTGACTTCTAGCGTTTGGGGGAAAGGAGTAATTCCACTACCTGGTAGCAATAGTAGGTTGTTATCCTTTCGGAAGACTGGCTACTACAGGGGGATGTAGCTCATCTGCAGGATTTTTTGTGATGTACTCCCTGACCCAACACCCTCAGGACCTGACTGGTCTCTGATGAGGGATTTTGCCAGAGCAGGGGAGGTCGTTTCTGGGCTCCCTGCTCCCCTACCTGGCAGCCCAACAGAGCTACACACAAGGTTTCCTGGCTCCCGGCTCTCCCTCCCCGCACTCTGTGTCCACCATGCCAGGCTCCCACCCACCCCCCACATCCTCAGCTCAGCTGAGCTGCGCCTGGGGCTCTGGCCCTCCTCCCCTGCATTGCGCTGGGACTCTCAGCTCATGCAGTATCACAGATGATGCCGAACCAGAGAGTCCCAGTTTATAGAGGGGCAAGCTGTAGGAATAAAAGAGTTAACTGGAGACAGAGCAATTCATTTACTTGGCTGCTCCTCCTCCTCCTTTGTATCAAGCCCAGCTAGGGAAGGAATTGTGTGGGGAGCATAAAGGGAGGAAGCGCAGATGAGATGTTGGGTTGGGAAAGAGGGGAAGAACTCTATAGTCCCTTTCTTGTTGGGAGGGCGCGAAGGGAGGACGTAGAGAGTACGTCTACATTGCACACTTATTTCGGAATAAGCTATTCCTGAAACAGCCTGTTTCGAAATAGCACGTCTACACTACAGGGAAGCCTCCAAATTAGTCCGAGGCAGGCTCCCCAAGGCTATGTCTACACTGGCGGGTTCTTGCGGCTGTTCTTGCACAAGAATGGCCGTTCTTGCACAAGAACCTGCAGAGTAATCACATTGCCTGCCAGCTCTTGCGCAAGAAGATTTACAATACGGCGTCAGAAGACAGGGCTTCTTGCGCAAGAGCTACGCTCTTTTCTAACAGGTGTAAGCCCTTTTGCACAGGAGCTCTTGCGCAGGAGGGCACTGTGGACGCGCGGCAGGGGCTTTTTGCGCAAGAAAGCCCTATGGCTAAAATGGCCATCGGAGCTTTCTTGTGCAAGAGAGCGTCCACACTGCCACGGATGCTCTTGCGCAAAAGCACATAGCAGTGTGGACGTGTTCTTGCACAAGAGTTCTTGCACAAGAATCCTTGCACATGATGTTCTTGCGCAAGAACCCGCCAGTGTAGACATAGCCCTAGTGTGGACACGCTACCTTGATTTAGAGCCCCAGGAAGCACTAGGGAGTAATGACTTTGAATGGCCCTGGGGAGGAGCTATTTCGAAATAGCAGCAGTGAAGCGTCTGCTCTACAGCTATTCTGAAATAGCAGTGTCGGAAGAGGCATTATTCCTCGTGGAATGAAGTTTACAGAAGTCGGAATAAGGCATCTGTTATTTTGAAAAACTTTAAAAAAACAACAAATAGTCTGGTAGCACTTTCAACACTAATAAAACACGTATCATGAGCTTTCGTGGGCACTGCCCACTTCTTCAGATGACTGGAGTGCTGGATTGCTGTGTGGACGCTTGCATTGTTATTTGGGAGTAACGGCCGCTATCCCGAAATAACGCTGCTGTGCAGACGCACCCAGAGAGACAGAGGCACAGCAAGCTTAGGAAGGGGCTATGGGGAAGAGCCTGAAAAAAGGCCAACGTAGGATGAAATTCATGGAGACAGCAAAACTTAGCTGCTCACCGCAAGGTCCCTGCCTAGACTGGAACCCAAAGGAGAGGAAGGATTTAAGGTCCCTTCTGGTCCATTTGATCAGCTGGTGTGGAAACTCCCTGACACAAGGGGAAGAAGGACCATTGAGTTTAGAGCTAGACCTCCGGGGAGAAAGCCCTGGGAGGCATCCCTGCAGAAGAGTAGAAGGACATCCCTGCAGAGCCTGGGAAGAGGTGAAGAGTCCACAGATGAGTGAACCTGGTTAGCACCAAAGAGTTCTGTTTATCTGAGTTTGGAAGGGCCGAGGCTAAAGATGACTTGACTGGAAGACTGAGCCTGGTCATGCAAGATCTGGAGCCATTGTTGAGAGGGAGGAGAGTCTGGTATCCCCATATCCAGCCATAAGGGGGCGCACCAGCCCTGAGCCAACTCTCCTATGGTGGTACACTAACCCACAGACTTTATGGCAAAAAATCGTTTGTTTCTTACCTTGCAGTGGAAGGATTTTAGACATCCAGAGGTGTTTTACACCCAAGTAAGTGTTGTCCGATTCTTGTCTGGAGTCCACATTTGTCCTGAAAATACAGTCACATGCTCACTGGAATTAAAGTATCGTTCTACTGAGTTTAGGAAGAATTTGGTATCCATCAGCATTTAAACCTTGTTTCCAGGTAATGTTAATGAATGCTGGTGTAATGTTAAATATCCCAGTCATTGTCTATGCACAATAAATAAAATGCTCTGTTAAAGACAAAATGGTATTCTTTATTTTTTAACTGTGTTCTCAGACACTGATTCAAAGTCTTTGCAAGTCAATGGGAATCTTTCTACTGACTTGAGAGGATTTTGGATCAGCTCTTAGCAGTAATGTCTTACACAAATTAACAGGAAGTCAATGCAAATTTTTGCTTCTATGAAGGTTACTTTATCATACCCATACAATTATTCTGCATAAACAAACTGTCAGTTTCGATGGGAAGAGTTAATGCTTTCAGTATCCTGACCCATTATGGTGCATTATACACGATCTTCAGGCACGTGAACTATAAGCATAAATTAGGGCCAAATGTTCCCTTGGTTGCATGGCTCTATGGCTGCTAACAGCTTCACTGGGATTTCCAGCTTCACTAGCATCCATTTACAGAACTTGCCCTTACAGCCAAGTTTGTTAACTTGGAAGAACAATGCACCCTGGTTGCTTAGCTGTGATTTCATATCACATTCCAGTCCGTTGCTTGGAGTTTACTGTGATTCAACTACTCTGGAAATCAAGGTTGACCTGAGCAGTTACTCAAGGTGCGTCTACACTGCACCTGCAGAATGAAATAAGCGACGCAATTTGAGCTATGCAAATTGCATAGCTTATTTCGAGTCAATTTCAAAATAGCTTATTTTGAAAGTTGGCGCTGTCTACACAGCACTTATTTCGAAATAACCCGCTATTCCGAAACGTCCCTTACTCCTAGTGGAATGAGGTTTGTAGGGATGTCGGAACAGGAAGCTCATTATATTTTGAAATAACAGGCATGTTTAAAAGACACAGAATAGCTATGTCGGGATATCCCAAAATAGCGCTGCAGTGTAGATGTAGCCTCGGTGACCAAGGGGTCCCCACTGGAGCTACACAATAGATAGCTGCACCCAGGGCCGGCCCACAACATTTTGGCACCTGAGGCAGGGAGCTCAAATGATGCCCCCTCGCTTGGGCCAAAACTTTGAAAGGTCTCAATTCTGCCTCCTTCCTGTTCTACTTCTCTCATGGCACTCCACCATCTCTGTGCATCTAGAGCAGAGAAAATACATATGGACCAGCAGCAGACACAATTTTCTACACCCTGGGTCGTAGTGGCGCCCCACAGTCCAGCACCTGAGGTGGCCGCCTCAGTTTACCTCATGGTAGGGCCAACCCAGGCTGCACCTGCCCCCCCACCAGCCCACAGAATGGCACTGGAGCTGTTCTGTGCTTTTCCCTTGGGGTGGATCCCTGCAGAGCTCCATGACACACAAGGTGAGCAGACCGCCACGCAGGGTCCCCATATTCTGTTTCCCCCTTTCTGTAGTAGAACCAGCCACTGGCATTGGGTCAGGGCTCTCTGAGGCCCCCCAAGTTGGGGCAGGCGTTGATCCTTTGGGAGTGACACGGAATATGCAGCAGAAGTCCGTACTCTCAGGGGTTAAGGTACCTCTGCTCCTCCGACCGCCTTCCTTTTCCTGTCTGTGCTTCCACTGCTGAGGGTCCATCAGAAATCAACCTTAACCCTCTGTCGCCATCATTAGCCTGCAAGGGCCCCAGGTCAGAGACGAAGGAAGCAGGAGTCACATTGAGTATGTCGGAGAAATAGAGAATCGATATGGAGAGCTGCCACAGTAAACCAACCTATCAGATTTAAGGGTGTGGGCGGTGGGTGAAGGCCCAGCTGGGAAAGGCAAGTCCCAGCACCGCCCCTTTCTCTCCAGGCCCCGCCCCTTTAGCAAACCTTCCCTCTGTGGAGCTTAGCCCCGCCCAATCCTTCCTGGCCACTTGGAGGCATGGGGCTGCCATACCGCAACCCCAGCCTCAGCTTTCCCAGGGAGCCGGGCTGCTGGGCCGCGACCCCAGCCTTTCCAGGCAGCTGGGGAACTGGGCTGCCATGCCATGGCCCCAGCCTTCCCCGGCAACTGGAGAGTATAAATAGTTTTGGGAAGTCAATGCCTTCCCTTGTCTGCATTACCTGCTACCCACATTTAAGGGCCATGCATTAACATACGGCAACAAAGGACCAGCACAAAGAGTTAGCTTTTATGCCAACCTCTTGAGTCCATGCTGTCATGTTGGCTGATTGGGAGGATTTATTTGGTTGCCTGTTTATCAGTGGAAAAGCCATTTTCAAAATATAAATACCAACCTTGCCACGCACCTCATAGGGACTGCACCAGCCTTCCTCTCCTCCCGCAGTCTCCTGACTTCCTCCTTGCTCCTCATGCACCTTTTCCATTGTCAGAGAATCACTGTCTAATGCTTCCACTGAGGCTGAGGTAGCATGACCTGCAATGCACAGATACTGGGGACTCCGAAGGAAGAATAAAAGGCCCTGTGTTCTATCGCAGCGGCACCATGCTAGCTCTACCCAGGGGAATATAAAATGCTAGATGTTTAGTTCTGCTTTTTTGGCCATTGCAAGCAAGGATATTTGACTCCCCCAAGAACTGTGCCAGCCAAACTGTGTCTTCTATTCACTCATCTGGTGACATGGTTTTACCAATGAAAGCCCATAATTCTCTCTATATTTTTTGTTAGTCTCTAAGGTGCCACAGGACTTCTCGTTGTTTTTAAAGTTAAAAAGGACGAGTGGCTCTTTGGCACCTTAGAGAATAACAAACATGTATATAGGATCAAGAGCTTTCATGGACAAAACCCACTTCCTCAGATGAGCTGGAGAAGAATAAAAAAGACCCAGAATTTATAACAGTTAACCAATGGCAAACCATATGCATTGACCTCCTAGGTTATGAAGCAGAGCTGAGCTGCTGACTAGGAACACTAAAAAGGACAAAATACTAATGCTACGTCTACACTGCCCTCTCTTGCGCAAGAAAAAATGCAAATGAGACGAAGTGGTGAATATCGCAGCGCCTCATTTGCATACTTAATGAGCTGCCATTTTTG
>JANRFK010000975.1:20172828-20191515 GCA_030068395.1 Apalone spinifera
CATTTGCATAGCTCTGGCGCAAGATTGCGCCAGTATAGACACAGCCAAAGAGTTTCAGAAATACTCAGGAGCAATTAGCACTCGGGGGGGTGTATACATATGTTACAGATAAATATTTACATTTTGTAGTGATCTATATAATTGCCCCTCATTATGCAAGCTGCACTGCAGAAATGACTTGCATGCTTTTCTGCAAAAGAGAGTCCCAGTCTCAACAGATTTTTGTTGAACAGTAATAGAGATGCAGCCGTGTTCGTCTGGTCTTGCTGAAACAAAAGACAGGACCATGCACCACTTTAAAGACTAACAAGATGGTTTATTAGGTGATGAGCTTTCGTGGGCCAGACCCACTTCCTCAGAGCAAATTGGTATGTATGGTCATGCCAATTTTCTTCCACAAAGGGATACAATCAAAAAAAAGTGAACACATATAAAAGATATTAGGGGTGATAATTGGGGAAGCTATCTTTGTAATGGGTAATTATCACCCTTAATATCATTATCTCAGAGACACTAACCTCCCTCTCCCCCGCCACCCCCTCCCCCTCCGATCCCCGCTCTGTTCTAAAATCTGATTTGTCAGTTTTATATGTGTTCACATTTTTTTGATTGTATCCCTTTGGTATGTATGGTCACGCCAATTTTCTTCCACAGTTTGATCTGAGGAAGTGGGTCAGTTGCTGGAGCACCAGTAGCATGCTCCGGGCGCTGGAGGGCTGGCAGGGGAAGGATAGGCCTCAGCCCCTGCCCTTTCCACCCATGGTCCTGCCCCTTCCGAGCAGCCTGCCCAGAGTACCAGCAACTCCGTTAGCCCTCCTGCGTATGCATCCCCCATCTGGCAGCGGGGTAAGCATTGCTCTTTGGGACCTGTTCTTCAAATCTATATTGTCCCTAAAAATGACAAGACCTTGCCTCCCCGAGGAAGCTGTGACGCAGGCTGGGCGCTGCCCTGGTTGGGGGCTGGATTCAGACCAACGGCCTCTATCTCTGCAAATGCTCGGGGCTTGCAAAGACTTTTATCCCGTATAGAAGCCAGGCAGAAGTTTCTATCGTCATTGAACTATAGGTGGCAGGGGGCTTTCCTCGCTTATCAAGCGATTGCAGCATCAGGCCCTTACCCATTAATGCCGGATGAGTGAAACACCCTTCGTTCAATGGGAAACGCTGCAGACAAGAGATTTATACTCAATCTCCAACAAATAGGAAGGGCAGTTCAGATGTTTGGAGACTGAGACAGAATAAATCATGCTGATTTGCTCACTCCCCTCCTAAATCCAATATTGCATATAAAATCTTGGGGGGCAACAGGGAAGCATCCTTAATAAGAGCAAAGTACCCTCTTTGGAGAAAGATTATCTGGGCTTGTTCTTTTGTCTCTGAAAATCCCTCAAAACAATGCACCATCTGCTACAGTTTGGCAAAAAAAGCCAAGGTCTCCTCTGACAAATGCACACGCTTGCTATTGTTTGCTCCTTAACCCTTTCAACGGCAAACTTTCCCTTGTCTCTATGCAAACGTTTATTTAGAGTATCAAGTGACATTGCCACACAGCACCAACCTTCCCTCAGGAATCCTCAGTTCAACTCTTGCCTTGGCCACTGACCTTGGTTAACTTGTTTAAAAGCTCCGTGCCTCAGTTTCCCCACCGGCACAACTGTCCTGGGTGTACCAAAACGGGTGTTGGGAGGGTTACATCATAAAGCTTTTTGAGATCCTCCAACAAAGCCTTTGGGGGCTACAAAAGCATACGACAATACAATAGCAGTAGCACAATCAGTGCGCTTCTTCTCAATGAGACATGTTTGTTACAGCTACAGCTGGCTACAAAAAAAAAGGAAGCATTTTTTTTCACAACAAAGCTCATGCTCTCCCCCTCCCTCCCCTTTTTTGTGTGCGTGCCAGAGTTTGACATTTCAATGACCATTTTAGCGGAAACATCAACAATTCAAAAAACCTCTGACTACCCCGTGTCACAATTGGCATTCTCACCCTCCCTTCATGCAGGACACCCTAGGGTATCGTTACAAAGTGCCTTAGCAATGCAACCAATAACTATTGCATTATGTGACCCTTCTTTGTTAAACGCTGTCTTACCAAAGTCATCCTCAGATTCTTTTTGCATCCCAATCCTTCTTGCTGGAGATGCGCAGGATTCGAATCCATGACTGAGAGATGCTCCGAGACTTCGCCTAGGAGAAGGTGAAATCATTTCGGCTTGACACCGGGCTTCAGGAAGAGCATCAGCGATGGAGGGAGTCCTTTGATTTGCTGGTTGTATCTCTGGCCTGTGGCAAGCACACAACAAAATATGTGTTGAATGTCAGCTGTGAGTGAGAGAAGTCTTTACAAATTACATATAATGTTAACAAGAAAACATGTATAATGGGGTCATAAATTGACCTCAAGATAAAATGAACCAAATTTGTCTTGGATTAAATCAATAGAAGCTAGATTTACACCCAAATTATACCAATATTGTATATACAATGTGGAAGAAGTGGGCAACCATGAAGCATCCTTAATATGAGCAAGGACTTTTTCAAAGTACCCTCTTCGGAGAAAGTGAATTTTTCCCACTGTGTCAACTTGCCTTTCAATGCTGGGCCTGATTCTGTATTTCTCAATGAACCCTGGGGGAGCAAAGGATGGAAGCTACATGTAGTGTCCCCAGTCTCCTGAGGAAATAGCGAATGCAGAAATGGACACAGAAAACCTTTTGCATGACTCCAGAATCTCGCTGCCTAAAACTGCTTCAGGCTGTAATAACGATAAGACTGTGATTCTCGAATGCCTTTCATGTGAGGCTCTCAAAGCACCTCACAAACAGGAATGAGTAAACCTGTGAGGTAATGAATTTGCTACTGCTTATATTGTCCACAGGCCCAGATCAGGGCCTCATTTTGTTAGGTGCTAGACACACACACACACACACACACACACACATACACACACGCTGTCCTGAAGAGCTTACAGTCTATGGATAATGATTCCCATTTTACAGATGGGGAAACAGAGGCAGGGGCAAAGCAACTCGGCAGACGCCAGGCAGAGTCACAAAATGGTGACCCGTGTCTTGGATTCCTCCTCCTGAAGGTGTGCTCAGAACTCTCAGCAAGAAGTTTTGCTAAACAGCAACAAACAAATTAGGAGCCTGGGAAACAGCAGCGGACCAGAGGAAAAGCATGGTCATGGGGATAAGAGCAAAGGACTAGGCTGTCAGAGTCCTCTGTTCTATTCCCAGCTCTATTTGGACCTCCGTGGAAAATCACCTGACCTCTGTCAGCTTCCACACCTATAAAACAGACCAACAAAACTGGCATTTCCAGTTAGATTCCATTATCAAATACATGTTAGAAGCAGAGATACTGATAGGAGGGGAGCATTTTATAGTGGGTTATAAACACACCACAAGAAAGTGTGTTAGCGAGCTATAAGCAATCTGCTGGACTTTGTACCAATGGGATAACCAGTTAGTAAAATGTTACTTTTATTTGTTAACCCTTTCATAAACAGACGCTTCACGTAACATTGGACCAAAAATCATACCCAACCCCCTTCCTGTACCTTGAGAAGCTCAAGAGGCACTTAGTTACCTAGCCCACTTACTGCTTCCTCAGAGCTGGATTTTTCAGCACTCCTGAAAATGGAAATAACGACCCCGCTGTTCCGAGGCTGAATCGATTCGAGCGTCGTTGTGCAATCCAGGCTCAGTTGGGGTGTCCTTTTTCCACTTCCATGTGTCAGGACGTGAGGTGTTTACAAAGCTCTTTGAAATGCTCTCCGGCAAGGAGCGAGGGAAAGGCAAAGTATCTCTCTGTATCACGTTTCTAGGACTTGTGGTGAGCATGGCTGGGCCCTGCAATGGGGTAAATGCTTTCATAGGGTGAATCGTGTCGAAGAAGGACGTAGGGATGTGAAAAGTTACCCGGTTAACCTGATGTTAACCTACTAACCAGTAGCAGATGGCACCTGGAGCAGCTCTCTGACTGCCACAGACTGGGGGCTGCTTCAGCCCCACAGGAGGCCTGCTGCAGGTATGGGCTGCCTTCCTTCAGAGCAGCCCCTGTCAGCAGCAGGCTAGGTGCCCCACAGACAGGGGCTGTTCTCACAGAGCAGCCTCTGTCTGCAGGGAGCCCATGCCCGCTGTGGACAGGGGTTACTCTGGGGGGGGGGGGCTGGCTGCAGCGCAGGGCTAGGGATGGGAACCTCATGAGCTGGGGGGCTACTTCATCCAGGCTGGAATGGTCCCCCCACCTGGATCCCGCTTAGTAGGTCGACCTAACATTTAACTAGTTAATCGACTGGTTAACTGATTAACCAGGATTTTACATCCCTATTAGGAAGCCCAATGAGCTGCTTTTTCCTGTGATCCTGGCCACCACACAAACACTGGGAGAGAGGTCTCCCAGCGCTCCACCTCCACGAGGTGCTGTAGCCTGGTTCACACCCTTGAGCCAGAAAATTACCGCGCTAGGAAGTGCCAGTGTAGACTTAGCCTCAGGACTCAGGGCACTGTTAGCTTGGGTTTGAGCTGTGCATCTCCAAGCACAAAGATGCCTGTTGGCAGCGAGGACACAGAGTCCACGGGGGATTTTTAAGAAACCAGCACAGAGCTTACTAAAAAGATTAGGCAGGCGCAGGTGAAAATGGGCAGCTATTGATCTAGAAGCGGCTCCAACAAGACAGGGAGACCGAGTCAGACTGAAATATTGACAGATGGTTTTTGTACACAAAAAAATGAATGTGGAAATGTTGGGTTTTTTAATCAGCAATCAGCTTAGGGAAATCCCATTTCATTTTTTTCCATGAATAAGCTTCTCCTTTGTTTTTCCTGCCACCGAGTGACCCAGAAATAGCTGAACTGAGTAGAGGGGCTTTTACCAACTCATGCCTTGGATGGAGTCTGTCCTGAGAAAGTGGGGACAAAGCTGGAGGAGGGAGAGAGGGGAAGGGGTTTCTCAGGAAGAAATTCTGATATTTGTCTCTGGCAAATCCCTGGGCCTGGTCTCTGAATTAGCATTTGGTGTCTTAGGAACATAGAACACTACAACTGGAAGGGACCTCGAGAGTCATCAAGTCCAGTCTCCTGCCCTCACGGCAGGACCAAGCACCATCTAGATCAGAGCTACTCAACTTTGGAAGCCCCGGGGGCCACATTGATACTCACAGCACATGCCGAGGGCCGCAACTTAAGTGTGGTTGCATATACATGCAAATATATATGCAAATAGTTTCTTTCCCACTGATGGGCATGAATACAAAGATTACCGCAAGACTACATAACACACAGGCCCCATGTAAGTCAGTTCTGCTGATATTAATAACATGCAGTATTTACCCGACTTCCACCCATATGACGGTACTTTTAATGAGCAATGCCAGTCCAGGAATTTAACAACTAAAATGCATCTCAACGGAAGACCATTCTATTGACTACTTTTTTGTTTTGGCTCCCAGCTGTGGGCCACAAACAAACAAGCCATGGGCTGCGTGTTGAGTAGCCCTGATCTAGATCATCCCTGACAGGTGTCTGTCTAACCTGCTCTTAAATATCTCGAGTAATGGAGATTCCACAACCCCCTAGACAATTTATTCCAGTGCTTAACCACCCTGACAGGTAGGAAGTTTTTCCTAATGTCCAACCTCAACCTCCATTGCTGCAATTTAAGCCCGTTGCTTCTTGTCCTGTCCTCGGAGATTAAGGAGAACAATTCTTCTCCCTCTTCCTTGTGACACCCCATTGCATGCCATGGAAAGACTCCTAGTGGCACCCATGGGCCTTGAATCAGGCCCTTGAAGGAATATAGGGCAAGGAGGGGGGAGATCTCTGGAGGTTCTTACCCCATCTCTAAGCCTGGTGTCGGAACGGGAAGCACAGCCTGGCATTGGCCATATCCATGGGGGGCTGGCTGTTGTGGCCTTGAGCCTGGTACTTAGCAGAGCACGTGCTCCAGAACAAGTGGCAGTGGAGGTAGCTACGTGGGAGGAGGCCCGTCGACTGGGGGAGGCAAAGGGGATCTGTGTCCTGGAGCCGGAGATTCAAAAGGGCCTGGGGGCCCCGGCTGCTCCTACCACAGGCTACATCTAGACTGCAGGCTTTTGTCGACAGAAGTTTTGTCGACAGATAAAACTGTGTCGACAGATACTGTCGACAAAGCTTCTGTCGACAAAGAGCGTCTAGACGACATCCAGTTCTGTCGACAAAGCAAGCCGCTTTGTCGACAGGACAGTGTAGACGCAAAGGACAGTGTAAATGCAATAATGCCTTCTGTCGACAGAACTCTGCCGACAAAAGGCGTTATTCCTCATAGATGCAGGTATAGTTTTGTTGACAAAAATGGACTTTTGTCGACAAAACCCCATAGTCTAGACACACCCATAGATGCTTCAGTAGCCAGAGACCCTGGCCCTTGAAATGACTGCCAGAATGCCGCAGCCTCCAGGCAGCACTGGGGCAAGTACGGAGATGTGGAACTCTGCTTTGCTGATGGACAAAAATGGAACTCACGCCATAATGCTGCCTGTGAGCTTCAGAAAACAAGGTATCTCTGGTCCCCAAATAAACCTTGTATCTGGATAAACAGTTTACTGTTGTAGACTTCAAGCTATTAGCCTATAAATATTTACATTTAATAACTGGGCCACATCGCTTGCAGTTCATATGCTCAGCTTTATGCTTTGCTCCCGGTTTCTCTTTTTAAAACTTCTTAACACTTCCGTGGGTTCTGAAATGTGTGCTGATACAGATTTTCGTTTTCTCCCCCTTCCCTCCCCGTAGCGTGTCAGATCTTGAAACCCTTATCTGGAAATGGATCCAGGGTGGGAGTAAGACTCATCAGGACACACTTAAGATGTGGACACACTTAAGAACTTGTGCGCATGCCTGTTTGTTTGGGTGCATCTTCACGAGTAATGTGTAGCCTGACTTCAACAGGCACACACATACAGACTGATGTAGTACCACAATCCATATTTCTCAGCAATGTATTGTATTTTCCTAATAAAACAACTTATTTTTATATATTTGAATGATATCAAAGTAGGGTGAAAACCGGGGGAAAAAACTAATAGTTTTCAGTTTAAATGGATTTTTACCCCAAAATCCCCGGTTTTACAAAAAGTACTAAGTGCTGTAGGGCAGGATTGGAGTAGCTATATGTTCTCCACCTTCCGCCCCTCCATCTCCATTCTCAACACAGACCATCACTAGAAGTTCTCCAACTCACCGCTGAGCTTGGCATTACCCACAACCACAACCTACCTGCCATCCCTCAAGGGTAACTGTTGCCATGTTTTGTAGGCACACGGTTCCCTTTCTTTCTCAAGACAACAATGGCCACAGGCCTGTGCTGCTTTGTGTGCCGGCCTCTATGGGCGAAAGCGTTTCTGTGACTCGGCGTGTTAAACAAACTGAGTTCTGCTTTCTCGGTAATTGCATTGTTCAGGAGATCAGCCAATCTATCTATCTTCTTTCTACTTTGTCTGGTGTCTGTCAATTACAGTGGAGGGTCTGTTCCCGTCTGGATTCTGGGGGATTTGGGCACCTCGCGTCCATTAGCGCGAATGAGAGTTCGTATAAATCCCCGGGCAGCAAGATGAGAATAACAGACCCCTGCTGCTTCTTAAGTGAAAGGGCCCGATCCTGAGGGGTGCAGTGCATCTGCTTCTATGCTTCCCTTCAAGGATGTTTATGTTTTCGAGATCTTTTGTGGTCTGCATGGGTGACGCACCTGCTGCATCATCCTTGCAAGAGATCCAGTGGAACAGGAATCAGTAGAACCTTGGGGACGCACACAAAGAACGGGTCTTACCTTTCACTAATTCCTGCCATTGCTGTTCATAACTAGAGTTGGCAGAGCTATCCGGATTTCTCCCTCCCACTGCCATTTCCTCTGGTTTGCTTTGTTGGGCCAGTCACACTGTAAACAATCTTCTTAAAAGAATCTTGGGCCGTATTAAAGGCATTTACTGTATGAATGCCAGATGCTAGCATGCATGTGAAGAGCAGGAGGGCTCTCATTTGCTAGACCCTGCTGCAGTTCAATATGTAAAGAGGCTGTAACGGTGGAATTCCATGCCCATACACTTCAAATGGTGCCTTTCTTTCTCGCATAGGCACCTGGGGATCTATCACATCTGTGTGACTCTAGCACAGTGTTTCCTAAACTTTTTAAGACCAAGGAACACCAAACAATAATTTTTGTTATGGGGAACACCGAGGATTTTTTTGTTGAGCAAAAAACAAGGATCGGGGGAAGTTATTGAGCCAAAAAAAAAAAGGTTGCCTGCCCCTTTAAGGGCGGCCATTTTTAATTCTGTTGTTCTCCGCGGCACACCTCTGACTGCTTCGCCGCACACTGGTGTGCCGCAGAACACGCTTTAAGAAACACTGCTCTAGCACCTAATGCAGTTACTCTGCATTTACCTCTTTGAAAAGTCAGAGTAACATTGGCCCATTGGACTGGTTGTTTTGAAGTCAAATGAAAATCAAAGGAAAATCCACTCATGGGGGGGCGGGGAAAGGGTGCAGCTGCCCCAGGTGTAGTGATTTAAAAGGGCCCGGGGCTCCCAGCCACCCCCACTTTAGCAGCAATGGTAGTGACCAGAGCCCTGGACCCTTTAATTGCCACCAGCCCCACCCCTTCTACCCAAGGCCTCCCTGCGCCTTGCCCAAGGCCCAGCAAAGTCGTTGGATGCCCTGGGACAGGATACGGCCCTTAGTTTTATGCTGCACTTGCTCTCTCCCCAGGTAAGGAGAAGGGACACGTCCAGAAGGGACAAAGCACATGCTGACGTTGGCTAAGGCTACAGTGGATCTGCTCTTGGAGCTCCAATCCCGTTTCCTGGGAACTGCAAGTGACGAAACGTGAGTTTTGCTAGTCCACCCCAGCCAGTCCAGCCAGACATTTGGTAGCGCTTTATGCTGGGGGGGGGGGAGGAGTTAAATCTGTACTGATGGCACAGTGAGGTGCCCTTACACCTGAGTGGTGGGTGAAGGTAGGCCTGGAGGAGGAAAGCTCCCCCCGTCCCAAACCCAGCCCTGCCTCACCGGCCCCGGAGAACGGAGAGGGAGGAGGGTGAGCGGTCCCAGCCTCTGCAGCCCCAGAGCACGGGGAGGGCGGGCACTCGGGGGCAGCAACACTCCACCCCCAGTACGCCTGCAGTAGGTGTGCTGGGGGGCCTAGTGTGGGTGAGGCCAGGCTGGCGGTTTGGGAAGGCAAAGCCTCCCCCTGCCTCGGATACCCGCCTCCCCTGCCTTTATCCAAATAGCTTTCACTGACTAGAATATATTCTACAGGCCGGGCGTTTTCTGTGTACTGTCATCTGCATTAAACCTGCGCTGGATGGGAAAATTGGAGTCCATATGAATTGAATCAATGTAATAAAAAACGTTCAGAATGTAACTTCCAAAATTGCCATTCTCAGCCACCTTCCTTTTTTACTTAAACTTACTTCTCTGGGTGTTATATAACAGATACACACACATGCACTCCAAGCTAAATCTGCAGACATTATCATTTCTCTCTCCCCCGCCCCGAACTTCGGGAGTAAAGTGAGTGAAAACAATTAGTGTAAATGAATCTATAGTATCCAATTGGCTAAACCACACTTTAATCCTCTGCGAAAAGGAGATCAGTAGAGATTTAACTAGGTACTCATAAAGATAATCAATTTAGTCTACTTCTGTCAATGCCATATGTCATGCCGATGTTCTGCGGAAGAACAGTGGGGAGGGAAGGAAGATCTGCATATTACTTTTCCAAATATCTGTGGGATAAATAACCCCCTAAAAGTAACGTGTCTTTAGACACAGACGTTCATTTATAGCACTGTAAACAAAGTATGGTGCTGGTACTAAAGGAATTATTGGTTTTAAATGCCCCCATTCTGTTCCCATCCTCTCTGCAGATCACTGTACATTCAAGCAGGAATCACTAGGAGGAAATGGTTCCCGACGCCTGTCGCAATTATTTGACACAAGTAGGAGTTTTGCTTGGATGAGGAAGATCCATCGGTCCCAATCCTGCCAGGTGATCCGGGCTAGGATTTCAAGGGGAGTTGGACATCTAGGCCCATTAGGCATCTAGAAACCCCCCAACCCCCCCCCAAAATCATTCCAAGTTGAGGGTACTCAGCACCTCGCAGGACTGTGCCTGCTGTGCATTCTCTCCCCTCTCCCTCCCCCCCCAGAGCTTTCAGCATACATTCTCCAAACAGAAACGTGGCTGAAGAGTACAGAGACTGGACAATACGCAGAGATCCATCATAGAATACTGGAACTGCAAGGGACCTCGAGAGGACATTGAGTCCAGTCCCCTGCCCTCACGGCAGGACCAAGCACCATCTAGATCATCCCTGATAAGTGTCTGTCCAACCTGCTCTTAAATATCTCCAGTGATGGAGATTCCACAACCGCCCTGGGCAATTTATTTCAGTGTTTAACCGCCCGGACAGGAAGTCCAATCTGAACCTCTCTTGCTGCAATTTAAGCCCATTGCTTCTTGTCCAATCATCAGAGGTTAAGGAGGGACATAAGGATATTGTTCAAAAGGGGGTTTTTGTACAAAATGGAAGCAGCTACATGGCTTCTTTGTGTGCAAAAACCCCTTGCACAAAAAGAATGGGCAGAAAATATGCTAATGACATCACGACTCACGCTAATGAGCATATTTTTTGCCACAAAAACTTGCAGTGTAGACAAAGCCTTTGTCTTCTCTTTTCTCGACGAAACAAACCTAGATGCCCTCTAGGCCGTAATGTTAAGCTTGGTACTAAAGTTTTCCTAAATTTAGAAAAGGGTGACTAAAGGTTCCGACTGTCAGTGGGCAACTGGGCTTAGTATTCTCAGGGATCTCTGGTGAGGGATTTTTAAGCCATGAATTTCCCTTTTGCCTGCAAAATTCTCATTGTGTTATGCACACATAAGAGGCCTGTACATAGGAGCTGGGATGTTGTGGATACTCATTACTTCTTGGGATCAGGACCCAAGGCTGCAAGTTAGGGTCGGAGGTGTGCTCCCCATGACAGCGCGTGCTGAGACAACTAACTATGCTGGGCAGGGGCACTGACAGCCTCCACAGGCCTCTGAGCAAGATGTGGGGGGGGGGAGGTTCACGCTCGTGGAAGGAGCAGGGACAGGGAAGCCAGCCCTGAGTGCCACCTGGAGCGCACCATGCCGGCCCCAGGCAACCCTCAGTGCCACCCAGAGCACGACACGCTCTCCCCCAGCCCTCTGCACTGCCCGGAGCACGCGGCACGGTGCTCCAGTGGAGATTTAAAGGGCCCAGGGCTCTGGCTGACGCCACTGCTGCAGTAGTAGTGGTGCAGCAGCCCGGGCCCCTTTGAATCACTGGGCCTGGGGCAGCTGGCCTCTTGCCCCCCCCCTCTGCCAGCGGAGCCGACCCTCAGCAGTGCTCCAGTCTGTACCCTGGACGCCCCTGCAAGTTTTGTGAACAGCCTTCATTTGATCAAAGCGGTTTTGTGTGTGTGGCTGAAAAGCAAAGACCCAGGCAGGGGAAAAACGCCAGCAGCCGTCACCCAAAGAAACCAGCTTCTTAACACCAGCGGGTCCACCATCTGCACCAGGGGACACCAACCAGTCGATCGGGATCTACTGGCAGACCTTGGTGATCCTGACTGGTTTGGCCAAGAGGCTATCAAATCCCAGCACTTCAGCTGCCTCTTCTCCCACTGCTGCACATCTCTGGCCCTTTGCCTCATGCCTCCCCCCATGCCTAGCAGCCTCCTGTTTGTGGGGCAGGGCAGGGAGAAGAGGGGCACTGATGTCAAGTGCACCCCTCCCATCCTGTCTCCGCAGAGCAGGGCGGGGGCACAACAGCATTTGGGATGGAGTTTGCTGGCTGCTTTTGGGAGTGGTGCAGGGCCAGGGCAGGGTGAGCCTGCCTTAGCCCCACTGCACCACCACCCAGGAGCCACCTAAGGTATGCAGTGTCCACTTGGAGCCCACATCCTAAAACCCTATCCCAGTCATGAACCCCCTCCTGCACCCGAGGCCCCGCCCTAGCCCCAAGCACCCCTGCTCCCAAACACCCTCCCAGAGCCTGCACCTAGAACCCCCTCTGGTGCCCCAACTGCCTGCCCCAAGCTCAGCTCAGAGCCCCTCCTGCACTCCAAATCCCTTAATCCAAGACCAGAGCCTGCACCCCAGCCCACTGCCCCTGCCTGGTGAAAGGGAGGGAGGATGGAGTGAGTAGGGGTGGAGCCTCAGAGAAGGGGCACAAAGGAGGCGGGACAAAGGGATTTGGGTCTGAGGAAGATCTTGGATTGCACTTACATTCAAAAAGCGATCTCATGCTTAAACCGGCTGGAGACCCCTGATCTGCACCAGGCCCCTGCTTAAAGAGCTGACCCCTTTCCGCACAGTGCACACGGGAAGTGTCGGACTTGCACAGTGAGGCCTGCGAGAACACAACGTGTCGCCCCGCCCCCAAGGGTGGCCCTGGCACAACGGAGCTTCCTTCCAATCTAATTGAAACCATTGGCACAGGATGCTTTGAACACCTAAGAGAGTAGAGAAGCAAACGAGGGAGGCAGGGGGAGGGGGAGTCTCTCCAAAGCAGGGGTCACCAACCAGTCGATCGGGATCTGCTGGTAGAGCTTGGAGCCATTGACAGGTGATCCTGACGGGTTTGGCCGGGAGGCTGTCAAGTGCCTGCAATTCAGCTGCCCCTTTCAGCATTGCTGTGCTGCTCCTGCCCTCTGCCTCGGAGCTGCCCCCCAGCCCTGGGAGCCTCTTGCTTGCTGTGCATGGCAGAGGAGGAAGAGAAGGGGGTGCTGATGTCAGGGTGCCCCTCCCACCACCCTGTACCCCATCTCCATAGAGATGGCTGCTTTTGGGAGTGGTGCAGGGCCAGAGTAGGGGTGAGCCTGCTGTAGCCCCCTGCAGCACCCCGCAGAAGCCACCTGTGATAAACCGTGCCCAGCTGGAGCCTGCATTCTGAACCCCAGCCCGAGTCCTGAACCCCTCCTGCACCCCAAACCCCTGCTCTAACCCTGAGTCCCCCTGCACCCAACATCCCTCCCAGAGCCTGTATCCCACACCTCAACTTCCTGTGCCAGGCTCAGCTCAGAGCCCCTCCCACACGCCAAATCCTTTAGCCCAAGATCAGAGTCCACATCCCCTTCCATCACGCCCCAGCCTGATAAAAGTGAGTGATGGGGGAGGGAGGGAGGATGGAGTGAGCAGGGGCGGGGCCTTGGAGAAGGGGTGCGAAGAAGGCGGGGCAAGCGTGTTTGGGTTTGAGCTGGATCCTGGATTGCTCCTGGATTGCACTTAAATTCAAAAAGTGATCTCATGCTTAAAAAGGTTGGAGACCCCTGCTCTACAGGGTTCAGTAGGTCAATAGCGCTCCCTAGTGGGCAATCGTTGAACTGTACTGGGAAGATATTGCCTTTGCGGGGCCAAATCCTGCCAGGCCTTCTGGAGGGCGTTGGGTGCCCTCCCTCCAGTGAAATGAATGAGATACAGAACGGCCTGGCCCTCTGCAGGATCGGGCCCACCACTTTCTAAGTAACCTGATCTAGCATAAAAGGGAGGCTTTCTCTCGCTTCATCTTCATGCACCCGATCCAGCAGCGCTCGATGAGCACGAGGGGCTCCGTTGTTCTCCAGGTCCGCCGCGGGGAGGACAAGACATGAAGGTGGGAGAGCAGGAAAAACTTTCCAGTGCTGAGGGGTTTGAAGAAAGTCGCTTTGGGTAGGTCTGCCCTGCCATTACACACCCGCAGCTGGCCCATATCAGCTGCCTTGGGCTCTCGGGGCTCGGGCTCTGCAAGGCTGTTTCACTGAGATGTAGATGTTTGGGCCCAGACTGGAGGTCAGATTCTAGGACCCTGCGAGGTGGCAACATCCCCTTAGCCCTAACTCAGCTGGCCCGGGTCAGTCGTGTCTAACTGCAGCTAGAAATACCTTTGGGGGGTTGTGGAATCCCCGTCGTGGGAGGTCTTTAAATTCAGGTTGGACAGATCCCCGCCAGAAATGACTTATCCCGCCTCAGTGGGAGTACAGATTAGATGACCTCCTGGGGTTTCTTCTAGCCCCAGATTTCTGTCGAGACTCCAGGTGAGGTCTTGCAGCGGCGAGCCTGTCCCCCCCAGCCAACGGAGCCATGGCTACGTTCTCCTTTTATCACGCTAGCTCGAGGAAAGCCGAGACGAGCACCCTCCGTTCCAGCTGCCTTTGGACCCCTGTGGTACAAACCTGACTCAAACCTGACTCCTGGGCTGAGTTCTGCACAATCCCAGGTGTAGGAATTGGGCAAAACGCGGCAGCTGAGTTTTGCTTTAAGTTTCTGGTCCCGAAGCCTCTGCAGACTGTGCTGCAAACGGCAGGCGATACATTTAGCCCTGCTCTCCCTTCTCCAGGGCAGCTAAAGACTTCAAGGAGCATTGGGGTAATATTGGGGTGGCCATTTCGGAAAAGGAATTGGGGGGCGGAGGGAGAGAGATTGAGAAATTCAAGTCCCAACCCTCTCTAAACTCCAGGGCACGTTTTGCTCAAGATTCACACTTCATGGATCAGGACCCTCGCTTGAAAAGGCTGCTGTCCAAACTTTTCTATTGACCTGCCTGAGCTGCACAAATTGGTGACTCCCAATATCTGTCTGTCTTGTTGCACAATCAGCCTGCGTGGCCATTCTCTGAGTAAGGGAAAAAAGAGCATTGGTACTCCATGCTGAATTTGATGCCATTGATTTGAACTGTATGTGTGCACAAAGCAGTTAGCAGAGAATAATATAACCAGATTTGTTTACCTTCTAGTGAAGGATGTGGCAGATGGCGAGGCTATGCTGGCAATTGGCATTCCTCGCAGTAGGCACATTTCCACATCCGATTCCTTCTTTGCAATAAAACCTTTGAAAGAGACAAATGGAAGTTTTTAATAAACACACTTGTCAAAGAAATGAAAATAGTTAGACCCTGTTCTTCTCCCTCTACTCGCACAAAAGCCCTTAGCTCTTATATGGGTCTCTTGATCCAAAGATCTCCAAGTACTTCAGAAAGCTGGGCTGGCATTATTAGTCTCCTTTTGCAAATGGAGAAACTGAGGCATGAGGTGTGGGCACGGGGAAGGGGAGAGAGCCAGAAATAGATTCCAGATCTGTAGCTTCACAGGCGCAAAGAAAGGAGATCAAACCCAATACCCTTTACCCCAGTTTTCTAGAGTGAACTTCTCAATCCAGTCCTGCCCCTGGTATCACGACTTCCTCCCTGTACCCAAGAAGAGCACACGACGAACAGGCTGGGGAATCTAATTTTATCCCCATGTCTAGAATTGTGCACCCCATCCTCTTCTCAGCCAGCCAAGCAGGAGCAGTCTTTATTTTGGTGCAGTGTCGCGCTCCAAGCATCCGGTGGCCAGACATTTCCCTCCCCTCACAGGATTATCCGCACTAAGCCCATAGCCATGCAAACAACTAACGTCACCATGAGAGCTGGCTGGGAAGTTCTGACCTGAGAAGAGCTTCCCCAGAGTATGAAGGGTTCCGATCTGGTGATCCAGACGGCCCCTGCCTCTACTAACGGTGGTAAAATGTTCCCTTCATACTGCTATAGCCAGAACCTGGCCCCTTCCGGCTCTTCTCTAGAGGGGGGATTTTCAAAGGCAAGAGGGACCATTGTAGGGTGGCCAGATGTCCCAACTGTATAGAGTCAGTCCTAGGATTTGGGACTTTTTCTTATTTGGTGCCTATTCTCCCCACCGCCTGTCCCGATTTTTCACATTTTCTGGTTGGTCGCCCTACAGTGTTGAACATCAATGGAAGCTGCATGGATCACTCTCACTTCATGCCTTTGAAAACCTCCTGCAATGCTAACGCAACACCACACCCCGCAATGCTAACACAACACCATGCCCCATCATGCTAACGCAACACCGCGCCCTACCTTTGCACACATCCTTCTGGGCTTTCCCGTGCATCACAGAATTGGAACTCCATGGTAACCCCTCACTAACGGCAGCTGTGTCGGACAGAACAGCCTGTATCTGTTCCTTCCTCTTCTGGGCTTCTGCTCCTTCGGGGCTAGGCAAGAAGAGAGTCCGATCCAGTCCATCTGGTGCATGGTCTAACAGCGTCCATAAGCCATTAGGGCTTGGAACACGCAGGATGTTCATGGTCCTGTTTCTCTCACCCTTAGGCGTCTTGGGCTTGGGGCATGGAGAAGCCCAACGGGGAGGTTCTAAAGATTCCTCTCCTCCGTTGCCACTAGAGTCTTGCAGCCTGCTTGTTCTCCTCAGCCTTTCCGTTGCTGCCTCAATCCGCTCACCAAGCTCCGTGGCTAGGGAGTGAATGGCCTTCACTCGATCCCGTGTGCTTTTATAGGGAGGGTGGCTGGAAGTGTCCGCAGAAGCTGAGTCCTTGAGGCCAGATTTTGCAGTTTTCAGTGCAAGGAGAAAGCCCTGAGGAGGTTGGTACCACGTTGGCAAAGGGCTGACTGCCAGGTCTTTAAGGTTCAAAGGGCTGAGATCCCCACTTTCAGATGCCAGGGAAGAAGGAAAATCGAATGTCTCTGCTGCTTTGGGTGGCCGAGTTGTCTTTGGAAGTAAGTCACTGTTTAAATACAAATGGAAGCCACATCAGGGCAGAAAGTAAGATACAATCACAGAGGTCAGCCTGACCTTTAAAGGACACCAGACAAAGAATTAGGCAGTTCACGAGACAGAAAGATTTATGCTTTATATAGATTAGAAAATTCTGGATAAATCCAGGACCATAGAGATACCGTGAGGTACCTATGAAGTATTACTCTCTTCCTATCGGCAGGCTGGTAAACTAAAGCTCCATCGATGGAGCCATGTAAATTAGTTTATTTGGCATAGTCAAAGAAGCGGGGATTTAAATAATCCCCGCTTCGTTAAAATAAACATGGCCACCGCGCTGTGCTGGATCCGACGATCAGCTGATCCGACACAGCGTGGCAGTATAGACGCGGATCTGTTGGCTGGGGAAGCCTTTGCTGACCAATCCTGTAAACCTCATTTCACGCTAGGGAAAGGGCTTAAGAGATGCACATTTATATCTGGATGGCTCACATAATACCTCCTTCCCTGCTCCTTGCTTCTCAATAAACTGTGTGATGTTTTAGGCACCCACTCCGTAAAATTCTTTTCCGGGCTCCTTTTCATTGTCTGTTCCTGAAATGAAAGAGGAACTATTAATGTGACTTCTAAATAACTATGGAACAACAAAACACGGTTTGGTCTTTCACCCCATCTAATAGCTGGTCTACATAATCAGATAGGAGTCTACTACAGGGCCAAGTAGAGACGTTATTCTTTCAGCTCAAGCTGAGGAAGCTCATGCTTTTGCATCCAACGATCAAGAGTTCCAACCCCAAAGATAACCCAAGAAGGGATCATCACCATTTAAAATTTTAATGCCTGTATTTATCCAGATTTGACTCCATTTATACAAACACTTAAAATTGCCTCCAAACACAGAACTGTGGTATTGTTTTCCCCGCTCTATCACCATCCTTGTTCATTTATTTTCCTTTATGTACTTACCTGGGCAAGTTTATACCGAGAACTTTGTGTTGCAGGAACAGTTTCCCTGTTTAAAGTTTGTGCCACCCTGGAACATGGTTTCTTTGCAAAAGCTTCCTTCTGTTTCCTGTACAACTCCTGCAGTCTCTGAGCTCTTGTCTCTCTGGCCTGCTTGAAAGACTTTTTCTCTTCTAGGTTTTTCTTCTTTCTTTCCTCAACCTTTCGGTGCATAAATTCATGCACTTCTTCCGGGCTGTAGGAATGGGATTTCCTGACGTTTATACTCCTCTTAGCAGGCTGATTAACATTTTCCTTCTCCAACACTTTCTGTCCTGGGCTGTTTGAGCCCTTTCTTCTTGGAAGAGATGCACTTTTTCCTCTGTGGCAATTTCTTGGCTCTATTCCAGTTCTCATTAATGAGGACCTGGTCTTGTCTCTGCTGTAATCAGAGGGAGTTATGTCATTGATTTTAGTTGAAGAAGGATTGGTTTCTGGACGTGACTTTGGATCTTCTGCTTTTCCGGTGGTGGTACCTTTCTGTTGCTTTGAACTTCTGTATTCCTCACAAGATTGGTTTGGCAAAAGTAGATCCCTTAATATTTGCTTTGCATCTCTGCTCAGTGCATTTTCAGTGGACCTGCTTGTTGTAGTCTGATAGTTTTCCTGCGGAGGGCTGTTCCCCATGTGATCATTTCCACCACTTTCTCTAGAGCTTTGTTCCATCTGTGGGGTTGTTATAAATTCTTTACCAGGTGCTGTAACAACATTTTAAAGCAATAGTTAGTTAGTTGGTTATTTACAAATACATTAGAAGCAAGAGGAAGACAAGGACAGGGTAGGCCCATTGCTCAGTGAGGAGGGAGAAACAACAACAGGAAACTTGGAAATGGCCGTGGTGCTTAATGATGTCTTTGTTTCGGTCTTCACCGGGAAATATGATGATGAAGGAATGCCTAACGTAGTGAAAGCTAGTGGAAATGGGGTAGGTTTAGAAGATTTTTTAAAAAAAGAACAAGTTAAAAATTACTTAGAAAAGTTAGATGTCATCAAATCACCAGGGCCTGATGAAATGCATCCTAGAATACTCAAGGAGCTGATAGAGGAGGTGTCTGAACCATTAGCTATCACCTTTGAAAAATCATGGAAGTTGAGAGAGATTCCAGAAGACTGGAAAAGGGCAAA
>JANRFK010000975.1:20195790-20211499 GCA_030068395.1 Apalone spinifera
GGCCCTCTGGGAGGGGCTGAGGCAGGCCCGGACCCCAGCCAGCCCTTTTAACCTGCCTGGCTGCCTGCTGCTTAGCGCGGCAGCCAGCAGGAGAGCCCTGGGAATTCAACTGGGAGCATCCCGCATCTCCTCCTGCAGCCAAACATCCCTTCCCGCCGCCTCCTTCTTCCCCGTGCAGCGCCCCGGGGTGCACCGCCTCGCTTTCACCTCTGCCTGCACCTCTCTTCCAGTTTCTCTGAATGCAACAGCCAAAACCGAAAAATGGCTTGACGCCCTTCCCCCCCGCCCGCCTCGAGCGAGGTCTCATTTCAATGAAACCTTTATTTTGTTTAATCTGCACAATTTTTATTCACTTCAAAAACTTCCGTCAAAATCCGAGAACAGCTTGAATCCCTGATGAAAATGCCTGCCTAGAGGGAACCCGTCTTAATTGAAATGTTCTGCAATTATTTTTTTAACTTTCTTTGAACAGATGAATATTTTATAGCCATTGCAACTTAACTTTTTGTTAACTACAGCAAATTTATAATTCATCAAATTCCCAAGTACTTTGCCTCTGACCCCTGACCCCTCATTCATCTCTTCTTAGCCCTGCCCTGGCTTCCTCACTGACAGAAACTAATGGCCAATAAAGACATCGTGACAGTGGCAGTTACAATGATGAATGTTTCATATAGCATGCTCTTATTATGACCCAGTCTCTGTGGAAGATCAAGCCATTTTTCAAGCAATCCATTAAAACAAAAAAAAAAAGAGGGAGAAGAAAATTATTTTATATTTCATGCATTTTAAATAGCACGGGGTAACAAAACGCACAGCACTGCTTCATTCATAACCTCGTCTGCGGAGTGCGTTACACGGGGGATGCTTTTGCTTTTGTCTCTGAAGACACATATGTTGTACTCTTGATGGTGTTAAATACTTGGCTTTAGATAATCTGCACATCCAGTAGCCTTTGCTTGTTTCCTAAAGGGTTTCATAAACATGCCAAGCTGGAAGGGACTCCAGACATGGGCGGCAGATGAAAGCCCAGCTGGGGAAGGCAGCTGAAGCCCCGCCCCTTCTGCCCAAAGCCACACTCCTTCCCCATAGACCACACTTCCTTAAAACCTTCCCCCCCAGCTAAGCCCCACCCAACCCCAGCTGAAGGCCAGGGCTGCCACGCAGCACGGCCCCTGTCTTTCCCGGCCGCCGGGCTGCTGCGTGGCCCCAGCCCCTCCTTGGTGGCTGGGCAGTGTAGGCAGTTTTGGGACGGCAATGCCTTCCCTTGCCTGCATTACCCACCGCCCATGCCTCCAAAAGCCATCAAGGCCAGCCCCCTCTGCATTGTGGCCAGACCAAATAAAAACTAGACCCTCCCTGAGAGGGGTTTGTCAAGCTGTTTTTAAAAGCTTCCAGTGATGCGGAGTCCCTTGGAAACCTATTCCAGAGCTTAGCTGCCTTGATTGCTCGAAAGCGTTTCCCAATATCTAACCTCAGTCTCCTCTGCCTCAGATTAAGCTTCCTGTCGTATCTTCAGTGGGCATGGAGAACAACTGATCACCCTCCTCTCTATAATATTTTGCAAGACTATTGTCAAGACTATGTCAACCACAGCGTTCTTCAACTGATCTACTCACATTTCCATGGGGCTTAGACCAACCTAACTACGGTGCTCTCGGTGTGACATTGTTCACAGCTCTGAGTTTAGGTCACTCTAATTTTCAAGTGTAGACCCGGCCTGACAGAATGTTTCACCTCACTTAATAACAACCACTTCTGGGGTGCAGCAGCACGGCTGTTTTAACCATTTAGCCCCGCCCTCATTTATCTGTTTTGGTCACCGGTTCCATTATGCCACTGCCTCACTGCCTTTATTCCATCTCTGTATGGACCATGATCCTTGTGGGTAATTCCCCAGAGTTCCTATGTATAATGCATAATCTAAATAAACAACATGAGATTTTGCCCGATTTGGGACGTTTCTTAAGCACCTTTGTCCATTTCCCCCCATTAATACTTGTCCGTGTCTCAGCTCAAAGAATTTGCCTCTTTACCTTTCTCTTTCAGAGTTGTCTTAGGGAGGGAAGACTTGGAGCATCTCTGCTCCTGCTTGTGTGTTTGAGTTCTGCTCCTCGTGCGTCTTTGGTCTTGACCTCGGGGAAAGACATAGAAAAGACTGAGCTTAGAAATGCAATCCAATTGCAAACATGACCCCTTTGGCTGACATACCAAACACTGTGAAATTAACACAGGTTTCAGACAGTCACATTAGTGGCAGGTTTCCACGTGCTGTCTTTTCGTGGCCAGCTGCATTCCCAGGTTGTGATAATAATTAGTTGGCTCACACTGTTTATTATGCCATGCTTTGCAGAAGAATGGCTCAGAATCAGTGGAGTACCATGTTGCAAGGTTTAAAGCAAGATGGAGCCGGATCCAGTTCACCCTGAAGACAAAGGGAGTCTATTCACTGATCCCTCCCTGCCTCGCCTCCTCTGGGCATCTTTTAGCATCACTTCACCTTCATCCTTCCTAGTCTTGAGGCCACTTGCTGTTGCCAGCCTGCTTTGAGGTAAGGACCAGTCTTGAATTGGCTGGAGGGCCTCTTGTGTGGGAAAAGTACCCGGCGCCCCTGAGCATGCTGCCGGGACTGGAGGATAAAAAAAAGATTTCTGATCTAAACCTACATCTTCCGCGTAGGCCTGGGTCCATGCTATGGCCTTGTGACAGTGCTCAGATCCAGTTGCTCACTGCCATGAATCTCTTATCCTCGCATACTAGAGGTGGAACAAAGGTTGCCCTAGGAGTGGCTGGGCCCCTGCCCCCAGGATTTCTTTCTCCCCACCTTAAGTACTTATCTGATCCCTGTGGTGGAGTTAAACGCTAAGGCTGCGTCTAGATTGGCAAGATTTTGCGCAAATACTTTTAATGGAAAAGTTTTTCTGTTAAAAGTAATTGCGCAAGAGAGCGTCTATACTGGCATGTGCCTTTGCGCAAAAGCATGCGTGCCCAGGATAGACGTTTTCTTGCGCAAGAAATTAAGGTGGCTGTCTACACTGGCCCTCTTGCACAAGAAGACTTGCTCAAGAGGGTTTATCCCTGAGCAGGAGCGTCGGAGTATTTGCGCAAGAACCACTGATTTTGTACATTAAAAAGTCAGTGTTCTTGCGCAAATACTAGCGGCCAGTGTAGACAGGCGGCAAGATTTTGCGCAAAATCATGCCAGTCTAGACGCAGCCTAACCCTGCCAGCCTAGAGAATGCACCCAATCAGTCATGAGCTGCACCTGGAGAGGCATATTGCTAATTGGCTGAGGGCCAGAAGGGTAGAGCTAAGCCATAATAAGTAGAAGCTCCATTGGGAGGGGCCAGCCTAGAGACAGGGTTTCTCTGGCTGCAAGAAGCCCAGGGACAGATTAATGGTCCATACAGGTTCCCTGAGAGGGAAGATACAAGGGCTTATGAGTACTAGGAGAGAAGTTCAGTAGCTCAAGGGGACAGGAGAATTATCCAGATTCATTTGGACTTGCTTGGGAGAGCCCAGAAGGAGTTGGAACAGCTCAGCCCTAGAAGGCAGCAGCAAGATCTCACACCGCTGCAGGGTGTTTGGCTAGCATGATCACTAGGCTGTGCTCTATTCATTTATCCTCACAATACCCCTATGGGGTAGGACAGTGCTATTGTCCTTATTGTACAGCTGGGAAACTGAGTCACAGATCAAATAAGACCCATCTACACTGAAAATGCCATCTCCCCATGCAATGATACTCGCTTAGCCCCTAGGCTAGGCAGAGCAGCTTCTCCCACCAACACAGCTCCTGTCTCTCACAAAGGTGAATTAACCACATCCTGAGCGCTCTCTGACAGAGGAGAGACTTGAACCCCCACCCTCCTAGTTCTAGGCTGGTTACCTAATCCCTGGACCAGCCTTCCTCTGCTGTCAGTACCTGCTCTAATTGTAAATGACCCATGGAAGGCGGATTCCCCAGCTTGCTTTGTGATGTCTGACGGGAAGGCTCTTGGGCTATGCAAATTGTCATTGCAGAATTGCTGGCTCCTGCCAGCAAAATCCCTGTTAGCAAGTAGTCTGTTGTGCTATTAGCAGCACTCACCTGGACTCCTGGTTTTATAATCCCCTCTTTGCCTGGTGCTGGCTAATTCTTCCAGTTCTGACAGTCCAGTCTCTTCGTTGGCGGAAGACTGAGTGACCTTCAATTTCGCAGCACTGAAACCTAAAGGCATGGAAAATTAAAAGCACTCACGCTACAGTGAGATGTGCCGGGGCTGTGGGCTGACAGCAATGCATTCCTGCAGTTGTTGAAGGCAGACACGGACTTGTCAAAAACAATCCTAGCTCACGCCTGACTCATGCGCTGCCTGGTTCTGGGGCAGCTACACGTGTTCACAACTTGGTTGGTAAGACCAAGCAGGATGGAAATGAGGAGCAATCAAAGTGTGTTTTAAATGTAATCCGTCTGGACTGGTTGAAACTGGCTTTAACACCGGCTCAGTAGAGGTCCCACATTTAGCTCAGGGTAGGTTAGATTCCTAGTGCTAGGTGGGGGGCTTGGCTTTTGTGATGCTGACCCCTGTCCACACACAACTGGACTCAGACCCAGCAATTTGCTTCCCCCAGACCACTGAGCAGCATCGCAATGTAAACAGCTCTCGGGCAAAGACTTCTGGGTGCACCTGTGAATGTCAGAGGGCCTGGGGCTCTACAGCCGATGGGCCGATTGAACAAACTGCGCTAGATGCTGCGTTGCATGAGCAGTGGGCAAGTATTCGTCCATTAGTAAGGCGGGTTGACATGCTGAGGTTTTCAGCCTGTCTAGTATATTCTGATATGACCGTAATAGTCAGGCTCATCTCAACACACCAGCATCCTTGCTGCTGAATCTGGGCATTCAGATTCTCTCTCTATATATACAGTGCAACTTAACTTTTTGTTAACTACAGCAAATTTATAATTCATCGAACACAGTGCTTTTTTGTGACAGTACGCACCGGTGGTTTTTTGGTTTGGTTTGGTTTGGGTTTTTTTGCTGGATATCTGGCAACCCTAGTACTGGCACCTTTTTTTTTCTTCAAAAAAGCACTACACTCACATATATATATATATATATATATATATATATATATATACACCCCTGCTTCTGTAATTTCCACTCCAATGCATCTGATGAAGTAGGTTTTACCCACGAAAGCTGATGCCCTAAAAAAATCTGTTCATCTCTAAGGTGCCACGGGACTCCTCGTTGCTTTGGCAGATACAGACTAACACAGTGACCCCTCTGAGACTTGATACTCTAAACAGCGGCGGGCACCCTGTGGACAGCCCATCAGGGTAATCCACTGGCAGACCACGAAACATTTTGCTGACATTGACTATCTACAGGCATAACCCCTCTGCTCCTGCAGCTCTCACTGACTGTGATTAGCTGTTACCAGCCAGTGGAAGCTGCAGAAAGCACTGGTCCTGCTGGCCGCAGGTTGCCCACCACTGCCATACAGGCACTTCCTCTATTATTCCTTAGTAATACCTAGCTCAAGTCTAGCACCTAGTATGCATTGATCTTTAAACACTTCACACAGTATCATTATTGCCATTTCACAGACAGGAAAACTGAGGCATGAGATGGGGAAATGACTTGTTCCAGGTCACCCAGCAAAGTGTCAGCAAGGAGCAGAATCGAGCTCTCGTCCTCTGTCCAGGCGGCCACCCAATGTAGACAACTACCTAAGCAAGTTCTCTGTGTCTATTTGCGAACACAGATGTGAAACCCAAGGGCCAACGAGTCAGTGGTGGCCCTCCACTGACTGACTTAGCATGTGAAGCTGCTGGAAGGAGGATTCTCTATGGGGGGGCGGGGAGAAGGAAACATTTTTGTGACAGGTGCTTGATTTAAATGCTGATGCTGGAAAGCTACCAAGAGGCTTGGGCATGTTAGAAAAAAACCTCACCGGTGGCTTCCTGGGCAGGGCAGGGCAGGTGGACCATTTCAGATGGTTGTAGGGGGAGAAAAGGCAGGCATGTCACACAGAGGACATGAAGGTGTGTTGTGGACAGGACGGGGTGATGGGGAAGCCAGAGGGTTAGTTACGCGGCTGTCCTGAACTAATGCTGATAGTAATAACGTCACTGCTCCTGGGCCCATTTCTTGTATCCCTCAGCCGTAAGCCTGCGAACCTTAGTTATCAGGAGTCCAAAAGAGTAACAGGGCTCAGGGGCAGAGACACAAAGCAGCCGCCCTATACACCTCCGCCACGGGTGGCCGGTAATGGAGGCAAGGGAAGGCACAGCCTTCCCAAAACAGCCTACCCACCCCGGCTGCCCACAAAGTTGGGGCCATGAAGTGGCAACCCATCTTCCCCAGCCGCCGGGCAGAGCTGGCGCCAAGGCCACTGAACAGCAGCCCTGGCCCTCCAGGTGGCCAGGAAGGATCAGGCTGGGGTGGGCGGGGCTTGGCTCCAGGGGCGGGACTCAGGCAGAAGGGGCGGGGCTGGGGACTGCCTTTCCCAGCTGGGCCTTCACCCGCCGCTCATGAGCACCCCCAGAAAACTGAACTTGCTGTACAATCCCTGCTCTGACGTCTGGTATCACGGGCCCCACCCCAGCCCCAGGGCTAGAGAGAAGTGCTGGGTCCCCTGGGCAAGGGGAAAGCTTCTGTTGCTAGCACCTTGCAGTGGGCTGCCCCGCCCCGTGGGTGCCCTTCCTGCGGCAGCGCCGTAGGCATCGGATTAGCACTGACCTCTGTAAACTGGGGCTGGAGGCGCTTTGCGAACCTTCCTCACCAGGGGCCACGGCGGCAGTAGTTCTGTGGGGCAGCTCGCGCCGGGCGGCTTCGCTCCCCGAATCAGACCTTGGTGTCGCTGCTTCTGCTCCCGAATTCTCTCCTTGAGTCGCTCGAGCTTGTGGTCAGGTGATCCTCTCCTCGGGCCCTCCAGCGTCTGAGCCATAGGGCCGCGGCCAGGAGAGAGGGCGCGCCGGGCGAGCGGGGCAGGTGGGCACAGGGGAGTGTGTCTCCAGGCCAGACAAGGGGCAACTTGCAGATGCTGTGAGGAGCGGGGGGCTTCCCCCATCGGTTCGGTGGGGCTCTTCTTGCCTGTGTCACTAAAACTGCCCCCGTTTCGCAGGATGCGGAGAGTCCCCGGAGCAGGCTGAGTGCCAGCTGCAGCTCTGCCATCCTGGGCTTCCCTTCGGCCGGGGCTGCATGTGGCAGAGGCTGGCGCCTGGCTGCAAGGCAGAAGCACCATTCTGGGAGAGTCATTTCTCACAGCACAACTCTCAAAGGAATGGCCCTTTGGCCACAAGGGGGAAACGTTTGCTCAATTTCCCCTGCTCAGAAAGAAGAAAAGGACCCTGAGCACGCTGAACTATTGGGAAAGGAATGATCAAACGGCCTATTACAGTTCTTACTTCAGCGCTCATTGGAGTTTCTCTCACCCTGTCCGGTGGAGGAGCTCAAAGCCTCCCGACAACCCGCATTCATCCGTAAAACAGAAAGGGAAACAGAGGCACGGTGTAAGAGGGACTTGCCCAAGGCCACACAGCAAGCCTGTGGCACAGACTGCAACAGCATCCCAGAAGCCACTGCTTTAACCCCTTGGGAACACTCAACGGAGAGAATACCCCGTCCTCCTAATCCAGTGCACAAATCCCTCCGACTTGAGGAAAAGGGGAAATTCCTCATTAGCTATGAGCAGTGTTGGGTCTCTGACACACTGAACCATTATGGCTTCTTCCTGGAGAAGTGCATATCTATCTCTGAGTTCAATATTTGCCGATTAAAGAAAACCAGGAGCCATGGGAGAATCTACCAAAAAAAGAAACTGAGGCTGGCTGAGTTATTATAAGCCATAGTTAAGTTAGGCAGGAAGGCTCATCAGGAAGATAAACTAGTAAATCTGCAAGCTGGCTCAACATACCACTGGCCTTGCGGGTGAGATTTCCTAGGGTGAAACGATTTAGTAGCTTTAGTTCTTTAAAAAAAAAAGTTTTGTGCTTCTGAGACTTTTGCTCTGTATGGGTGTCAGCACCCAAGGACCTGAAAGCACTTTCAAAATACGTGTTCACTAGGTTTCCCCGGCATTATTCGGGTCCTTCACTCAAATATGTTTTGTTTTTCTTAATTTAAATCATTTCTCTGGGGTGGGGCTGTGGATGAAAGTTCAGAGTGCCGGCTGCCCTGGGCAGAGAGAACTACCCCAGCCCTCTCTCACTACAGCAGTTTGGGGCCAGGCGAGAAGCACCTCTCCATGGATGCTCCAGAGCAATAGGCATAGCTGGAGAAGGTGCATGTCCCCCGGCTGGGGGACAGACAGACACACAGACAAACTCTCTGAAATATATAATAAATAGCTGTCCCTTTCTCCACTCCATCCCCTGCTGGCCCAATTGCGTAATAGCCATCCCGGTCCACATCTCTGTCTCCTTGCTGCCCCCTGTGGTCATTTTACGGAATAACTTTCCCTCCTACTAGACTCCTCCCTTTCCATTTTATGAGAAACAATCAAATTCCAGGCACATCCCAATGTCCTGGCACAACCAAACTCTGACCGTGCTTTAAGTTATGAGAAGAGGAAGCCACCTACCAAATTTGGTGGTCCTAACTCTTACGGTTAAGGAGGAGTTTTTGAACAGACTCACAGCCAGATGGATGGACAGACAGACACATTTCTAAAATATGTAGTAAGAAGGAGCAGAACAAGAAGAAGATCAGCTATCCCCAGCTGGAGAATTAGATATGGGTGTAACTTACCTGCAGGATAGACAGCTCTCCTCAGTCTTGATTTCATTTGAAACAGTTTCCTCTGGGCCGCTGTTAGTTTCTAAAGCACAACACAATCAAAACAATGAGAGTCTGAGAGTCTTCTTGAACTAATATGAAGTTTGATTGAAGACTGCACAATAGATTTTAGTGGGAGCGCTGTCAAGACCAAATCTGGCCCTTTAAACACACCGGTACAGTTTCATCTGTGAGGAATAGCACACAGTAACAAATCCCTGGAGAGGGCCAGTCCTGACTTGGCCCAGCCTTTGTGCTTCTGGGCAGGGTTGTTTCTGGGTTTGCACATGAGTCAGTTTGTTCTTTGGTGTTTTGGCAAATCCTGGTCTCAGTACCTCTCCTTGCAGCACTTAATGGGGCTGGTAACTCTTCCCAGTGAGGGTGAAATGCTGAATCCCGGAAATAGATGGTGCGGTGCGCTGTGAGTGGCAGAGCATGCATCAGTGTTCACTGTTTGACCATGGCAGGGCCTGGAGGCTCCGTTCATGGAACGGAGCCTCACTGTGCGAGGCGCGGTTCAAACATGAAACGAAAAGGGGTCCTTGCTGCACAGAGCACGTGGAGTCTCCTTTCACAGTGCCTGCACAGTGGCACAGCCGCCATATGCACCCTACACACAATGTATAGCCAGAGCTGCTGATGTGTGTGGGGGGAGTAAGGGAGCAGCTGCCCTGGGGCCTGGAGACTTAAAAGGGCCTGGAGCACCCAGCTGCCACCCCTGCTACCTCAGCAGCAGCAGCAGCTGGCACCTCAGGGCCTATACGTCCGCCCTGTAGCCCCAGCAGGCCTGAGGCGGCCTGGCCCCTTCTGGAGGCCCGGCGAAGTCTCGTCAGCCCCGTGCGTAGCATGAGCAGCAGCAAGGAGGAGCCATGCTGGCCACCCCACTGCCCACTCAGGGGTGGCCCCAGGCCCCTGCTGTCATGATGACAGAGTGGCTGCAGGGCCAAATCTGAGTGAGCAAGCTGGGCAGCGGGCTGGCAGGTGCTTCTGTGTCTAGCCACTGCTTCGGGGCCAGCTCTGGTATCAGGGCTCCCCTCCCCAGGGGCCTGCAGGGCCTTGCGCTGCTGATGGATGGGGAGTGACACAGCCCCTGGGCAGCCGGAGCTCAGAGGCAGGGGCCAAGCCTGAGCAAGGTGCAGGGGCCAGCGGCTGTAGCAGGGACGGTTGTACAGGAATTAATGGTGCGTATGTAATCCACACACCTAGTGTGGGTCACTGTCCCATGGAGAGGCACTTAGACCATTTATAGCAAGAGATAAGAACAAGGGAGCTCTACCACCTAAGCTGGGAGCCAGCTGGCTTTATCGCTCACGCTGCAGAGGCTCCTGTACTAAGCTCCCAGGTTCGAATCTGCCCAGTGGTGGTTACACGTACTAGGGGGAAACTTTCTGGGGTCATCTCTGCACCTGTGTGGCAGCCCAGCCGGGCAGCTAATATACCCCAAAGTGTTGCCCAGTGCCAAACAACACAGGGTCTGCGAATTAGTTTGTCTCTTTGCTGCTGCAGGAGTACGGTTGCCAGATGGTTTCAACAAAAATACCAGACACACTTGACGTTACCTCACAATCTACATCACATCCTCTTTAGAAAATACCGGACACACTTGACGTTACCTCACAATCTACATCACATCCTCTTTAGAAAATACCGGACAGTTCTATTTTCTCATTTCTATTTTCTCAATGTGTTTCCCGAACAAAAAGCTCAAATATTGGACTGTCCGGTTCAAACCCGGCCACCTGGCAGCCCTATGCAGGAGTGTGCAGCAAGGTGCCTGCGGTGGTTGCAGGGTTTTGACTCTGACGTATAATCTGCCCCCAGTTCACCCTCCTATCCTGTCCCCACTAACCGTTTCCTTGGAAGCTGTCTCAGTCCCCTAGATCAGCGCAGTGGGGCCTGTGTGACTGAAGCCTGTTGACATCACTAGGGCTCTGGGTGGAGCAGGGTCGGCCATCTTACCTCCGGACGCAGGCCCTGGGACTTTGGGAGGAGGACTGGTCTACTTGCTTCCATGGGGCGTGCGCCTTGCCCACTGTCACACTGTGTGCTTCTGGGCCAGTGATGAAAAGTCTCAGCACCTTGATGTCAGTTAAGCCTCAGGGCTGACTCTGAACCCCCATTTCCCCTATCTTGTTGACTCTCCTTGGGAAAGACAGGAAACTCCTGTGCAAAAGCAGGCAGCAAGGCAAAGCATCCATCTCCTGGTAACAGATCCGCTTCCTATGCCTCGTTATGTTTTCCCATTAGCAAGCCAAGAGCCTCAGAATTAAGCTGTCATTTGAGAATGCTGCAGTGCCCGGCAGGGTTGCCAGGTGTCCGGTTTTTGCCTGGAGTGTCTGTTATTCGGTTTTTGGGGTTTTTTTGCTCAACAGCATTTTTTCCCAGTATTTTTTGGGGGGAGGAGGGATGGAGTGTTCGGTATTTTTTGTTAAACCATCTGGCAACCCTAGTGCCCAAGCGCTTTGTGCAGACTTAGCATCCACCGGCTTAAATGCCTAGCTGCAAATAAACTCAGTTCTGAAAAACAAATTCCTGGCCAACGTGAAAGTAAAACCAACAAGCTGAGTTCTTGTCACTTTGATCTTAGCCGTGATCTGGTGAAATTCCCTGCTTCTTTCTTTAGCTTCTTTCGGCTTTTAGAGAATGATTTTAGAGACGCTCTTTGCTGCCATAACGATGTGTATTGACATGGAGACAGCTGTCCTGCTGTTAAATCTTAATGGAGATGAGTCACAGGTAATTGTTACCTTGGCATAGCTATTTGAAATTAACACTGTACTGCCTGCATTACCTCCACAGATTTCCTGCACCTGATAGCCACTGGGTATCACCTCCTTAGCCACTTTGGTGTAAAAATCACACCTTTCTGCAGTGAAAACCAGCCCTCTTCCAGTTTAGCTCTTTTTCACTAAGAGCTATGTAGCCTTCCCCTTTGTTTCCTCCTCCCTGCTCCAGACAATCAGCCAATCCATCCCAGCATTGTTTCTCCAGTAAATCAGAACTCACCCAGGCTCCTTTCGCATAGTAGTTTTTTCCTGGCTCTCTGTGCTTTGGCATAATTCCAGTCTTCATGGTCAAATTTATTTTCAATTCGCTGTAACTGTAAAAATGGCAAATTTCCTTTACAAAAGGGACATAGATGTGCTGCATTTCTCTGGTTGCCTTTTGCTGCCATATGTTACTTCTCTGATTAATTCTCCCCCCAGCTACTCTGGTGTAAACACTAGCATGTCTAGGCATGTTATGGTTGGTATTTTCTACCGTTGGAAGGAAAGCAGTAGACTGGAAAGATAAGAGACAAAAACACCTCTCTCCTTTATCAACACTGGCATGCTTAATAGATTTAAAAGCATTTATTAAAACTAATGTTACAATTATCTAATACGCGGGTTAAGGAAAGTGGGTCTGTGCATTGGGGTATAAAGTGAAACCCATTTCCAATCCTGCTTAGGAATGTGTAAATCAGGAGCATTCTACAGCGGCCACCCAGTAAACACAACTGTGCGGTGTCAGTGCAGGACCTTGATCCTGGAAACACTGAGACATGTGAGTAGTCCACAAGTAGCCTCACAGAAGTCAGTGCACTCGCGTGAAACATGTGCATAAGTGTGCGCAGGATCAGGGCCTACTCTGTTACTATCATGCTTCATTAGTGCCAGAGATAACCCATCTCTGCCAGTACTCAGGGCAGAGTGAGAGCAGTGGGTCAGCAGATGTTACTGAGCATGCTCAGAACAAGTCAAGCCATAATTCCGGGGGCAGGGGCACATGACCCGTGTGTGTGGCCCCCCACCCCCCTCGCATACGTCGCCTCTGATTATTGCCATAAGAGCAAAAGAAAGCCCCACCTCACTGACACCCGTGGGGCTGGGATTTCACCCACCACTTAGGCAAAACTTCGTTTAAATGGAGGCTTTTTCCCAGGGAAGCCAACAGGATTGCTGAGCCCCTGAGCAATGTGGGGGTGGCTCCGCTCACCTGGAAGGGGCGTGGCCTGAGGCAGAAGGGGCAGGGCCCAGATGGTGGAGCTCCCCCTATCCTCCGAGGGTGCTTACAACTGACTAGAGTGCACGGTTTGGGGTAGGGATGTGAACAACTAGTCGATTAGTAAATTCTTATCGGATAGTCGACAGGCTAGTCGACTAGTCGCTTCCACCATCCTTGCTGCCTCTATCAGAAAGAGGCAGCAAGGTGGGGGGAAGAGGAGGTACTTCAAAGTGTCAGTGCTACGTGGAGCTTGAAACTGCCGCTTTGAAACACCGTGTGCAGCCCGGGGCCAGCTAGGTTGTCCCCAGGCTGCATGCGGTGTTTCAAAGGGGCAGTGCCGCACGGAGCCCAGGGTCAGTGGGGAAGTCCCCAGCTCACCCCGGGCTCCACAAGGCGCTTTCACCTTTGAAGTGCAGCAACAGCGGTAGGGCTGTTGCTACACTTCCAAGGCGGAGGCGCCCTATTGACTAATCAAAATTTAACATCCCTAGTTTGGGGTGCTCCGGTGGCTCCAGCCATCAGCACTGCCACAATAGCGGAGGAGGCAGCCAGGAGTTCCGGGAGTCATCAGGCCCTAGGGCAATTAGCCCTTCCCCACCTTCCCATCCTCCCATAAGCAGGCCTGCTCTTCCTGTAAGAATCAGAGTGCTGCAAACCTCACTTACCGCTCCTTTGGCCTTGCGAAGACTCTTCCATGCCAAAGCCACATCTGGGGAAAGAATGAAGGCACCCGTGATGTGACAGCACACAGTGACACCTGTCCTCGAAGGAGCTTATCTCCCCACAAGTACCATCGAAGGCAAGCTGGTTAGATTCTTGGACCCCCGCATTATGCCCTGGGAGCTGGTAGAACAACGGCAGCTGCTGGGTTATTTCAAACATGCTTTGAGCTGGTGCTCCCTGGGGCCGCTTGTGAAATGCATCCTCTGCAGAACGTCCACTCAGGACAATGGGAAACTTTGGCCGTGTAAAAACGGAGCCGAGTTTGCCACCCTTCTTCCCGTTGGGCTGAACTGACTTACTTCGGTGCCCGTCAGGCTACCTGTCTCAGAGCAGGTTTGCAAGACCAGGCCCTGCATTTAATTACCAAAAAAGTACATCACATAAAAAAAATTCTCACGTTAAAGTGAGGTCAAAATCCTCTTGAGCACATGCAAACCTGGGGTTGACTTTGACTAATTCAAGTGTCAGTGCCTATGTTGTACTTAAAAGAAGCACTCGGGATCTTTTTCAGGGGGATAAGGCAACAGGCCACATTTATTGAACACACATAGAATAATCAATACTTATCATATGCATATGACACATGACACTCATGCACTCTCACATACACACAAGCACACTCCATCTTGTTGTTACGAAAAGTTGCTCCCCCTAACCGCACTGGCCAGGTGAGTTAGATGGGGGAGCGGTGGAGCTGGGCTTCTGCGGATCCAGATCGATGCTCCCATGTTGACGAAAACCCGGGGTCTCTCTGCAAGATGCCTCCTATTTATCCCTCTCATGCAGCCAATTAGCCATCACCTCGCCTTTCTTAATGCTGCTTCAAAAAGAGTTCTTCCAAGGGCAGGCACTTGCTGCTTGATTCCCAAGGAGTCTGTATGTCCAGTCGTCTTAATGAGCTCACTTTGCAGGTATTGTCTTAGATCTGGCTCTCAGACCCTCTCCATCCTTGCAACTGCTGCTGGAGGTGCTCCCCTTTCAGTCTCCATTCACACCTCATTCATTTCAACAGGGCAATCAAGGAAAGGGAGACATTTTTTCTTACAAGATCTATATATCTTAATACAAAGTTATAGGAGAAATGTTACAGAGATTCTATAAGAACACTTAAAGATAGATCTAAAAGGACAAGATCTTAATACAAAGTATAATATCACAGGGATTTCTCCACACCTTGCCTCCATGAGGTTTTTACATTGAGAGAAATGTCTCCATATAAAAATACACCTGCCTTTTGCAATGAAGACACCATCACACACAGAGGGTGAAGCAGGAAGGATGTATGAAAGGCGACTTGAGAAACCTCTTTTTGCAAAACAATCCCTATCCTTACCTAGTAACTGTTTTGGGATGGGAACTAAACATCGCCAGTTTCTTTCTTTGGTTTAAAATAAAAATGGACCTAGATTTCACTGTATCAGAGGGGTAGCCGTGTTAGTCTGACCCTGCAAAAGCGGCGAGGAGTCCGGTGGCACCTTATAGACTAACCGAAGTGTTTGGAGCATAAGCTTTCGTGGGCAAAGACCCACTTCGTCAGATGCATGTAGTGGAAATTTCCACTGTCACCAGATGGTACTGGAAATTCATAAACCAGTTACCTGCTAGCAGGGTTGATTCTTTAGTTGCCCCCGTGTAGTCCACTTCTAAAGCCATGCTGTAGGTTTGCTTCACAGGTGTCCACTCCTGGAGCATTAACAAGAACATGCTAGTCATTGCAGTCAGTTGATAACACTTCTATGCTTTGAATACACTTATTTTTTAACCCTTGTTTGTAATTGCTGATGCCAGTAACAACACTAGCATGTAACGAACACATTGGAGACCTCTGCAATGTTGGCAAGCATTGACTATTTTCATTAATCCTCGCCATGCCTCTTGAGGGATGCAAGTTGTCCCCATTTCACAGATGGGGAAGCTAAGGTACAAAGGGCAAATGGCTTAGGATACACAACAGGGAGGGAAGGGTGACTGTAGCAAAGCTAGGATTAGAAACCAGGCATCCCACTTACTTGCTGTAATCTCTTGACCAGCGGTTTTCAAACTTTTTTTCTCATGACCCAGTTGAAAAAAAATGTCGATGACGCGACCCAACATAATTTGACTGGAGTGTGGGCTCCGGGGTGGGGCTGAGGAGGAGCTTTGGGGTGTAGGAGGGGGCTCCGACTTTGGGGGTATCAGGGCTGGGGCAGAGGCTTACCTCGAGCGGCTCCAGTCAGAGGTGCAGTGGGGGGG
>JANRFK010000975.1:20221292-20239745 GCA_030068395.1 Apalone spinifera
CATCTAGAGCAGAGAAAATACATATGGACCAGCAGCAGACACAATTTTCTACACTCTGGGTCCTAGTGACGCCTCCCCCCCAGGCTGGCACCCGAGGCAGCTACCTCAGTTCACCTCATGGTAAGGCCAGCCCTGCTGTGGACACACATGGGGGTAGAATTCCCGCTTAGTCATAGTCAGTATGCCCATTTTACTGGTGAGTGAATTTCCTCAGAGGGGTTAAAAAGCTCATAAAAGCTCCTAGTAAAATTTTGGTGCCTTATTAATAATAATGAATGGTGAATCTAGGAACAGAACATTATTCTAAACTCCCAGCCACTGGGGAACGTACACATATTGACCTTACAGGGGTTGAGAAGATTAAGGTAGCATTCAGGCTTGATTGATGTTTAATAGGATAACTCTGACAAGATTTTCATTTCACACTTGTCAGGTGACACTACTTAGCTATGTAAGGTTGCATTGCAATTTGTTTGCTTGAGGTTGTAGGGACATCACCTTGCCTTTCTGTGGTAAGGAACTGTTTTGTGGATCTCAAAGCTGTATCCCTAATGTTGCTGTAGCTAAAAGGAGTATTCTTCAGCTCAAGTGGTAGTGGCCAAGCATCATCGCTTGAAGACACGGATCTACCTTAATGAATGATGGTGATACAGGATCATTACAGAACCTGAAATCATTAAAACTGCTTGGTTTCTGATGCTGAATGTCTTACCTACCTGGGCTAATGGATCACTCACTATGCAGGGTGAACTTTTGAAAGCTTAAAAGTTTAAAGTGGTAACTTGTATGTGGTTTTCATTTCCATTTCCTGCTGCACTAAAGGGAAAGAACATCGAGTCCTATAACATGAATGGTAGGCATTTACTTCCAATTCTGTCACATACAGTCCTTAGGAAGTCACTTCAGTCTCCGAGACCTAAATTTCCCCTTCGGTAAAATGGAAATAACACTGACATTTTTTACTGGAGGCTTGTCAAGACTTGGGAAGTGCTTTAAGATCCTATTGTGGAAGATGCTATGCAAGAGCATGTTTTTATAGTTCAATGCCTGGATTTAGAGTAAACTTAAAAAACAACAAATGGTCTGGTAGCACTTTATAGACTAACAAAACATGCAGATGGTATGTATGGTTCAGCAGGTTATTACAGTTCTGTTTCTTTTGGGCAATTGCAGGTGTCTTACCTCTAACGCGTTTCCAGTCATGCATCTTGCTACTCACATAACTTTCCCGTATTCCTGGCAGAAGACTCAGCTGCATTCACATTCCTGATTCCCATGTTTTGGTTCAAACGCCAGAACTATACAGTAAAGAAGATGACTTTTTGAGAGATTAACTCTGTGGCGAGGGGTCCATAGCAGATACATGGGAGGAGAATGAACCCTCCAAATGGATTTCCCCAGCATGCAGTGGCATGTGTTACTTCGAGCACAGAGGGTAGAGTATTACAGGACCAGCAAGTGAAGAAAGCTGGTGGAGCTATCAGGAAGGAGGCCGGTGACAGCAGAGTGCTTGCACTTAAAGACCATCCAGACATAGAATCCTTTTTAAATGATACCTTAAGGTTTCCCCCTGATGAAATCAAACCCAATATGAAGATTAAATCTGCCACCCCAAAACCTCCCAGGAAGCCTAGGCTGGCACGAGCATCATCGCTTGATGAGAAAAGCTGGAGGAAGAGGAGACTGTTTAGAATGAGTCAGGAAAATCTGATTGATCCCAATGAGACAAGCTCCTCCAATGGCTCTCTCCAGGAGACATCCCTGAGTCCTCCCACCAGGAGCAGAGTGGCACTCAATGGCAATGAGGGTTCTTTGCACAACTTGCAGGATGCTTCAGAACCAAGCTATTACAGAAAGAACAAGAGTAGCATTTCTGAGTCAGAGAAACAGGTCTCTGAGGTCCCCGCTGCTTCTGTGGGGTTTATGCAGGGGAAAGAATCATCGGGTAGCAAATCCCGGCTGTCCAAAATAACACCCTCTCGACCACTGCCCCCCTTGGAACTCAGCATGGCCTCTCACGTGCTGAGGACAGCTAATAGGATTGACTCGGATTATATGGATTACCAACATTATTCTCAGAGCAGGTTTGAAAGGGTGAGCAGCAGTCTGAGTGACAGTAGGCTGCACAATAGCGGGATGGTCTACGATAGCTGTTCCACAGACTCCATGAAGTCTACATTCAGCCTACTCACCCCTCTTCGTGCCAAGGATGTTCGAAACAGGTACGTTATTCTCCATCTTTTCCTAGCAGAGAGAATATGCAAGTTGTGACTAGATGGCCAATTGCTTTGCAGAATTCTGTTTGTCTGGAATAACTCACTTGACCAGCGAGTAAATTATTAGTTGTTTGTTCCCTTATTTTCACTGTCATAGAAAGGACAAATGGCTGCATTTTTGAATGGCTGCTTTATGAAGAGCAGCATGCTAGGAAGAAACATTGAGGCTGGATCAATACGTGTTCAGGAAATTCAGGAAATATTTTGAGAGCACAAGCATTACATGTAGAAAGTGGCTGTAATAATGAAGGTTTCACAGCAAAATGCTTTTCACATGCATTGCTGTGAAGGTTAATGTTTTAATGATTGAAGATGAAACGCTCAGAAGGGCTTTTTCATGCTATGACTGACTTTCACATGAAAAATGATTCAGAAGTTAATTACTTTCAGCTTTCTGATAATATACAAGTAGCTGGTTTCAAAGTTAAGAAACAGTAGGTATGGTTGCTTAGGATCAGGAGTAGCCTTCAGTGTATTTAAAAAGTATATTTAGTTGGAATTAGACTGTTTCATGGATGGGGTGGGGGTTATTCCAAAATCCAGATATTCTAGCTGAGGCTATTAGTTAAAATTGGAGTTTTTTCATTAGTGGGAGTTGCACAATTTTCAGTGATACCTGATCAGAAAATGCCAATGTCCAGTTCATCTTTATTTCCTGTTTCTGGGTGGGAGGAGAATTTAAACAATCTACCAGGGTTCGTAAATCTGACAAGAATAGCTTATTAAAGGAGGAGCACTGACCTGCCATGTCCATTGGCGTCAGTGGGATGCTTGGCATTCTTCAGGATCAGCCCCTCATTTGAGCATCTGATCATTTAAGTGGATCTGTAATGAGTCAAATTGCGATGACTGGGATCTTGTCAGAAGGGGCAAGTAGAGTGGTATGACTCTGGGTGCATTTGTCATGTAGTGCCAGCCAAAGCTTTACCTGCCATTCTCAGAAGTGAATTAGCTAATGAATTCCAGGAGTGACATCATCTGCTAATGTGATAGAGCAGTGGCAGTTCTCAGTTTTGCTGGAGGTATGTTCCTGACTTCCTGCTAAGTAAAGACCTAGAAGAATGCCTTCCAGCTGTTGGACATTAGTGCAGGCTTCCGCCACAGTCCGGTGGAGGTGTGCAGTGTCCTCAGCTCTCATCAGTGTCACTGTCAATGGGAATTGGAGCTACACTGCTCTTTACATGAACTATGTGGCTTTTCACAAAATCAGGCTGCTTCTTAGCAATTATTTTATCTGTCTCTCACAGGAGATCCTAGACCACAGCTTTCCTAAAATCTCCCGGGAGAGAGCATAATTCTTCCCCTTCTCCACTTGCTATCTTACAAACCTGGAGAATCTTAGGCTGTGTCTACACTGCATCCCTCTTGTGCAAAAGCCATGCAAATGAAGCATGGATTAGCATATTGCCGCACTTCATTTGCATAACTAATTAGGGGCCATTTTTGCGCAAAAATACCCTCTTGCGCAAGAGCCATTCTTCCTCATTTTTTCAGGAAGAATGGTTCTTGCACAAGAGGGTGTTTTTGCACAAAAAGGAGCTGTGTAGACAGCTTCTTTTTGCACAAAAGCCTCTTTCTTAAAAATGTCCCCTAATTAATTATGCAAATGAAGCACGGCAGTATGCTAATCTGCACTTAGTTTGCATAGACTTTTGTGCAAGAGGATGCAGTGTAGACATAGTGTTACAGAAAAGAGTATGAAGAAGGGTTTGTACTCTTCAGAGTGAAGAGGGAATAAGCTACCGGAATCTCTCTGCAGTCTTCAGCAGTGTTCCATCTAAGCTACAAGGTAGCACAGCTTCACAGGTCAGCTCCATGCACTGAGCCCTGAGCCTCTGTCTGGGAGAGGCTGATTAGACACGTGAAGCCGTGCTGCCACACAGCTTAGAGAGAACACTGGTCTGCAGTGTCTCCAGGAAACCCACGCCTAGAACAAATGCTGGGTTTTAGAAATGACAGGCTGTAGCTCTGAAAGCAGAGAAATGTTTGAAAAGCGAATAAAGGCCCAAGTCAAAACCCCAGTTTCATGCAATCTCCAGATTTATGGGGTGCATGATACCCCAAACCAGAACAGAATGTTACCCATTCTCCTACTATGCTTCCTATGTATCTCTCTTGCTTGTTTGTCTTCCACATTTGGTTAGATTCAGCCGTTGTTCTGGAGGGAACAGACTTGTGAGTCCTCTTGCACAACTAGTTATCAGCATAGCCCCAATTTACACAGCCTTCAAAGCGGAAAGCAGCAACATATTGTTATTAATAAATAGCAGGTGTCATTGTCCGCTTTCTATACTGGGACATTTCCAGACACTAAAGAAGAAAGGTGATCGATCATCTGTCCATCCCAGTTTGCTGCTTTAATTTTCTTTTTATATTTGAAAAACTTCTCCTGCAGGCAGGTTATTGCATATTTGTCTCTTATGGGTTTTCTTGCACCTTCCTTTGAAGCAGCTATTGGAGATAGGACACAGGGTCAGACCCTGCATTCCCTGACATTATATTATAATCATTAGTTGCCGGGTTTAAGGCTCCACAGACTAAAGCAGATTAGAAATGTTAATTCAGCTTGCTCTCCTTTCCTGAATGTCCCTACCAAACCCCTGACCATTGGCCGCAGTAGATTCTCTGCAGGACTCATGGGAGGAGCAGGCCCACTGAGGAGGGTGAGAGGGCAAAGAGGGCAATTGTCCAGGGCCCAGCAATTTAAAAGGGCCCAGGGACACCAGTCGCTGCTGCATTAGCTCTGCCAAAAATCTCTCTTGATTCAAAGATGTTTTTGATATGAACCATGCAGGTTACGGGGCGGGGTTACTTGGCTTTCCCCAGAGCAGGCAGGCTGGATAGGGGAAGAGAGGGAGTGGCCACCCTGGGGTTCCTCTGGCAGGGGGAGGGAGCACTTGTGGCCCCAGCTGAGGGAGAGGTCAGGCAGGGGCCCATTGATTTCTGCCCTGAGGCTCTCAATTGGTGTCAGTGAGCCTGGGGAGAAGATGTGGAAATCCAACTGTTTCAAATTTCATATGCTGTTTTATTTAGGGCTCCAGAAACCTCTTATTTGACAGAGTGAATTGAAGTGAGAATAAGATTATTTGACTTGGACTCCTTAGTTTCCTGCAGCCTATTGTAATTTGTTTATTGTGTTAGATTAACTGATTGATATTATGTTGGATGCTAGTTCTTGGTGGGGGTTGGTCATCAGATCAGTCACTCTGGTTTTTTCCCCATATGTGAGTTTAGTACTAGAAGCAGTAATAATTTGTACAGTCACACACCAGGTACAGCACAGGTAACATCTCTGCAAGCTTCCCTGACCCTGATGCGCCAGTCTGATCTGCCCTGACTGGAAGATACTAGAGAGAAGAGGCTAGTTCAGTGTTCATGGTTCATTCGGTCCTTGAACACTCCACCGAGATTAGTATTAAAGGTGGCATTCGAGGTACTGTGCCTAGCAAATTCATTTTCCACAAGCCAGTGGACAGGCAAGTGCTAGCATCTCCTTTTCATACCAACCTGTGTGGTGTTTGAATTGGGTGACTAGAGAGATGCAGCTGCATGCTACTTCCAAGTGGCAGCTGTCAGCTCACCCTCCTCCCAAATTCATTTTATTTAGAACATTTCATGCAGAGATCATTCTCCTTTTCCTCTACCAAATAACTAGTATACTTGCTTACAAGTATCCCATCCATTCACCATGTTGTCATGCTTATATTAGGGATGTTAGGAAGTGAGTGAGTAACTAATCATGGATAGTATTTCTATTAACTACACGATTAGTCGATAAGGGAGGAAACTGCAGTCCTGGCTCGCGCTGGATCTGTGGTTAAGAGCCAGGCGGGCAGGCAGCCTGGCTCCTACTACATTTAAACTGCAGAGCTGCAGCGGGGTAGCTCCTAGAGCTGGCGTGAACTGGGACTGAGCCAGGCTTGCTTGCTCCTGGCTCGTGCTGAGTCCAGCAGCCCCTATCCGTGGTGGGGTCCGTAGACAGGGGTACTCTGCAGGATGTGAAGCAGTCCCTGCCTCTCCCCTGCTAGAGGCAGCAGCACGGGGGAGTGCTGGGGGAATCGGCTTTTAAGCTGGCTCCCCCTAGCACTGGCTCATGCTTCCCCCCCTTGCTGCTTCTGATACAGTAGTTGACTAGTCTGATACAGAGGCAGCAAGGGGCGGGAATGCAAGTAGTCCACTACTCAACTACTCGCTTACATCCCTAACTTATATGGCACCTACTGTTGTGGTAGGTGAGCATTATGAGAGTTACCCAGACCTAGATGAGGTTTTTCTCCTCTGAGAGTGAATACAATTTTAACTGGAGCGTGGCTTGATACTCCAATGAGATATATGTTCTCTCCAATTATAGTGTTCCTTCCTGCAGTTCTGTCCACTTCCTCTTCCTGAAGATGACTGAACACAGGTTTCTCCAGAGCACTGGTCAAAGCTGAGTGGGGATCACTCGAGAGAATTGCAAGCCCCTTTATTAGTGCTCAGAAAAAGCTCTCTAAATTGGATGTTGTATTTTACACTCTTCAGTTACACCTTGGCTGTTAAAAAATATCCCAGTTTAGTTATAGTCAGGAAGCATGTGTGAGGCACGATGTTCAGTGTTCTGTTCCTCCAGAACGTGACCTCTGAGGATTCTACTCTGCTTTGTGTGCTTCAGATCTTCAGTGTCTCTTGCTTATGCTCCTTCAGGTGGTGATTTCTTCAGCTCTCCTAACCTAACACAGACTTGGGATGGTTCAGCACTTCACTTCAGTGGATATGCACAAGGAGCACCCCTGGTGCTGAAGGAAGTCATATCAGTGATTCAGTACATTGCATTGTTGTGCTGAGCGGTACTGACCAGTGTGATAGTGAAAAGACAACAATTCTACCAGCACAGTTTCACCCACTTTCCTAAGTATCAACAAATCTGACCACTTGTGGGTGTTGAAAAACCTTGTGGCACTTTTCACTAGACAGTGTATGGACCCTGGTGTTCTGAATAGATTCCTCTTTCAGTGTTGCATCATCTTGCCCCAGAAACAACCTAACATTTAAAGCTGCTTTTTTGAAGGCTGTGAATATAAGCTCATCTTTAAAGGAACTTTTAATAAACAAAGTACTGTAAAAATGTTGTTAAGATTTGGGTCTGTGCATGAGTGATGCAAATCAGGATTTCAGCAACCAGAATATTTGCTTATATCCTTTTTTAACAATATGGAGTTTTAAAAATACATTTCCTTCTCCTTGCTTCACAGAAGCTATTTGGAAGGCAGCCTTCTGGCTAGTGGTGCATTGCTGGGTTCAGAAGAACTGAGTAGGTATTTCCCTGATCGGAACATTGGAATATTTGTGGCCACCTGGAACATGCAAGGCCAGAAGGTCGGTACATGAATCTCTTGAATTTGGCTCTTGGCTGTGCATGTTTCTCCCCGGGTTTGTTAAACAGACTAGTGCCACTGTTTCCTGTGGAATTGTCACTTTTAATATATTTATGATGATGATCCTCATCTGCCTTAGTAGCTGAATATGACCAATGTAATAGTATGTAGAAATGACCAATGTAATGGTGAAATTCTGTGACCTGTAGTGTTCGGTATATGGTGAGCAGGAAGCTGGGATCTACTCTTTTTGTGTGTGGGGGGGGGAGGGGCTCCCAAAGGTTTCTGTTAGGATTGGGGCCCTATTAATCTGTGTGATGCACAATTGCTTGTGGAGGGAGTGACTCTGAAGGGGAACATAATCCTAACTACAGCTATCTATAGCAGAGAAACCAAAGATTGCTGCAACTGGGTGACTTAGGAACAGAGCCAGAGAAAGATGGAGGAACACTAGGCGGGGATGAAGGTGTTCAGCACCTCTTGGGATCAGGACGAGAAATTAAAAATACACACTAGGCCACAGCATGGATTGTGTGACCTTGATCAAAACACTTCACCCCTCTGTGTCAGCTTTTATACCTACAGCATGGGTACAGTGATGTTTGGCTAGAGGTGGGGATGTTATTAGACTAGATTAGTGCTGTGCGTCTCAGAACTAAAATGCAGTGGAAGTGCAATGCATTAGCAATGATCATAAATGATTTATTAACTCATTACGCTGGAACCCTTTCTGGATTTTCCCTCCCCTCCTTAACCAAAGGCTAGCATAACAGACGCTGTGCATCTCTTCCTTTTTTTTGCAGGAACTTCCAGAGAATCTGGATGACTTCTTGTTCCCATCTGATCCTGACTATGCCCAGGATATGTATGTCATTGGGGTTCAAGAAGGCTGTCCAGACAGGTAGTGGAAACAGTGTAATGAAGAGCCACCCTTGATAATCACTGCTGGGTTTTTTGTCCTTTTCAAAAGAGTTTTCAGTATAGCAAAATACAGAATCAACTTGCCCTGGTGCTTTATTTATATTTCATAAATCTGTGAATTCATCAGTCTAAGGAGAAAATGGTTTTTAGAGGGTATCTTTATTGAACATCATACTAGCCCTAGTCACCTACCATCACCCCAGGTTTGGGCTCTATACTCCGCTTGCTGAAGGCAGTAGTGAAACCTCCTGATTTCAGTGGGAAGCTTCAGCTCTGCTACTGTCTTGTGTGAGTTCAAGCAGGTTAGCACGTCACAGGACTGCGAGGCATCAGGCTGGCTGACAGGTGCTGAGAACGTCCATTCATTCTTAGCGTCCTTCCAAGATTTGCAGAATGCCTCTGGCAATTCCTGTGATGTGTCAATAACTGTGTTAAAGTAAAGCTGCTGCACACAACCGACAAGGTACTTACTGTGTTTGCCTGTAGGTTTTATATTTAAAAAGTTGTTTGCCTTCAGATCAGTCCCAGGCACCATTGTTTTGACAGAAGAGATTTGCCATAAAAACCATTATATGGCAGCAGTTGCTGCATCCTCAGACTGCTGGTTTCCCCTGCTGCCTGTCCATTCCATCATCTTCCTCAACACCATCTCCTTCCTCCTCATCACCAGTGGGCATTGTTCTGGCACCTTTCAGTGGCTACATCTCTCTCTCCTACTACTCTCCATGTTGCCCTGTAGTTGTGATGTAGCCATGGTGCTTTTGTTGTGTCCCATAGAAGAGAGTGGGAGATCCGCCTGCAGGAGACGCTGGGGCCCCATTATGTCATGCTGTATTCAGCTGCACACGGAGTTCTATATATGTCAGTGTTCATAAGAAGAGATCTCATCTGGTTCTGCTCAGGTATGTTGTTAATTAAGTGCTGGAGAATACGGGGGGGGGGAGATTGCACTGTCACTGTGTGAGGGACGGGGGGGCTTGTAATGGTGGATGGAAACCTCAGAGAGTCACTTCAGTTAAAGGTACAAATTTCACTTACCTGCTGAAAGTATTTGTGATGCCTGAACTCTGATCAGTAGCCTGCCATGCCAAATAGGACCCGGCCTTCTGAGAGCTCCACAGGGTTTGTGAGGTAACTTTTGTATTTATGATCCACAAACTGGAGGCAATGGCTTTTAGGACTAAACCCCCTTGAGTTCGAGGTTCCTCTCCCACCAGGGTGAGTGTGTCCTTTCATCCTCCTGAAGGCTCGATTCCCAGATAGACAAGCTGAGTGACACTTGTCTTGCTGTGTGTGTCTCAGGTGGCAGCTTGCCCGCAGAGGCCCTGTCTGTGCCACATGGACCGTCACAAACCTGTGGCACTTTCCTAGGTGTCTTCCATATGTCCTGAGCCATAATATGCACACTACCACACAATGGTGGAGTGGGGCCATGTCTGTTAACTGCATAGCTTGGCCCCTGTCGGAGGGCAGGAGTACTGTAGTGATGGTGGGTGTGTGCCCTTTGTAAACCGGGATCCTCGGAGCCCTACCCAGCAATTCAGCAGTCTGATGAAATGACTGACATTCCTCCCATTCCCACCCTCTCTCCTTCCCAAAGTGCAGTGTCAATAGGCTTCCTGTAGCAGCAGCCTCTCTTTCCCTTCTTCCTACAGAGGTGGAATATGCCACTGTGACCACTCGCATTGTGTCTCAGATCAAAACCAAGGGAGCCCTGGGAATCTGCTTCACGTTCTTTGGGACTTCCTTCCTCTTCATCACGTCCCATTTCACATGTGAGTCCGTGACGTCGTTAACGCACGTGCCCTACGTGGGGGAAATATTGCTCCACCTGGCTTATAGACTACATGTGCCCATTTGCTGTATTACTTACTGCTATAAGGCTGTCTCCTGCATGGAACACGCTCCACAATTTAAGCTGTGAGCAAACATTGAAATGAACTTTTTATTGGCAAGTCTGAACTACTGTCTCCACCTTCACTGCATTTCTGAGCTCGGAGCCTTTCCCTCTAATCACAACTAAACTCCTCTTCTGGCTTTGTTACTGTAAGCTCCTCTGTGGTCTCCCAGCACTCTGCCCCTTCTAGCTTAGACAGGAGAAGACTTTAGCAGCTGTTCTCTGTATCTCATTCCATCACACCTCCTTTGAATTTCTCCCCTGACTCCTTCCCTTTTCCTTTGCATCACATTCAATATCCTTGCTTTTGAAGCTGCTGCTCCTCATATATCTTCCCTTCTCTCCTGTGATTTTGCCCCACCCCTATTTCCTTTGCTTTGCCAGAGATGCCAGGCTTATCAGCATTTGTCCGGCTCTCCCACACCCATGTCTCCTTCCACACTGTCCCCTACGTAAAAAACGACATCTGGTCTACAAAGTGACTCCCTTTCCCTCATTTAAATCCCTCCTGAAGACCACTCCTACTATGATGTCTGTAAGAACCCAGCTGATCAGGTCAGTTGGTATGTTACGGTAATGGATCCTGAGAGTTAACTGCTCCTTTGTGCAGAAGTGTGGGGGGGTACATCCTGGCACTGAATGTGAGGCTGGGGATTGCAGAGTTGGGAAGGATGCAGGAAGGGAACATAATGTATGTAATTCACAAAACAAAACATCTGCTGACACGCCTAATGCTTTGTGTTGTCCTCTTTCCTTGTCCCTCACCTATCACCGCCTTAGTTTGTACTCTCTTCTGGGCAGGGCCCATCTCATCCTACATGTTTAGAAAGTGCCCAGCATGTTTTGGGCTCTGCCACAATCTATGTAATAATGATCCCTGGCAATCAAATTCAAATTCTGCACAAAATCTCCATCTTTCTGCCTGACTTTGCCGTGTCTGTGTATCTCTCTTTCAGCGGGGGATGGTAAAGTATATGAGAGGATGCTGGACTACAATAAAACCATCCAAGCCCTTGGTCTTCCCAAGAATGTCCCAGATACAAATCCCTATCGATCCAGCCCTTGTGAGTAACTTGATGTGGACCGAACCCATGTCCGTGTGTGCATGTCTAGGGGAGGGATTTGTGGGTCAACTTGCTGCCCTGCCCGAAGGAGAGATCGGGCTGATGGCCTGTCTCACTTGGTGTTGCAGCTGATGTCACAACTCGGTTCGATGAGGTGTTCTGGTTTGGAGACTTCAATTTCCGACTCAACAAGGATCGTGAGAGCGTGGAATCAATCCTGAGCCAGCATCTGGACACAGACATGTCCAAGTTACTGCAGTACGACCAGCTCATTAAAGAAATGAATGATGGTGAGGGACATGCTGCTTACCCTTCTACTCCCAGCCCCCACTGCCTGGAGATCTCCAACCATGTGAATTTCTACAGCTTTCTCCTTACTTCTCGGATAGCCACTGACATAAGGAGGGAGTTATCTCGGGAGAGGGAAAACCAACAGCTTTCAAATGTAATGACACTTCAAAGTAGGAATGTGAATTCTTGAGTTCCGCATGACGTGCCACACGCCCCTGACGAGGCACTCACTTGCTGTTAATCATCGTTGTTATGGTGGTGCCTAAGGCCAGCCAGGACTGGGCCGCATTGTGCCAGGAGCTGTGCAATGGGCCTTGCCCCAAAATGCTTCCAGTCTAAACAGACTAGAGAAGCGCAGGGCAGAACACCCCAGGGAACAATGTGGTGGCAGAAAACGTTATGTTAATTCCACCATCTGGGTCCGAGTGCTGCAGAGTTGGGGAAGAATCTCCCTTGCAGGTGGGTGGGGTGGCTTTGCCTCTGTTCACTGCTCTGTAGAATGGACATAATTCCCATCTACCTCACAGGGAGCATGTGAAAGCTGATTGCTTTGCAAAGCATGGTGAGGGTGTCAATGGAAGTGCCATAAACATGCCAAGGATTAGTGCCCCAGGTTTTTCAATGTTGGCGATTCATCCTTAACACTCCCCCCATTTATGCTGGTTGGTCACGTTTTGTAGCCCTACATGTTACTAGTTTCATTTCTAGACAGGATTGGCAAACTGCATTTAAAATGCGTGTGATAAATGCCCAGCTGGTGTCATGTTCGGTTACTTCGGATCTCACTTTGTTCTTCATGCTGCCTCCCCTTCCCCTGCAGAGGCTATTTTCAAAGGGTTCCAGGAGGCTGCCATTCACTTCCGTCCCTCCTACAAGTTTGATCTAGGGCAGGATAGCTACGACACAACTTCCAAGCAGAGGACGCCTTCATACACGGTACGGTGTTATTGTAAACACCCTCCTGGGGAGGGAAGAGGCTCTTGGCCACTGCAATGGGTTCTGGGGCTCCTCCTGACTGCATCTGGGAAAGAGCTCTGCCTGGTCTGATGACCTTCCTGTCTTGTGTGGCCTCCCGTGCGCCAGGAGTTGCAGAGCTTCCTCTTTCACGGCCTGGCTTTCCAGCCAGCTCACTCTAGTTTCCCTTTTGGGCCATCAGTCTCACTGGCCTGGCAGACTGGCTCTCATTTCCGGCTATCCGCCAGTTCAAGACGAGGCCACTTCCTCAGTGGCCGATGGGGGAACCCATCCCACCCACTAATCCAGGTTCCAGGTCAGGGACCCTCAGACCAGTGGCCATGCTCTGCACAATCCAATACCTTGCTGCTATTTCCATGGGCCATTTCCTACTCTACTGCTACCCAGCTTCTGTGCCACCACCCTACCAGGTAAATCTTGCCTTCATGGCTAGGATCCCAGGGTTTCTATGCTCCCCCCGGGTTTCCGCCTTTTCCTCTGCAAGCCCAGAGAGTGATTGCAGGCTTCCATGCTGCTGTGCTCACTTCCCGGCCTTCTACTAGCTCCGCCTGCTCCTGTCCAACTGGGCTTCAGCCTCTCTCAGTGCTTGCTTTTCAAGCCTAGTCCTCCCTCAGGAGTGACCTATTTATCCCCTCAGAGCCACGTTAACTTTCCAGGCCAGTGTAGCTGTGAACCCCACACAGCTGCACAGTAATTCCGTTCCTCTCGAAGGGAGGATCCACCTGTCGGGGGGGGGGGGGGGGGGGGGGGGGGGGGAATGCATGGGATGCCCCCCCATGTCAGTGTGTCTGTCTGATCAAACAGCCATGCTGGGAACTTCCACGATGCCCCTGAGCAGAGTAGCACACCGTATGGGATAGGGGAAGGGTCACTGGATCCTTAAATACCTAGATCCCTGCCAGATAGGAGGTGAGATGTGGCAGTGGCAGTGACTGTTATCCCACTGCGCGTCCCAAGGGTCAGCCACGCAGGGCATGGCAGCTCCTAGAGAAGGAATTTGCACCCACCCGTAGAGCTGTATGCATAGCAGGGCCTGGGGTTCGCAGGGCCAGATTTGCATGCTGCCGTGTGCCACCTCCCTCCCAGGATGTTGGGATGGGTGACTGAGTCCCTGCATGGGGCTGAGTTCTGTCTAAAGTGGAATGTTTTAAATGGACCTGGGCCTTTTGCATACTAGCGCGTCTCTCCGGGGCAGACAGGCAAAGGCGAGTGAACATCCATCTCCCTGATTTCTCTCAACCTCCCAGGATCGAGTGATGTACCGAAGCCGGCACAAGGACGACATCCAGGCAGTGAAGTACTCCTCCTGCTCAGCGATAAGAACGTCAGACCACAGGCCTGTGTATGGGCTGTTCCGGGTGAAAGTGAGGCCTGGCAGAGACAAGTCAGTAACCTGTTTGTGCATCTATGCGCGTGATTAGCCTGCAGTGAGTGCCTAGGACATGCTTCCAGTTAGCAGTTGTGGCTTCTGTTGTCACAAGAGCTCCTGAGATGGAATGAGTAAACACGCTGTGTGTGTTACATTTCAGACCCAGTGCTGAAAACAATACACCGAATCTAAACCAGACTGGCGATAGCGGAATCCCTGCTGCCGGTCCCTGGGTCCTTCTGAGGGCGATTACTTGAGTCCAGTGCATTTACCACATAAGCATGTTCGCCTGAGACACCGCTCTCAGTGCTCTTTATTGAGAAAATTGGGGGGCTGCCTTTCTTTCCTTGCCCAAAATGTGCACTTCAGTCCCCTAAAGAAATGACTTTTGCCCTCCCTCCCCAGAAACGGATGCATTTCAGTAGAGCTGCATGTATACAGTTTGCCAAGCACCTTGGGATATGCTAGGATTCATACCCCTAGAGGAATATCAAGTCTTGTATCTGTTCGCTCACATTTTAAAAGCTTGTAAAAAGTAATTGGCTTGACTCAGTGAAGCTGGCTAGTTGTGTCTCCCTTGTGAGTTGCATGCCTAAGTAATTAAACATTAAAAAGACTGTATAGATTAGAAAAAAGTGCTGACCGGGTGTTTGGGGAATCAGTGCTGCTAAAATTGCTGTTTCAGATGTGCCCCCCCCCCATCTCAGTAGGTGCTCTGTTGTCGTGAGGGAAATGTGACCATGTCTTCATGGTAAATACAGAGGTGTTGCTGAGTCTGTGAAGGCAGTACAGGTGTGGGGCTGCATTTGGCGCATGGCTCCCATTCTTCTGCTCCCTGGCTACAGGATGGGTCTTAAGGTTGGGGCTCAGGAGGAAGAGAAAAGCTTTCTGACCCTGCATAAGTAAACTCCACCTCAGCCTGGGTGGAACAACTGATGCATGAGCTCTTGAGCCTTACACACTTCAAGGGGACTTTTCTTGGGAGTTAGATAAGGAGACTAGCAGGACCAGTTAAAACAATACATGTTCTAGCTGTTTGACAGTCATATGCTTAAGGGCCCAATGCTGACAGCTGCTGCCTCAGATATGTCTCCCATTAGTGCTGGAAGTTTCATACTCAGATTGAGGGTACGTTTCGCTTTTACTACTCAGTCTAGCCTCTCCAAACAAGACTTGTGTAAAGCCTAACTTGTGATGCTAGAGAAATACTAAGGTTCACTTAATGTCAGAGTTACAGACATGTATGTTAGTGCAAGAGAAAATGGAAAAGTTTATTCTGGCTATTGTTGTGTCCTAAACTAATCAAAGAGCTCTAAGCCAACATAAGTTGTGCATATTGTGCAAATCTAACAACTTTTCCTTATATTGTAGCATCCCCCTCGCTGCAGGGCAGTTTGACAGAGAACTTTACTTAATCGGAATAAAAAGACGAATTACAAGGGAACTTCAGAAGCGGCAGGAATTAAAGGACCAAAAATCCAGCAGGGTCTGTGCTGTTTCCTGACCTTAAAGCTCAGCAACAAAGCTGCAAATGGTGTCATAAAGGAGGTTTTCAGACCAAGGCAAAGACTACTTGATTCCACATCTGCAGAGGTACAGCTCAAGAGGGAAGGGGTCTTGGTTTGAGCACCAGCATGACAGTTGCGGTGGCCTCTATTGGATGTCTTAAACCTCAGCTTTCAAGTTTCATTTGCATGAGCTAATCCAAAGAACTTGAGTGCTTTTGCAGAAAAGGGACTATTCAAAACATGCCTCTGCTTATTCAATCAGGTCACTTTTAACAAAACTCCTTTGCAAGCAGCATGATGTATAGTTAGGTGATAAGTCTAGCCTTACCCAAGACAAAGTGTCTTATTGGGACAAGCGGTCTTGGATTGGAGCGGTTACTCAAGGAAATTTTGCAAAAAGGAGACAATTGTGGTTCTATCTGGTTTGGATACTTGCTTTGTAAGTATCCATCACAGGAGGGCATTGAAGTCAGCAGTTTATGTATTTATCTATAGCCAAATGTACAGTATCCTGTAAAATACCCAAGAGGACCAACTAGAGATCTTGAGCAGTCTCTCTCTCAGGTTGATGCTTGTTTATAATAGATGTGCTGTTGTGGGCCACTGCAGCAAGCTCTGTATGGATGTACAATAATCAACGTGCATTTAATATGGCCTTTTGAATTAGTATTTATTTTTATTACTATGTTGTTGCTAAGGGTGCAATATTAATCTCTGACTTCATCTGAGAACATGTACTGCTCTCAGAGTTTCTAAACGGATGTTGATAATTTATGGATCCTCCATAGTGGAGATCCCATCTCTGTGTCAGTGAGAAATTGATCACATGCTTGCAGCAGCAATAGATGCTGCAGCTGTAATCAGCGGCCTTGGTAGGGCTGTTGTGTAAAAATCCAGCAAAAAGTGGTTAAGTAAAGAGAGCACTAAAAAAAGCTATTTATGGTGGGAGAAAAATCTGTTTCTGCCTTTGGGAGATATTCAGAGCAAGAACCAGGAATCAAAAGAACTCAGTTCTGTTCCTTCTCTGATTCTCCATTTGGAGAAGTTATGCTCCCCCCATCCCATTTGCTTCCCAATCAGCAAAATGTGGAGAATTTCTCTTTAAAAGGGCCTCCTCTGAAGGCGAAAGCATTCTAAGGCTATGTCTACATTGCGCTCTTTTGCGCGAAAACATATGCAAATGAGGCACAGCGATGATGATCGCTGTGCCTCATTTTTATATAATGAGCCACCATTTTTGCACAAGGGGCTTTTGCACAAGGAGGAGCAGTCTACACTGCTCCTTGCGCAAAACCCCCCTGTTGCACAATAGTTGTTCTGCCTGAAAATAAGCGGCAGAATGGCTCTTGCGCAAGAGAGGGGTTTTGTGCAAAAATGGCTGCTCATTAAGTATGCAAATGAGGTGTAGCGATTGTCATCGCTGTGCCTCATTTGCATATGTTCTTGCGCAAGAGAGCCTAAGTGTGGACTATTACACTGATTAAAATGTACACTACAGTTAGTACTGTAACATTTCTCATGAGCTGACCTTGCTTGAATTGTTGGCTAAATATAACACTTTTTAAACCACATTACTACAGAAAATACAAAGCAGATGGTTTAGAGGAAGTTCCATTGTAATTATTAGGTATTTTGCAGACACCTACTTCCACAGTAATCTTGGGATGAAAAAAATATATTTTAGTATACTATACCAACACTGTGATCAGTCTAAACTCTGAGAATACCTATGAGAAGTGCTACTCTTGACTGGTAATAAATCGCCATTTCACATTTTAAACCAAAATTCTGCTCTCAGTAATCATGTATTAATCCCTGTGAAAAAAACACTTGCTGAGATCTCGGGGCAGAACTGTTGTGCGTATAGGAGAGAAAATGAGAATTGGATGCGGAGAGAAAATGAGAATTGGATGCTTTAAGGAAGAAATATAAGGCTCAGTCTTGCAAGGTGTGGAGCCCTGATCCAGCAAGACTGAAGTCTGTGAGCTACTCATGTGCTGAAAGTTAAGCATGTGCTCAAGTGTGTTGCTTTACTGACCTGAGCACCTTATGGGCTGGAGTCCTTAATGTGTCTCCCCATCCCCTTTAAAGAACAAATCAGATTTTGGTTTAAATGAGATTTTCATACCATAAATGTAGCCTACAAATGATAAAGGAAAGTCCAACTTCATCTCTGGTTTCAGCATTTTCATGTTTTCTGTCCCTATTCCTTTTTACAAATAAAACGAGGAGCAGATTTTACTCAAACCATGTGATTTGTAAATTGTGATTGAGTGGTAGATTTCTTGTGGGAACAATACTAAGCTAGAAAAGGACCTACTGCCCCTGTGCCATAAATCCTTTGTGGAGAGTGAAGGTTCCTGTACATGCAGCAGTGACATCAAAACCAAAAATGCACCTTAAGCTAGAGCCAGTTTTGTTGCTGAGCAACAGCAGAGTCGAGTTCTAATCAAGGCTGTGACCTGGGGCAAATCATATTTTTCCTCAGCTGTAAAATAGGATAAGCTTCTTGTTTTTCTAAGTCTTTATGGTTAAGTTTAAAAGCACGTCATTATCAATGCAGCAAAGCCTCCTAGAAATCCATTGGCGTCGATACCTTTCTAAATGATCGTGTTCACTTACTAATCCTACCCAATTATTTCAACGTTTTTATTTGTTTCCTTGACAAAGATACACACCACAACTGATAGGACACAGCTGTGTGTTGTACAACATACTACGGTTCAAAAAGCAACTATGTTTTTTTTTAAAAGCGGCGAGGAGTCCTGTGGCACCTTATAGACTAACCGAAGTGTTGG
>JANRFK010000975.1:20239845-20251717 GCA_030068395.1 Apalone spinifera
TTTTTTAGTATCCGCTGCACCGCTTTGGGTCTGTTCTCTGCTCCAGGAGCATGCACAGCTTCCTCTGACATTAATGGATGTTGTGTTGCTAAAAGCTGCCTCTGAACCTTTTGCTCAACTTGATGGCTTAGGTACCACATCATTTAATGGCAGCACCGAACAACTTCATTATTTATGCCTAGAAAGATCAGCTATTGTATATAACTGGATATTACATCTCACCTGTCAAAGGTGATGTTTTCTCATGTCTGAGAAACAAGTCACTAAACCCTGTTATTGGTGGTATTCTTTTATGGATTTCTATAAAATGCCTTCTGATGGGCTTTCAGCAAGAACCAATTACCTTCAAGACTAAGCTCACTATACAAATCATTCATCTGTACTGACATTTAATTCAGCTTAATCTTTCCTGGGGAGATTGGCAGTTATCAAGGTAAATTGCCTTGGTTTGCAAGAAACCATTAGTTGCGCTTTAGGTTCAACCTAATTTCAAGTGAGCTCTGTGCCCCCAACTATCTACCAGGCCACACCCTTCAGAGAGGATCTGTCCAACAGCACAGCACTTGATGGAAAGCTACAGCCAAGGGCTTGTCTCTACTACAAACAGATTGACATTGCATTGATCAATCCACTGGGACTCGATTTAGCAAGTCTAGGGAAGACCTACTGAATTGTAGGAATGATAGTGTAATTGAATAGTCATGTAACTGCATGAAATCTTAGTGGTTACACGACTATTCTGTAGTCCCTGGGAATGAGGCCAGCAGCCAGTGTGTTCCAACACCATGCCTGGAGAGTCCCCTGGCATCCTGGGCTGCTGCCTCTGTATGAGAGGCAGCAGGGCATAGTGGCAGGCAGAGTTGGTCTGTGAGGGGAGCCAGTTGAAAAACCTGCTGCCCCTGATATACAGAGGCAGCAATGTGAGGTGGCAGCAGCCTCTGCCTGCAATGGGCCCAGGCTTGCTGCAGAAATAGGCTACTCTGCATCCCATAGAGCAGCTTCTGTCCACAGGGAGCTCAGGCCCCTCATGGACAGAGGCTGCTTCCTGGCAGAACTCCCCAGCCGCCCACCCTCGCGCTGCTGCCTCTGATAGCAGCAGCATGTGACAGGGAGGCAGGCAGCACCGCAGAGCTGGGGGGAGAGGCTACGGGGGGAATGACTTTTAAACAAGCTTGCCCTAGCACTGGCTCCTGCCTGTCCTTCTGCCTCTGTAGGGGGCAGCCGGGTCCATGGAGCTGGCTTGAAAGCCAGCTCCCTGTGTGTATCAGCTCCAGCCTGCCCCCCTCACCTTCTGCACTGCTGCCTCTATCAGAGGCAGGTAGGTGGATCTGGTGCTCATGGGGAGCCAGTGTTTAAGTTAGCTCCTCTCAGCCACTAGCTCCTGCTTCCCTCGCCCTTGCTACCGAGCAGTAAGCAGTGGGGCAAAATGTGTGTAGTTGACAAGATTATACAATTAACTGATAAACCTAAGCTTATCAGTTAATCTTGTCGACTACACCTTGACATCCCTACTAAATTGACTGCTGCTTACTCTCCCTTGGACTCCAGTAGCATAACCAAAATAGATGTAGCTTAGTTTATTGCTGGGTCAACAGGAGAAACTGTCCCATCAACTCCCCTTACTCATTTTGTTCTGATGGGGTACAGATGTAACTCAAATTCTGTAGCTTAGATCAACTTTTCCACATAGTATAGAGCTGCCCATGGGATGTTACCCATAATAAGTCTAATAAGTACATGCAGCAATCTTATTTAGATTATTGAAGGTATTTCACAGGAGCAGCCAATATTTACATTTTAAAATGAACTAGGTATAAACTCAGAACTTTGAAGGCACAGGTTGTTCTAGTGTCCTAATTCAACTTGATTACAGTCATATATTTGGACTAAACCATCCTCTTAGTACCTTACTTTAGCACTACTTGTAACAATTCTCCCCAAATGACAGCATTACTGTGTACAGGCTACAGGATTGGAAGCCAACTGATTTATGAAATGTATTTCTACCTCAATCTCCTTTACTAAAGAGTACAATGCAGTTTGGGTTGGAACCATCAAAGCCCAGGACTATGAAGAAAAAACATGAACGCACTTCCCTTGCAATACTGGTTATTTAAAGCAAGTGGCAATTAAGATCATGGCTAATTCATCAGTATGCTTAGCCCTTCACCTGTAATGATGATGTTTGCTTCACCACATTGCCACTCAAAGTGCCAAGAGAATGGCCTACACCCAGCCTTCCGTGATAGACAGAATTTATTGATGACCGAAGTACTTATTCAGAGCTAGGACAGGTCTGTAAGCCTATACCAGCATGAATGCTTCACCTTCTGAACAGCTGAAGCCATCTTAGCTACAAGAAAAGTCCCATATTTACACCGTGTACATGTAAATATTTTTTTTTCAGTGACATAATCCAAAGAACAATAGGTATCAAAAAAGCTAAGTCTCCTGGTCTAGATGACAGTTGCTGCTTTATCGAAAAAGCCGATACATCCTCGGTAACCGTCCGTCCTTACTAGACAGTGCTGCTTGAATGTGTTCGTACGTAGGCAATTCCGTCAAGTCGCCTAGGGCAGCCACAGCTGGTTTGTTACGAAGCATTTTAGTGACCACCCTCTTGATGTCATTGGGCTTCACGTTACCTGCCGACGATGACAAAAAGAGCTATTTTAAATGCATTTTGGAACAGGAAGAAGCTTTGCTGTGGAGGCTGAATAGTTTCATTGCTGGGTCTATGCTTGGAATGCCTGCATTTGGATTCCAGCTCTGTTGCACTGTCTCAGACTCCTCCTTCTGTCTAACTGGAGCACTGAGCTAGCTCGTAAGCAGTTGGGAGGTTAGTAGTCTCAAACCATCTCACGAAGGAAGTTAATTGATTTTAACTTGTGCCCAGTTAAAGGGACACAGCTTCGCAAGTGCATTTACCTCTGAGTTTTTTTAACTGCTAAGTAATTGCTACAATTATTTTGAGATCAGAGAAAACTTGCTTTAATAGTGCTTTGTGTCATGTCAATTGCCTTGGTTTTGGTACACAAACCAGACCATATCACTCTTGCGCTAAGAGGGCCTCTCAGTAATGCCAGCAGCAAAGCTGAAATGAATTCAGAGACAACACACAGATGATGGAAGAGACAGGAATGAGGTGAGTGGCAGAACTGGGCCCAGATTTGTGGGGGGTTAGTCCCAGAGCTGCCCATTAGCACCTTATAGGGCTGGCTCTGAATTTAAAAATCAAATTGATAGTGTCTTTTTAAACCTTGCTTAGTGTAAAAAGACCCTCCAGCTGCATGGGCAACATGAGCACTTCCATTTACATGGTCACTTCCCTCCAAAACATCTCATGACACGAGAGAAGTGGTATGCCCGTTCCACCCCGGGAAACTGAGGATCAGAAACATTAAGTGGCCTGGTCAGATGAAGAGAAAGCCCACACCGGAGCTGGGATGGTCTAACTTCCAGTGATCTCAATGGGTTTTGGCTTAGACTTCATCACCTCGCTAGTTAGATTTTCTGTCTGTATTTGAAATACTGTACCCTGCAGAGCAAGGGGAGCTGGACATTTGTCCAATACTGACAAAGAAATATCTAATCCCTAGAGTGACCACTAATATTGGGGGATTCTGCTGAAGCTTCCCTGCCCCCCCTCACTTGGGGCTAAGAGCCCACTGTGCTAGAGCACTGGACCAGAACTACACAGGTAGCACCATGCCAAAAGCTCCCATTTTATTAAGTACAGGATTTAGAGATATATCCCACCCAAACTTGTGAGGTAGCTCCTGCGTAAACCTGGTAGCAGTTTCATTCCCGGCAGAGCACACCCGCAGCTCAACACCGTCAGAGCACAGTCAGTGGAGATTACTCACCGATGAGACTGCACAATTCATGAGGGAGTTTTCTTGTGTTTGTTGCCAGCACTTGCCTTCCTACATCCTCAAAGATAACTGGCCGGGACTCTAGGTTCATCATAAGCATGGATTTCAACTGGGTCTTTGCTCGCTCCAATTCTACCTGTATGGCAACAAAAAAAATACAGCTACTCGCTCTGCAGAGTCATCATCCTCTAGGAATAACTGGGAGACATCACATTCTGTTGTCAGCTTAAGTCTGGAGCTGGGGTGGTCTTTACAGCTGGAATGAGTCTGCAGAGGTGGGTTTTTTAAGAGGAAAAGGAATGTGCTCAGTAAGTCAGCAGAGCTGGTTCTAAAACAAAGTGGTGAGAAGTCAGGAATGGGCAACAAATCTCATCTTCTACATAGATTTTTGCCACCAGTTAAAAATGTTAAAGTTACAAACACCTGCCTCCTTGTGGAGAAGCTGTTATGATTACTAGAACGTTAAAGGCAGGCGAAATACCAGTCAGTAGGAAATGTACATTCAAAAGCTTGCCTATGAAATTCATCAGCCGAGCCTATCACTGTGGTATTTCAGTTCTGAGATTGTGCTTAAAACAAAGAATTTGGGCAGCTTACCTCCCCTACTGCTCCTGCCATTAAAATGAACTCTCTTGTAATTATTTCCACCATTTCTCGGACCTGTAAAAACAAGCGAGTCTTTGAAAGAAAACCAGAACAATGCCTGCTCATTCTCTCAACTCAGGTGAAAGCAAAAAAATAAAAAAAACCACTGATCAGCAGTGTGTGACTTGCCACTCCCCTTTTGGAGTCTGAAAGATTCAAACCCCTTCCTAGTTGAACTGCAGGAATACAAGAAAAGTGTAGCAGGGCACTACATCAGCAGTTCCTGTCCATGAGAAGGGAACTTTGCCAGAAGAGGAGAGAGGATGTGCGCAGCACTTGAGCTATTTGAGGAGGATGTTTATGGCAGTGGGTCGGGAATACATAAACCCAATTCACCTTCATACATAGTCAGCTAAGTGGGAAAACAGGATTTTCTCTTCCAGAGCAGGGAACTTTCCCAATGCCCATTACATATTAGACAAGAACCTTACGCTGAACCATCCTTGAGATTAAAATGATAAACAGACTGATAGAACCTGGCCATTATGCACAGGCAATTCCACTGCGGACTAAGGCATTGCACCCTCTAAGTGTGAATGACTTAAGGTTTGACATTTTATACACAACCAATCATTGCTTAATGATAACATGGAAAGAGCTACTCTAAATCCATGACAAATTTACTTTATATGAATTTGTGGCTTTTACCATTGAAGAGCCATGTACCTGTCGAGGATCAGCACTGGCATGGATACACAAGAGACCTGTATCTTCATAACTGTGGTGGTAAGAAGTTGCATTGTACATCCAGTGATGCCTGTAAGTACAAGAATATGATCTGAGTGCTCTATAACAAGACAACACGCTTCCTGCTTCATCTTCAAGATGAGGATTCCCAAATGCTGATGGGAATTCAAACGAGTCCAATCATTATGAACACATCTCCCTTCCCAATTCTTTTCTTCTGTACAGATCTGTCTTCTACTCCCCTTCCCACCATTTCTACAGTGGGGGTCAACAGGAGGAGAATACTATGCAGGAATGGTTGTATTAACTACTAATTTTCAAGATTTGTTTTTTCCCTAGTTGATGACATGGGTCAGTGGATGACGACAGGATTCCAGGGCACCTGTGCTCAGCTGAACTACCCCCACCTCCTCCCAAATTTGCAACCTTGGTTTCTAAGGGCCCAAGGGCTGATTTTTTTTAAAATGGGCACATTCAGGCTTTCAGATGGAGCCTTCTGTTCAGGGCCCACATCCAGAGAAGAATCCTTGGCAGTATTCCTTGAAAGAGAAAGGTAAACAAACCTGTTGAGCACATTAAGATAGAGACGGGTGAACATGCCCTTGCCAGGCCCTCCGGCAGAAAAGGAGCCACCACCTCCCATCATCATGTTTAATACAGCAAAGGGAATGAAGTCTTCCTCCTGAATCACAGTAAGAGAGTGCAGATGCAGTGCAAGGTGTCTCAGATTTCAGAAGTGAGTGGAAGAAGGAAAGTCAGAAAGGCCCCAAATGAACACAAGAAGCCATGCAAATACTGCAGTCTCTCTCCAAGGTCTAACGAGGTAGGGATACTTATGATAGTAAACTCCTGCATTTGAGAGTCTGATGGCACAACCTTCCCCAGCCTCAACAGGCTACTGGTGAAAAACCTATCTTCTTTCTACATGTATCTGTTCTCTCAGACACAAAACAGCTCCAACATTGGAATGATAACATGGTTGCTCAGGGTTCTGCTAGTTTAGGGTGCGAATTTTGGGACAGTACTTACCAAAAATGAGCAGCTTTCTAACCCAATCATGATGTGGGTCAGCTCAGGAATTGGGGTGGGACCCAAACTCACATCTGACATGTCTTTTTCGAGCTGTGGGGGGAGGAAAAAAAAACCAAACTAATTAGGATTGAATTTGACCTTCAGAGCTTGGCCTGGTAAATTACAGAAATCAAACACTTTGATTTCCCAAGCAGCAGCCACAATGGGTGCACACAGAGCTTGTGGCATGTTCATAAGCTTGTATGTCTGTACACAGTAAGCAACTGAAGGTACAAGCAAGCACTGATGTCATTAACTGCTTTGTGGGTACAAGTGCTGCTTATCGTAAACTCGAGATGCCTTTTTGAAAATGAAAAGGCATCACTATAATCAAATCAAGGGAGTCCAAACCTATTACTTGAACACAAGAGGAAGTTGCATGACACACTGATTAGTTCTTGCTTTTATTTTACCTTGACGATTCCTCCTGTGTACTGCGCGACTGATCTGTCAACTTGCTTGGACTTGTCACTTCCCCACACCGGATCTACACCAAGTAGATACTTCCTGGCACACGCCACCAACTGCTCATGCTCTATCCCAACCCCAGCCAACACCATCCTGTCAGGCGTATAGTAATTCTGTAGGTACGAATGGAGCACTTTCTGATCCATTTTCTCGGTGTTTTCCACAGGACAGAACCTGTTGAGTCCCACGGTGTTCTCCCGATAGGCTGCCTATTGGAAGGGTGAATATACATCCACTCTTAATTGAGAGCACAATGCTTTGTTCTCCCACAAAATTATGATCTGAGACTTCCCTTCCCCTAATCTGGTGATGACGACAGGTTACGATTAACCAGCAGCCCTGCCAGAGCAGCCCAACTGCCCATGCCACAAGGCTGCTACACTCAGCCAGCCCCCTGCCTGCTCCCATTTAAACAGTTAACCAGTTAACTGATTAAGCAGGATTTTAATCCCTGATCTGCTCTACATGGATATTCATGATATCACAGCTGTTTTATATGACCAAGGGTTTCTACAGCCTATACTTCCAGGGGTAGGATGATGTTCTTCCCCCACCCCCTACAGCAAAGTCAGGGACCAGACTTCAGTTGTACTACATGAATAGACTGTGAAATGCTTTTGGATCCTTGTAGAGAAAAAGCATTGCATCAAGGTAAGTTATCATCCTGAAGGTAAAAGCAGGAAGAACAATGGAATGCTGGAGATAGGTAGTTCTAAAAGAAGCATGAAGTCCAAGTATCAAGAGCCCCGCCCAAACATCTGCAGCGTCAATCAGCTTCAGTCCATGTTGGAACCTTAACAGACAATTTCTTGACTATCTCATGCAGAATATGGGGTTTCAAAATGGAAATGTAAGCAAAATACTCCCGGAATTCTATGTTAGCATAATAAAAGTCTGGTTTTAGACCAGACAAAAAGTATCAGTGAAATTAAGTAAAGGGTGAGAGACTGCATCACATATTTCAGAGAGCAATTTGTGGGAAACAAGCCCCACAGCAGCTTACCGCATGTATCATCTCTGTTAGTAGAGGTTCTGGATCAGGTCTCATATTCAGATCTTCGAGCTCAAACCGCACAGCCATTCGAGTCATCTCAATTTCTTCGTCTATGGTGAGAGAGAACAAAGGATGTGAACCGCTGTCCAAACATACTGAACAGATAATGAACTCCCAGGATCCTGCATGGACAGTGAGAAACACCATAGGATGTTGGCTCAAGCAGAATCTGTTTGAGGTCCAGAAACAAAGCAGCTCAAATTAAGGGGGACGGAAGAAAAAAAGTCCATGCACACTAGGGATGTAAAATTTCGATTATTTGACTGATCAAATAGTTGATGCAATTTGCAATAACTATTCAATTAGTTGATAAGGGCACTTCCGCCTTTGAAGTGTAACATCCCCAGGGCTGTTGCTACACTTCAAAGGTGAAAGTGCGGCGGGGAGCATGGGACCAGTTGGGGACTCAAGCAGTCCCCCCCGCTGGCCCCCTGTTCCCCACAGCATTTCAAAGCAGCAGCGCCGCATGGAGCCTGGGGTCAGCTGGGAACTCTGAGTCCCCAGCTGACCCTGTGCTCCATGCGGTACTACCGCTTTGAAACACTGCAGGGAGCCCAGTTTCAGGCTTCATGCAGCATTTCAAAGTGGCAGTGCCGCATAGAGCCCAGGGTCAGTTCCCAGCTGACTGGAGGCTGACATGGTGCTGCTGCTTTGACATGCTGAGTGAGGCCTGGGCCAGGCCCCGGGCTGCATGCAGCATTTCAAAGCGGTAGCGCTGTGTGGACCCCGAGGTCTGGCCCCAGGGTCCACGCAGTGCTGCCACTTTGAAGCACCTTCTCCTCCCCTGCCACCCTTGCTACCTCCTTCTGATAGAGACAGCGGCAGGGGGTAAGCGACTAGTTGACTAGTCGTTCACATCCCTAATGCGCACTATTCAGCATTAGGTAAAAGACTGAGGCTGCTAGGAAAGCAGCAATCAACTGGATCCATTGGCAGACTAGGGCTATATTATTCTCTGGCCATCCTCTCAGACTCAAACACTCTAAAACAAACCCTCTTGCCAGAAGGAAGTGGAAATGATTAGCCTGTCTCAGAACCATATTAACTTTTAGAATTAAAACATTCTATAAATGAGCTAATGTTTGCTCCAATTCTCAACATGGACTTTGTAAAGTCTTTAAATCAGTGGACTGTAATGAATGGCAGTTCTGAAATCATTGTGTCATGCAATGCAATGAGTGCGTGTCCTTTCCTGAAACAGTGTTTCAGATTCTCACACCTGATAATCTGGGCTGTAGTACCACATCAGCCAGTAGATTGACCACAGTGTCTAGGCCTTTGGCATCAGCAGAAACAGCATACATTGTGGTATCCCTGCAATAAAACAGATGTTTTGCATTCAGTTTACAAGTGGAATATATGAACTGGTGATATCTGCTCAGTAATTTGAAGATAGTAAAGTGCTAAAATTCCTTATTTTATTTTATATTTACACTAGAAGCCTTATTGCAATTTGCCCCAGATAGATTACTCTTGCTATTCAAAAAATTAAGTCACTCCTGGGAACAGAAAAGCAAATTAAAGTCATGCTGCCATCAGCCATCATAACAACTTTTCACGTGTGGGGAAATAGAGAGTAAGATGTGTACCTTGATGCTTGACAATCACAGATGCCGCCATGCTTTTCCAAGGTGAGAAGAATTTCATCTTTGCTGCCAAACTGTGCTGTAGACTAACAAAAGAAAAGTGTTAGGCACATGCTTCGTAAGACTTATTTATCATTTGTGCGTGTAACCTATACAGAAGCACTTGCTTTTCTTCCACTTCAAGGCAAGTAAATGTAGTGAGTTTTTGAGCTGCATTCCTTGAAGTCAGTAAAAATCTTAGGTGCTCAAGGAAGGCAGACTTGGGCCTTTTGAGAATAACTATAGCCATACTAATTCTGGGCTACGTCTAGACTGGCATGATTTTGCGGCAATACTTTTAACGGAAAAGTTTTTCTGTTAAAAGTATTTCCGCAAAAGAGCGTCTAGATTGGCACGGACGCTTTTGTGCAAAAGCACTTTTTGCGGAAAAGCGTCCGTGCCAGTCTAGACGCGCTTTTGCGCAAGAAAGCCCCGATTGCTGTTTTAGCCATCAGGGCTCTTTTGCGCAAAACAAATGTCAGCTGTCTACACTGGCCCTTTTGCGAAAAAGTTTTGCGCAAAAGGGACTTTTGCCCGAACGGGAAGGGCAAAGCATTTCCGCAAGAAGCACTGATTTCATACATTAGAAAGTCAGTGCTTTTGCGGAAATTCAAGCAGCCAGTCTAGACACAGCCCTGGAGTTTAGGTTTTTTGGTAAGTATTTAACACAGAGGTTTTAGGAACCTTATTGTCACTAACAATACTTACAGAGAAAGCCAGCTTTTCCAAAAAGTGTGAAATGCCACTAAGGTATTTTGCTTCATGTCTTGATCCTGAATTTATAAGAACTGATATAAAAAACACAAACAAGTTAATATTTTAACCTCAAAGTCTATTTGCTGGTTTTACAAGCATGAGACCAGCAAAGACCATCTCAATTTAAAACAGTTATTTCAATGCATTGGATTATTTCTAAGTAAATATTTGACTTTACAGTGAGGATAAATCCTTAGTGATATGGTAAGTTAATTTGAGTTATAATTCAAATGTTAGTCCTGTCCATACACAAAACCCTTTGACTCAAGCAAGGTGCTTTTATCTCAAGTTAGCTGGCTCACCAGGGTATAAGGTAATGCTCAAGTTAACACAACCCCTCAGCTGCCAGCTTTGCCACTCAATAAAACTCCCGCACTGTTTTGCAGTGCCTCTCCTCTGGCTTGAGCTAGGCTAACGAAAGAGGAGTAACTCAAGCTAATTGTGCAGCGAAGACAAACCATTAGATAGGTCTGTATCACATTGGTATCTAAATACCAAATCTGTTCCCAATAAAATCGATGTGAATTTGGCCACTGTTGCCAAAGCAGGATGTGGTCTTCTAGATACAGTAGATCCAGATGCAGTGATTCATAGATTCCAAGGCCAGAAGGGATCATTGTGATCATTGTGTCTGACCTGTATAACACCAAGCAGGGGAAGTTCTATGACTGAAGTCATTCAGTACTTACTCCCTACAGTACAGAACTGTCCAAATTTGTTTTGTGATGCAATCCGCAGTCCGTTCTCTAGTGTGGTGACTTTGGTTTCAAATCTCTCCTGTCCGTCAACTGTTGCGAAGACGGGCTTAGGCACTCCAGGCAGAGGAGATGTGAGAGGGATATTGGGACAGCCCCCACCGCTGCTGTATTTTCTGTAAGCTGCCAGGCCAAACCTAGACATTTGTACAAGAACTTTAATCAGTGCACCAGACCTAAGTCCATCGCACAGGCTTTTAGATAGGATTGTACCTAGACAGTGCTTAGATTAAAACACAGTGCTTAGATGAAAACAAACTGTTTTTGTGGATAAAAGTATAATCCATAGTCAGCAATAACCCAAATTTAGGTGATGAAATTTAACAAGAGTTTAAGATCTCACGGAAGTATTTGAGTGATTTTCCTGACTCTTCTTCTCATAGGCACCCCAGCTCATCCCTGCTAGTATTACGACAGTGCTGAGCGGGGCCAAATAAGTACTTAAGTAGATGCATGGAATCAACGGGCTCTGACCTCACTAGTGACAGTCACACTGCCAGAAGGCTGATCTGGTTTCCAATTCTGTCTACCAAGGGCTGGTCAACCTGCAGCAAACTGTAAAGGAGACTAAACAATCCTGCGGTTGAGGGTTTCTAGCTGAAGAAAACCCTGCACGATGCCCCAAGAGAAGGAGGCTGGGTAGGGAAGACAGTCAGATTTGCTTTTATATAGGCCCCCTTATTTACACGCAGGCTGGGACCTGGTCATTAGAAAGCTCGATTCAGGGCTCAGCAACGTTTAGTGGAGAGCACGAGGCCCCAGGACACACGAGGATCGTGTGAGGTGACTTGTGGAGAGCAGCGAGGGGCGTGCAGAGTCCTGAGGACAGCGTCCCCGAGGGGGATCCCGGGGATGGACGCAGGGTCCTTGGGAAGGTGGTGGCAAAGCAGTTTGGTGACACTGAGGAGCAGGTCGGCAGGGAGGTGGGGGGAGCGG
>JANRFK010000975.1:20264352-20302949 GCA_030068395.1 Apalone spinifera
CCACACCCCTTCCCTCACCTAACAATCCCTGAGCCCACACCCCTCCACCCAAACTGCCTTCCTCCACCTGCCTAAGGCTCTGGGAGGGAGTTTCAGTGGGGCAAGGGTGCTGGCTCTGGGCTAGAGTAGGGGCTTGGGCTGCAGCAGGAGTTGCAGGCTCTGCGAGGGAGTTTGGGTACTTGGTGCAGGCTCTGGGCTGTGTCAGAGGTGAGGGTGCAGGAAGTGCGAAGGCTCTGGGAGTTGGTGCCTGGTGTGGTACTTACCTGGGGCCGCAGCTTCTGGCAACGGCTCCTAGTCTGGGAGTGTCTCTAAGTGCTGTTGTCTGCAGGCAACGCCTTCCCGTCTCTCATTGGCTACAGGGGGGTGGGCAGCATGTGTAGGCCCCCTTCTCAGTCCAAAGGCTGCATGGATGTGCTGGAAGCTGTGAGAGGAGCAAAAGCAAGCAAGACACCGACCCCCCCACCCCCCATGTATGAGCAGGTGGGGGGAGGAGCACGGGGCGGGCGGGAGATGGGTGGGACTGGAGCAGAGCCTGGGCACCGAACTGCTGGAGCTGGACCCCAAATCAGAAATATTCTTGGAGCCTTGGCAACGTGGGCCTGTATAATTCGCTCCTCCTGGGGTAGGATTGTGCTGTGTGTAGGGGTTGGTACATGATCTGAGTCACCTGGAAACTGTTCCTGGGGGAAGGTATTTAGGAGACTTTCCCTATTGCCATTTACCTATCCACCCTTTGAGCTGGGGCTGGGGCGAGTGAGGGTGACTGTGAAACTTCCAATGCCAGCAGCCATCCTCCCAATCCTAGTGGAGTGGGAGTGGGGGACGCCGTGCCATAAATTAAATGTGTTTTTGCTGACTTTTGTGCCCCTTTCTGTGTCTTTCAGAAGTCATGTCGCCTGTGGATTTACAGGCTGAAAGAGAGAAAATCAGGCAGGAAATAGAGGAGTTAGAAAAGAGCTTGGATCCGGGCATCCCAAGCATTGAAGTTCTTGTGTCGGACTCCAGTTTGGACTCAGATTCTGACATAGGTCTGTTCTTGCAATGTGAAGTTAACGTCTCTGATATCTTATAATTATTATAATTGTGCCCTATATGTGTGTCCTTCAGATGGCTACTAAAGACAGTGGCTTTATCTCATAATTACATCAGTTGTGTGTGCAGAACTTAAATCTCAGTGTTTCCTGATTGCAAAATGCTCTCTGTGTCTGGTTTGTAATTTATGAAAGACTTGCTTGGTAGCATGGGAGAAAATTAAATATGATGTCTTTCTCGTTGTGTGCCAGAAATCCTGTGTCTGTACCATTTATACTGAGTAGTCACTTGAAAACTTCGGGACTGTGAGGGTTTTCCTTAGTTATTTTAAAATCACTTTATAATATATGCCAAAGAGCTTTAGAATCATATTTTACAGCTAGGAGGGACTTATAATTATCTACTCTGACCTGCATAACACAGGCTCGAGAGTGTCTCTTAGGAATTCAATCAGAAATTATGGGCTTCATGCAGGAGATATAGGAGAGCTAAAAGAGAACATCCATTTATTCCTCAATATTTGAACTTCTGACCACTTGCGTACAAAACATGATGCTTTCAACTTTTCTACTAAGCCACCAGCAGCTAGTCTTGGTGGAAAATGGTGCACATTCCTCCAGTTCTCCACATACCCAAGTATATGCTTACCTTTAGTAGTCTTGTTGAGAACAATAATGGAAACTATTTACTGCTGCCATTTGTGGAACTACTCAGGCTTCTAAGTTAAGCACTTTCTTAAGTGTTGTAGGGTTGGAGCCATAGTCGTCTTGGTTCTGCACCCTGGATTATTTGTGTAACTCCCTGTACAAGCTTAATTACAGCTGTAGTTGAGAAATGTTCTTCATTTTCCAAAGCGCCAAAAAAAAAAGTTTGCAAATGGATGATTGGTTGAAGTTTGATCTTGACAATTTTAACAGTGACCTAGAATGGTGTTTGGTCAGACGTAAGAAATTATATATTGTTCTTTCTTCTTGTGGTCATCTTAGCTGCAAAGCTTTTGCTTTCGAAGCTCTTGTCGTCTCTTCCTGTATATTTTATTTAATCTTGTACTTCTGTTTCTAACAGGTGATCTGGATGATGATGATTCAGATGCCCATACTGAAATGGTAATTCATCTCAATAAAATGATGTGTTTTAAGCTTTCTTAAAGGGGAAAAGTTACAATTAAATTTCATTTTTATAAGCCAATATTTTATTTTTCTAAAGAAAAAACAGTAATTTTAATTTAGAGTGAATTTCTGTGAACCCCAATCATATTTGCATAACAGAGCACATACAAAGGGGACTTCCTTTGTATGTCAGATTCAGTTGATGTCATAGCGGGACTCTTGGCATTTCATATCTGGCTAGTTAGATATTTGGATGTAGTGCATTTGCAAAAAAGCTGTTTCACACACAATGTTTTTAGTGCATCGTTCATACAAACTATCTCTAGGCTCTCTAGAAATCATGAAGTTGGCAGAGATGAGTGGGGCCTAGTTCTGGAAGGCTGGCTTGTATTATCAGGGGAGAAGGCCTTGGCATCAACAGTAGGTTCAAGTTCAAAATCAGAAGAGGAAAAGGGAGAGGAGAAATATACTATTAGCCTTGTCTTGGCAGTGAGAGCACTAAAGGGGACAGCTGGGTCAGAGAAGTACAGTTGTGTGAATCCTCCTAAAAGTGAGATTCCTGATGTTAATGGTAGTGGCTGGTTAAATAAAAATCACTGCCTGTTCAAAGCAAGCTTTGTTTTCTTCCTTTTTGTTTGCTTAAGTCACACTTATTTCACCTTTCCTTAGGAAGTAGAGAAAGGAGGGGGCAGTGGCAATGATGATGACATTGATAACAACCTTCCAGCAGACCCAGAAACATGTTTACAGATGAACCTGGTGTATCAGGAAGTTATTCAGGAAAAGATAGAGGAAGTTAACCTTCTGATTGCACAAAATAAAGAGCAGCAGGTAGGTGGAACTTGGAAGAATGTTCCTTGATGCACAGTGGATTGTGGGATGGGGGGGGAGGGGTTTGGCTCCCATTCATGTCAACTTGGGGAAAGCGAGTCCTACAAGTTTCTTTTACATCAGAGTGAATTTGAGTATTTGAATTCTGATTTATTTGGTAAATAATCTTTAAATCTCTGGAATTTTGAAGAGTTTATCAAGTAACAGCAGAGGGAAGCATGATTTGTCCTTTTTATTTAGTGACCGCATTATCCTGTTCTTGGTCTTCCTCTTGCTTCTAATGTGTTTGTATTTTTTTGTAATTCCATTCATGAGTTACACACTTCCAAGCAGTGTGCCCCTAATGTAGGGGAAGCACTCAGTTTATAGTAAAAATGAAACCAAGTGATGCCTAAAAAAACCATCAACGTGAGAGGTAAACTAGATTTGTCGTATTTGGCACCATGTGAGTAAGCAGTTTCTTTTTCAAGTAGATTGCACTAAATTTTTCAGAAATAACTTTATCCACAAGGCCTATAAACTTGTTAAGATAGGGATACCGGTAGTCCCCGAGTTATGAACACGTTGACTTACGACGGTTCGTACTTACGACCAGCCTCCCATTAAGTGCATGACAGCCAATCCCTGAGTTATCAATGCGCGATCCACACTTATGCACAGCGCGGTCACATTTAAATGAATGGGATCCGACTTACGAACAGATTGGGTTACGAATGAGTGTTTGGTATGTAACTCGTTCGTAAGTTGGGGGCTATCTGTATTAATCTTCCTAAAATAAACAGGATTTTTTGGTGGTTTTCTATTCTGGTTTTGGACACTTCATTCCTTATGATTTTGACATGTAGTGCATATGCGTAGTTAGTGTTTGCTTGCACTGGGATGGTGACAGCTTGGTTTTCGCTCATTACAGAAACTACATTTAAAAGGTCAGCTAATATATGTAGTCTGATGGTGCAAGGTAATCGGGGTACACCTGGGATGTTTATAGCAGTGTTCTGCCTCCATCTGAATTTGAGATGGGAATCATTTAAAAAAAACTGTGATGTATATGGTTTTCAATTAATGATTGTATTGTAGAAGGAACTCATGTGTGAAGTTGGTCCAAAGACGGCAAAGGCAGGAGATGGTCGAAGTTTACCATTGAATCTGTTCTTGGGCCATTTTATGAAGCCATACTTCAAAGATAAAGCATCAGGAATTGTAAGTATAACTGAATGGGTACTGCATTCATTATTCCAATGTCATTTAGCCTTAGTTTATTTGCACTCCCTCCTGAGGTGAACCTGCTGAACATTGAAGTCACTGCGCTGTATCTGTTAAGTTTTCGGTGGGTTGGGTTTTTTATTTTTTGCGTGATGGAGAGATGGACTTAGCTGATGACTTGCTCACCACCTCTTTGTTTATCAGACTCTTAAGATCTAAAAGAGGGAGAAGTGGTTTTTCTGTTTTTTGTGTTTTTCCCCCAAACTCTGGGTGCTTTATAAGCCAGAAGACACACAAGTATCTTCAAAATGTATGTTCATAGCCATTCTGCTATAATATAAATGTGCATTTCTGCCTTCACAGCATGTCAGTAGCCCATTTGCATGTCTTAGGCCACTGGGGCCTGACCTCGGTCCCAGGTCACTATAATACATATAACAGCTGCACTTTGATCACTCAGCCGTTTGAATTGGAATGGGCAGGTGTCACGTGCTCTTCCACCCAGTCCTCAGCTGGTACGAGACACTCGACATCCATGGCGGGCAACCAGTGGCTCATCGGGGTTCTACGTGTGCCCCATGAGATGTTTTGTTTACCACTGCCCATGTGCAGGCTTGCTAGGGTCTGCTGGTTTCCCTCTACGTAATTTTTTTCATACCAGTGTTACTGAAAGGACATGCACATAAAGCTAGGTCATGTGAAGTGAGGTACATGCTGCTTGCATGCAACATTTACTGTGAGCCGTGTGCTTCCCCCGCATCCAATCAAAGCGCTAATCAGCACGCCCTGTACATTCTAGCGAAGCTATCCATCTTGGGAGACCGTCTTGGTTACAACAATCTTGTGGGCCCCCTCCCCCCAGGGTGAAGAAGGGTCACTCCTATGGCCTACTCACTAGCCTAGGTTGCCCATTGCTGCTCCACATGGATGAGTGGACTGAGCACTGGGTAGAAATGAGTGCTCACTAGCTCAGTAGTCTTGGGCAAATCAATAAACTTCTCACTCCCTTAGGTTTCCTAGCTACAAATTCTAGCTCAGAGGAGCTCCAGGAGGGATGGGCATGCAAGCACCTTTATTCCTATTTTATATAGTGCCCTGGGCAGTGGGAGAGTGAGAATGCACAGGCTTGGATTATTAAACGTGTTTTGTAGCAGCGCTAATGTCAGAGTTCTGGGAATGAGCTAAAGTTTTAATCCAAAGGTGACATCTGTGCTGTATCTAACAGCTCCGATCTTTCCTAGGGCCCTCCTGCCAATGAAGATACCCGAGAGAAGACTGCACAGGGCATAAAATCCTTTGAGGCGCTGCTTGTAAAAAAGTGTAAGAAACCTCTTGTCTGTGTGTGCTGCTCCATGTTCTAGAACAGGCTTGGAAAATGTAGAGGTTTTTGGTGTCCTCTTCCTTGTTTTTTCTTCAACGTTCACACAGTTGTGCGTCAGAGCTACCAGTGCGCCATAGGAAACTATGCAGGTGCTATAAGTAAACAGGACTGCTCTGAATTATGTTAAACACCGTTAGCCTTGAATATTGGCATGGCTGAGTGTTTCACGGCTCTTCCCTTCCTTTGCATCTGTCTTGATGCATCACATGTTAGATCGTGTGGCCGTCCGGTTAGCACTTGCAAGCTAAGCAGGATCTTGCCAAGTCAGTACCTGGATGGGAGAAGGTCAAGGAGCACCTGTGTGTTATGGAACTGGTGCTGGAGATGCAATAGGTGATGCTCCTGTATGAACTGGTCTGGCATCAAATTGGTAATGGACCCAGGAGTAGAGCCTACATTTCTTGTTTCTCTGTGCTTCTAATCACAGAGGAGACTAGGAGCAATCTGAGCTCATGCCAGTGAAGCTCTCCAAGAGACCCCGGGAACAGAGCCGTCCCATCCATAGGATGGTTTTCTGCAGCAGCCCCAGGCCCTGTGCTTTGGGGGTGACCTGAGGGATTATCGGCGGGGGTGGGGTTGGGGACTAGGGCCAGCAGCAGTGGTCAGGCCTGCCTCTGCATTCACCAGTGGTGGTAGGAGCCACAGGAAGCAGAGCAACTAGCCCCTGCCTGCTCCGCCACTTTTCAGCCACATGGCTCCACTTCACTGTGATGGCAGAAAGTGGAGCAATACTGTTCTGGCCTGCTCCACTTTTCCTGAGCAGCGTGGATGGGCATTGGGCTGAGGTCAGATCGCTCCCTTTTCTGCTGCATCAGCCTAGGGGGAGGGGCAACCCCTGCTGCCATCACTCAGGGGCAGAACTGCGATGGGGACAGAGCAGGGGCAGGGCTTGGAGGCAGGGGCAGGAATGAGCCTGGGGTATAGCAGAGCAGGGGTTGGGAAAGAGTCCAGGCGTACAGATGTTGCTGCCTGAGGATACTTTAATGGGGCTTGAAGCCAAGACGTTTGTTTGGAGATGGCCTTGCACTAGTGACTTTTTTGCCCTCCTCTCTTTTTGCCCCAGGGAAAAGCAGAGAGAAGATACTGCTGAGCAAATCAGTAGTAAGTGACCGTTTGCAGCGTCTGCTTCAGCCAAAGTTAATGAAGTAAGCAAAGCTTCTTATGTCCCATCGCTGCTGCTGAGACAGGCAGTGGCTGCTTAGGCAGTGAGGAGGAGAGTGACTACCAGCTAGTATCCTTTCCACCTCCCTTCCCTCCTGTGCATGTCACTGCTGCTTGTAATGAGGTTTCAAAGCACAGCAGGGAACCAGTTTTGTGTTTGGACCTGGGATGGCCAGCCTGTGACTGTAAAGAGCATAGTTTGAGATGTGAATTACTCAGTGGTTATATTGCATATGTAGTCAGCAGACCGAGAGTTTCTTTATATAGCAAGTACCTAGACATTTCCTAGCCATCCTTCCCTTCCCACAAAGGTAATTGGTATGGCCTTAAAAATCTGTTGCAGGGACTGCAGCATTTGGGGTTGGCAGGTAGCATGCATCCTAGAATAAAATGAACAGCATGGAGACAGATTCTTGTTCCTAGTTAGTATCACCCGACATTTAGCTCCTGGGGGGTAAAGTTTGTCTGTGCCACAGAGCTGGCTGCTTCTCTATCTGCGGCTGCCACAGCCATTGCAGGTCTTCTGTAGACCCATCTTATGGAAGTGGGGAAAGCACTTGGTCTGTCACCTGTTCTGGGTTGTAGATTAGGAGTTGGTATAGCTGAGGAGTCAAAGACTGAGCTGTGGGTCTCTGTGGAAGAGTGTCTGGTGGGGGGCAGTTTTCTGGAAGGTGGGGGCAAATGCGAAAAGCTATGTGGACTTTTGAAATAAGTTCTGTGGAATAAGGATGGCAGAGGAAAGAATCCAGCTTTTAGGCTAGCCAGCTTTAACCCTGTCCTTTTAACACTTATCCTAGCTTCTGTTTGTGGGGTTTTTTTGGTTTTTGTTTGTTTGTGTGGTTTTTTTTTTAAATAATCTTGGAAATGTCCTTAAACAGGCTCAGCTATTTGAATCAGAAACTGGAAAAAGCCAAGAATGAAATGGAAAAGCAGATTTTGGCAAAGCAGATCAAAGAAGCGGAGCGTGAAATAGAGGAGATCAAGTGAGGATTTAAATTCTGGGTGAAGTGGACACTTCCTCTTCTATGGGATTTCTTTTTTAATGTAAAGACCTTTGTAAAGCTCAAACACAGGCTGAAGCTGGGAAAACCTTGCCTTATTCTGGCTTCCAAACAATTCCAAAAGCAGAGCTCAAACCTTCCCAGAGGCCCTCTCCTCAGCTGTGTGGCATATTAACACCCAAAATGCTCAATAGCAAGATGCTACCATTGTTTCCCAAGTTCTGCCTCTCGTGGTGAAGTGCTGCAAGCGAATGTTTGTTTGGTAGGGAGGGGATTTATGCATCCAAAGCCTTTGGTAAAGCTTTGGGCACTGTTCTTGATAGTACTATAGTGCATTTCAGAGTTGTGGTAAAGTTAAGCTCCTAGGAAGTCAGCATCAAGGATCCACATGTGTGAGAGTGTGCCTCCTTCAGATGCCACTTGGGCGTGTCTAAATTATAAAAATTAACCCTTTGTAGCCAGCACTTTTTGCATTCCTGTCATCACCCCTATTGCAAAGTATGTATGTCACCTTAAGGAATTGCCAAGTCTGGGCCCTGTGTAGAGAAAATACAGTTTATGCACACAGTCAAAGTTACTGTCTTTGTTACAGATGCTCTAAATTCCATAAGAAGGTTTAGACACAATTCTAACCAAGTTGTATGGTAGGTGTATTACAGCTTTGTCAGCTACAATATACTTAGGGAGTTAAATAGTGTGTACCTAATATTGAGTAGTCCTGGTAGCTAAGAGCCATGGTCATAGACTGGTCCCTTTTGTGCTAAACGCTGCACAAATACATGCTTTGTTCTGCTTCATTAATCAGAGTTGATGCTGGTATTTTCCAAGGGACCTCTAGAGTTTAGAGAACCAACTTCCATTAAAATTCAGTGAGAATTGGGAGACTGAAACCCTTAGGTCTCCTTGGAAATCATTCCGTAATGAAGACAGAATCTTCTATCACTTCAACCCCATCCAAACTGTCTGGTGACATGCTGACAAATATAAGTGTATGCCTCCTTTTGCTGTTTGCTGGCACCTTTGCTGTCCAAGAACGCATGTGTCCCTAGAAAGATGGTACTGTGCAGCAGTTGTTCCCTGTGAGCTGTGTGCATGTGTGACCACTCAGAGTCAAATGCCACCCAGCTGATTAGCAGAGCACTCAGAGCTGGGTGGTGGTTTTACTGGTGGTGCACATTCACACATGCCTCCAGCACAGATAAAAAATGTATTCCCAATATGGATGGAAAAAATCTGCACAGGGATGGAAAAAATTAGAGCGGGAAGGCAAACAGATGATGCGAATGCCAGTATCAAATCATCCTAACAGTGGTATGATGAATTTCTGAGAGTCTCCAACTCCCACCGAAGGCAGTGCGGTTTGGCTGTATGCTGCACTTAGCAAGATTAGGTGAAGAAAGAGACTTGGTGGTTAATGAGATCTTTTCTTCCTCCCTTGCTTCAGCCATCTGTCAGAGGAGACCTTATTAGGAAACAGACTGGATGAGCATGACTGGGAGAAGATTTCCAACATCAACGTAAGTTAGAGCAATTCCTTACGTAAGTTAGAGCAATCTGGATTCTGCCTCCCTTCCTCTGCAAGTTGCCCCATTGATTGCAGTGGGACCTGTTGTGAAATAAAGACCTACCGTAATTTAGCGAATATACCCCGCACCCGAATATATCCCACTTTTTTTTTTCTATTTCAGTATTAAAAAAAAAAAATCTTGTATACCCCGCGTACAAGTATAACCCACGGGGTATACAAGACTTTTCTGTCCTGGGGATATATTTGCTCATTTACGGTGTGTGGGGGGGAAAGAGGGGGGCGGATTAGCCAGGCACTCACCGGCCCAGTTCCTGTGCAGCCTTCAGGCGGGGGAGCACTTATCCCCTGGTTCCTCTGCAGCCGCAGGAAGGGGTGGGGGAGCAGGAACCACCAGCTTCTGGTGAGTGTGTTTTTTAAAAAACAAAACACACCACCTATGTACCCTGCACCTGAATATACCCTGGGGGGGGGGGGTGGCGCCGCGCACGGGGTTTATAAAAATGAATGTAACCTGTGGGTTATATTCACTAAATTATGGTACTTTGGGTGAACAAGGGAAATGGAACCCAGCCTTTAGCCATTCACTCATCAAAGGGTTGCAATCCTAAATCCTGATTGAACTTCTACAGATCCATCTGGGTTCAAAAAGGGAGGAGCCAGGTTTCAGACTCGGCATTGTGGAAGTGATTCCAAAGCTTGGAGCCAATGGAAAAATACCCTTTTCTTAAAGATTAACAGCAGAACTTATTTGAAAACTTATTTAAGAAATAAGCCTTTTGCATCGATCTCACTCGGGTTGCTAGGCTATTTCGGTAATGTCCCCAAGACTGGCAATTTATGTTGTGTCTCTTAGTTTGATGGAAGCCGCAATGCAGAAGAGCTGCGGAAATTCTGGCAGAACTGGGAGCATCCGACCATCAACAAGAAGGAGTGGAATGAGGAGGAGATCGAAAAGTTAAAGGAAGTAGCTGCAAAACATGATTATCTGCACTGGCAAACTATAGCCCAGGAGCTTGGGGTAAGGCTCTTGGCATTATGAACCAAATATTTAGTTGGCGCCCAGAGTTAGGCTTGAAAATAATTCAGTCAGTGCTGACAAGTGACTTTAATGCTATGGATATACTATGGGATGCTGTTTTTTAAAAGGAAGTTAATTGTAGTGCTCTGGAAATGAATAAACTGAGTTGAGTCCTACCAAGGCATAGTACAGGCAGGTGCTGTATGCAGACCTTCCCACACATACTCCATTCTGACCTGTAGCATTTCTGCTGTTCTAGTTCTGGGCCTTTCTCTAACAGATAAGACACCAGTCAAGTACTGACATTGCATCAAAGGAATATTTCTGCTAGATCATCCAGCAGAGGTGAGGCTGAGATTACCAAACACCTTACATTTATAATTAAAGTCATAGTTGAAAGACAGGGACATTTGCTCTTAGTAAGTTTTCTCTTTATTGTATACCCTCTTGCTGCTTGAGGAAAATGTGAGCCAGAAATCATGCTAACATGCTTTTTGTGGGAAAACACTCAAGGGAGAGTAATGGAACCCTCTTAATTTCTTCACTTCCTAGAAGCTGAAGCAACCGGGCGGGGGAAAAAAAGATTGTGGATTTTATAAGCACTTCATAGTGTCAATACACTCCAATTTATGCGGGGAATTTTTCTGGGTAGGGCCAGTTGAAGGCTAACAGTATGTAACTGCCCAACTTGGCAGCAATAGTTTGCCATTTGTGCTGCAGCAATGAACTCCTTGCAGCCCAAAAGTTTCAGAGGGATAGCTGTGTTAGTCTGTAATAGAAAAAACTTAAACAATGAATAGTCCTGCAGCACCTTAAACTAACACAAAATGTAGATGAAAGCTCACAATCCCGTGGGAACAACCCACTTAGAATACTAGGACTGGAAGGGACCTCGAGAGGTCATCGAGTCCAGTCCCCTGCCCTCATGGCAGGACCAAATACTGTCTAGACCACTTCTTCAGATGAATGGAATTTAAGGGATCCAAGTTCCAAATAAATAGTAGAGAGAGAGGAGAAAAAATGGGGAAAAAAACAGTCAGTGTCCATGTTACATGAAGCTGATCGAGAGGGTTCTAAGTATTCTTCAGTACCTGGTGTTTGGCTTTTTATGTCATTAGGATGTGGAATGTAGCAGTTAGGTTTTTGTTAAGCCTCTATTGTAGGTATCAAACTTGTAAATGAAGTTAAGCTCTGTAGCTTCCCTTTCAAGCTGGCTTTTGAAATTGGCTTGTAATAATATGGAAACTTTGAGATCCATTAGTGAGTGCCAGGGCAAGTTAAAATTTTCCCCACACAAATCAGATATTCGAAAAGGTAACACTCAGAAACCTGTTGGGGAACATTTTAACTTGCTCGGGCACTCACTAATGGGTCTCAAAGTTAGCCTCAAAGGTGCTGCAGGACTATTTGTTGTTTTAAGATTTTTTTTTTCCTTGAAGTCCAGTTGCAGTGTCAACTCTTTAAAACAGATGTCCAAAAACTGGAGAGGGTTGAGAAAAGAGCCATGAGTATGATTCAAGGTCTGGAAAACATGCCTTACAGGGAGAGGCTTAAGCTGAATTTATTTAATTCTCAAGAGAAGGTGAAGTGATGACTTGATCAGTTTATTTGGGGGATAAGAGTTATGAAAGACAGCACTCTAATTTAGTAGACAAAGGCCTAACAAGATCCAGGGGCTGGAAGTTGAAGCTAAACCGATTCAACATGAGGAAACAAGGTACAACTTCTTAATAGAGAGAGTAATTTACCTGTGGGATGATTTGCCAAATGATGTGATGGATTTTCCATAGCTTTCAGTCTTTCAATCAAGATTGAAAGTCTTTGTAACAGGTGCTTTAGTTCAACTACAAGGTCGGAGCTGGATGTAGAAATTGTTCTCCGAGGTTCCATAGCCTGCATTAGACAGGAGGTCAGATTAGATGCCTATAATAGGCTCTTCTGGCCTCAGTCTGTGAAAGGAGGAAAGACAATGAAACCTCAGTGAGATGTGGTGTTGGACCATGAATTGACTGTTATAATAATCAATTTACTTCACCTGGTGCTCCCTTCCATCGGATTATCTTGCTTGTCTTAAACTGCAGTTATAAGCTCTCTGAGCAAGGACTCTTCATGGTGTGTGTTGCCTAATACGATTGAACACTGGTCTCTTACTGGGGCCCTCAAGCATGGCCTAATACTTACAAGGACTGGATTTGAATCACCCCAAGTTCATATCAGAGCCAGATTGTCAGCCTCTTTTCTAGCTTGACTTGTCCCCAGTGATCCAAGTAACTTTGTTCTTTTTATTAAGACAAACCGAAGTGCATTCCAGTGTCTGCAGAAGTTTCAAGCCTACAACAAAGACTTCAAGAGGAAAGAATGGACAAAGGAAGAGGACCAGATGCTCCTACAGCTCGTTCAAGAAATGAGAGTAGGAAGCCACATACCTTACAAGAAAAGTAAGTGGTCTCCAAGGCAACCCCTCTCCTACTCACGGAGCCTGATTCTCCAAGGTCTTGTCTTCTGTGATGTTCCCAGTGGGCTAAGCACTTTCTGAACACAAAAGGTGACATGGTCCCTGTTCTGAAGAGTTGGAGTTAAGCTCATAGAATCCTTGGGCATTCCTCCATTAATTTAAAAGGCTTATTTTTAGCCATGACATCTGATTCCAGGAGCCTATCATCTTTCAAGGATGGATTCAATCAAAATTTGAAAACAACCTTCCAGGTGTTGCAAGATTTGTTGCTGAGCATGGTGTGTGTATGCAATACATACAGTTCCAGGGAAAACAATAACAGTACTTAAAACATCATGTGTTCTCCATTCTTGTTACATGTTTGTCATGTATGAGAAGTTAAGTATTTGTCATAATTACTATGTGTTACAACAAGAATGCTAGAAGCATCCCATTAGAAGCAGATTTAAAATATTTCCTTCCATTTCTAGTTGCTTATTACATGGAAGGAAGAGACTCTATGCAGCTAATTTACCGATGGACAAAGAGTGTGGATCCAAGTCTAAGGAAAGGATTCTGGACACTGGAGGAAGATGAAGTAAATTCCTTTATCTTTTCTCTAGTGCTAGGAAAATGACATGGTACAGAAAGTGGCTAGATTAAGTTATTCCTTAGTTCCAGTGCTGATTAGCAACATGTCCATAGATGTGTTAATCACTGCAATGTGAAAAACTAATCAGAAAAGGAGTTCATGTGCATTTGCGGGGTCTAGTTGCGAGTGGAATATGGTACAGATTTAACATTCTTGCTGTCTCGAGCCCAAACATGCAGTCTCTGCTGGGTTCTTCAGTCAGATATTAACTTTAACTGGTATTCTATGGACACTTGGCTGTCTTCACTATTATCTAGGGACAGGAGTGGGTTGTGAGCTCTATTACAAGGATGGCATAGGTGCTATACAAACCCAGAGGTAGATGCGCTATTTTTCCCTGAAGAATTTCCAGTCTACTTTGACTGTATCTTGCTAAAGCTGAAACATCAAGTTTTATTTCCCCTTCCTCATGCATGAGGCCAGTGTAGCAGTGGCCTATCTGAGTAACTCCAAAGCTCAGAAATGACAAAGTCCGCCTGTGATGGATCTGTTTGCTGTTTTTCCTATGGATATGAGGATGGAAAAGGGGGAATGATTGAGAAGACACAGAATTTAGGGAGGCAGAAGGAATCAAAAGCAGAATGATGGATATAGCTAGGTAATTCCCAAAAGATTCCAGCTAGTGGAGGCTTGTTAACTTGGAATGACTTGTCTGCGTTACCAACCTAATTTTTCTGTGTGTCACCCATGCAGAAGTTGTTGGCAGCAGTTGCTAAGTACGGAGAGCGAGACTGGTATAAAATTCGTGCAGAAGTGCCAGGAAGGAGTGATACTCAATGCAGGGACAGGTCGGTATAGTAACTCGCAGAATCTTGCTTTCAAATTCTTTCCTGTAACAAAGATGCAGCATTTTTTAAAAGGGATTTTTACCATACATACCTCCTCTCTGCACCTTTCACCAATAAACCCCTCAAAACATCTATTTTAAATAGAACAAAGAGATCAGAATGAATCATGGCATGCTGTCTCCCACACTTTCACTGTTTGATTATTCTGGGCATTGCTATGAAGTCCAGAAGGTGGCACTTGTAATCTGTCAATGCTGGGTGTTTGAGGTGCTCAGCACCTTCCAGCCTGACGCTCTAAATTAGCATTATACCTCGATGCATCTAAGTTTGTGTTGCCTTTACTACTCGTTAATTGCAAGTCCTGGTCTCTTTGCTGCGAGCCCAGGACTTCGGTTACCAGCAATGGAACTGCAGTGTCAAGGATACAGGGATGTGGGGCTGCCTGTGAAAGGAAGGGGGTCTGCTGAGTGTACTCTCCATTTAACTTTAGAAACACGTCTCATGAAAGAGAACTTGTAATCCTGTTAACTTTTGCGTCAACTTTTTTTTACATTTCTAGGTATTTAAATGCATTACACCATGATGTAAAGAAAGGCAAGTGGAGTTTAGAGGAAGAAGAAAAATTAATTGAACTAGTAGAGAAATACGGTGTGGGTGAGTTGTTTGTTTGTTTTTTCCCCACTGTGGCCTGATCTTTACGGGCTTGTAATGGCTTGAGCTGCTTTTTTTAAAAAGTACGTTAAAATCCTGCAGTTGGAACTGGAGAATGTTGCTTCTTACCGAGATGCCTATTGCTATTGTCCATGTATGGTATGGCATGGCCCACAAGTGGTGTAAGGAGACTTTATGTAAAGAACTCTTGTGCGTCAGTGCAATGTGTAGTCCTAGTTACAGAATTCCTCTGATTGTGAAGTTGACCAGTAGAGAGGGAAGAATTCTATAAATGGGCTCCCTGGTGCATTACTCTTTCTCTGGATAAGATTTTTACAGCAGTACAGTAGCTTTGGGCAGGCAGCAATATGCTTTCCTCTTCTAATAGTAATTACTGGAAAGGAGCCGTCTTTCCATCTTCCAACCCTACCTACAAGTGTACGGCAAAAAGAGGTCAAATTGGAGCACAGGTCTGGGAACTAGGGATTCCTTAGTTGTGGGCCAGCTCTCATACTGACTCTTTGGCTTTGGACAAGCAGTTACAATTTTCACTGGCTCACGTCCGGTTGTGTGTCCTAACTTTCATGCTTCAGGGCTTTAGCCAGCCACCTGTAGAGGTCAGGAAGGGATTTTTTGGTTTTGGTCTCTTCTGAAGCCTCAGGGATAGCCACTGGCTGCCTGGCTGTTGTTCACATGTTCAGGGTCTAACTAATCATTATGTAGGGTTAGGAAGGAATTTTCCACCGATCACATTGGCAGTGACCTTGATTTCATGTTGTTGTTTTACCTTCCTCTGCAGTGTATAGGACAGTGCAGGCCGCTTGCCAGGATTATCTGGGTGTACCTCCTTTCCTTCTCATTGTGGGGGCACCTTTGTCCCGCCTGTTTTCTGCCTATGGCACATAATGGTCTAGTCTCATGTGGTGTAATGCTTCGATCTCATTTTGATTACTGGATTTACTGCGTAGGTGGGGTTGGTGCCTGTGCTAGACGGGAGTCACTGGTGGTCCCTCTTGGTCTTGGCTCTGATTCTGTAAAAAGCACTTGTATTAAAGGGACTATGTTCCTTTAAAAGTGACGCTGTTTTCTGAATGTTGGCCTATTATTGATACAGGTCACCCTTCGGATTACTGTAACCAAAAGAGATTTCTCTTCTGTCTAACCACTCAGTTGTCCACAAAGTGGCAGGGAGATCAAAGCAGGCATAGAACCTGAAACTAGTTGAAACTTTTTCTTTATTTTCTCATTGTGGTAACCCCTGTCCTGGCAGGCAGTGTTATAGGTTGCTCTGAAGGGAGCTGAGGGACAGAGGAACATGCATAAGCCCCAGTAAGCAATGAAGTTAAAGTTAAGCATGTGTTTATCTGACTTCCTGAACTGGGACTAGAGGCTTTGACTTGCCTAAGGGCAGCCAACACATGTGTGGCAAAACTTAGACACACAAGCTTACAGCGGTGTCCAGATGTCATGATTAAATGAAGTAAAATCTTCAAAATTAGTATTTTGAGGGATTTTTTTTACTGGCTCCTGATTTTTCTTAATAGCGTTACTATTGAGGGCAAAAAAATCTGCTTGTCTTAATTAATATGGCCCAACTATTTATCTCCGTAGGGCACTGGACTAAAATAGCTTCTGAATTACTACACAGAACTGGCTCCCAGTGTCTGAGCAAATGGAAATTCATGATCGGGACGAAGGTATTGTAACTCTGACCTGGGATGGTGGGTTATGTTCCTTTTCTTTTCCAGTAATCAAATGGTCTGTTTAGAAGTACTGCCTTCTGTTATGATGTAGATGCATCTTATTTAAGAAAAAAATGGGGGGAAAATCAGTCTGACTATTCAATTACACAGTACATGTAATTGTGGTTACATAACTATTCAATTACACAATATTTAACATCCCTACCCATTAACTACAGTGCTGCAGGGTCACATCCTGAATGGGGAGCTGTGAGGTGCTGAGCTCTGATTAAACTCTGGCCCCTGGTCTTGAAGGATAAAGGTTCCTAAAACCTGAAAAGCGTGGCGTGGATAAGATCTGTGCTGTTACTGTTTCCATTTGGCATATGAAGCCTTATCGCTAGACTTAGGGGTGTTAGATAGCGGGTAATAAACTAGTTGACTGACGGCATGAATTCTTAGTGATTAGTCGGCTATTCTATACTCCCGGGGTGGGGGCAGCAGCCAGTGCAGTCCGGCCTCACTCCCAGGGAGCCCCCTTCTATCCTGTGCTGCTGCCTCGCTATCAGGCGGCCAGGCAGGAGCTGGTCTGCAAGAGGGGCCAGTTTAAAAACCAGCTCTCCTTGTGAACTGGTTGCCTGCTTCCCAGAGGCAGCAGCGTGGGGTGGCAGCAGCACTGTCCGCAGGGCAGAGGCTGCTGGGAAGGGGAAGAGGCAGCTGCCGCGAAGCAGCCTCTGCCTGAGGTGAGCCAGGGGCTGCTTCATGGCAGCCTTCTCTGCACTGCTGCCTCTGATGGGAGGGGAGGAGGAAATGGGACTGTCAGCTAGATTACCCAATAAGCCTAGGCTTATCAGTTAATTGTGTAGTTGACTGCTCATTAACATCCCTACGCTGGACACAAGCCAGTGTTAGAGCTTGACCTTTGTGTGAGCAAATCTGAACTCGTAAAGCTTAGGTCCTAGAAATAGCACACTGATTATGTTAGGTACAGTAAAGTGGGCTGCCTCCTGGGAAACCACTTCTCCTGATGGCGTGCGTCCTGTAAAACTTTTTTATGTTTGTGCCTGCTCATTCGTTTCCAGTTCTATGAAGAAGAAATGGGAGGGGAGGGGACAAATGAGTGGCCAGTACTTGCTAGCTCTCGTTGATTGGGTTTGTACATGTGTGTTTAACATTAAACAGAAAAGGTCTAGGCCGAGAAAACGCCTTCAGAAACGCAGACGAGCACGGAGACCAGGTTTCAGCTCTTCGGAGAGCAGCAGCGAGGAGTCAGAGCCCGAGCTAATGGACAGTTCTGAGGAAGAAATAGATCCTCCCTCAGGATTCAACAATTTGGTGCCTGGCCTTGACCTCTGGATCCCAACGAGGACAGATCTGGACGAGCGTAGGAAAGCCAAACGCTTGATTCCTTCCCTGTACCGTTTCAAAAACACTCATGTGACTGGATGCTTAAATCAAGTTCCAAATGCTTCTGCTGGGGGAGGCCAGGACCAAGTCCCAGCCGATTCAGCAGGGTTAAGTACCGTACTGAAGGGAATTGGGTTTCCTTCGTCTACTGACATCAATTTGAAGGATCCAGAAGAACTGGTGAAAGAGGTGAGCACTTCTCTTTGAAAAAGCTTGTCCTGCGGGGCTCAAGCTGTGAAGTGTTGATCAGGTCTGATGGGAGACCCTCTAAGCCAAAGCAGGTGGTGTGGTTGATTAGGGCCCCTTTTTCTCTCTGAATTATTACTGGCCCACTGCCCCGTGGGCTGTTCGGGGGCGCTGTCCTTGGAAAGGCTATCTTGGATGAGAGCTAAAATCTAAGGCCCTGCCCTTTTGATATCCTCAAGGCCTCGACAGCATTTACTGTAAGGATAGATTGTTTACCTTGGTGTCCTAGCAGCATGCTAGTATCATCACTTGCATTCTGCTTGTTAATTCCCATTGCCCGTTCCATTTGGCTGGGATGCTCTTTTGGCCCAAACTGTGGCTTCATGTGACTGTCAGGTAAGGATGTAAAATCTTGTCACTTGTTAGCCAGTTAATCTATAGGTTTAACAGGTTAACCACCCGCTGCACCTCAGGTGGGAGGGCCCTGGCGCAGCCCCCTACCCATCATGCGGTGGGCCCAGTTGGCCTGCTCTGCCTGGGCGACGCAGGGCCCACTGCACCATGCTGTAGGTGGGGGGGCAGGCTGGACTGGAACACCACCCTCCCCACACACACACACACACGCAGTGGCTGGCCGGGTTGGAGCAGCCCCACACCCGCAGCATGCCTGCAGCGAGAGGGTTGCTTGGGCCAGGCCTACAGAGCATTACACTGTGAGCAGGGGATGGGGGGGCTGCTCCGGCCAGTCCTGCAGTACTGGTTAATCTGTTAGACCTTTACATCCCTGCTGTGAAGCAGCTGCCACCCCAGAGATGACAGCATTGCTGAGGGAGAGCCCGCTGGGTACAAGGGTCTCTGTATTAATGGTAGAACACTTAGGGTTAAAAGCTAACAAACTGTAAGTGTCTGTTGGCTTGAGATTGGCATAACTCTGTGAAAAATGTAATAGGCCTCTGAGGTGGCTCAGGAAAACCAAATGGTCGGGCATCGCATTGGCTTGCTTTTTATCACTATGCTGCTTGATTTTTCGGAACAACTTCACACACCAGGGGGGTGAGGTGCCGTTGAAAATTTTACCCAGTGTGGCTTGTGAAGACTCTAATTACCCAGTTTTTCTGGGAAAAGTAGAATAGGTGGGTTAAAATGGCCCCTGAAGCTTCTGAACATGCAAGGCACTGCATTCAGCCGTACGGAGTGGAAGTCCAACTCAAAATTCCAGTCATCTGAAGACGTGGGCTGTGCCCACGAAAGCTCATACCACCATCTACATGTTTTGTTAGTCTTTAAAGTGCTACCAGACCATTTGGGTTTTTTAAAGTTTATCCTTCCTTTTTTGTTGTTACTTTAGAGGAAAGTTAAATATCTCTGCAAGCCAGACATGGTGGCATTGGGCTAGTGCATGAGAGGTGGAACGTTAAACAGATCGCAGACAAGTCAAGCTCGTTACTTTAAGGAAATGCACCAAATAGCAGAAATGACCATCTCTGTGCCCTTTTGATGCAGGTATCCAGCTGGCAGTACAGATTAGTTCTTTGCAGGACACTTAATCCTCTAATCTTTTTTTCTTTTGGCACATGGTTAAGATAAATTCATGGAGAATAGGTCCACCAAGAGCTGTTAGCCATGACGGTCAGGGACACAACCCCATGCCCTGGGTGTCTCAACTTCTGACTGTCAAAAACTGAGACTGGGTGACAGTGGCTGGATCACTTGATACATTGCCTTGTTCTGTTTGTTTCCTCTGAAGCATCTGGCACAGGCCGCTGTCAGAAGACAGGATGCTAGGCTAACGGGATTCTGACCCAGTATGGCCATTCTTGCGTTCGAATAACTTTTGTATATTTTTTCCCCCCCCCCAGGCTTCCATGAGAGGAAAGCAAGTGTTAAAGGTTACCCTGGAAGATGTTAGGCGGGCGCTAAGAAATAATACCTATTCTCAGAGGAGACGCGTAAGTGCCTTTTGGGTCTGACCTCCTTTCTAATAGCACAGGACTGTCTATTGGTAACTCCAGGCATTCCTTGTTATACCCCATACTGTGGGTAGAAGGGTGAAAAATTCCCAGACAGCTTTAACCCTCATGTTCCTACTTTTCCTTCGAGGGCCAATGATGTGTGTAGCTCTGGGATTGCCTCTCAACATGTACGTAACCAAGCTACGCAGTTAAAAAAAGCTAGGACTTGTGGGACTAACCGTTCCATGAGAACTCTGCTAAACTTTGTGCCTTGCATTTTCATCAGCACATCAGGCTTTTATGCCCTAATGACAGGTGTCGCGTTAGCATGCCCTTTCTCAGCTGGGTTGGTTTTTTTAATCCTCAGTGAATGACCAAACCCATGACAGTGTCAACTGTTCATTTATCCAGTGTGATCATGCCATGGGGAGAAGCAGTTGAACCTGCTGTGCAGAGAAGCAGATAGATAGCTAATACACATTTAACAAGAGAGGCGAAACTAACAGTCTGACGGGAAACTATCTACATTGATGATCACTTAGTAGTGTTGGTCTGACCTATAATCCTCCCTAGGAATCCAGGAGATAAGCTTTCTTCCACCCTGCAGTCTTTATTTTAACACACTAAGTGTTTGACCCATGTCCTGTAACACGAAATAAAAATCTGCTGGAGCAGACCCTGCACTTGCATACCTTGGCACTTGTTCTGTTGAATTCAGGGGAGCTCTGCTGACCTACAGCAGCAGAGGACCTGGCTTGGATTTTTGTGAACTGATACCTTTGTTCTGCAACATACAGCAAAATGGGCTCCAGAAGCCTTGCACCCCCTCTTCGGCAGTGGTTTCTGACACGTCGGTCACCCAGGTGCTGCAGGAATTAAAGAACATTCGGAAGAAACAGCACTGTCGCCAGAGAAAGCAGTCACGGCGCAAGAACCTGGCAAGGAGGCTCCTGATGGCAGTGACTCCATGGGTGGGCAACGTCCTGTTGCCTTGTACTAGAGCTGGGAGCCATCAGACAAAAGGTAACACTGGCTCATCAGGCTCTTAAGTGTTTTCCTCCTCCCCAGCACCGCCTCAGGGCCAGACTCTTAAACAGGGCTCCAGGATTGTGCCTGAGGACAAAGCTTCTTTCGTCTCCGGATCTCAGAGCACTTTGGAGCATGTGATCTGTAAGAGAAGTGGCTTACCTCTGGCCAGTTACAGTACAGATACCAGAGACCCAGGCAGGGGAAGTGGGTAGCCCCAAGTCACACAGCAAGAGGGCAACGGAATTGGCAGTAAACCCCAGGTTTACTAGCTTTCTGCTCTGACCACTAGACCACACTTCTGTTTGGGTTAGATTTTTATTATGGGTGTGTGACAGGGTCAGGCCAGGAAGCTGCTGCAGAGAGGGGAAAAGGCAGCCCAAAAGGGGAAAAACCCCTGTGAGAGAAGCAGAGAACTGCAGCCCAATTAGATGCAGCTGGGAGGGAGCTGGCTCAGGCTAATTGGGACTGGCTGACTTCTCTGCTGTCTGTCTGAGGGCCTTTAAAAGCCTCAGCGGTTGGAGGCTGGAGAGGAGAGGGAGAGGACGAAAGGAAGGTGGTAGAGAGGAAGAAACCACAGAGAACAATTTTGACCAGCATTAGGTAAAGGCAGCTAAGGGGGGAGCCTGTGGGCACCTGGCTCAGGCTCCCTACCATTGGGACCTGCTGCAAAACCCCTAACTCAGGGGCTAAGAGGAGGAGGCCTACCCAGTGGTGGCTTGGGAAGAGGGGCCCTTGCCACACGTGGCACTTCTTTCCCATCCATAAGTCACTGCTAATCAAGAGGCAGGGATTATGCTTGCTTGTGGACTCAAAATACAGTAGACTTCCAATAATCCAGCACCTTTGGGACCTAGGTGGTGCCAGATTATCGGATATGCCGGAGAATCAGGAAGTACTGCATACTCCCAATCCAATCCCCCCTCTGCTTCCAACCTTATGCTTGGGTCCCTGGAGCTGCAGGTACAGCTGCACGTCTCCCTCCAGGCACTGGGGCACGTGCGCTGAGCGGCCGGCTTTTCAATCAACTGGCCGGGATGCTGTTTGTACCCCAATCCTCCTCCCCCCCCACCCACTCCTTCCCCAGAGCCAAACATCTCCCCTCCCTTCTGTAACCCAATCCCCCTCCCCTTCCCGGAGCCAAACACCTCTCCTCTTTGCTGTAACCTGATCCCACTCTCCCCCACCCCCCAACCTTATGCTTGGGTCCCGGAGCAGTCTCACATCTCCCTCCAGGCACTCAGCCACGTGGGCTGAGTGGCCGGCTTTTCAATCAGCTGGCCGGGATGCCATGCGTAACCCAATTCCCCTCCCCCTCCCCTCCCTTTTCCCAGAGCCAAACACCTCCTCTTCCTGCTGTAACCCACATGAAAGCGGCTGACCTGAATGGTTCCGGGTTCCGTCAGGAGCGCTTGCCATTTTGATGCTGGACTATCGGGAGTGCCGGACAATTGGGTGCCGGACTATTGGAGTTTTACTGTCTATGGCCATTCTGAGCTAAGTAGTATTAACAGAGGAGTCTCTCTTTTGCCCGAGATGATGTTAGAGTGGAGTGAATTGAAAATTGATCAAGCTCCTCAAATGTTGGTCTTAGAGAGGTGCTGCTCATAACCCTCGGCAGACCTAGGTGAATGTCCACTTAATTTTTTTTCTGTATATTGGACTCTCTTCCAGCGGATGTTGTTCGAGAACAGCTTCAGACTGTCACGCTGGCCAGCACTCCGGTGTTCACACTGTTCATTCAGGTGGGCACTGCTTTGTGTAGTATAGCTGTTTGTTTGTATTTGGTAGACATTGAAAACCGATGTAGCATCCATTACTGGCACCTCATTTCTTTCTCAAATGATTGTCTCTCTAGAGCTTGGGTGAACAAAACCATGATTGTAAATTCAGCTTTTTTTTTAAAAAAAAATCTTGCAATGCAAAAGCATCATATGCTAGCTGGCTTCATTCCAGTGGCAACAAAAAGGCCCTGAGATTGAAGTGGAACTCTGCTGTTGGCTTAGGGCCATCCCCTGCCCCTCCAGTACACTCCTCTTCTGAGCTGAGTCTTAACATAAGATTGTCATCTCCTTGCAGCTCTTCCAGATTGACACCAGTGGCTGCATGAAGGTTATTCGTGAGAGAAGGCTAAAGCAGTCCGAGCTCATCAAGACCATGGCTGGGAATGCAAGGATGCTTCAGCAGGTCCTGCACATACGGTGTCTCAAACCTTTTCCCATCTAACAGGGTGTTACAGGGAGGAAAAATTGTTCTATCCTCAGAGGCCAAGGAAGACAAGGAGCAAGGGGCTTACACTGCAGCAAGGGAGGTTTAGGTTGGACGTTAGGAAATACTTCCTACCTGTCAGGGTGGTTAAACACTGGGATAAATGGCCTAGGGAGGTTGTGGAATCTCCATCATTGGAGATATTTAAGAGCAGGTTAGACAGACACCTGGTGCTTGGCCCTGCTATGAGGGCAGCGGACTGGACTCGATGCCCTCCTTCCAGTTCCAGGATTCTGTGTGGGCCTCAAGTGAGCAGCTGGGTGGAATTCACCGACTTGTCTCGAGGGAAGCTGTATGTAGTCTGTTGGGTCACCTGCTTCTTTGTACTTCCCACTTCTTTGTACTTTATGCCCACTGGGTCTGCTGCTGCCGATTCTCTATTTCAAAGCTAAACAATAGGCTTTCCCATACTTCCCCTATGTGCAGGCTGTAATGATTATTTGTCTGTGTTGTGGTAGTGGGGAACCTTTTTTCAATCTGGGGTCACTGACCCACAGCAAAATCAGTTGAGGGTCTCACAAGTGAGAAGCAACCCTGCTCCTCCCCCTGCCCCATTTGGCAGTGCTAGCTGGGACTCGCGCTCCAGCTCCAGGGGATGGGAGAAGGGCACCGAGGCTCAGACTTGTCATGGGGCTGGAGTGCATGAGCACCAACTCACCCTGCTTCCAGGGGAAGCCCTGAGCCTCGCCGCGAGCCAGATCAAGGTAAGCCAAGGGCTGGATCTGGTCTGTGGGCTGTAAGTTCCCCACCCCTGCACCAGTGTCTGGGAGCTAATGGGGAAGTACTGAGATGTCTGTGCTGTTGGCATTCACAGAAATGAAAGGCTTAGCTGGGCCTGGCCCTCATGAACTGTTGCTCCATTGCTGAATGACTGAAGTGGTGCCAGCTGGCTCCAAGAACGGCAACATCTGCCAAAGAGGATTGTTTCTGTGTCTTACCAGAATTCTGACTCCCATTCTAGAATATTTTCCTATCAATGCACCAGTGTAAAAACTGGAACTGCAAAGCTCGCCTAGAAACAGCTGGAGAAATCAGATGTGCTCATGAGTCCCTTCTCCTTCAGCGCCATGTGTCTCCTGCTATGATCTTGAAGTATCCCAAGAACTTAATTAACGTTTCGTTTTTTTTTTCCAGCCCTCCTGCAATTTCCTGAAATCTTCAGGTACCTCTCCTAATACTTACTTTATTGTCCCAATAGACAGGGATTTGGGCTTCATTAACCACTGATTAACGTGACTCAATCTAATCTGACTAGAACCTGGAGAGCAAAATTCCCATTTTTTATTTTACTTTTGTGGCTTTTAGGGTGGGATTATTTGATCCATTCAATTATTGGCCACAAAAAGATGCCACATAACAAAGAAGGGTGAAGATTCTGCAGGGACAGGATGACTAGCCGTGCTGTGGCATCATCTCTGGGCAACAGCCCCATAGTGCCTGTCTGTGGACAGGTGATGGCTGGGTATACTGGAAGAGCACCCTGGCAGAGTATGGAAAGCTGGGGGCCTATTGACGTGATTGAGCTGGTATTCCTTTCCATGGAGTACATTGTTCTGCCCGTAAGCTCTGCGCATCGCCCCTGAGATGAGCGCTATGGTCTCTGCTCATTACTGGGGCTCAAGTGTGCCTCTGTGGGTTTTTAGAGGCCCTCAGATCAGGGCTGATTAGATCCATTTTCTGTGCTAGTCGCCTAGAGTTCCCCTTCAGCATGAGTGGCAGTCATGTTACTTACCGTGCTAACGCTTGCTTCATGATTGAATAGCTGGAGTGTGCCTTTTAAAACCTCATTCAGCTTTGCAAGTGTTGCTAAAATCTCTTTTCTGCAGGCCAGCCAGCACAGTCCCTCCCCCAGAAAGCTGGAGCAAAGGCAGCCTGGAAGCCCATCACCGTAAAAGCAAAGGAGAAACCTGCAGCCATTCCAGCAGTTGTCCCTGCTCTTCCTGCTCCAAGGCAGAAGCTGAAGACAGTCTCTGAATTACTAAGGGAGAAGAGACTGAGGGAGTCCCGGGCTAAGAAAGCTTTGCAGAGAACAGTGATTCTTGCCCCCCAGGTGTTGGTTTCGCCCTCTGTGATAATCCAGCACCCCGTGCAGCCCGTCATTCCTGCCACGCAAGGAGGAAGCGGGCCTCAGACAGCTGGATTGGCAGGTAGCAGGAATGCACCTGTGCCACTGCCTGCGTTTAGTCCTGTTGTAGCTTCTCTGGTTTCTCCCAGCTCTGGCGTGAGCTGTTCATCTCCAGCCCCTGAATCTGGAGCGGGCGCCTGCTCCTCTCAGGGGAATGCAGACTCCAAGAGGAAGCTTGAGGAGGCAGCTTTGGGAGCTGTGTCTGAAGGCCTGGCGTCTCAGGACAGACCCATGAGCGTGGGGGAGAAGGGCCTGTCCCAGGGGGGCGGGAAAGCTCAAGTATTTGGGGGCAGCTCAGCACATATAGTCTTGCGAAACCAAGGCTTCATGCCGCATCAGATTGCACTGATGCCATCTTCAGCCATTTCTCTGAACCCCGTCCCCGTGAAGTCGGACCCCACGGAAACCCCTCCCTCCACGTCAACGTGTGCCCCAGCACTGGTCCGATCACAGCCGAATGCAGTCAATCTGTTGCCTGCTGTCGTGGCTCCCCAGAGAGGGTCCCGCCTTGTGCCCATCACCTGGGTGATGACGCCACAGGGTTTGATCCCCACCTCTGTACAGGCATTGGTGGGTGCTCACAGCCAAGGAAAGCAGCCCACAGCTGGGATTGGAGAAAGTGCTACCAAAAATCTGAGTCAGACCAGAGAGACCTCTAATGCAAACACCTCTGCCCCAAACATGCCACTGACACCAGCCCGAGCAAGTCCCCTTCCCATCAGGTGCACAGGGATGCAAGTTCTGAGCTCACAGTTAGCAGAAGGGGTACCCTCAGGGAAGGTTATTTGCTTAAACCCTTCCACTCTTCCCCCATCTGCAACCTCATCAGATCCTGGACGCAACTCCCCCAGCACAGCTCCTCCAGCTCCTGCCTCTTTAAACGGCCTCTCGCAGATGTCTGACTCCTCTGGAAAGAGGAATGTAGCTCTGACCAGCCTTCCATCTGGCCCAGGCGAGAGCAGTAACAGTGGTAGGCTCACTGGGACTTCCTCCAGTCCAGGCGTCCTAGTGAAAGAGAGCCTGGTGCAAAGGCCAGATCAGCTTTTGGCCTGTAAAAACGTTGTAAAGAACTCCAATGCTCCTGGTGCGCAGGTAACCAGGCACAGGCCCATCTTCCCAAAGCCGCTGAGTGCCTCGCACGTGGACAGCCCACCCGCGCCGCCCGCCCCCACTGCCGAAAAGAACCTACTGGACGTCAGTCTGATCTCCCTTGAAGATGAGGCTTCGGTGAAGGAGTGGCTGAGAGGGAAACGGGGCATCCAGGTGCCCACATTGAAAACCGGCTTGTCTTACTTGCCCCCTTTCTTGTGCAATTTGAAAACGCTCTCCAGGCTGCTTCTGCAGAAGAAGGCTCTGGAGCAAAGTGTGTCATGCCTTGGGACCTTTGCAGAGTGCGGGGATGGGGATGCTGGGACTGATCTGCCCGCTGTCAGAGAGCTGGTGCGGCAGAAACTCAGCGATAACCCTGCCTATCTCCTGCTGAAAGCCAGGTTTTTAGCAACATTTACTCTCCCGGCTGTCCTAGCAACTCTGCCTCCTCCAAGGGTGACTACGACTCTCTCCAGCAGCTGGCAGCAGAGTTCCGAAAGTGAGGAAGAGGAGTCGCTTACTGATAAGGAACTGAGTGAGGCAGGAAGCTGTGGGAAAGAACCGGGGGAAGTATCCTTTGACGGCAGAGCTGCCATCGTCCCCGAGAGCAAGGATTCTGCTGTCACTAATCAGGTAAAGTTAAAGCATACATTCCTCCCCTCTCTTCTCCCCCCTGCCTCCCAAGGGTTAATGGCAAAACTTCCATTGACTTAGGAGCCAAATCATGGCCCTACCAAACTTTTTTCCTTTTCTCAGAGTGGTAGGCGTGTTAGTCTGTAACTTTGAAATAAGCAGTCGCGTGGCCCCTGAGAGATGAACAAAATATATAAATAGTATCATGAGCTTTCGTGGGCTTTGAAGAAGTAGGTTTTACCCATGAGAGCTCGTGATACTAGATATATTTTGTTCATCTCTCAGGTGCCACAGGACTACTAATTTTTTCCCCCTTTTGAGTAAGTTGGATTTACTTGTTTAAAAAGTAGGGGAAAGTCTCCCTGCTTCATGCAATACCTAGTCCAGTTGGATGGCTTCTCCATCCTCCCTGAATAAGGATCAAAGTCTTGTACCACACATTGCACTTGAATTTATGCACCACAGCTCTTCCCTCCCCCCTTCCCCCCCAATGTCAAAGACTTCTTCCCCAGGACACCCAGTCAGTGGGAACAGCACAGTCCGTGCAGCATCCCTCTGAAGCTCAGACTGGCTCTCAGTACCTCCCGGTGTCCACTGGGCTGCAGATGGGAGCCCATAGCTGCTTTGTAGGTTGTTGTTAGAGGGTCTGGGGAGGGCATTTGATAGCCAGGAAGGCAGAAATTGGCTTTGGTTTCACAACAATATGTTTCTTGGCTGCACTCTTTGGAGACGTCCAGGAATGTAGGTTCACTTTGTGTTAAATCTCAAATGAGCCTCTAATTTCTAATCCTGTTTTTAGCTCTGTTCTCAGAGCTCCTGTTTACGGTATTTGTAACGGTTCTTGTAAAAGGAGGGGGGTTAAGCTTGTGCTGGTGGGTACTACAGTAGGCAAAGCAGAAAGGGTGTTGGAGAAACACCTGTAGCTGTCAACCTAAGCTTTCTGAGAAAGGTAAACAGGATTGGCTGTGTCTGACAATTCCTTCAATCATGGCTAGGTAACGCCACGGCCTTTGCATCTCCAGGATGTAAGGGGAAGGACACCTGTGAGGTCCTATTCCATAGCGCCTCGTGGGATTAGACTAGACTAGGGTTTTCCGAGTGCTTGTATGTCTGGAAGGGGTTTTGTGAGGAGAGAAGAGTTCCTAGGGAAGGCGCAGTTGTAGCCCACTTCTTGATTCTTCAGTCCTTCTGTCCCTTGTTCCTACATTGCTGCCAGCTACCAACAGTTCCTTCTTTGAAGAGCTGATCAGAGGTGCTGCCTTCCCCAGAATGACCCATGAGATGGTCTCCATGGACCTGGCGGTTTGAACAGTGTTAATAGTGCCAGCTTCCCCCTTCTCCGGGAAGATCTGGCTTGCCGTCGGTCAGCCCCACAACTCAGCTGTTGGGCTGTCATGCCCAGGAGGAGACCCTGCACTGCTCCAGGGATGCACTAAGACTTACAGGTCCTACTGCACATCTGTCTCCATCCATTCGAGTGTACTGTCTCATCACTGCAGTTCTGGGGGCAGGGGCTGATGGAAATCAGACTGGGCTCCCTTGACTCACTGGAATGTGGACGTGTCACCGCAGCTGCACAAGCAGTGGAGAGAATCTTGTTCCGTGATTCAGCAGCGCCCCGGCCTGACCCAGAGCAGCGATGGCAAAAACATCTTGTGTGGGAAGAGGACTCCTTCCCACGCATCAGACCAAGGGAGGTGCTTTAGAAACAAGGCTCCAACTTGAACCTCGCAGGAGCACTGTCTACTGGAGGAAACGCCTCAGCCTTGGCTAGAGGCATTCTCCCTGTACTCTGTTTGCCAACGCGCCTCGCTTTTGGGAGACCACCTGCTGTCTGGCACTGCTGTGTGGTTGGGGCAACAGCCACCGTTTTGTGCTCTTCAGTAATCTGGGAACAGCGGGAGCGTTGTCTGTTCCATTACTCCCTAGTCTGGCCAAGGTCCCTGAATGAGTGGTGGGGAGGAAGGATGGGTGCTCCGGTCCTTCTGCGGTCCCGCGTATCTTCAGCCTGCAGTAATGCCCTGTCACTGGTTATGTTGCAGGGTGCTGGAGCTGATGTGTCTGCTGTACAGTCGGTCCCAGGCTCCTGCCCTGACGTCGGGACCAGAGTTCAGCAAACCCGGAGAAGCGCTCGTCTCAGGAAAAGGAGGAGGATGTGAGAGAAGCACGGGGAGAAATGTGTTAGTGACTTTCCTCTGTAAAACCAAGATTCCTCCGTGGAGGAGAGGCACTTGTGTGGGGCACAGCTTAGAAGTAGCTGGGGAATGGTGACACTAGGCCAGGATTGGGCAATAATTTTTGAGGGGGGAGCCACTCCAAGAATTTGGGAAGTGGTCAAGGGCCGCACTCTTCCAGGATATTAATGGAGGTGATGTGGGGTCTGGGAGGGGGTTTGGGTGCAGGAGAGGGTTGTGACCTGGGGTGCAGGGTCTGGTAGTGGGTATGGGTGCAGAGGGGGAGGGCAGAGGATTTTGATGATGTGGGGTGGGCAGAGGGCTGGAGGGAGAGGTAGAGGTGCCAGAGGCAAGCCCTGACTGGGAGATGCTTACCTGGGCAACTCCTGGCCAGCAGGTTCTGCAGCGAAGTTCCCTGCCTCTTGTGCTTTGGCAAGCCGGTCAGGTCAGCAGTTGGCTGTAGAACCACGTGCATCTGAGCAGCTGTGAGCCCCAAAGGAAACCAGCCAATGGGAGCTGCGAGATTGTGCTGGGGGCGGGGGCAGTATGTGAAACCTCCCGCCTCCTGGGCTCACAGCTCTTCAGACAGAGGGCCCTGCGGCTGGCTTTTCTGAGTGGCATGCAGGGGCGGGTCAGGCAGGGAGCCTGGCCGAAGCTCCCACTGCACCCACAGACCAGATCCAGTGGCTTGGCGGGCTAGATCTGGCCTGCAGGCTGTATTTTGCCCAGCCCTGCTCTAGGCCTAAAGCAAGGATTTAAAACAGGCCTGTCTCGCCTTCCCTGTGGACATGCTGTTATGAGGCACTAATGTAGCTGTGGCCACTACAGATGGTGGTAAGGAGGCATGATACATTTACCCAGGGCTTAGTGCTAAAGGCCCAGTCGCCGTCACACAGAGGCTGCCCAGAGCCCTTGCGTAAGAATTGGGAGGGTAACACTGCACCTGAGTGAGAGTTTTGCACTCTTGGTTGCTAGCCGCAGAGGATGGCCGTTAAGATACGGAGCGGGATGATGGGACTGTTTTGAAGGGTGTACTTAAACCTGTTGGTTCCTTCTGCCGAGCCTAAACATCGTCCCGGTGTCTTCTCTGCACCCTGACTGGTACGTGTTCCTTGCTGAAGGCCTTATCTGAGCTCTGGTGACGGGGTCACTTGGGCTGCTTTGTCTGATGTTTAGCCAGCTCTGCCACAGTGGTGCACAGAGACTAGGGGTTTGTTGTCTATTTTTAAATTCTCAGTAGCCAGAGTGGTGGTTTTTAAAATAAATATAAGGCAGCAGATGGTCTCGCTCAAGCAGTGCTTCTGCCATGGGTTAGATCTCCCGCAAGCCTCTGCAGGACAGAAGGAAGCACTGTTTAGCTCTTAGAAGATGGGCAGGAGAGTTGGATTCTTTTTCTGTCTCTACCACAGGGCAGGGCAAGCCATGCCTCGTCCGTGTGGCTGTTTCCCCACCTGTATTAATAGGGCTAACATCATACTGCCTGGGTATGCAGGTCAATGTCAAGAACACAAAGACCTTTGGTTAACAGGTGCCGAATAGTGCAAACGTTTTCCCCTTGATCCTTCCTAGAGTCACGGAGTTCTTGTTTCTTTCTGACTTTTTTTTCTTAAATAGCATTAGAAGCTCTGGCCTGTGACTGATGAGAGGTGTCTGTCTTACAGGAATCTCTGAATGAAGCTTGCTTTCAGATGTGGCAATAGCAGCTGTTCCTTGCACTACTGACCAGAGACCCTTCAAAGAAACTGACCCCACAGTCCGGGGGAAGAGAGGAAAATGGCTGCACTTTTACCCCCCAAACCCTAGCCAAGTTTGTATCACTCCAGGTCTCTTTTTTTCAGACCACTAATGGAGAAGACTAGAAATGGAAATTGTCCCTCCCCCTCCCCCCCCAAACACAGATTGAGTCTGTTCTGTTCTCTGATAATCTGGCAGCAGCATGGGCAAAGATGGGAGAAGACTCTTAGAGCAGTGTTTAAAAAATGAATGTTTCTTTTCTTCGCATGTATGTGGGTTGGGGCCTATTTATATAAATGTCTGTCCCTGGTTCAGAATACATGGCTCGGTCTGTAGTTTTTAATGCTGTGGTGGACGGTTGACGGGTTCTGAGATGACAACACTGAATGATCGGTGGCTTTATTTTGTACCTGAATGATTCCAACTGTTTGATTAAATATAAACGTTCTATTTTTCTCATTTAAAATGCTCGTGGGGTGTTCGTTGGGGCCGGGCAGAGAGAAGTGGTTTGGTTTGAACGAGCTGCTCTCCTGTTGGCCTTAGCCAGTAAGAAAGGTGATCGATGTCCGTTTCCTCGCATAGAGCCCAAGAAGGGGGGAGGCAGCTGATCCGCTGGCTAAGTTCCAAGACTCAGCCAGACCAGGATCCTCATGTCACCTCACCTGTGTCTCCAGTTCTGTGCCAGGATTTCTGCCCCCTGGGAGTGTGGAAGCTAAACACATTCAGGCGCGCCCAGTCTGAGTTCCATGGGTGAAAGAAGCTAGGGGAAGACACAGGCACTGGAGTGGCTCTAATTTCCCCAGAGGCCAGCGGTGGCTGCATGCCGTAGTGATGGGTGGAGCATGGCCTCACCCTATACGTGTGTGTGGTGCTTTCCCGGGTGGCTGTTAAAATGTGAAACCTGAATTGCTCCCAGAGAAGGGGATTTCAGGCGAGCGTTCCAAACTTCCAGAGACCAGTACGAGCCACCCGCCTGCATGGGATTCACTCCACTGCGCAGGCTTCCCCGGAAAACCCTGCTCCCCTTGAGAGAGCCATTCGTAGGAGGCATGAACCTCCTGCTCTGGCGTGTCATGAAACCTGTGGGGCGGATGGAGATCAGGTGCTGTCCTGTGGCAGCTTGACTCATTTCTGGTGATGGCGTTGAGTCATCCTGCCTCCTCCGGGCTGTGTTGATTGGAATGGCATGGCTGACTGCCTCACGTTTGGAGGGTTGTGTGTAGGGTGTGGACAGCAAGCAAAGACTACGGTAAGGGGTGAGGGGGAGATGGAAGTGGGGACTGGAGTATAGAGCATCCCTGTCATACAAGGACCTGGGCTGCCCACACCTTTGGTCTAGGTGGTACTCAGCCAGATGGTGAGGTGGGAGAATTGGATGGATTCTGCAAGTTACTCTCTCTGCAACGGCGCTGAGGATGAATGTCGTGTGCACAGGTGCCATCCTGTTCGCTGGCCTCGAAAGGGAGCTGAATCAGGGAGGCCTCGGGTGGTTTGACTTTATAAGTAACTAACCCCCTCCCCTGCTGTGCTACAAACATGGCCCTCGCCTGGATTCCCAAACCCATTTTCTACAAAGAGCCAGAAACTCTTGCATGAGGCTGCTCAGGAGTTTAGCCTGTAGAGCAGAAGTGAGGAGAGGTGCTGATGGTGCATTCACGAGATCAGCATTGAGTTAGGAAGGTCCTCGGCACTCGAAAACCCCGGTGGCTGTTGACTGATCATTGCTGTTAGAATTCTAGAGTTGTGCAATGGGGCAATCAGATTGACGCATGCACGTGCTTAAAATCCACCAGCCACTGCCCTGCTCTCCCCCCATCACGTAGGTAGAGCTGGGGCCTACGAGTCAGGACTTCTGGGTTCTAGTCCTTGCTGTGTTCAGCGTGAGAGACACAGAGCCGGACTCCTTTTTATTTCCCAAGGGCCAAGTCCCCCCAGTTGCCACTGAAGTCAATGGACACCCAAAACGAGTGATTCTGTTTGGGCAAGTGTCACAGTTGCCTATCCCATCAATCCCAGGCACACTTGCTATGGCTCTACTGCAGTGATGGGCACCTGGCGGGCTGCATGCAGCCCATCGGGGTTCCATGTACACCCTCTGCCCCTTTCCTCCCATGCCTCACACCCTGGGGGTCCCGCACTTACCTACTCCTCTCCCTCCCTGAGCACTGCAAATCAGCGGATTCACGCGCTGTCCTGGCTCTTCCCCCTCCCTCCCAGACCTCGAACACTGCAAATCGTCTGCACTCCAGAAATGCTGGGAGGGAAAGTGGGGGAGGGGAAGAAACAGCACCCGCTTGGGAGCGGAGGCAGGGAAGAGGCCGGGCAGGAAGCAGATACTGTCAAGTGCGTCTATCATTGGAAGTCCATGACCGTTCTGTTGATACATGGCTGATTAAAGTGCCTCTTGTTTGGACACTCAGCCTGCCACGCACGTCACTTTGATCTGATTTTTGGGCTCATGGTTAGTGCACGTCACTGATTTCAATCTTGCGGCCCACTGAGACGGAGGAGGGCCACGCTCATTCACTCGCCTTGGTGGCCCATCACTGCTTACATCCAGATTGCTAGTCCCTGTCTTGTCAGGTACAAAAGGGAGTTCATAAGCCTTCATCTGCAAGGCTGCGTTCCCTCCAGGTGTCTTCATTTCTCTTTCAAATAAGGGCATTCATTCTGTTTGACATTTCTACCCTGGCAGTCCCTGGACACCAGTTGTACAGCGTACGGTCTGGAGAGAAGAACCTACGTGGGAGGCTGTTCCTTCCCGTGTGGCGGCTGGGCAAGCTGCTTACTGAAGAAAGTGTCTGTTCTAGACCATGCCTGTGCGCTTCTGTAATATTCCTCATCAATGGACCTTTAACCATTGCATAGAGAAGCCTCAAGTGCTTCTCGGATGGGAAACGGGCAGAGTAAGTTATTCAGCCAGTCAATGGGGGTGTGAGGTGCTTCAGGCATTAGCTTTCCCCTTGTGGCTTCCTCTTTATTTCCTCCCCCCCCCCTTGGATAAGTGCTGTTACCCACAGGCTTCCCCTTCCTTCTGTCTAGTCTTTACTTTGAGTCATCTGTGTTGCAGACGGACTGTGTAAGGAGCCTGCCGTGCCGATGGACGTGCTGGGAGAAGGGGCCCAAAGAACATGGTCACTTTGAACCAGTGAGCGGCGGAAACTCTTGATGTGCAGAGCCAGGTTAGTCCATGTCACACACGATGTAACTGTAGAAATGGGGGGACCTTTTTTTGTCCCTCTAGAAGGAAAGGTGGGGGAGTAGTGACAGCAATGCATTTCTGCTTCTCACCCGGCTGGGAACTGGGGCTGGTTTTGCTAGTGGGCAGAGCTGTCTGTTTGCTGGGGGAGCAGAAGGTTTAGGGATTGGTCAGGCAGTCAGGTCAAACCCTACTGAAGTCAGACCCATTGGCTTTCCCTAGTGTCAGGGACTGTAGTAGCTAGTATTGAAATTAATGGGCGTCTTGCCTTTGCGGGAACAGAACAAGGATTCTAGGGTTTGGCCATTTATAAGGGGGGGGGCTGCAGACATCACGGTCTCTGCAAAGCTGCTGCTGTCAGGAATGATTCTGCTTATTCCCCCGGCGAATAGCGAAACCCCTCTGGATTTGCAGATAGCTGCCCATGCCCCCCGGGGCTATTGGCTATTGCAACACTCCCTGTTCTCATGCAAGCACCCCAGTCAAATGCTTGGTTTGGAACATAGGCACTCGTTTTGGTGCAGCGTTCGGCCCCAAGCGGGCCAAACAAGGAGTGGGAATAGGAGAAAATGGCCGTGTGTTTCACTGCAGACAAAGCCTCGGCAGGTCACAGAGGCCTCGACACAGAGAAAAGAACGTGACATAACCCGACACTAACTGGGGAAAGAGTGAGGTTTCCCAGTCTGGCCCAAAATGTGAGTCGCTAATCAGAGAACACAAATCTAAGTGCATAATGTGACTTCTACATCTTGACTACTGAATCTTGACTACTGCAGTCCCTGAATGGCTTCCTGGTTTGCTCAAATTAGTGTATGGCTTGGTTGAGCTGAAAATTCTAGTCTGGTTTCGTTTTGGTTTGTGGGTGCATGGGAAAGAGATTGTTTTGGGGAGGAAGCATTGTGGGAAAGAAACCTCAAAGTGCAGCTGTGGCCGAGGGTGGATCTCACGAAGTTCCTACAAAAGCGGCACGCAGGAGACTGTCTGCAGTGACACGACGCTGTCGGGTCACTGCCTCCTGCCCTGATGTTTCGAGGCAACATGCCTGGAGTCTGTACGCATTGCTCGGGCTTCCCAAAGCTTGAGAGTCGCGCGTACCATGTGGCCGGCGCAACGCGTCGTTTGCAGCGTTCTGCTGAAGCTGCAGGATCAGGTTTAATTGTGGACTTTGTACATGGTCCTCCTTTGCAAATGCAAGTTAGAATGTGGAATCTCCATCACTGGTAGGGTTCCCAGATGGTTGAGACACTGCACAGCGTGTCTCACCCCCCCCCAAAAAAAAAACACCGGGAAAAATTCTGTTGGGGGGGGGGGGGGGGAGAAAGGGGGAGACCAAAGTTGTTGAGCAAAAAAAAAGGACTCCAAGACTTAAGCAAAAATTAAAATAAAATGGCATTAAAACATGTCCCCTTTAAGAGTGAGTGCAGGGATAGGAACCGGGGAGTGGTTGAGCACTAAGACCTAGGGGAGTCATTGCTTCCCTTTGGTCTTTTTGCCGGCAGTCATTTTGTGCCAGCAACCTTGCGGAACCAGGTATGCATGGGGTTGTGGGGAGACAGGGGGTGGAGAAGCCGGGCGCTGAGTGTTTGTAGGGTTGCCAGGTGCCTGGCATTTTCGCCTCCTGGCCGGGGAAAAAAATCCAAAAATACTGGACATCTTAGGTGTCCGGTATTTTCTGAATTTTTTTTACCGAACAGGAGGAAAAAATACCGAACTGTCCAGGTGAATAACAGACACCTGGCAACTCTAACCGAAGAGCAGGTTGGATAGACATCAGTCAGACGATCTAGACCAGGCCTGGACAAAATATGGCCCACGGGCTGGATCTGGCCTGCAGAGGCAGCGGGGAGCCCCAGGCAGGCTCCCCAGCTTGCCCTATAGCCCCGTGCACCGGGCAGAAACATGGCTGCAGGCCTGTTTCTGTTTTAAAACTGGGAGGGGAGAGAGGAAGTTTTAGGAGCCACCCTGCCCCCAGCACATTTCCATTGGCCGGTTTCTGGCAGAAATCAGCCAATGGGAGCTGCTTGTTAAAATAACAGGCAGCCAAGAAGAACCACGCCCCCTCTCCTGGGCTGTTGTTCACGAAGCACATGGCCCGGCAGGCTGGCTAGTTTGGCAGCTGACAAGTAGGTCTCTTGGCCACAGCCTGCTTCTGGCACCCCAGCCCTTTCCTGCCCCAACTCTCTGCTCCCCACCCCCACTCAATATACCCAAACCTTCTGTGCCCCTCTTACACCTATACCCCCTCCCAGATCTGGCACCCCAACCTCCTGCCCCAGATCATGAGCCCCCTCCTCCCCAAACCCCTGCACTCCAGTCCCCTGCCCTGGTCACAACCACCTCCTCCACTCAAACTCCCTCCCAGACTCCAGTCTCCCTCCTGCACCCCAGCCCCTTACTCCAAGCTCCCCTCTGCCCCCAGCCCCCGCATCTCCACCAATAATAACATGGAAGAGTGCGGCCCTCGCCCACTTTCCAAAATCTTGGAGTGGCTCCCCATCAAAAATTATTGCCCACCCCAATCTAGACAGTGCCCGGCCCTGCTGTGAGGGCAGGGCACTGAACTTGAACTCTCGAGGTCTCTTCCCATTCTCAGATTCTAGACACTTAAATCTCCACTCTTGGTGGTTACAATTAACGGCAATTTAAGAACATTGGGGGTTCTTCTCCCGGAACCTTTCACTCTAACGTTTGAACCCGTCTCTTCCCAATGCCTGAGGGGCTGCCCAACACCTTCTCCTTAGATGACTGGTTTCCTGCAGGCCGTGGCTGGCTGTCGGGTGGTGGTTTCTTGTTTCGGCTACATTCTTGCACCAGTGGGTCATTGTTAGGTTTGGGACCAATCCCGAGAGGTACTGAGCATGAGAGCCATGGTGATGTCGGGGATGGGGGCGAGATTCGCTTTTGGTGCCTGTTGGGAATTCTTATGCAATTCGAGTTCCTGGCGTCCGCAGCCTCGGCTCAGCTTTCAGTCCTCTCCGCTACAGAGCGAGGGTGCGCAGTAAGTAGTTTCACTTCTCTCCTGTGATGACTCAGGCGATGGTCAGCCGGGTGTAGGGGGCTCACTGGAATTTCATCACCTCTTCAGCAGCAGTGCTAGCACAAGCTGGCGTTTCTGTACGGGAGGTGCACTGTGACCCCCTTCTACTGGCGCAATGGGGCGCTCCCGTCCTTGGTAGGTACCGCGTTAAAGGCTGCTGGGGTGGACGTCCCTTTCGGTTCATGGGCACGTTCCCAATCTCACGTGGTTGGTGGTGCTGGGCCACCCGTTATCCGGGCTGCTCTGACGTTTGCGGTGTGGCTTTCAGACACGAAGGCCTGTCCTGTCCGTGTTTTCTTGCGCTCGGCCATGTTGGAACAGGAAGATGATGAGAGGTGCTGGAATAACTTGGAGAACTTCCGGGTGAAGCTGATCTCCGTGATAGACCCCTCCAGAATAACACCGTATCTCCGCCAGTGCAAAGTGATTACCCATGATGACGAAGAGCAAGTCCTTAACGACCCCAACCTGGTCACCCGGAAGCGGAAAGTAGGTGGGTACGTCTGTCCCTCTGCTGTGCGGGGGGGGCCATCGCTCTCGTGAGATGCACTGGATGAAAATGCTAATGTCAGTTGCTTCTGCAGGCCATGTTGTGCTGCCACTAACCTGCATACTGCAATTACATTCTCAAAGGTGCATCTTTTCCCAGCCTTTTGTTTTTCTGTATTTCCAAATAAACAGATAACTAACTCCTTCTCCCTGAGCTAAGCATGTGGTGGATTCTTCAGCACTGCTGCTTGGGGGGGGGGGTTCCATCAAGATCGGATTGTATTTAGTTATTTATTTTTAAGATCTGCTCCAGTTTGAAAGGAGTTATCGGGAGCAGGTCTCTGGGCCGTGTTAAAGGTGAGCTCAGACTGTCAGCATGGAGATTGGGAATTCCGTTCTTGCTGCCTCCAAAGTCCTTTTATAGACAGGGCCAGAAATTTTAGCTATTAAATGAAGAAAGCAGAGATCACAGTGGTCCCTGCTGGCCTAAAAAGCTCTGAATCTAGGATAAACTATTTCAGGCTTTTCTGTGTCTCGGTTTCAAAGGGGTTCTGGCAACATGTGAAAGAAACGAGCCTGTGTCTCTAGGAGTCCCTGAGAGGATTACAAATCAGCAGTACTCGTTCTGTTTTATAGTATTAACCCCCAGCGCTGTTAGTTTTCATCAGTAGCCCTTGGTGCTTTACAAAGGAGGCCAACGTTGTTACCCCCATTTTACAGATGGGAAAACAGAGGCACAGAAAAGGACTTAGCCAGGGTCACCCTAGCAGGCCACTGACAGTGGTGGGAATGGAACTCGGGGCTTGG
>JANRFK010000975.1:20306354-20320247 GCA_030068395.1 Apalone spinifera
CCCCCCCCCCCTTGCCTTCAAAGCCTACCCCTTGTGCATGCCCCGTGTTGGGGCAGGGCAGCTTGCGTGTTCTTACGATCCCAGGAGCTATGCCGGCGGGAGCTTAGTGCTCTTGGTACATTCAACCAAGCTGGAAAGGTCAAGGAGAGGAGCCAGACTAAGCATGCACACCGATCCTCTAGGATTGGGGATTTGGCTCAGCGCTAACAACCCTGACCTAGAAAAAGCTTTTGGGACAGGAACAGCAACCTAGAATTCCTTCTCCACTGTGTGTGATGGCCTTCCAGAGTGACTCGAATGACTGCCAGTGGTGAAAGCAGAAATGAAGCTACTGACAAGAAGGTGGAAGTCCTGAGCGCCAAGATTAAGACCAGAATTGGGTTCTGGAATGTATGTACCATGGATGAAACGGGTAAGCTTGCACAGATGTTACAAACTACATATCCTTGGTATCAGTGAGAGTAGATGGATTGGATCAGGAAGAATGAAGACTAATATTGATGAAACAGTCCTTTTTTCTGGGAGGGATGATGACCAACACCATGAGGGAGTAGCTATCATCCTGAAGACAGGAATAGAGAAATGTTTCCTGGAATGGAAACCAATCAACAGCAGACTGGTGAGCCAGAATGAAAGGTAGACATGTAAACATTACATTAATCCAGTGTTATGTCCCAACAAATGAAAGTGAAGAAGAAAAGAGAGAGAGATTCTATGAACAGCTTCAAGCTGAAATAAAAACAGCATTAAGTCATGATCTTCTAATAGTTATGCGGGACTTGAAGGCTAAAGTTGGGAGAGATAATTCGCACAATCATAGAACCATGGGGAAACGTTGGGTGTGGTACCATGAACGAGAATGAAGAGGTGCTAGTGGAACTCTGTACTTTACATAATCTTGTCATCAGAGGTATGCTCTTTCTTCACTGCGAAATTCACAAGTTAACATGGTGCTCACCAAATAGAAGGGACAGAAATCAGATCCACCATCTGATAATCAATGGAACATGGAGACTCTCGTTGCTAGATGTCAAGGTGAAAACATGGGCTAAGTTGGCAGTGATCACCACCTTGACAGCCCTCATAAAGCTTAAGCTAAGAAGCACTAGTCGCAAGATACCCATGCAGAAACACTTTGATGTAGAGAAGCTACAAGTCCCCAAAGTTAAGAATGCTTTTGTCCTTAAGGTAAAAAACTAATTTCAAGCGGTAAAAGATCTTGAAGAAACTCACAGAATAGAAGAAGTTAATAAGAAATGGGAACAAATTACAATATACCTGAAGAGCAGCGAGGACTGCCTAGGTTTCAGATAGAAACAGAAAAAAAGTATGGATAGACGTAAGGTAATAGACATACCTTAAAGAAGAAACTCAGATGCTAAATCAGGAAGACTGAAAGAGAGAGATACCAGCAGCAATACAAAGAAGCAGACCCGCGAGTGAAGAAATTGGTGAGAGCTGATAAGAAGAGCTCACATAGAGGAACTAGCAGCACAGGCTGAAGAAGCAGCTTCTCGAAGAGAGCAAGGAAAGGTTTTTAAAATCACCAAGTTTGTTTGCGGTAAATATCACGCCAGTACAAGTGTTCCTGTCATGGACAAACAAGGAAATCTACTTGCAACAGAGAGGGAACAAGAGGCCCGTTGGGCAGAATATTTTCAGGAAGTACTTAACAGGCCACCACCAGAAGAAGCAGCGGATATTCTAGAAGTGGAAACAGACCTTGACATAAATACTGCTCCACCAACAATGGGAGAAATGAGCATGTCCGTAAGATCCCTAAAGAATTGCTCAACTTCATGACAATCTCAATGCTGAATTGTTCAAGGTAGACCCAGAACTTGCAGCCACTGTTCTCCTACCACTCTTTACAGCAAAATGGGAAGGGAAGCAGGTGCCAGAGGAATGGACAAACGGAATTAAGATACCCAAGAAGGGAGCACTCAATGACTGTAACAACTGGTGCGGCAGCACACTTCTTTCAGTGCCAAGCAAGATCCTTGCTAAGATTGTTCTTTCCTCAGTGTTTTGTCAACAGTGTCTACAAACTGGCATTTGCAAAGGAAGGGAGAGGGTGTAGATCAAATGTTTGTACTGCATAACATCATTGAGCAATGCATTGAATGGCAGAGGCTGCTGTCCATCAACTTTATTGATTTCAAAAAAGCCTTTGGCATGTTCTGAGAGCATATGGAATACTACAACAAGTAGCACAGCTCATTAAGAGCTTTTATAACAATTTCACGTGCTGCGTGGGGAACAATGATCTATGCTTCCAAGTTAAGACTGGAGTAAGGCAGGGATGCGTCATGTCTCCGATGCTCTTTAACTTAGTCATAGACTGGGTTGTATGGCGTGCAACAGAAGATGATCCAAGAAACATCAGATGGACTGTCTTCTCCACATTAGAGGTCCTTGATTTTGCTGATGACCTCATGCTGCTCTCATACGCATCGTCATATGCAAGAGAAGACAAATCGGTCTCCTGGCTAACTGTCTGACCTGTTTTCCGAAGGTGCAGAGTCGAAGTCATGACCCTAAATATTGAGGTATCAGCATCAATTAGGTAGGCTTTGGCCATTGATCTTATCAGAGAGCTTTACTTACTTGGGTAGTACATCAGGCAAGACGGTGGCGTCAGAAGCGATATCCGGAGCAGACTCAGTAAAGCCAGAAATGTCTTCACAAGTCTGAATGCTGTATGGAAGTCATCACAGTCCAGCATCCGTACCAAACTGAAGTGTTATCAGAGCTGTGTTTTATCAATTCTAGTCTATGGATCAGAATGACCCAGTACGACCTCGACAAATTGTCGACTTTTCACACCAGAAGTCTTCAGAGGATCCTCCTTATGTTTTGGCCAAGAATAATTTCCACTCAGGACCTGCTTGTGCGGTGCAAACAAGATGACATGGCTGCCATCGTGATGGAGAGATGCTGGCGATGGATTGGGCACCTGCTCAGGAAAGATGGAAGCTCCATCACAAAGATTGCTGTGCACTGGACCCTGAGGGGAAGCGGAAACGAGGATGACCCAAGACAACATGGCGCCGGGCTGCTGAAGTAGAAATGAAGAGCATGAATCACACTTGGGGCACTACGGAGAGACTGGCCAGGGACAGACTGACAGTGGATGATGCCTTCAAAGCACTTTTCCCCCTTGCCAATCTCAGTGCACGTTCTCAATAGGTGTAAGCATCGCCCCCCGGGGGAACCGAGGCACCAAGAGGCCACGCGACTTGTCCAAGACCATCCGCTCTGCCAGGGCTGGAGCTGGGATTTAACCAGGTGGTCTTGCCTCAGACTCACCCTCCAGGCCCTCAGTCAGCCTTTAGCGTGTGTTCTCCCCTAGAGCTGGCCCTTGCGCTTGGTCTTTAGTTGTCTTTGCGGCGTCCTGGAGCCGGGGGCTTGTATTGTTAATGTCTCAGATGCATCAGAGTGCTGGGGTCACTTCAGCAGCTTCCTAACCTCTACTCAGGGTGTTGGGCGTGTGGACTTCTCTGTGCTGTTGGCCTTGGCCGACTGTAGAAGAGTCTCCGTGCTCTGGCCCGGCTCCGCCCGCAGTCTGATTGTTGAACTACCCACAGGTTGTAGTGTAAGGGCGAAGCGAGCCCCTTTACCTCTGGCACTAGGTTTCTCGGCCAAGCTGGCCCCAAGTGTTCCTGTGCTTTCCTTGCAGCACGTGGAGGAGAAGGAAGTGCTGGAGCTGCAGTGCACGGCCCTGCGGAAGGATTCCCGGATGTACAAGGATCGCATCGAGGCCATCTTGAAGCAGATAGAGGAAGTGGCGGCCGAGAGAGACCAGGTGAGACCGTCTCCTGTGTGGAGCCCGGCTACCAAAGTAACGGGTGGTGCAGGCTCAGACACCCTGTGGGTGACCCGCTTTGCCCTCCCGCTTCCCACCCCAGGCGCTGCTGACCCGAGAGCAGTTCCACATGCAATACTCCAAGAGCCTGGTTGCCAAAGACGCCTACCGCAAGGAAATCCGGGAGCTGGGGGAGAGGTACGACGAGATGCAGCTCCAGCTGTTCCAGAAGGAAGGCCAGTTACTAGCCGCCGAGGCCAAGCTGAAAAGGTTGCACCAGGAGCCGCCCGCGCTGGTAGGTCTGCAGGAATCTGCGGCTACTATCCTCTGGGCAGGGGAAGAGGCGGGTGGGCCCCGGCTGTGGGGGTTCCACTCGCTTCAGACACCGCCACCGGCTGTGGTTGGGATCAATCTCCGTTCAGCAATCGGCGGCTGTAGTCAGACAAGGGATGCTGGGATTGGCCGCTGCAGATTACGATCTCTCTCGGCCTGGTTGCGATCTCCACCTGCGCAAATGCATCCCTTCCGGGTTTGCATGTGGGGCTGATCCTGGGGCACCGAGGCCAGCTTGTCGGTCACTGACGCCCAGGAAGGTGGCAGCTTGAGCCACCAGGGTGGGAAGATGTACCATCACTCTGCTCCTAAGCCCAGAATGAAAAACACCCGAATCTCGTGGTCTCTTGGGTGCCTTCTGGCTGGGCCAGTAGGGGGAGGTAACGGAGAGAATGGCTGAATCTCGTTCCTAGCTTTCGTTCTGTGCACCATCACTTCCCCTTTCTCCTTGTGAGGCAGCTCCAATGTTCCCGCGAATTTTTTTTTCCATCTGCGTGAGGAGTACGTTATGTGCACTGACGGGTGAGCCCCACCAATAGAAACCCATGCTGAGAGTGCTCTGCTAATCAGCTGGGTGGCACCTGAATTTCTCCAGGGTGGCCGCCCGAGTGCCCAGCTTCCAGGGAGCACTGGTGTGCTCTCCAGATCCATCCTGACTGGCTTGTTTTCTTACATTCCAGACTTCTGACCTAGATGACACCTCGCCCAGAAGCTCCCTAGAGGTGAGGAAGGTGGCTTTCTTCTGACATCCTTAGGGCAGGTCTCTGGGCTGCCGAGTTCTGCTCAAAGGCTCCTTAGCGGATAACTTGCAGCCAGATTCTTTGTGCTCCAGTGGTGCGCAGCACCCGGGAGCTCCCCTTCCACCCCCCACTGCCACGTAACCAGCCAATGGAGGATGCCCCTGGTGCAGAGATGCCTCTAGGTGGTGTAGACCTTCCCTTAGCAGCTCTTCTGTCCTGCCCACTTGGCTGCTGCCAGAACAGCGTGTGTGTCTGGGGGAGAGGGGCATGGCGAAGGCAGACCATGCTCCAAGCAGCCCTGTGAGCTGGAACCAGGATTAGAGTAGTACTAAGGCTGCTCCGCTTCATGCTGGAGACTAGCTCCGTGGCCAGGTGGGATCAGGAGCAATATTCCCTCTAATTTTTTCCATCCATGCATGGAATAAATTTTGTTACATGCACTGAGGCATGTGCGGGTGTGCACCACCCGTACAAACACATGCTGGGGGGAAAAGGGGAGGCAGCTGAATCTCTCCTGGGTGGCTGCCCAAGCTCCCAGCTTATAGAGAAGAGGGTGTGTGCACCCATCATGAGCATCCTCCAAGCACCCCTGGGCAGCAGCTCAGATTCTGGGCCAAGACGTGGGGCCCTGTGAGGGTAACTTTGATCGGGATCCAAATAAAAGGGCCCCGTTTTGCAGCTCCCCTCACGTGGGGAGCCCCATGGACTCTGAGCAGAAGGGACAAGTCTCTGCAAGGGTGCACCGAGGCAGCTTTCCAGCGTGGTCCCTGGCATTGCCAGAGGGCTTCAGCTGCCAAGAAGCAGGAGCTGGTGGTTCTGCCTAGTCCTTGGAATCTTCCAGCAAGATACCAGGTGGGAATAAAAAGGAACCTTCCCTCTGCCTGGATGCAAAGGAGCCTCGAGTATTCCCAAGCCCCACCCTATGCCGTTGCAGCCTGGGTCTCCATGGAAAGTAGCCGGGTGAAGGGGGGCATTAGAGTTGTGAAATGGGGTGGGAGGCAGGGCTGGTTTAACGGGTTGCAACCATCGCAGCTCTGTATCCTTCAGGTGAGATCTAAGGCCCGAGTCCCGTGTGGTCATGTACAGATCCTAGCTCCTTCCCGGTGACCTAGCTAAACCGCAGCGCAGGCAGTTACAGCCTGCCTCCTTGTATCCCCTGTGCACCCCACTGGAGAGCCACCCTCTACTTCTCCAGCTGCTGGGGCAGGGGTGCTTCTGCTCCCTGCCTGGAGGCAGCTGCGTTCAGCAGTGGGTGAGGATATTGACGGGGTGAAGGAGGCTGTCCACACAATAGAAGTATTCCCCTCTTGGGGCGGAGCAGTGTTTGGCTTCCTTTGTGCATAGCATCTGTGTCTACAGGCGGCTCACCAAGGGGAGAACTACATTTGGCAACTCTCGCCAGACGGGAAGGGGCTCTCTCGGTGGGAGAAGAGGGGAGGAAAATAAGTATCGCCAGTTTCCCTAGAGGAGACCTGTTCCTTTTTGTCCCAAAGCTCTCTCTCCATGGGAACCTAGATGGGACCCTGGCTGAGGATACGCAGCAGGCGGATCAAAGTAAGACTCTGTTTTCACTTCTATGTGGAGGCGGTAGAGCAGTATTCCGGAGGCAGGCCGGCTGGTGGGGAAAGCCGGCGGGGGCGTCAGGAGCTCTCGGGTTCCCCCGTGTGGCCTTGGGGAGTCTCTGCGGCCTGGCCTCTCAAAAATAATGATTTTGGGGGGCCCCCATCAGAGAGGCGCTGGAAGAATCTGGCTCTCCCAGGGTAAGTGCTCAGCACTTTGTGAAAGTCTGCCCACAGAAGGTGTCTCCACGAGAGTCCCCCAAAATGGAGGTGCCTGGAACCCCTCAGTCACCTACCCGGGGCCTTGGTCTCGCCCATTTTTAAGAGGGAGAGAGTCTCTGACCAGGCAAGTGTGCGGAGTGAAAGGGATGTCTCTGGAACCCTTAGAGCTTTTTCCCTTCCTTCTGTCCCTGTGCTCTGAGGCTGCGCAAGTGGCTGCCAGCTGGGGGGGCTGGGCTCGCTCAGCGTATCGGCTTAAGGCAGGGCTGTGCCACGTGGTCCTAGCATCATGACGTTCAGCAGCTGCCAATGTAGCGATGCCCCCAGGAGCAATGAGCTCAGAGGGGTGCGGGGCCTGACTTTTCAAGGCTAGGAAGGACTCTGTCCCCTGTCAGGTCCGAAGTATTGTGGGCGCAAGGCACCTGTGGCAATCAGACCCAATGGGCATGTCTGCACAGCACAGCCAAACTCGAAATAAGCGACGCAACTCGAGCGATGCTATTTGCGTAGCTTATGTCCAAATCGCTTATTCCGCCTTTCAGGCTGTCTGCACAGCACTCCCTTGGAAATAGAGCTCTCTGCCCCAACTCCCCTCCCTCCTCATGCGGTGAAGGTTACACAAGTCGGAGTAGGAAGCCTGTTCTTTCCCGCTTACTGTAAAACAGCAGGCTTGCTGTGTAGACGCACACGACGTTATTCCGAAACAGCACTGCTACGCAGACATGCCGTAGTGACTTAACTAGTCTCTTGCTGCGTAGCGGAGAAGGTCGGTGAGCAGAACCCGGGTGCACGGACTCCCCTGTAGCTGGACTGTGTGCCTTTCTCCAGGCTCTTTGCTGAGTTGGCTTTCCCCCCCTTAAATTAGCTAATTTTCAGTGGGGTTTTGACGAAAACAGAACTAGCCAATGAACAGGCTGTCCCCGGTTCTGCTTTTGTACAGTCCCAAGTGGAAATGACTCAGCACCGAGGAAGACTTGTCAAGCTATGCTGAGGGACTGAGCTACGCTTCCAAAAAGGCTCCATCTATGAAAAGAAGGGAGCTTCCGCCATGGGCGAATCTTCCTGTTTTATCCTCCTGAGGGGCATGACTATTTTTTCACCCATTTGGGAAGGGAGGTCACGAAAAGTTTGAGACCCCCCGGTCCGACTTGGAGTACCAGTGCAGGTTAGTCGGTGGGAGGTCCTGTTCTGCGCTTTCAGCATAAGGCCCTAGCACAGTGCTAGATAGGGCTGACCTTGCTAGAAAAGGAGGCTGTGTTAACACGACCCTCCAGAGTGTGATATTAAATGTGACTTAGCATGGACAGAGGCGATCGTGTTAGGGAATGTGATCTCTAGTGATTCTTTAAAGAAGGCAAGCTAAGGGGCTGCTTTGCTGAGGTCCCTTGGGTTCGTACCACACCAGATAGTGGAAGCTTTTCTATCTTCTTTTTTCAAACAAACAAAAAAGTCAGGGGAAAACCCGCTGTGCCGAGCAGGATTTCAACACCCAGTAAAATAGGCAGCTTGCTTTAGGAGGACTGAGCGGTGGCCTGGAATCGAGCACTTCCGCCACTGACGTGCCATATAGCCTTGGGCAAGTCCCTTTAATTCCGTCTCCCTTTCCCTATCCCTCTGCGAGCGGGGGATAGTCATGCAGATCACATCCCAAGGAGGTCAGAAGTCTGGCTGAGTGTCTGTAGGGCAGCTTGAAAACGCCGAGCACTCTGCATGTACCATCTCCTACAGTCGGTGCGAGCAAGTGCTAGTGACACGCCTCACCTGCATCAGTCCCTGTGTTCTCGCTGGCTGACTCAGCAGAGCGCCTCGGGACACCTGGGGTACGAAATGCACAACGTCTGCAAGGAGGCTTTGTCCGAAGGGTGTAAAAGCACCAACCAATGACGTGAGGAAGGATGGGCTTGTGGTGAATAGGGATTTTGGGAGGTCAGGGATCCATTTCTGCCTCTGCCCCACAATCCCTGGGTGGGTCTCGGGCAAATCTCTATGTCTGAGTCCCTGTTCTGTATCTGTACAAAGGGAGACTCCTTCCTTCGTCTGCCTTGTCTGTCGGATGGAAAGCTCTTTGGGGCTGCTTCTAGGACAGCAGGTTCCCAAGTGCTGCCATCACGCAGGTAATAACACCAGCCTGGGATCACACCAGCACTTTTTCCTTCTCTCGCAGCAGATCGCCCTGACGGTGGGGACCAGCAATTCAGTGCTTTGGAAAGCATCCAGCACCTGCCGTCATCAAACGTAAGCGTCTGTACGAACCCCCCCGCTGCTTGGGGCCGCTCTCACCTCGATGAACGCTTGGATTTGCAATAGGCTTGCCCTGTTCGGAGGTGCCTGCTGCTTTCGCAGGGAGGGCTGTGTGGCATTCTGAGCAAATTCAGCCTTCCGCTGCAGCACAGAGCCCGTATCCCTTTCTTCCCTTCTGGAAGCTGCTGCTCGCTGGGAATGGCGTCTGCCAATTAACAGATCTGCTGCCTAGGGATGTAAGAGTGTAGCCGTTTAAATGGGTAACCGGTAGGTTCATGCTTATCAGTTACCCAAATAGCTACACAGACCTCCCAGTCCGGAATGGGGGAGCTGCCTTTGTTTCAGCAGCTGAAGCTGGCTCCCTGCATGCACCTACTCCCAGGGAGCCGCCTGACACCCTGTGCTGCTGGCTCGCAGTTTGCACCAGCTCCTGGGGAGCTGGCTGCTGCCCCATGTGTAACCGCTGACGTTTTTAGCAGTTACAGGTTTAATCAGTTACATGCATTTTAACATCCCCACCGCTGCTGCTCTGCCAGCCCAGAACGTACTGCTTTCAGGGCATGGGAGTACAAGACCAGGCAGCCTCCTGGCACCATCTCCAGGGAGGCACTTCTGGGATATGGAGTGAAACACCAACCAATCTATTTGACCTGCATGTTTGGATTTAGTGGCTGATTCTGCATACCCCAAACTCCTGTTGTCACTGATCGTTCATAGCGCCAGATCAGGCCTCCAGCCGTGCGAGATGCATTTACTACGTGCCTGTGCTTATCCCAAAGAGATCAGACTCAACGGGAGCCTTGTTGAAGCGGACAGGCTGGGTCTAGTTCAGGGATAATCCACCTCAAATGTAAGGGATGATAGCGAGCCTCTGACTTTCTAAAATGAACCATATGGGGTTTAAGCAATTTCCTATCCACGAGGGAGCGTTTCCTTTCTCGTCCATCAGCCCTTGAAAATCTCTCTGCTTCTGCATTTTCTCCTAACGTCGTGTCCCAGACGCTGCTTCTGTCTCCCCCTGCTCCTAAATAACATTCAGCATCTGTTGGCTGGGCATGTTCAACAGCTGTGTTGTCTGGGGTTATGTCTACACTACAGTTTTTCCCGGGATTCCTCTGGTATCCCGGAAAAAACTGTTGTGTCCAGGCAACACGTCTGCTCTTCTGAAATTGTTTTTGGAAGAGCAGACGTGCTTTTTTGGCATCCCTGTAAACCTCGTTTTACGAGGAAGGGATGTTCCGAAAAAGGGGTGGGTTTGTTTGTTTTTTCCTGACATCTGGCCCAGTGTAGACGGGTCAAATGTCAGAAAAGCCTTTTCTGAAAAAAGAAGTGGAAAAAGCTACGCAAGTTGTGGTTTGTAATGTGTGCAGCCTTTTCTGGAAGAACAGTGCAGACGTGGTCTGGGATGAAATGATCTCCAGAGTACGAGAACTGTTCACGTTCTTGCTGCTGGGAAGAAGGTGTGAACTGCTGCCTGTACAAATAGGTGACCGGACATCCCTTCAGTGCCCCCCGGAGCTCTGCTGGCTTTGTAAATTGCAGCAGGAGATGCTCAGTGGGTTATCTTCTGATTCTGATGTTTAGGGCCAAGCCCTCTCTGCGGGCAAACAGCCCTGTTGCCTGGGGCAGGGTCGGTTGCATGAGCACTAATCCTTTAAGTGATGCAGGAGCAGGCTCCTGCACAGCACAGCCTGGGTGTTCGGAAGAACCAGCCTGCTCAGGAGAGATGAGGGCAGTTCAGCGGGCGGGGTGGGTGGATTGTCGATCAGTTGGACACCCTTAGAGTAAGGTCCGAGCGCTTTAAGTGCAAGCCAGGGACTGAGCCTAACTCAGCCACGCACAGGTTACTAGGGCCAGGAGTGAATGCATGAGGCTGTAATATTCCTCGGGGACCTGTGAACGTCAGAAGCTGCCACCATAACACTTGTGCTTTCAAATAGCTGCCAGCGGCTGGGTTTGGCCATGAAGTTGCTCTGAGTCGGTTCATTGGTACAGGTTCATTTTCAACAAGTGAATTGAGCACACCTGGAAACCACTGGGACCACACGTTAGGGCACTGCTTGGACAGCGGCTGTCCAAGCTCCCCGCCATCTCCTCCACTGCCCTGTCCCGCGTACCTTTCCTTTGTCCTTCTGGAGCCAACTCCAGGAGCTGAGTGCCTGCCCATGTAGTTCCTGGCCCCGCGGTACAGCAAGGCTGGTCCCATGCTGAAAGTAACACTCCCGGCCCATGTTTCAGCTAGGCCTGGCCTTTCTTTTCCTTTCCAGGCGGGGGGCCCAACCAACGGGGAGCTGGCTGAGAAGGAGCGGCGGCGGATGAAGGACAGCTTTGAGCACTATCGGAGGTCTGCGCAGGACCGCTCTTGCCATGTTTGTGTAGCCCACTGGCCACTAGGGATGTTAAATTTCAATTCATTAACTAATGGAGTAGTCAATGGGATTTCCATTGGCTGTTCGATTAGTTGATAAGGACTAGCAGGGCGTTCCCCCTTTGAAATGTACCAGGGCTGCGTGGAGAGTCCCCTGCTGGCCCCAGACTCCATGCAGCGCTTCCACTTTGAAATGTACAAGAGCCCCAGTGGGGATTCTGGTATATTTCAAAGGTGGAACTGCGCCACTTCCCCCTCCTATGCAGCTGAGGGGGAACTAGCTTTTTAGCTGGCTTCCTCCAGCAACCTCTTCTCCTTTTTCTCTCCCCCTCCTGCCCCCTTGCTGCCTTTCTCTGATAGAGGCAGCAGAGCGGGAGGCAAAGCACCTACTCGCTTACGTCCCTGCTAGTCACTGTTGTGTGCCCTGCTGTGCCTGACTCCCAGAGGCTGAGTCTATTACTGCCTCCTTTTCTAGCTCAAGCCAGAGTGACTCAGTTAGTCCTGGATGTGACCAATGGCAGCCAGTGCGTTGGTACTGAAACAAGTGGGGGCCGTCTCCCCGTCTGCGTGTCAGCCTACTGCTGGTTACTGATTCCACAGAGGGGAACCCAGAGGCCATGAAGTTGGGGGAGGGAAGGGCACTTGGGCCATGGCCCAAACTTGAGTGGCACTGCAACCTCATGTACTGGGTCACAATGCCACACGATCAGGCTGTGTGTACAGGGGGTCCTGGCCAAGGGGATCAGAGTGCTGATGGGGAAGAGGCAGTCCAGGTGTCAGGGATACAATATGCTTCCCCTCCCCCCCCCCAAAAAAAACCCCACCCTCTTTAAATAGCCCCAGGGACTGTGAAATGCTATCGTACTGCAGCAAGTGCTAACTCGGTAAGCGTAAATTTGATTTTACTAGGGGAGGGTTCCACCCTGCTACTGTTGACAGCAAAGAGCATCCTATTCTTCAGAGTAGGTCTGAGCCCTTTCAAAACAATTACAAAGTTGTTGGAACAGTTCTGATTCCTGCTGACTGAATGGGGGTTGAGGGGGCCAAGCAACTTGTCAGCCATGTACCTTCATTTACACACTAAATAGAAATGATCCTAAAGAGCTAAATGTTGCAGCAGCTTACAGGAAGTGTTTAAAGCCCTGTAGCATTGCTTTTGTAAGTGGTAGCGTGCTGGGCTCTTATGTAACATTTGTATTGCAGAAGGAAGTGATGCTAGGTTTAGAGATGCTAGGTCTAGACTACACACTTATCGGAAAAAGCGACACAAAGTGCTCCCCGCACTGTGTCGCTTTTTCGGATTGCTTTTCCGGAAGAAGCTTTGGGGCCAAATAGCGGAAAAGCCTCCTCTTTTGTCGGAACCCTTATTCCTCAGAGAACAAGGTATACAGGGCTCCCTGAACGAACGCATCTGCTCGTCTGCAAAAAAGTGGAAGAGCAAACACATGCCCTGGACACAGCGGAGTTTTTCTAGTATACCGCCAGTATCTTGGAAAAATCCACCAGTTGAGCTGTACCCGAGAGTCAGGCAATTCTTGCAGTCCGCTGTGCTGTTCAGAGGACTCTAGGAATGCCTTTACTGCTCTAGATTGATAATCCATCTCCACACAATCAACTGCTTCTGATCACAGCCTATATGGGATGCTTGAGGAAACCCAGAATTATAACAACTGTGGGTAATTCTTGGACAAAATTACCCAAATTAACAGTGATGTTTGGTGGGATTCAGACAGTGACTTCTTCCTCATCTTTAGTATGATTACTGTGGGTCCTGGTGAATGAAGGGTAATAGGCCTTAATTGTTCTTTTGCCAGGATCACTACAAATATGCAGTCCCATTTGAGTACTAATTGGGTTCCCACCAGTAACTGAGATGTTAGTTGATCATGGAATTTTCTTTTTCTCATGATGTTTAACCTAACTTACAGAAAGAGGGCATTGAGAAGGGCGCAGAAGGGAAGATACCATGAAGTGGATTGGGAAAACACCACTGGTAGTGACAACACAGACACTGAAGGCTCCTAACAGCATCAGCCCAACTGCAACAGGAGTTTAAAAAAAGTTTTCTGGGGTTGTATGCAAGAATCTTCCCTTCTGCCTATCCACCGTGTTTGGTGTTAAAAATTTTTTCTAACCAATCCTCTCGAACACTGACCAAGTTGAAGACACTTAACTGGGATGCGAGAGAGCTGGAGTATATTTCTGCCACAGCAACCCTCTATGGCCTTGGCCAAGTCACCTAATCAGTTCATGCAGCTGTGATTAAGAATCTCAGAAGCTTGATTCTTCTATATTGAATGGGGATGATGTGCTTCTGGAAGTGGTCTGAGTTTAAATGAATTAGAGCCACTGGAGTTTAATCGCCTTAGGATCACAGGGATGGTAGTACATTGTAATGGTCTGTGCAAAAAGGAATCTGAGTAAAAAATAAACAAATAATTTGCTTCAAAAATGGGCTTAAGTGGTGTGCTAAAGCTAAAACCTATTAAAAGTTGTTGCTGTGTCAACACCCAATAATGGGATATGAAAAAGCCTGTGTACCTAGCCATCTTGCTGCCTTTCATTTTTTTTTCTTCTACTTCCCCTGAGGCTTACAGAGCCACTGAGCTGGGTTGAGTGGGCGTGGGG
>JANRFK010000975.1:20353428-20364278 GCA_030068395.1 Apalone spinifera
CACACACACACACACACACACACACACACACACACACACGAGAGCCAGCCCTGACGGACATCCGACAACAGCCAGACCCAGTACGAACCCCCCTCCACGCAGCTTATCCCATGTGGACCACAGCCAATCCCGACACATGGCCTTCCGTGCAACCTCCCTGCCTGCCTGGAGCAGGGCCGGCAGAGACACGTGCCCTCCTCCCCATACAGCCCAGAGCCGGCCCCGCTGCACACACCCCAGTCAGCATCTCTGGCCAGCTCAGGCGCCTCCAGAGGGTGCACAGAGGAGTCCAAACATTGGGACGTTAAGAAAAAACCCTGGAACGCTTCAGGGGGGAAGCCCGTCCCTTATAGCACAACACAGGCTCTCTCACAGTGTTGGGGCATCCTGCCCTCAGCCCAGGTCTACACTAGGGCAATGTTGAACTAGGGGACGCAACTCCAGCTATGTGAATAATGTATTGAGTTGATGCACCTTAGTTCAAATTACCACAGTGTCCCCATGGCAGAGGGTCAATGGGAGAAACTCTCCCATCTACTCTCCTTACTCTTTCAGTCCAGTGCGGTACTGGAGTCGATGGGAATGCAATCAGCAGTTGATTTAGCAGGCCTTTACTAGACCTGCTAAATTGACCCCTGAGAGATGGATCCCCACAGAGCAAATCTCCCGGTAAGCGTAGACTGGATGCCCGATTGCACAGTGAAAAGAGCAACTCTATAAACCAGTCGTGACCCATGTTCCCTGTAATCTTTTCCATCCATGTGAGGATTTTGTCCGGCCATGTGCGGAATTAATATTTTCGGTGCACTGCGGCAGGTGCGTATGTGTACCACCAACAGAAACAAAACACCTCGCTGTGGGCACGCTGCTAATCAGCCGGGTGGCATTCAAATCTCTCCTCAGCGGCCGCACAACCGCACAGCTCACAGGGAACACAGGCTGTGACACGCGCGCGCTCAAAAGCCACCGCCGTCGACTTACCCTGCAATCTACCCCCCAACCCCGAGAGAAATCCACCTTCTTGGAACAATTTCCTCCACTTATTTCCTTTGCTGACTGTGCCAGCGACGAATCAGAAAACGAGACAAGCTACTTAGGCGAACAAAGCATGGATCTCTCAGCAGAACCGCACAGAGCACACGCTCCTCACAGCCGAGTGATGGGAGCTGCAGGTCTTCAGAACAGTTTTACAAGGACAGGTTTCTCTTCCACATCCTCTAGCTAGCACATGGCAGGAGAGGCCAGAACAGAACCCCCGAGGTGCTTCTCTGCACTTCCTGCCAGGACTGACCTTCTGGACACAAGAGGAGTGCCAACTCCCAGAGACTCTCCACGCAAATGGCGTGTCCCTCGCACTTGCCCGCTTGCCCCAAAGTTTCTTGCTCGCTCGCTTGCTGCTGCTACCCGGCAATGTGCGTTTTCTCTCTAAACATATCTCCAAACACCTCTCTTTCAGGGGGTTCTTCTCAACACAGAAAAATGTTCAGCCAGCAGGACAAGAAAAGGCATGTGGAATATACGAGATGGAGACCAGGCCACGAAACTAAGCGTGGCCAGGGACGAACAGTGGAAGGGAAGGAAAGGTGCAAATCTTGGGTATAAGAGCAGCAGAAATGCACCTGGATTGACATTTACAAAGCTTCCCGGGGCAGTGATGCTAACAGGGATTTGGTTTCAGAATCACCAAGGTGATTTTAAAATCTCGGCCTCTCTGCTAATTACAGGAAATCCTTGCAAGGTCAGAGAGCCGAAGTCTGAGCTTAGTGATGCAGGGGTGAGTCAGAACCCCAAATGGAGAACAAATCAGACTACCAGGCGGAGCACTGGAAGCAAGAGCAGAGTGTGTGTTTCTCAGCCATGCAGACACAGAGGTGAGGCTTACAGGACACTGTGTTTGCACTAAAGGACTGGCCACATTAGTTTGCTTAAAACGAGGATGGATCTGAACCACAGTCCATGATGAGGGCTAAGCAAGGCCTAAGCTGTGTGTTGGCTAAACACACAGGGACGGATTTCGCCCAGAAAGCAAATATAGAAAAGGAGGCATGAGAACGTCACCACAACTGAAATGTGATTGGGGGGGAGGTACAGGAATGCCCCCGGATCGGGTTCCCCACTCGTTCCCGGCCCTGCGGCTTCACCGCAGAATGCGGCACAGAGGAAGGACACCATTCTAAGTACAGCTGATTGGCCGGGCGCAGTGACCCGTGAAACTCTCCTGGAATGACATAAGACCTTATCAGTGAGCGCAGGGTGAAGGGAAGAGCTAAGTGTGTAGGAGGAGGCGGGGCAGAGTCTCTTTGGAACAGATGGACATTGACCCACCTAATGTGGGGCAGCCTCAGGCACATCACAACTGCTGGGGGCAGGCTGGCAACAATCACTTTTGCCTCTGCCCACTCCCATGCTCCCATGAGTGGTTACAACTAAAATATTTGCACCCCTGGCTATGTTGGAGGGATCCATCTTTAGCACCCCGACCCCTTCGAGGGCACGGTTCACACTCGGCAGCTCCCCACAGGAAGCATCAGCACAATAATGAACGCCACTGGGGAGAGACCGCCAGGGCCAGCTGCTGCATCACAGGAGAGCCTCTCGGAGCACTGCGGGCACTAAGAATACCAGCAGTGTTGTGGGAGCAGAGCAGAGATGTGGGGAATCAGGTACAGAGCCCAATTGTGCACCTGGCAGAGCCGTTTACACCAGTGCAGAGAGGGTGTGAAAATGCCCCTCACTCCGGATTGGTGACATTCCACCCCAAACTTTGCACCGGTGCAAAGGGCTGCACAAGTTGTGGGTCCAGACCCAGGCCTAAAGCCCCTGCCTCTCTTACCATGCAGTTTTAAACATGTCGCAGCAAATGGGCCTGGAGCCAATGGGGCGAGGGAGGACGTGTCCCACAGCAGAGAGACAACTTGAGTACTTGGCATGGGTACCCGTGTGGCATCGTGGCTCAGTGCCCAGGGCCAGATCCTTAGCTCGCGTAAATCAGACCCGTCAACTTGGAGGTGATATTGACTGACACCATTTGAGGGTCTCACCCATGGTTTGTCATGTTGACGCTAGGCACTGCGGCAGGAGAGGGTATGAAACCAGGGTAGCAATTGGCTAGACCGAACTTGGGAGCATGCCCCATACTTAAAAACTGGGGTGGGGAAAGGCACGGGATGGCTGTGAAGACAAAAACGGCACCGGGGAAGGGTGTGTGTGTGTGAGTGTGTGTGTGTGTGTGTGTGTGCGTGCGTGTGTGTGCACGCACGCACGCTCACAGACATTTTTCCCTTGGGGATGAAATTATATTCCCAATTGGGGTTGTTTCGAAAGATTTCCCTCCCCCCATTAGAAAACTCCCCTCATTCCCCGACACACCGGGGCTAAGAGCTTGGTGGGTCCATTGTTGGATTTCAAAGAACCAAATTTTATTACTTCAGATACAAAATATCCCAGTACCCCCAGCTTCCCCCAACTGCGTTAGCTGAGGCCCTGTTTACTTGCATGGCTCATGCTCCATGGACTGACCCACGTTAAATAAAAACCATCCCATTTGCTCACAGATCACATTCCGATTTCTACATGAGACGCAATGTGCGAGTGCCCGCGTGTGGGTGGGTGTTTGGTTTAGGTGTCGGTGGCACCTCAGACACTCACAGCCCTGGATCTGAAAGCCGAACTGCCGTTGCCAACACATTCACACGGAGCTACTTTGTGCAACAGTCTCATTAATTCTGATTTTACACTTTCCTCTTCCACGCACTGTAACCTAGCCTGAAATTACAAGTCTGGTAGCCCAGGTGTGTGGTATAGAGCCCAGTGCATCTCTGGTGCACGACAGCCGCTGGCTGTGTGTCGAGAAGACAACATGCCACTGACTGTCTGCAAAGGGGAACAGCTCTCCTTTGCGGTTAATTGGTGGATTTCAAAGCACGTTACAACGTCAAGTTCAATATCACCCTCATAGCCCAGTCCCCAGCCTTAGCCCGGAGCCGTTCCTATTCTCCAAACCCCTTGGCCCCCGCCCAGAACCAGGGCTCCCTCTAAGCTGGGGGGGGAACCCAGCATCACAGCCCCGCCCAGTCAGAGGCTCGGGGCTCCGTGCATGGACTGTGACGCTGGGCAGCCGCGCAGCTTAGAGGGAATCCTGCCCAGAACTCCCTACTGCACGTCAAACCCTTCATCCCAACCCCTCTCCCCCAGCGGGAGCCCTCCTGCACCCCAGCCTGGAACCCTCTCCTGCATCCTGCACCCCTCATTTCTGGTCCTAGACCTCCACAGCTCCTGTTCCCCAGCAGGACTGCATGTGGCCCCCCACTTTTTCCGTGGGTCAACAGCCTCAGGTAGAAGAAGGCTCCCCACCCCCGCTTTATCACAGCAGTGATAAGGATCATGCCACGGCAGAACAACATCCCCTGTCTTCCACTGAGATCCGCTCCTGTCCTCCCAAAGGACGCCAGAGCCCTTTACGCTCGCCGTTATTTATTTATATCCTAACGATGTCTAACAGCCTCCTGCCGAGATCAGGGTCCCTCTGTGCTAGGTGAAAAGCCTCACTCCATTGCCGCCAATGGGAATTCTGCCGCTGGCTTTTACCGTGGCCAGAGACGGCCTCTGCCGCAAAGAGGGGGCCGTATACATAGACGAGACTGAGAAAATAGCCTCCAATCCTGAGTCTCTTTCCCCACCCGGGAAAAGCAGCCACCGCCAGGGGGAGCTGCAGCCGATGTTTCAGAGGCCGGATGCAGCAGTTTGGGACAGGAAGTGGATTATCTCGAGGTACAACCGCAGGGGCTGAACTGGAACCCAGTCCTGGGCCCCAACGTGGACGCAGAACCTCTAATAGACTCATAGACTTTAAGGTCAGAAGGGACCATTATGATCCTCTAGTCTGACCCCCTGCACAATGCAGGCCACACAATCTCACCCACCCACTCCTGGAATAACCCTCTCACCTATAGCTCAGATACTGAAGTCCTCAAATGATGGTTTAAAGACCCCAAGATGCAGAGAATCCTCCAGCAAGTGATCCGTGCCCCGTGCTACAGAGGCAGACGAAAGCCAGGGTGTCTGCAGCCCCACAGCGACCATGCTGGGGGTGCCCGGCAGCCACGGAGAGCCCTCACCCAAGCACTCTGTGGAAGCGATGGCTTCCCTTCGTGCCCCACAGGGTGGGCCCCAGACCACCCCACCCGCTCGGTCACAAACTGGCTCCTGACAAGGGGAATGCGGCTTGTCCCCAGGTCAGGGGAAACCCAGGGGTTGCTTTCAGGTAACAGACCTGGCTGAGTCCAAAGGAACGGGCTGGACGGTGACATGCCAGCCGGGGCTGTGCTTGCTTGGCGACAGGTCACTCGCAGCCTTGGACAGCAGCCAGCGAGGGCCAAATTCGCACATCCCCTGGCTTCCGTGGATTGGCGCCAGGGATGAATCGGCCGCTGGCTTTTGAGGGAGGGGATGCTGGCCAGGACGCCCGCGGCTCTCTCCGACGCGACCAAACCGAGCTGGAGTTTCCCCTGGAGAGGCGGGGCTCACTGCGGCACCCCCCCATGCCTAGCGAACGCTGGAGTCTCGGGGGGCAATCAGAACCCACTGCCCTTGAGAATCCCACCGGCTCCAGAACCGTTCCGGCTCCGGCTCTCAGGGGAAGGGTGGGTGGAAGGACTGGGCACAAGGACGTGCAGAGATAAACGAGCCTTGTTCGGAAAGGGCACCCGGCCGACACAGACTGAGGCAGTATCTGAATCTATTACACAAAAGCCGCTGCCTTTCCCAGCCGTCTATTAACTACGTGGCTAAGCCCATTGACTTCAGAGGCCTGCTGTATCTCTGACAGCACACCAGGCTTTCGAGCGGGGGCCAAGGAATAATCCCCTTTGCCGGAGAATGACGACCCAGAGCCTTTCAGAGACATTTGTTCTCCACGTTGTGTCACAGGGTCACTGATGAGCCCTCTTTTCAGCAAGATTGGACAGAAATGACAGAACCGTCTTTGCTGCCGCTTTGAATCACGGATTTACCCTTCACAAGCCTCAAAACACCATTTGCCACGTGTCCCAGCCGGCCCTGAGGCACCTCAACCGGGAGAGGGTCCCTGTATGGCCTGGCAAGATGGTCACAAACTCTGCCTGCGGTTTGTTAAACAGACACACAGGGAACAAGGGCTACAAGCAGCGTCAATGCCAAGCTGTACGAAATCAAGGAGCTTTGCAGCCTCATTTGTCGCTTGCATGCGTCTCCTGCAGGCGGCTGTCAGGGAAGAAGGATCGTCGGAGTTCTGACTTGGCTGTGGCTGCACACAGCCAGTGTCCTGGTGCGATCGGTGACATCTCTCTTGTGCTCCAAACGTCAGGGTGCACAAGGAACGGGACCAAACACACCCGAACCCCATTACCTAAAGGAACGGGATGCCCACAGTTGGAATATGATGTTTGGTTCTCGGCCCCCGACGCCTGTAAAAGGACCTAGAAAGAGTGAGGATTCAGAGACAGGCTTGGAAACAATTTGAGCCATGAAGAGAGAATGAGGCTGGCGATGAGATAGCTCCGCGGTGGGCGTGGGCAACCTACCATCCGCACGTGGCGTTCTAGGTGCGGACCGTGGCAAAGCTGCCAGATTCTGCTGGTTTCCATCTGTCGTTTATTCCCTAACGGTGTTACTAAAGTGGCACTCACTTAAACCAAAGGCAGGTGCAGTTAGGTGCAGGCTAGTTGCACCCAGCACTGACTGGGAGAGCCGGGCGCTCCCTCTGCGTCCAACCCCAGCGCTGCTGCGGGTCAGTTGGCACCCCCCGCTAAGTCAAGGGACGCCCGCGCCGTGAGCAAAACTGCCCTAGCCCGGGAGACCAGCTTGGTTCTGACAATCTTGCAGCCCACTCAGAGGAAGGAGGGCCACGCAACTAGCCCACTCACTAGCCTAGGTTGCCCATAGCTGAGAGAGAGGCATGACGAACAATACACGGGGCAGACACACTAACCCGGGCACTGCTAGATGCAGTGGTGGCCCGTCAATACAGGTGAACTAGGCGGTCACCTAGGGCGCCAAGATAAACGGCCGTTGAGGGCTTTGGAGGCGGGGGCGCCGATCATGCATTTCGCCTAGGGCGCCAGTCGCCAGCAGCTCATCTAGGGCCGCTCCTGGCTAGATGGTCTCTCTCAGAACAGAAGAGCAAGGTGACGTTCAATAAAATTGAAAGACGGTAACTCTGAAGCCAATAGGAAGGTATCAACATCTAGCCAACTTGTGGAATTCACTGTCACAAGATGCTGATCTCAAGGCATTAGTAGGAGGTCAGAAAAGAATCTGGATACCAAGAAAATCCACAGCTGCTTTAGACGGGGTGGGGAGGGGGAAGCTAAGAGATATGAACCCTTGTGCTTCAGGACAAAACCAAAACACAGACTCCATAATGGTCCACTCTGGTATCGCTCTCACATTCCTCTAAAACATCTGTTCTGGCCAGGGGGCTAAATGGACCACTGAGCTGACAGCAGAGGGCAGTTCTTTGATTGCTATAGAAATACTCTTAAATGTAATAGATGTAATAATACAGATTCAGTTCACTGTTTTAAAGCACTCTCTTGATTATATAGAATAATCTATTCCAAAGATATATTTACTGGTGTAATTAATTTCTGGAAAATATTATGCAGAACGCACAGAGCGGCAACAATTAAATCTAATCAGTAGAAAGGTATTTAGTGCATCTCTAATGACTTCTGTCAAATCTCTTCTGCTCCGCACACTGGACTGGTTTGCAAAAGTGCAGTGTGACAAAATGCACACGCAGCGGGGGTGTGCCCATAAAACCCACATTTGCACGTGCAAAAGGCATCTGTTCGCACAAAAAATGATACAGATCCTCAACTGATGTAAACTATTGTTGTGCCATTGATTTCAATGGAGAAATGCTGATTTACACCAGAGGAGAATCTGGTCTGTCGTTTTTTTTAAAGTTTCCTGGCTTGTGCAATTTATTTACAAAAAAAATAAGTCGGGAAGATTTGATGAGTGTCCGGAATGCCCCCAGGCACGGCAGAGATGTTAGAAACGAGTGAAGAGTTCCAGATTTCAAGACAAGACAAACATTTGCCGTTTTATTGCTCTGCAATTGGCTTTTGTTCACCCTTCTTTTTTGTTATTCTTCTCTTTAAAGTGACAGTTTATGAGAACCGGCAAATGTAACATCTCTTTTATTGTCTGCACCCCCCTGGAGTGTCAGCATCTGCCCACGAGCTTGCTGGAGAGATGACAGCACAAAAAGACGCACTGACATTGGCTAGGGCTACAAAACGCCAGTAACTGAACAATCTGCTGGGATGAGCTGTACACGCTCACGGCTGTTACGAAGAGGATGGGAATCAATTCTTCTCCACGTCCACTGGAGAAAGGACAACAAGCAGCTTAACAAGGCCTAATCTGTAGCAAGGGAGCGCTGGGTTAGACATCAGGGCAGAGTTTCTAACTCTAGGGGTAATTATGTATTGGAACAGGTTACCAGGAGAAGTGGAATCCCCATTGCTGGAAGGTTTTAAGAAGAGGTTGGACAAACTCTTGACAGGGATGGGGTAGGTTTACTGCGCCCTGCCTCAGCATGGGGGACTTCTTGAAGGCCCATCCAGCCCCACATGTCTAAGATGGTCGCCCCCCCCGCCAGGTAGCGCAGGTAATAGTAGTAGTCATATAAACCCGGTGGGGTGGGCCAGCTGCCCAAGCCAAGCCTGCGGCAGAACCAGCGGAAGGACTCGGGTTGCCGATCCATGCTGCAGTGCAGGCTCCCACGTCTTCAGGACTAACCCTTCGGGCGCCCGCTGGATGAAAGCTAGCACGGGTCGGGCCCTTAGGGCCTCCCTTTTCTTGCAGCGCAGATACACTCTCCAGACCCTTGATTCTGGATCGGCCAAGTGCTCTCCCAGGTACCGTGCACATGGGGCCAATAGAACATCAGAGCGGCCAGACTGGGTCAGACCAAAGGCCCATCCCGCCCCGTGTCCTGTCGGCCCACAGTGGCCAGCGCCAGGTGCCCCGGAGGGAGGGATCACAACAGGGGATCCTCATGTGACACCTCCCCTTTCGCCCAGACCCAGCTTCTGACACACAGAGGCTCGGGACAGCACCCTGGCTAATAGCCATCTGTGAACCTGCCCTCCACGAATCGATCTAGCTCTTTTTTGAACTCTGTTAAAGACCTGGGGTTCACCACATCCTCTGCTTGTCGAACGCTGTCCCAAATCCTTCACCGCGCCTCCTCGCCGGCAGGGAGACTTGAACAGGGCCATCCATTGGGGATTAACGTCCTTCCATGAGCGGGTCTGTCAGCTCTTCTGGATCAGAGGTAATTTCTACCCGGTCTTTTCTGGAACCTCGTTAGAACATGGCAGGACCACGGAGCGGTGATTAACCCCTCTCCTACCAGGCTGCCCGAGCCCTTCCCTGCCGGTGTTTGCAGCAGGACGTGCTGTCGAGCCCAAGCAGGCCGGGGGCCATGGGAGTCGAAGCGGCTCTGCAGAGCCGCGTCGCTGTTTCCATTTTTGCAGGCACTGTGACGTGACCCGTTCCAGCTTGCTGGCATCGTGGCACCAGAGAGCGAACGGGGTCCAGGCTGGCACAGCGCTTGTTGCTCACGCCCCGAGGAAAGCAGCACTAAGCTCCGGCCTAGATGCAATCCAGGCAGGCTCTGCAGCAAGGAAAGGCCTGGTCGTTGCCGAGGTGCTTGGCGTCTCTCTCGCACACACTTCGACTGATGCCAAAACCAAAGCAAATCCCGCAGGTTTGTGACGTTATTCTCGGCAGGGGGGGCTTTTCATGAGGGAGCTCCACCGCCCGGGCGCTGCTAAGGTTCAGGGAAGCAATGCGGCTCTGTTGCCATGCGCTGCTCTGAGTGTTTATTCCAGGGAATCAGTAGATGACGCGGTAGAACTGAGGTGAGCCTGTCTCCTTGCGAGGCCTCCTCTCGCTCCTCCAGAACGACTTCCTTCCGAGCGGAGATTCACTGACGCACCGACCGGCTCGGTCTCCCTCCTCCTCTCCCCCGCCCAGGAGCCCCATAGCTTCAGATTCAGGGAGAGATCCTGCATGGGAGTTGCTGGGGCGGGAAAGCTCTGGGCTGCTCCGCACGGGATGCTGGCTTGGTGCCCGCTCAGCAATTCGAGCTGCGTCTCGACAGCTCGCGAGTGCGATTCCTAGAAGGCTCCATGCCTCGCTCAGCCACTGTCCATTTCGCTCACCTGGCCTGGAGAAACCCACACAAAGAAAATGGCCCCTTCTGTGCACACAAGGCCTCGTGGGAGATGCGGACCACGTGGGCCGGGAAGATGCTCTGACCTTTGCTCTGTGGCAGGCAGGGGGGAGACCGCAACAAGCAAGAGGTGACCTTGAGAAAAGGCAGTCTCCAAGGTGGCTCTAGAAACCTCTCCGGCGCAGGCTCTCTGTGGAGGCTTCCAGCTTGTGTGCAGCAAATACCCTGGGAAGTTTCTCTAGTGGTCATGAGGCTCTTTTGCGTCTGGCTGGGACCCAGCAGCCCAGCAAACAATAAGGAAAAACACCTCAAGAGCCCGGTGAAAGTTCAGGTACCTACCCACAGTATCTCAAGGGAATCTACACGCTTCGGCTGGCTCCCAGCTGGCTGGCCTATTAGAATTTAACAAACCCATCGGCAACCTCATCTCTCCACGATTCCACTCGTCTTTTCTCCTCTTCTGTCCGCTCCTTTGTAGGGCCTGTCTACACAGGGAAGTTTTTACCAGTGCACTGGTATAACTGCAGCAGTATAGTTAACTGGTGTCATTATATTAGCACAGGTCCCCTGGTGGAAGCCTATTGCAGAATGTGCTCACATGGGAAGGGATAAGAACATAAGA
>JANRFK010000975.1:20370227-20380805 GCA_030068395.1 Apalone spinifera
AGAAGCTGTGAATGGGCGACATGGGAAGGATCTCGTGATCATTCCCTGTTCTGTTCATTCCCTCTGGGGCATCTGGCATTGGCCACTGCCGGCAGACAGGACACTGGGGTACATGGACCTTTGGTCTGACCCAGTGTGGCCGTTTTTATGTTGCTGGACTCAGAGCTCCTCATCTGAGATCACCGAGTGAAAACATTTTAAAGCCACCTCGCCCGCAATGAGACCTGAAGCAGTTGCTTGTGGCCAGGCCTCCTGACAGGGAGGAGGGAAGAAGCAACTGCCTCGTGGCCTGGCGATTCAAAAGGGCCGGAGCCCTGAGCCTTTTAAATCACCACCAGAGTGCACAGTGCTCTCCATGTGATTCTTGGGGCTGCCGGGGGAGGCGGAGGTGCGGTGTGCTTCAGGCAGGGCTGAGAGCTGGGGAACCCACAGTCAGCGCTGAGAGCTGGGGGCACTGCGGTCCAGGCGGCGCTGAGGGCCAGCTGCCCTTGGCCCCGTCCCGTGCCCCCCCATTGCTCAGGCGCCCAGCGAAGCTGTTGGCTCCCCTGTTTGTGGCTCTGACTCCGGGCTGCAGCGTGGAATACAAAACCAACAGCCTCCTCAGGATAACCCCGTAGCTGCTCGTCCGTGGAAACCGGGCCCATCAGCACAATCAGAAACCAGCTCAACAGCCTGATGTGCCGGGATAACAATCTATTTAAAAAACACCCAAAGATTCCCAGACTGGGACACTCTGCGGTTCAGGGACCAACCGCGTCAATCAAAGCAACTCCACTGACCCCGGACGCTGTAATTGCCAGATGACACCATCACAGCCATTCACTCAACACAGCTGAGGCCAGCTTGTTTTTCCCAGTTTCCCACAGCAGAGCCCCTCTGCTGACTGTGCGACGCAGCCGCCGGCCAGCCCTCAGAGAGGAGGGGCTGGCCCATGCTCTTCCCTTCTCTCTGAAGCAGCACATAATCAGCCAGAGCACTGACAGCCTCCACGGGCCCCCGGGCACAGTAGGAGAAAGGACTCAGTTTCTCACTTCTGTAAGGGGCGTGGCCTCAGAAGGAAAGGGCGGAGCCTCAGGTGCAAGGGGCGGGGCCTCAGGTGCAAGGGGCGGGGCAACCAGTCTTCCACGCCGCTTGGAGCACAGCATGATCCCTCCTCCCCCCCCAGCACTCACAGCCACCCAGAGCATACAGAACTATGAGAGGTGCTTTAAAGGACCCAGGGCTCCGGCCACCACCAGAGTAGCAGTGTCTGGGAGCCGTGAAGCAACTGCCTCCTTTGCCCCTGCCCAGCGGGCCTGCACTCGGCTACCTCCCAGGGCCTACTCAGAGCTCTGCCTCCTTGGAGAGCACCAACACCAGCCTGCGGACGGGCTCAGGACAAAACCTGGCCCACGCTTCTCCAAAGGCAACTCGTGATTGGGCTGCTCACCTGGGAATGCCCCACAAGGGTCCGATTCCCCAAAAGTGCCAAGCACCTGCCCCCTGAAGAGCAGGCACCCTCGTCTGTATCCAGTGAGGACCCCGCACAGGGAGGCTGACAAAATTGCTAGAAAAGGTGACGTGGCATGCGAACAGCCCTGCACTTGGCAATTCGGATCGCCTCTCTTGCGAAAACAGCAAACGGAAAACAACCATAGGATCATTCACATAATAATAGTCCCGCTAGTGTTAATAATCATCCTCAACTGTTCTATGGCCGTTTGTAATCAGGAGATCTCAAAAGGAGATCACTAGAAAGGGAAGTCAGGGTCATTATCCCTATTTTAAAATGGGGGAAATTGAGGCAGGGAGCAGTCAATTGATTTGCCAAATATTACAGGCCAGCAGAGTGCTGGGAATAAAATCCAGGTCTCTGGAGTTTAGGGCTCTATCTACTAGGCCACACTGCCTCCCATCCCGTCAGGTTACAAACGCGACAAGAATGAACATTTTCTAAAAAGCTCAAAGAAGGGGGGAAAAACACCCATCATCTTCCTACCGATTGAGACACCTGGACTCGGACATCACTGGCATCCACCGGTGACAAATGGGACTCCCGGGATTTCCTCTCTGAACTGGACTGGTTCTCCTGGTATTTCTTGGATCTCACAGGCAGAGACAAGAATTCCTTTCCCGTGATCTTCAGGTCTCCCATATGGTGGCTATCCCCATTCTGCTCCTTGGGAGGACAAGAAACATTCATTGCATAATTCAGCTGAGCCTTCACGGGGTGACGGCAGGTTTACCCCTAGAATCTGTAGGAAATTAACCTGGAGTTTGGAAGCCACAATTTATGACGATGGCCTGGAGAAGTCAAGTTTTGCAACTGTTGCCCCTGTCAGCAGCGGAGAGGACGCATCATGCAAAGGAAATGCAATTAGTCTGCCTTACACTAGCTCGTCATGGGCACTTTTGGGGACCACGCCATTATTAGGGTTGCTAGGTGGCTTCACCAAAAATACCAGATACCCCACCCCCAAAAAAGGGCAAAAAAGCGCCAAGGGGAAAAAAAGCCGGACACCTGGCAATCCTAGTCATCGTTCTTGAAGAGTATCGGAGTTAAGTGGAGGGGAGAGACTGCTATTCAGTTTAGAGTGGAAGGGATATTTTAGATACTGGGTATGTAAGTCCATGCCAATAATTTGTGATAGTTACTAGGCACAGAGATAACTATTCTAGAGCCCCGGCTGCAATTTGAGGACAGTATATTAAGACACCACCACCTCAGAGAGATCAAGAGGTGTTGTGATGGGTTGGACTAGGCCCAAAGGCCCCCTGCTAGAAACCTCAGGGCTCTGCCACACCCATTCCTGGAATGGATCAGTGGAGAAATCCTCTGAGCAGGCTAGAGAGGCTGCAGGGGAAGCAGCTGATCAAGGTTTAGGAGGGCCATATAAAAGAAGCTGTAGAATAGAACAGGAGTTAGTTCCTGCATGGAACTCAAAGAGGGAAGTCTGGGTGCCGGGATGGAGGGAAGAGCAGCAGGTCCTTGAAAAGTCAGCGTGGGCAGGCTGAGTGCAGAACTTGGCCAACCCACTTGAGGATACCAAGATGGGCCCTGCTGGTCTGGTTGAAGATTGAGCTGAGGGAAGAGTTGCTGAAAGGGGACACCAGCTGAGGATACCGGGATGGGCCTCTGCTGGGTGGGGGAAGAAGGCAGAGCCTCCAGGAAGAAGACTTAGCGCTATAGCACTACAGAAGGGCCAAGAAAGAACATGGACTGTAAGGCCTGAGCTGCCTAAGACCAGCTGAGAGAAACACTGCCAAGGGATGGAGGGTGCTCGCAAGAGGTGGGTTCCAAGCACGTTACAGCCGTCAACTAACGTGGGACCTGGGACTTCCAAGGATATCGCCAATATGTCGCGAAAGCACAAACAATCCTGCCCAAAAATCTTCGATGCAGCAACCCAGCGAGTGAGACGCTTTACGCTACCCAGCACACAAACAGCACTCAATACAAATAATAAGCAGGATTTCCTATAAGGGATTAAGGCCCAGGAAACTGAGGAGAACCCGGAAGCTGGGTCACATTTCAAACTACTCATGGAGAAAAACTACCAGGTCAGGCAGACACACGAGACTCAGTCATTTGGAAGCGACTCCCCGAGATTTGATTAAATCACTTTAATTCCATCCGTAGTGGGTGTAATTGTCATAGAAAAAAAAACCATTTACCCTACAGATAGTAATAGGCATCTCTCTGATTTGCAAACACAAAGGGTTCCTAGAGCTCAACAAAGAAACCAGCTACTGCAGGAATAGATTTACTTCCTTTTCATCCATTCACTTCCACACCTAGAGAGACTCTCCCCTTCCATACATACGTCAGCATACCCAGCACAGGCAGGGTTAAAGGTAAGCAATGCCCAAAAGGCAGAGGTTATAGCTTTGTCTGCACCCAATGGAACTAACTGAATCTCCTGAATCTACAGCTATGTGGGCCCCTCAAGAATGGGCTTCCTGGAGGTGGACTATTTTGGCACTTAGTCTGCCAAAGAAGAGCACAGGCATGCAGGTGCCAGAGAAAGGCGATCAAGCCACAGAGATTTAACCTGGATCCAAGTTCTGAACATCGCAAAGTTTGGCTTAAGGAATTCAATCTCTTGATGACTCTCAGTTCTACTCACGGTTTGGCTAGTCTGTGTTCTAGAAACCTTTCATGCATTTGCACCGACGCCCTCGCGTTTGAAAACTCCGTGCAGTAGTTCTTCATATTTACAATAAAAGACATGTCCAGAGAAAGCAGAAACAGTGTCAGGATCTCAGCAGCTGCTCCATTGTGATCATGAACCCACTCTCCCTCATCTGGCTACGCCACTGCATTGGGAATCAGGTGACCTGAGTTCTAGTCCCAACTCGGCCATGGACATGCCTCAGTTTCCCCAACTGCAGGTCAGTTGGATAGATAGCATTGGCCAGGTCTACACGCAGCTTAATAGGCAGAAGAGGTCAGCTGCAGGCCATTCCAGATCTGAGGCAGTGAAGCAGACTCATTGGATGTCGGAAAACAGCCTGACGGGATATTAGCATCACCGAGAACGGAAAAGAAATTGGTACCAGCAAGAGTGGGCAGATAAGGAGCTTCAGCTGGGAAGGAGAGACGGTTTCACCAGTTGAGATGCCACTTGCAGCAAGATAGTAAAAAAAAAAAAAAAAAAACCCACCCCAAACCAAAAACCGAAAAACTTGACCTGGTTGCCGGTGGGGCTTGGGCAGCCGGCGCTCTCGTTTGTGAATCCCTCCTCCAAGCACAGCTGTGAACCTTGCCGCTCCAGCAAGCCCAAGCTGTGGAGCTGTTGGCGAGTCCATCTGTTGGCTACATCTGCCCCTCCTCGGCTTGACTAACTGTGGCGGAGTCCGCAGCGACTCACAGATCCGCTGATCAGTGGCCTGAGAAGCACACAGCTCTGTCCCACGCCACCCGGGTCTTTCTCCTGAGCCCTGGGCGAGCAAGGGAGCACACTCGCTCAGGCCGCAAGTGTGAATCTTCCAGACCCTCTCTCTGCAGGTCGGCACTGCGGGGGAAGTGCCCTCAACTACCACGCGGTTTCTTAACGATACTGAACACGGACAATGTTTGTAGAGCTCCAGGCCCCTCTTCTTCCTGCCACACTCCCGATGCAAGAAGCGTGCAGTGACTGCCGGGGGAGGGTAGCTGGTTCCAAGCAGACTGCCCGGTTTCAGGTCCTGCCATGCACCTTGGCTCCAATAAACATGAACCATCATCCCAGCCCATCCGTGGCGGGTAATGGAGGCAAGGGAATGCATTGCCTTCCCAAACCTGCCTACACTCTCCAGAGGGACTGGGGCTGCACAGCCAGGCTCCCCAGCATCCCGGGACAGCGAGGGCGAGGCCCGCAGTGCGACAGCTCTGGCCCTCCACTGGGGTTGACTGGGAGGGGGAGGTGGTCGAAAGGGCATGGTCTCGGGAAGAAGGCGTGTGGTTTTGGGTGGAAAGGGCGGGGCTTTATCTTACCTTCCCCAGATAGGCCTTCTCCCGCCACCCATGACAAGAGGGATGAAGTGACTTGCACAAGGTCACAGAGAACCTGTGGCAGAGTCAGGAACAGGAACCGATTTCCGAGTCCGGTGTCCTGCCCCCGGGACCATATAACTTCTGTTTCTGGAAATAAAGCGTCTCCCATTCCAACCCCCCTCCTCTCCCTGCCTGACTACCCCTCCCTGGCCTGTCTCCTCTGACACACTGGTATTTCTGTTGCGAGGATGCGGCCACGGCACAGACCGAAGCCAACGGTGCAGGACAGCCGGGGTGTGACGCTCAGAGCTTCCAGCCCTTGGGCTGCTCCGCGCTAAGCTTGGTGCTTGGCGACTGAGCACGGCGCCCGGATGCTCCCAGGACCATGGGCAGGTCTGGCTGGAACTTCAGCTGCAGGATTAATGGGTTTTGCTGCTACTGTCCTCTACCGTACGGGGCGGGGGGGTGGGGGGGCGGAAGGGCTTTGAAGACCCTGACCTGCAGCCATGCCTCCAGCAGCTGCTTATCTCGAGGTGAAAGTGCATGCACTGACGGTGCAAATGCTAGACACTAAAAATTGGTGTGGCTACAAAACAAAAACCTGTGGGGGGGAAGGAGGGGTGGGTCAGGTGAAAAACCTGTGTGGGGGGGGAGAGGGGTGGGTCAGGTGGGTTAGGGTGGAGGAACACTTTTTGTTATTTCACATGCATAATTAAAGAAAACCCCACCACGAGTTGGTTTCCGCTATGTCGACATTCAGAGCCATCTCGTCCACAGGATGGTTTGGGGCAGCAGCCCCAGGCCCTGTGCTTTCGGGGCCCCACAGGGAGTGGTGCCAGCAGCGTCAGGCCCGCCCCTACGCTCCCCAGCAGCGCTGGGAGCCGTGGGACGCAGAGCGCCACAGCCCCGGCCTCTCGCAGCCAGGTCACTCCGCGTCATCGTGGCGGTGGGAAGTGGAGCAACCCAGCCTCCGCCCACTCTGTTCCACTCTCCCAAGAGACTCAGCTGGGGGCCGGCTCAAGGGAGCCCAGCAGGCTGGGGCTGGTTGCTGCGGTCAATGCAAGGAAGGGGGGAGCTCACCAGTGATCCTCTGGGTCGTACCTCTCGGGGAGGAGGCTTGTGGGAAGGGGTGCAATGGGGGCAGGAGGGGGCGGAGCAGGGGCCAGGCTTGGCGGGGGGGGGAAAGAGGTGGAGCGGGGGCGGAGCAGAGGCAGGAAGAGGTAGTATGGGTCAGGGCCTGGGATGGAGGAGTCCTGGGTCTTGCGATGCTGGGACAAAATGGGCTACTGGAATCTTTGGATGCAGCGGGGCTGGAACATTCACACGGGGGTGCCAAGAGTCATTGAACCAAACTGCAAACCCTGTATACGATGGAAACCGCCTCAAGGCAGGGGGTGCAGCAGCACCTCCCACAGTCCTAGTTTCAGCACCTACGTGTCTAAAAAGGAGAGTACAGAGTAGGAGGGGAGAGGTGATTTTCTCTCTCTGTACACAGTGTTTGAGAGATCCATACGGCATACCGCGTCCAGTGCTGGTGTCCACATTTCTAAAGGCGCAGGAGAGAGCTAGAAAGATGATTTGAGTGCAGGAGAAAGTGGTGTAGTGGGAGAGGCTTAAAGAGCTTAATCTGCTTAGTTTATCACAAAGAAAATGGAGAGGTGATGTGATTACAGTATACAAATAGCTTCACCAGGAGAAAATACTGGCTACTAAAAGGTTCTTTAATCCGGCAAAGAGAGACATAAGCAGGGTGGATTGATTTAAATCCAAGAAATTTAAATCCACTGATGTTAATGATGATTAAAATAAATTATTTAAATTGAGGTTTCCTGCTTGCCAATTTAAATTATGCTTTGCATTTCTACTTTTCAGTTATACTTTAAAAGAAAGATTGACTCTCTTTAGTTAGTAACCACTAAAACATATTGATTTCCGCTAAATATAGCCTTTACACTAAATTTGGTGCTTCTTTTTGCTAAGGAATATACAGTGTATTGATACACATTTATTTAAGCAATTACATAATGTAATTTTTAAAACTGAATTTATGCTGATTCTTAATTTTTACATTAGAATATGGTTAATGAGGCATTTCTTATTTACTAGATGATGATTAATTTATTTACTTGTGATTTGTATCAAGCTATATTTGGATTGTAATTTGAATTCAATTAAAATGCACAAAAAGAGCATTTCTCTCACCTAAATGAAAATACTTTAATAGTGGCAGCTACGTACCAAAGAGTTTATTAAAACATATTTTACATTTGAAGCTAAATAAACTATTAAACAAAGGAAGTATTATCTGTAGTTAATGCACTGAACACCTTATTGCTGGTCACCATGCCTGTCAAGGATTTTAGAACTAGTAGATTACACACTGTCACACCTAGTTTTTATTAACAGACTGGAAGAGGAAATCAAGCTTTTCTGGTTTTCCAACTTTGTTGTGTTCCTCCCTTTGAATGAACTGGCTTACTAAACTTGAATGAAGAAGATGCTTTGCTCTGCACAAGCAGAAGAGGCTACTGTTATCAAAAATGGGTTTAGTATTTCAGTGATCTCGGCTTCCAGGTGCTGACCCCAGTGATTTCCACCAGTTCAGCGGTCTGACTTTTGCCAAAAGCTGGGAATGGGTGACAGGCGAAGGGTTACTTGATAATTCCCTGTTCTGCTCATTCCCTCTAAAGCACTTGGCATTGGCCCCAGTGGGGAGACAAGATACTGGGCTTGATGGATGTTTAGTCTGATCCAGTCTGGGTGTTCTTATGTTCTATGTTCTTAAAATACTGTGGCAGACACACACTGCCTAGCATTATTTTGGTATTCAATTGAAACGATTGTAATAGTTTATAAGTAGTTTAGGCCTTAAGAATAGGTTGTCAATTTCATATTTAACTTTCAATATGTTTGCTTTTTTAAAAAACTGCATTAAATTTAAAAAAAAATGCTTTAAAAATCATTTATTTGTATCCACTCTCCAAGATCCAAGATCTGGAAGTTAAAACCAGACAAGTCAGATACACAGCGAAGATTTTCAACAACGAGGGTGATAGTCACCAGCACAAACTCCCAAGGGAGGGGTGGATTCTCTATTCACAATATCTTTAGATCAGTGGTAGGCAACCTGCGGCCCACTGGGGTTTCACATGCGGCCCACGCACCGCCCTCTGCCCCTTCCCCTCATGTTTCTCGTGTGCTGGAGGCCCTGCATTTACCTATTCCTTCCCCTCCCTCCCAGCACTTTCTGGAGCGCTATGAATCAGCTGATTCACGCCCCGTTCCTGCACCTCCCCTTCTCTTCTAGAACATGGACACCGTGGACACAATTCATGGTGCTCCGGAAATGCTGGGAGGAGAGGGGAAGGAGGCGGGGAAGAGGCCGTGCCGGGGGTGGATGGAAGGGGTGGAGTAGGGCTTAGGCCTGGAGCAGAGAGAAGGGTTGAGCAGCCCCTGGCAAAACGTGAAGGAGGGATGTAAAAAGTCGTTTACACATGTAACCATGTAACTGCTAAAAATCCCAGCAGCTACATAGTTATACGTGCTGAGGATTCTGCAGTATAAAGCTTGTATATAGGCTTTATATTGCACAGCCCACAACAACGCCTTCCCGGGAGCAAAGCCCCTGCTGTCCCCGTCCCCAGGAAGCCAGTATGTAACCTGCAGTGGGGGGACCTGGTCCACCATGGACAGGGGCTCCTCTGGCCAGAGGCTGGAGTTGCCCCCTGCCTGGGATGGGTGGACAGCTGCTCCAGTCCCTACTGGTTAGCCAGGTGAAGGGTGCGGCTTTCCAGTTAACTGGTTAACCATTTACATCCCTGATGCGAAGTGACACCTTAAAAGCAAAGACGCACACAAGGTGCATGCTGATTGCGCGCAACACTGTGAAAGCCGTGCCATTTCTCCCGCCACTACTTTGTTACTTTTAATTTGCCCCCGATAACGGATCGCTGGGTGTCGAAAAGGCCCGATAAACGAGAGTCGAGTGCCATGTATTTTATCCTATTCTTGGGGTCCTGCCTGGTTTCAATCTTGTGGCCCTTGGAGACGGAAGAGGGCCCACCCACTAGCTTTGGTTGCCTGCCGCTGCTTTAGATCAAGACTAGGCGGCTTTCTAGAAGATGCTTTAGTCAGACAAGTTACAAGGCTCAACCCAGGAGGAAGTGGGTGGAATTTAAGGCCTGTGCTCTCCAGGAGGTCAGACTAGATGATCTAAAATAATCTCTTTGGGCCTTGACACCTGAGAGGGAGCAGGCGGAAAGGGCGAGAGGAGCAGGCGATGGGGCGGAGAAGGGGCTGGAGGGACTAAGGAGAGGAGATAGAGATGGGAGATTGAATCGGATCACTGCTCCCACGGGGGACTCAGAGCCCATGCCCCAGCTCTCTGGCTCTAATCACATTCCCTCCGAGTGGGCTGGAGAGCCCCAGGAACAATGCAGCTGATGAGGCTGCCAGGAAGAGACCAAAATAACCTCCCCACAAGGGCCACTTAAAGGAGAATGGGCGATCTCTCAGCTCTGAGGCCTTCACGGCTGGGTGCTGACAGCTCCCATCTACTCCAGTCTCACAGCGAGTCCCTGAAAACCCATTGTCAGGCCTGAGGGCTCGGCTATTACACTGAAGCACGTCACAAACCACACATCAGTGAGTGAGCTCCCAGGGACATCCGGTTCCTCAGCACTAACTGCCCCTCAGGGACCCTTCTCTGCCCTCAAGTGCCACAGCCGCCCACCCTTCCCAGCGTCACAGCTCCTCAGCCACATCAGCAGGCTGACGCAGCACTGGGGGGGCTGGCACAGTTAGTGGCAGGCCAGATGCCCAGCACGGGGTGTCACGGTCAGTGTGTGGGTGAATGAAAGGGGCAGCTGCCATGGAGGGACAGAGCAGGGCACTGGGAGTCGAGCAGTCTGGGGTCAGAGTTATGAAGGTGGAACAGTTTGTACGGGGCGGGGGTGCTGAGAGCCATTGACCCAACTGGAAACCCTGCCAGAAAGCACTTCAAGCCCAGGGGGAGGCAGAATCCCCAGACAGAAGCAGCAAAGCCTTCCTAGAAAAGTGTGCGTGAGTGTGAGTGTGTGTCTGTGTGAGTGAGTGTGTGAGAGTGTATGTGTGAGTGAGTGAGT
>JANRFK010000975.1:20380905-20394088 GCA_030068395.1 Apalone spinifera
CCCCAGCTTGCTCCTCTTCACCCCCCTCTCTCCTATCGCTTGCCCTTGTGGTCAATAAAAAGATATGAGGCCACAGCCCCGACCCCTCGTTTTCCAGTGCTCTTTCCCCTTGCTCCCCTAGTTCCAGCACCTATGGATGGACACAAACCAGAATTTACAAAAGCCTGATCCGGTTAGGTACCCAATTTCCACCCAAAGCCAGTGTGCGTCAGATACTTCTGCCAACTCCACCCAGCACCCATCTTCTGTATCTTCAGGTGCCTGAAGTATATGAAAATCTTCTCCCCAGCTGCTAGGTCTAGCCTGACTGGTGACTCTCTCTGCCACCTGGGTGAGCCCCTTCCCGGATGTGTCCCCCCCGTGGAGGAGGGCGTGCTAATTCTGACACACCTGAGATCTAGGGATGGAAAGGGCTATCGGCTGGCCTGGGAAACCTCCTCAGGGAGGGGGAACGTGACCCAGGACGAAGGCGGTGGGAGGACCAGGACAACCCCCCCACCCACACCAGGCCCCACCTTTCCCCACCCCACCCTGCTCCGCCTTGTCCCCACCTCTTCCCTGTCCTGCTCCCAAAGATGCCAGCCGCATGACTCGGCCTCCTGCCGGTGAGTGCGGGAGGTAGCCGGGAGCCGGGGAGCAGCGCCATGTTGTGGTTTCCCCCTGCTGCTGCCAGTGAGTACGGGGCCAGCCTGACCCTGGCCGCAGGCGCCAGATCCCTGCACTAGTCCCCCGGGCTGCCCAGAGGCGCTGGCCCCTTACCACTCCTGCTCATGGCATCTGGGGGGGTCACGTGCTAAAAGAGCAAAACCCTGTGGAAATGTCAAGGCACTGGCCTCTCCTTCCTGAATAATAATCATGTCCCAGAGCAAAACGGACTGAGATTGGCCACCGAGAGCTAACGGGGTTAAATGCTAATTCTCGTCCTCTCCGGGAAGGATTGTTTTTCAAAAAGCAGCGGCTAAGTGCCTTATTTAGCTCCACCAGCGGGTCCTCTCTTCCAGGCTCCCTAGAAATCGCCTTTGGTTAATCCCAGCGACTCTACTGATATCTACTAATTGCACATGCCCCTGTAGATGAACCCAGCCAATGAGCCATTAGAGAGTCCTGCTGATATTTAATCTCCTTGGCCAGCTAATGTGACTTTGGTTGTGCTCCCAGCCCCCTCCCTCCACGCCTCCTTCGACAGACAGCATTGCTTACCTTTTCCGAGGGGAACTTCAAGAGGTCTAAGCTGTCCATGCTGTTCCTTTGGATTCGCTTAGGCCTGGCTCCTGAAAAAAACAAACACAGACTCGCATGAAGGGACTGTCGCCTATCGTCAGCATTAATGCCACCTAGATAAAATTCAATCCACGGCTCCCATTAACTGGAGTGGTACAAAGTCAACAGGACAGGATGTTGCAGCCTGGTTGCCCTTGAGATTCAGAACATGTTTTGTTCCCTTTTGTTTTGTTTTCAAACCACTATCGCAATTCAGCTAGTAACAGCTAGAGCTACGCAAAGCATCTGATACCAAACTGGATAGCATGCCAGCGTAGGGCTTTAAGCCTAGGATCTGAGCCAGGTTCGGTATTGCCAGCTGAAAACATTCAACAACCACAAGTCTCCCTGCAAAAGGATGAGATTGACTTAGAAAACCAGGAGATTTAAGCAAATAATGTTTTCAGTTCCATTTTTTTGTCATCTGGTTTCTGAGCCTTTGGGATATGACCATGCCGCATCTTCGAGCTTCCCTCTACAACCACGAAGGCTAGAAACTTAAATGAAAGCTGACAGACTTACAAGCTAACATGACTCCAGGAACAGACGCATCAGGAAAATGCACCACATACTGCAAGACTGACAGTACCATCATGGGGGCTGGCCACACTGATTAGAGTGACTAGGTTTCCAGCTAATTCATGTGAGGACACTGTTACTTCAGGAATATAATGGACAACCACGGGTTTAAACACTGACTCTAGAGTCCCCAAACTGTCTGTCTCCAGGTCTCCTGCTAGCGTACTACTTCTTGCCTCTGCACGTCAAATTAAAACACATGTAGCATCCACTACTAAGCCATAGTCACTAAGTCTGGGAAAACCCCGCCTAGCACAACACTGCTACCTGGCTTTTCCCTCTTCCCTGGTGACTACGTGTGGGCGGGAACCATGCAACCTTCAGTGATTTCAGGTGGCAGAGTTTAGAGGTTTGGGATCAGTTTTGGGTGGAAGTTTTCAGGCTCAGAAAACAAAAGCTATGCCGATTCCTGAGAACGGAAACTACGGGGCTTTGCATGGTTCCCGTGACAGCAAATTCACCAAGAGCAAAACCACTTTGATTTCCCACAGCAACAGCAATTAATAAGCTCTGGTATTTGCATTACTGTAGTGCCCAAGTACCCGCATCAGGACTGAGGTGCCAAACACAAAGCAAGATAGCATCCCCGACTCCAAGAATTTACAGTCCCGTTTGCAACGAATACGTGTAACAGACAGACAATGTGGCGGAGGGAGGGCAGACGGCTGTGAGGAAGCATTACACTTCTATGGGAAATATCGGAATCATGTTGAGTCCAGCTGCCCTGGGAGCTTCTGTGAAATTGGGTGTTTGCTCCAATCCCACAGATAGAGACAAACACCAACAGGATCTATATAGAGCATTCTTAACACTGAAATACCCACCCGGAGAAGTGAAAAAACAGATTGACAGAGCCAGAAGATTACCCAGACATGAACTACTTCAAGACAGGCCAAGAAGAGAAAACAACAGAATTCCACTTGTCATCGCCTATAGCCCACAGCTTAAACCCTTCCAACGCATTATCAACAATCTACAACCTATCCTGGAAAATGACCCCTCACTCTCCCAGGCCTTGGGGGACAGGCCAGTCCTCGCCTACAGACACCCCCAAACCTCAAACAAATTCTTTCCAGTAACCAAGCAACACACCTCCATCATAATCATCCCGGAACCCACCCCAGCAATCAGCCTCGGTGCCAACTCTGTCCACACAGCTACACAAGCGATTTCATCGCCGGACCCAACCACATCAGCCACTACATCGGGGTTCTTTTAACTGCACATCCACTAATGTGATCTATGCTATCAAATACCAGCAGTGCCCCACTGCTCTGTATATTGGCCAAACTGGGCAGTCTCTACGGGAAAGAATTCATGGACACAAATCAGATATCCGACCTGCTAGAGAACACTTTAACCTGCCCGGGCACTCATTAACGGATCTCAAAGTCACCGTGTTGTTTCAGGCCAATTCCACAAGCCAAATACACAGGGAAGGTTGGAACTTAACTTCATTTACAAGTTTGATTCCGATCAGAGAGGAATGAATAACGATATCAGCTGACTCGCACACTGCCTTCCACGTCCTAATGACTTAGCCAACCAAACAAACACTGGGTGCTTATAGAGGTGCACATTGTTATCAGCCTCTTGTAACTTGAACAATCCAATTCGCTATTTTTTTTTCTATTTCCCTCCCCACACACAATTTCCCCTCCCCTTATTTATTCTTGGATCTGGACTTCTAATACTCCAGTCATCTGAAGAAGTGGATTGTACCCACGAAAGCTCATGATACCATCTACATGTTTTATTAGCCTTTAAGGTGCTGCTAGACTATTCATTGTTTAAGTTTTTTCAGTTACAGACTAACTTGACTGCCCCTCTGAAGTGTATGACCCTAATGGTCTGCAGATCTCAGCTGTTTTGGGGCACCGTGCCTGAGCCTTCTCACCGGCTATTCTGGAAGAAGCTGGGCTGATCGTCTCTCGGGCACATTCAGTGCATGGTTTCCATAAGATGAGAGTTCTAGATAACTCCCGGTGAGACTGGCACTGTAACAATAATGTGGTCTAGTGCATGGTAATTTCATTCAGTTAACCTACAGCTAATTGCACGGCTCCTCAACTCTGTCCCGTCAGTCTAAATAGGCTTAGATTATTACAGTCCTAAAACCCTAATTCAGCAAGACTCGAACACACATGCGGAAGCCCATCTCTACGCAGCAAAGCAGGCCAGCACCTGCTTAATTTCAAGTCACATTAAAGTCAACGGGATTTCAACATAAGCTTACAGTTAAGCATGAACTGAGGGCCTTTGCCAAACTGAACAGTTTGTGGCATCAGGACCTAAATAGAAATTACATTTCTCTGGCGACAAGAGGTTTTTTGTTAGGCTTGAAAACAAGGTGCACACGGAGGCCACCCGCCACGTCCCTCCAAGAGGGAGAGCTGTCGCCTTGCCAGAGCTGGAGAATCACGGTCAATTTCTCAGCTGGCACTTGCTCAGCAAAGCAGGACTCGATCCCGGAAGTGAGGCAGTCGCTGCTGACATTGGCCAGGGTCCAGCCACAGAGCTCGCCAGCTTTTGGGCAGGTGGGAAGGAAGGCCTCTGCCACCCGGGCAGGGCTAGCTTGCTTTTGCAGAGTTTGCTTCCATCCCTGCCTACTTTGGCGAAGAGACCTTACAAAGGGTGCGTCTAGACTATGTTTTAATTTCAAAAGAGGATATGCAAATTCTGCGGGTTTGTATTGTTAATAATCATCCTCAACTATTCTATGGCCGTTTGTAATCAGGAGATCTCAAAAGGAGATTACTAAAAAAGGAAGTCAGGATCATTATCCCTATTTTAAAATGGGGGAAATTGATTTGCCAAATATCACACCTCAGGCCAGCAGAGAGCTGGGAATAAAATCCAGGTCTCTGGAGTTTAGGGCTCTATCTACTAGGCCATACTGCCTCCCATCCTGTCAGGTTACAAATGCAACAAGAATGAACATTTTCTAAAAAGCTCAAAGAAGGGGGGAAAAACACCCATCATCTTCCTACCAATTGAGACACCTGGACTCGGACATCACTGGCATCCACCGGTGACAAATGGGACTCCCGGGATTTCCTCTCTGAACTGGTTCTCCTGGTATTTCTTGGATCTCACAGGCAGAGAACTTCTGCGGGAATTTGCATATCTTCTTCTGATCTCACTTTCAAAAGAGGATCTTTTGAAAGTGAAAGCAGTCTGGACGCAGTTTTTTCGGGAAAAAGCCTTTTTTCGAAAAACTGTGTAAACCTCCTTTTTTTTTTTTAGGAAGAGCGATTTTTTCAAAAAAGGGGTTTTTTTTCCCCCCAAAAAAACCCCGCGGCCAGACTACTTTCACTTTCAAAAGACCCGCTTTCGAAAAAGCAATCGGAAGAAGATATGCCAATATGCTGTGGAATTTGCATATCCTCTTTCGAAATTAGAACGTAGTCTAGATGTGCCCAAAGCCTCAACAGAGGAAAGCGTGAATGATCAGGCCCAGCATTTGTACTCAGAACAGGAACAGGGCTTGAGTGAATGCATACTGGGGTCGAATTCTCTACTGGTGTAAACGGACACAGTTCTGTTGCCCCAATACCCTTCCAGAGAGTTTGTCCTGCTGTCCTCCAGTCATTTTAAAGCATTCTGCAAACACAAACCCGAGCCCCGTCTTAGGGCATCACGGATGAGAGAACTTGGAGCTTAGAGAGAACACAGAGCTGACACCGGAGGTATCATGGTCAGGGCGTGGCAGTTCTAAGCAAGCTTGTTTCCAGATCTGGCTGCTGACAGAACAGAGGGGCAAGACTCTGCTGCCTCCACCCCAAATCTAAGGGTGCTCCTCAGAGTTTCCTTTGAGGAACCTCCCATTGAAAAGAACAAGGCATTTCTCTTACAACATTCCTTTCACAATAAGTTTTCCAAGCTACATATGCAGGGAAGGTTGCTCCATGGACTCCAGGAGTGCTTTGCTCCCTCTCGGCAGCCGAGAAAACGCTGAGAGAATCTGGGCATGAATATCGTTTTGCTCCTAGAGACGTTCTCCGTGGGTTCGTCTGTATAAACAGGGAGTCCATATGGGAGCTGGGAAAAGGAAGGCTGGTGTGGGGGAGGAGAGGGGGTGGCGGTGTTAAGGACCATGAAGGTGCCCAGACATCTCCACAGCTACCTGAAGGATGCTGAAGGCACTGATTTTTCCTTGAAATAAGCTACAGCCTCCCACATTACGTGAAGCGAAGGGTTTGGAACAAAGAAACTTATAAACATGTAAAGGCGTCTCCCCATTTTGTTCTTGTTGACGCAATGCCTTTGAGAGGTGAAGTCCAGTGTCCTAAAGTAAAGCAGCCGCACCGGGAAAGCAGGGAAGGGTGTCCGATTAGATAAAGAGATAATTTTTAGCAGCCTAAAGAGTGGTTAATTGTACGCCTCCAGTCCTCAGGTGCTTGAGTGTATTTGCAATAGCATTAAACCACTGACGATAAACCATTAATCTTTGATCTGACAAACCTATCTCCCCTATCTGTATTCAGCTGAGACTTTCCCAGTAATTGGGGTGTACACAACAATTTGTTTTTCCAGTTGTGGCAGTTAGTTCTTCCTTTACTGCCACTAGGATTTCAAATTCAGCTGAGCCAAGGAAGGGACTACTTAAGAGTTAACACATACAGCTCCCAAAAAGACAGGCAGACTCCTTATCTATTTACTGGGGAGAGAAATTGAAGTCAGTAAGGGATCCAAATTCTGAACCCAGTTACAACAATTTTGTCACACTTCCGTTGAGTCAATACCGTAAGCTGCAAGCAGCCCCATTCAAATGACTGGGCAAAGAGTCACGTACTTCAGTGTGAGGAAAGGTCTCAGAAGTTGGCCCCAAGTCTGGAGGAACTCCTCGGCGCTTATTGGAGTTTCTCCACATTTACACAGAGGTGCAAATGAGACCAGACTGTGGTGCCTTTCATCTTTGTATCGCATTCAGCCTCAAGAATAGCAGAGAGACTTCCATACTCACCTAACCACTGGGAAAACGTGAATCCAGCTAACTCTCTATCATGGACCAGGGCAGCTCTTCAGATGGCTCCAAAGTAACGTGAAGGTGTACTCTATCCCCACTACCTACTCCAGATCATTTTTCCCTGAGATATTTGTAACAGCCTAATATTCAGAAAAACAAATGGAGCCACTCTCTCTCTTGCTTCCACTGATCAACAGCAGCAGCAGCTGGGGATGCAAAGACTGAGCAGTTAAAAACCTGTGTCTGTTACCCTGTCGGGTTTTTTTTCTTCTCCCCCGTATTTATTGGCATGTTTACGAAGCCCACTGCAGACGAATGGAAAACCTCAGGAGCATTTCTAAATGCTCTCTCTGTCTTTAAGGTTTGCTGAGGTCTTTAATCTAGCAAGTTGAAACCTCCTTGTGAACATCAGCTGAGCAACCTAGCTGACTGACTATATTCATGGCTTATTTGTTTTGGAGAATTTGGGGATTTTTTTTTAATACTCAAGGTCATGGGTTGTTGTTTTTTAAATAATTTTGAAAAATCAGATCCACCTTATGAGCTAAACAACTCGATTAACCAATGGGAATCTCTCTGGTTTGGCCATTTAGGCTGAGTTCGTTTTCACATTATAAGGCAGCCACCATCTGATCTTAAAGCAGGCATAAGCGACGGCCTTCCTAAAAGGTACCAGGATAAGCACACACAAGGTATGAACATAAGAACGGCCACACTGGGTCAGATCAACGGTCCATCCAGCCCGGTGACCTGTCTGCTCACAGTGGCCAATGCCAGATGCCCCAGAGGGAGTGAATCGAACAGGTAATGATCAAGCCATCTCTCTCCTGCCGTCCATCTCCACCCTCTGACACACAGAGGCTGGGGACACCATTCCTTACCCATCCTGGCTAATAGCCATTAATGGACTTGACCTCTATGAATTTATCTAGTTCTCTTTTAAAACCTGTTATAGTCCTAGCCTTCACAACCTCCTCAGGCAAGGAGTTCCACAGATTGACCAACTTCCTTTTATTTGTTTTAAACCTGCTTCCCGTTAGTTTCATTTGGTGGCCCCTAGTTCTTATATTATGGCCATATGTATATATGTCAGTGCATATTTCAGATGTAAGCATAAACACCCTTCCCTTGTATACTCCCCATATCGACAAACACCCGTTTTTATCTCTCTCTCTTTTCCTCCCATAGGCAGCCCTCACATCTACCTACATCCAACACCAATATACATCCATAGCAAGCTCGCTCTCTCAGAAACACATTCTATATTTCCCCATTTTATATATTATTATTCGTAGTACCCACCAGCCTGGGGAGAATTAAAAACTCTCCTGTTTCTTTCTACCATCAGAAACAGCCTGGAGTGACAAAAACACGGAGAGCAGGTTCCAGCGTTGCAGGCCACGGATACAGTTGTTTACCAAAAGTGACTGGATTGGAAAATCCACCCTTTTTTCTCTCCGACGTCCAGGGCCGGCCTCGGAAATGGCTCCCCCTGGCAGTAGGAACTTTGCTTTTCAGCCTCTTGCGCACTGGAGTCCTGGTGACTTTGCATCAGGCAGTGAAGAAGAGGAGTTCTGAACCATGGCCGCAGCGCAGGAGTCCAGCGTGACACGCAGGAACGTGCAACTTCCCCTGGTCTCCACCCATCTAGCCCAAGTGACGTTAATAAGTCAGGACATGGTGCAACTTCAACAGACAGGACAATCCAGGGATGTCCCACAACAGCTCTACAACTTTGATCTTCCTGGGGAGCTGCTGAATAACACCATTGCCGTGCCCTGCTCCAGCACCTTCTGCACACAACTGGGAAAGTTGGGTATTAGTCCCATTCCATAGATTGGGAAAGTGAGGCCCGGGCAGAGTCAGTGACTCACCCAAGATCATGCGTGGAAATTATGTGCCTTGGCAGGGCTAGGTGGGTGGAACCCAGGATGAGAATAGCTCAGTTCTTGGGTACTTGGAGACACTGCAGCACTTCATGCCCTTGCTATTGGCCCTTCACTGGTCACAACTAACAACAGTCACATAAATATTCACATGTATATTTTGTTAGTCTCTAAGGGCTACAAGACTACTTGGGGTTTGTTTGTTTTTAAATTACAGACTCACATAGCTACCCCTCTGAGACTTCTAAACATTCACATAAGCTTTTCAAAACATGTTCTGGTTTGTGCTTGCAAGAGGCAATATATTTATATGCATACGCTGGACAGTAACGGGCACGTGCTTTATGCAAGGTTTTCTAATTTTGCAAAACATCAGGCCTACACTGAATCACCACAGCTGGGGTTTTAACTTGCAACTCACTGATGTTAAAGGGATTTCCAGTGCCCCAGACTTCTTAATAGCTGGGTTTTTCAGTGAAATACTCTAAAGAGGGAGAGGGCGAACGAGCGCTAGAGGAAGACACTTGGAAAAGATGAATTACTGGATTTTAAAAGGCTTTTTGTTGCATTTGTATCCAACCAGAAGAACAGAACAGAGGCCCCCGGTCTGTAAATATTGACACATGAATAACTTTAGGCATGCCGAGACTTGTGCGCCACTCTGCACATGTGAGCAGATCGGCCAGGTTCAACCAGCTTACTCCCAGGAGTGAAGTTACAGGCAGGCATCCATTGGGAGCAACAGGAGACACGCACTTTGCCTGGGATTTCTGACTCTCAAACAGGAGCACCAGCGTTTTATTCTCTGTGCATCCTCTCTAGGCCCTGGACGAAACCTCTTGATTCAAACACTTCCCTGGGGAGAAGGGGATTCAATAGACCATACGCGGGCTTAAGAAAACACACGGGGCATACAAGGAAATCTGAAAGTATCATGCAGGCTGGATTTTTGGTTACCCTAGATGCACACCGACATCCTGACAAGGGGATTTTTCAGTCTGGATTAACTTCATTTCACAGTTCAGACTGAGGGCCAAGATTCCAATTCGGTGAGTTCTGAGTTGTGCACGTAATAGTTTCTGCCACTGAAATCTTATTGCTGCTCATTTGTACTGTGCCGTGGGCATCTATCTAGGGCTAGGCACTGTGCATACACACCGTGAGAAACAGCCCCAGCCTTAGCATCCAAAAACACGACAGAAGGGAAGTCACTAGAGTCACACAGCAGGTCGGTGTCAGAACCAGGGACCGAAGGCTGGTGCACCAGGTCCCCACCCTAATACACTTCATGCTGAACCCCATTGCTAGAGCTACAGCGATTGATTTCACAAGTGTTTCATCATCCTGGGTCGCAGCTGAACCACTCCTAATAAACAGGCCCCTCCTCCTCCTCTTGGTTGTCGATCTGACCCAGAAACAAAACGATAAGGGGCAGTTTGGATCAAAGGATCAAACGCTAACCCCATGGGGGCTGGGGAGGCATGGAAGGGAGGGAGGGAGGAAAATGTGAGGTTCTCTGCTAGCATGGGGCACAGAAGCTGTTTGCAACCCTGACCCTACAATCTTATCTGTGCTGTAGGGGGGACCTTTGCACCCAGAACAGGACCGACGGATCCATTCATGTGGATGAGTCTGCAGGATTCGGGACTCTAATTGGATCAGCAAGAGAGAGACAGGCAAATGAGAATCTGAACCCTAAGACAGGATCTAAATCCCTGGATCCAGCCTGCCACAGCAGTTTGGGAAACAATCAAAGCCAGAAATCACCCATTCTTCAAGTGGGATGCCAACAAAATCCAAGATGGCAGGAAAAGCCTGAGGTCACATCTCACAGGAACATCAGCCAAGAGGCTGGACCTCAGTGAGGATTCAGCCACCCATGCAAATGGCAGGTCCTTAGCCCATTGCTGGATATTGTACACCGCCAACAGCAGCCAGGGCAGCCATTCCAGGTTAGCCGTGTCACTGGCTAAGCCAGCCTGCGGGTGGAGTAACTTCCCAGCTATGACACTGGGTGAGGCTCCTTCATTCCCCCGACGCCTGCCGCTGGAGCCTGGAGCGTATCTCGTGTTCTTTGTAGGATAAACCAGCAGGTGGACGGTGAGTAGAGAGCACATACCCAGAGAGGACGGCAGGTCTGCTTAGAGCACGCCGGTCTTCCCTCTAATTAGCGCACATTAACAGAGGGAAGCATTTATGGGCTCTCAGAAAAGAGCACTGGCAAATTCCACTGGCAACATGCCACAGACACGCTTTATTCTGGCAAAAAGGCCAGCCAAACAGGGAAGCAACCCTTCATCAACCCCCAGGTTTCATCCCATCACTTCTCAAGCCATTTAGCTTAACCAGGAGGTTAAGGGGTGACTTAATCACAGTCTATAATTACTACAGGAGGAACAGCAATTCCAGAAAGGCCTTTGCGGTCTAGCAGACAAAAAGTCTAACAAGATCCAGCCGCTGCAGTTGACGCTAGACACATGCAGATGGGAAATAAGGCGTAAATGTTTAATTAGCTGTTGGAACAACTTCCCAGGGGTTGCGATGGAGTCAACGCTATTGGCAATTTTTAAATCAAGATGGAGTGTTGTTCTAAAAACTGCTCTAGTGCCAACAGCAGGAAGGTCCCCGGCCTGTGTTAAACAGCAGGCCAAACTAGAGGATGCCAGCGATCCCGTCTGGCCTTGGAATCTACGGCCCAGACGAACACCTTATCTCAAAGGAGACTCCAGAGGCACGGAGTGAGAGCAGAGGCAGAAATTCCCCCTGCCGCCCCCCATTCAGACTCCACCTGTGGCTTTGATGTCTCTCTCCTGGACGCTCTTTGAGGACCCAAAGGACGGACGTGGCAGAAGCTGAGGAAGATGCCAGCCGTTGGGATTTGCCAACATGAGCCGGCGAGCCCTTTGAAATCCGCCCTGGGCTCAGGGTGTTCCCATGACAGCGAGGAGGTGGGACACTACCTAAGTCCTTTATGGCTTCCACGGATGAATAGGGATTTTTTTCAAGGCAGGCATGGCATAACCCAGCACGAAAAACAATCCTTTGCTAAGTCAACTAACCAAACTCCCCCTGTCACTAGAACAGGAGGTATGGGGTGGGAGGAAGGAGAACCGTGGCTGTGCCTTTGCTTAATACCACATCCCCCATTCATTGCAGTTACACCTCTATAAACCAGGACTCTCTGGTCTGGCAAGATGTGCCGTCCGGCAGGACCACGGACGTTCCTGGATCAGAGACTCTCAGCTGCTGTGGGGAGTTGGGGAGCCTGGGAGAACCAAACCAATGCAAGGGGGGAAGGAGCTCAGCGGGTGGGCCCAGCGGGGTTGCTTGACGGGCTGAGAGCCAGTGCACGACTTAGCTGGACGAGGGGGCAGGAAGCCTGGCTGTGACCCAGCTGGGCTGCCGGGGGAGCTGGGAAACCTGGGGGCGCCAGCAGCAGAGGGGCCAGAAATGACCTCCCCTGGTCTGGCAAAATCCCTCATCCAGGACCCGTCAGGTCCTGAGGGAGGGGGGATTGGGCCAGGGAAGTGCAACCTATGCCAGGCTTGGTCAGCATGCCATGCTCTCAACCCCGGGCCCAGAGGCCATGGAGAGAAGCCCCGGGTTCACGCCAAAGTGCCGCCCTTCAGACATTTCTTCAACTGGAAATATTCAGCCACGTTTCTACGGGAAGCTCACGATGCTTCCCATGATGCTTTCCAGGACAACGAAGGCACAACCCTTGTGTGCACCTGGCCAGCGACGCAAACCCCCATCCACTGGGCAGCCGTATCAGACATGGGCTGCCACAGCAGCCTTGGCACCCGCCAGCAGCGCCGCGGGTCACCCCACGTTACGCCTGTGCTGGCCCGAGCCACTCCCCTGAGGCAATCTATGGAAGGTTTGTCAGAGGAAGGCAAGACGAAGAGCAGCACGTTATGAGACCACAAGCACGAGGCATTCTGCTTCCTTGTGGAAACAAGGCCCCCCATCTTCTCACACGTTTCCAAACACTGCCGAACTGGGGAGACCGACGTGCTGACACGCTGGGGTCAGGACTGAGTCAGAAGGAACAACGCTGCTTCCTCCGGCACTGCCATTTTCCACGGAGGGCTGCTGACAGCCAGGCCTGCTCCTGCTTTGTTTGTGAGGCTGCAGTCGCGGCAGTAACTGCTCCATGCAAAATAAGAAGTGATCACAGAAGCCAGCGAGATGGGAAATCTCTCCTAACGGCGACCGGCGAGCAGGGATTTTTCCTCATGGTGGGGAGGGGCTTCCCTCCCTGTAATCTGGCCTCACAAATGGTCTCTCACGGCACACTGAGGTACATTAGCAGGAGCACGGGCCGCAGCTCGAGGGAAGTGATTACCGTTTACCCAGCACTGGTGAGGCCACATCTGGAGTACTGCATCCAATTCTGGGGCGGCCCGTGAGCCTAGGCAAACTAGGCAGTTGCCTAGGGCGCCTGATGATGACGTCACGGCCATTGACAGCCGTGCAGGCGGGGGCG
>JANRFK010000975.1:20404281-20423021 GCA_030068395.1 Apalone spinifera
AGGGAACCCATCTCAGTGCTTCCCCACCCTCCTAGGGAAATAGTTTTTCCTAATCTCCAACCTAGATCTGCCCCGCTGTAACTTGAGCCCATTGCTCCTTGTTCTGCCATCCGTCACCACTGAGAACAGCCTCTCTCCATCCTCTTTGGAACCCCCCTTTAGGAAGTTGAAGGCTGCTCTCAAATCCCCCCTCACTCTTCTCTTCTGCAGACTGAACAAGCCCAAATCCCTCGGCCTCTCCCCATAGGTCATGTGCTCCAGCCCCCTAAGCATTTTGGTTAGGGACACAAGCGCACTGAGAAGATGTGCCCTGTCCCAGGAGACCGTCTGGGTTACCACAACCTTGCGGCCCCCCGAGAGGAAGGAGGCCAGTCCTGCAGCCCGCTCACTAGCCTAAGCTGCCCATCGCTGGTTTATGGGACTCAACGTCTGGGCCCAAGACGCAGAGAAGGTGGGGGAAGGGCAGGGAGGACAGTCCCCCACACAGAGAACCTCTCAAAAGAGGTGAGGAGCCAACCTCAGAAGGCTGGTCTGCGATGAGCCCCCACAAGCGTCGATGGTAGAGGAGCCTCCATCCGGAGCCTGCTGAAAACAAATGCAAACCTCATACCCCTTAAAGCGGAGGCAGCACGGCCCGATGGACCTCGTTGCTATTCCGGTCTCTGCCACTACCTCACTGTGTGATCTAGGCAAGTCACATCACCGCTCTGCCTCAGTTTTCCCAGCTGTTCACGGGGGACAAGAAGACGACTCCTTTGTAAAAGGCTTTGAGGCCTACAAATGGAAGGGGCTCTAGCAAACTATGCCCGTTATTTACTCAGGGGGGACAGGTTCAAGCTGGTTTATCAGAAATCTGATGAGAACAGGTTCGTTGGGGAAATTCGTGGCCTTTCCCTTTCCCCAGACACTCACTGATTTGGGGAGGGAGACGCTCCCATTCTGGGAGGCAACGTTGTGGTCCGGGCCCAGTCCCTGGGAAGAGACTCTAAGTCTAACGCATCAGTGAAAACAGAAGATGAAGCTGTGTGTGTCCAAACTGCAGTGAGGGAGTTTGGGGCGATGGCGCCGGTCACTTACATTTCTCCAGCCTGGGTCCTCAATCCAGCAGGAAGTGGGTGAAATTCTCAGGCCCTTAAACCCTAAGAGACCTCAGTTCCCTACATGAAAAGTGCCAACCTCTCTTGAGCAGAAGAACTACAAAATCCTTTGGTTTCCAATGCTGCCGCATACCCATGCTGGGAGGAGTGACTACAGCCCGTTTATTTGCTCTCTCTTTGTTCCTCCGGTGTGTTTTCCTTCCCTGCTCGGCATGTTTGTGCTGCGTGACAAGGTCGCTGATTTCACAAGACTTTTCCAGCCACCATCGCACTCCTGTGGCCTCCAGCGTTGTCTCCAAACAGCCAGTTGTTCAAGGAATATTAACTAGATCACAAGGAACCCAGCAAGGGGAGCCAAAACAGAAGAGACGGCTCAGATTCCAGCCTTTTTCCTGACACGATGCCGTGCCCATGAATTAGACGCGAAAGTAACCAGCAGAAAACATCTGATGTGACGATATGGCTGAGAACGGTTCAGTTCCAGGCTCAGTTTCAGAGAGACCACGCGTGAGAAATCGCCAGAGGAATCTAGAAAGCAATTCACTTGACTTCAAACAGATAGAATGTTTGCAACTCTGTCCCCCCCACGCCCCTGCCATCAGCTGTTTTTAACAGCTACATGAACAAAGAGCCACTAAATAATCTTCCCCATGCTCAGTGCTCTGGCAGGGGGGTTTCAAAGAGCTTCTCCCCAAAAGATTTACTGTCTCCAAGAAGCATGACAGAGTTGCCAATCAGTTTGACTCTGGGATACATCTCACCTGATTCCTCCGAGGGATCCAGATTTTCCTGCTGTCGCCTGGACATGAATTGTTGCTACGGTAACTACAATAACCAGGCCCTTAGTACACACTGGGACCATCAGAGGCACCCATTAAAATGCCTTGGAACCATTCATTTAGCCTCGCGGGTCCCTAGCAAAGCAGAAGAGCATCACTAACCTCCCCTGGGTCTCAGTGACGTTAGCAAATGCACAAGGGAGCGAGTTAGCTAGGAGTATGGCTACCGTGCAATTAAAACCCATGAATGGCCGTGGCAGTTGACTTGGCTCATGAGAGTTGGAGTAAGGGACCGTTTCATTGCAGTGCAGATGTTCAGGGTCGGGCTGGATTTCAGTTCTGCTCTATTGGGCCCACATACCCACGCTGGGAGGAGTTATAGGACCCTGGGTTCTTAGATCCTGCAAGGTGGAAAGCAAGACACGAGAAGTCGTTCTTCCGCTCTACTCTGTGCTGATTGGGCCTCAGCTGGAGTCTTGTGTCCAGTTCTGGGCACCGCATTTCAAGAAAGATGGGGAGAAACTGGAGAGGGTTCAGAGAAGAGCAACAAGAATGATTCAAGGTCTAGAAGACATGACCTATGAGGGAAGACTGAAAGAATGGGGCTTCTTTAGTTGGGAAAAGAGTAGACGGAGAGGGGACAGGATAGCAGTTTTCAAGGACCTAAAAGGGTGTTAAAAGGAGGTAGCAGAAAAATTGTTCTCCTTGGCCTCTGATGACAGGACAAGCAGCAATGGGCTTAAACTGCAGCAAGGGAGTTTGAGGTTGGACATTAGGAAAAACGTCCTGCCTATCAAGGTGGTTAAACACTGGAATAAATTGCCTAGGGGGGTTGTGGAATCTCCATCTCTGGAGATATTTAAGAGCAGGTTGGACAGACACCTGGCAGGGATGGTCTAGATGGTGCTTGGTCCTGCCGTGAGGGCAGGGGACTGGACTTGATGACCTCTTCAGGTCCCTTCCAGTCCTAGTGTTGTGTGATTCTATGCAGGTCCCAGTGCTTTGGCTGCAGCCCAAACCTGCATTCTACACTGCAACTAAACAGCCCCGTAGCCTGATCCTGAGTCAGCCGCATGGGCCAAGTGTGGGTGTCCAACTGCAGACTAGACAAACCCGAAGAACCAGAGAACCCAGGGTCCCTGTGCCTGAACTACCAGGTCATCCTTCCATCCATCCATCCTCCCTCTCCCTCTCCCTCACACACACACACACACACACACAGTTGTTGTTTCGACAGATACACAAGGACAAATAAACATCTATTCCATGGAGGAATACAGCTGTGCAAAACCTCTGTAGCAAAGGGCAAAACCCAGAGGTTGGGTGCCAAAACTCATCTGGTTTGGGGCGTCACTGAAAGTCCTAACTCAGGCTAGGTCAGGTGGGCATTTCATCCACTGCAGAAATGCAGCTACCTCTGGGGTAGAACGTGGCAGCTTTTTAAATACAACCCTCAGAGATGCTACCACTTCTGTTTCAACAGGAGGGGAAGGAGAAGCAGTGCCCAACCAGGAAAGCTGCAATGAGCAGGAAAATGAAGATCAGGCTAACAGAGGTCTCCCGTGACAGGGAACGGATGGGAAAAGAACCCTGACCGGGAGACATTGCAACAACCCGGATTTGACAACTCAGGTGAAAACATGCCGGTGTTTTCCCTCCACTAGCAATTGGTCTGTGTCAGTAACTTGCAGCCAAATAATCATCATGCTGGAAACCCCAACCCGCCTCCCCCGTTCCTAATTACACCCCCCCTCCCTCCAGTTTCCGAAGCCAGGCTCCAGAAATCACTGTGTTGCCGAAAGAAAGGACTGCATTTACCTCCTTCCCGGACATGCCTGAGAAGCTGCAGCGAAACCCCTTCCTGGAAGACCCTAGTTCGTGAAGAAAAGCTGCGACGCTCGCCACAGCCCTGCCCGTCACTCCCGCGCTCGCCTGGGTCAGCTGCTTTTCCATTCATTCATTCATTTATTTTTAAGAACATTTTGTCCTTCTCTTTGAAACAAACCTGACCCTGGGAACCGGATCCATGGCTCCGCTGATGAATGAGGTCCTTACAGCCTTGGAAAAAGCTCACACAAACAGTGCCATCTGATGAACGGGGCCACTTTCTTTCTCTCTGATGAGTACACACGGAGCCCCTCGGGCTCTCAGTCAAACACACACAGATCACAGGGGGAAGCTAAACCCGCTTTGGATGCTAACCCAGCCCAGCACTCGCCTTAGGCTCCGAGGAAACAATGGTGAGGACCTCCCCAGTTCACACCCTGGCATAATAATTAGTTTTAATTATCAGTTGCCGAACCAGGGCACAAGGAAGCAAACCCAACTTCTAGGTTAACTCCTGTCTCCCATCCAAACCAAGCCACCTGCCCAGGGGAGGACGTGGCTCAGCAAACAGGTATGGGCTGCTTAACGGACAACCAGCGACGTGGAGGGACGCAGATGGGACAGCGGCAGCATCCCAAACTCGCGCCGCCCAGCTCACGCTGCAGCACCCAACCAGAGGCCGCGGGGCCTGAGCCGGGACAAAAGCATTTACAGCTCAAGGGGACGGGACGGTTGCCTCTGGAACAGCCTTTGGTATTTCGACGCCAGGCTGTACAGTCAAAAGCAACAGGCTCTGCAAACATTCCTGGCTAACTTCAGTTAGGGAACAGACTTCTCACTGTGGATCTGCTTTACAATTCTGTGCCGCCAGTGACGAAATAACCAACACTAGAGAAAAGTGTCAGTGCTAATAAGCTTCAGAGGGGTTGGTCATCTTCCTTTCCACATGCAAACTAATGGTTCTTATCAGCCTCTTGTAACTAGTTAGTCTTTGAGATGCTACTAGACGACTTGTTTTTTAAGTTTTTCCTGTTACAGACTAACTCTGCTCCCCCTCTGAAGCTTATTTACTCACTGTCTTTTTTTCTTCTCCCCTTATTTATTCTTGGATCTGGACTTCCTACACTCTGGTCATCTGAAGAAGTGGGTTGTGCTCACGAAAGCTCATGATGCCATCTACATGTTTTGTGAATCTTTAAAGTGCTACTAGACTATTTGTTGTTGTTTAAGTGCTAATAAGGTCACATTTAACTGACCAACAGCCCCGCAGATGTGACCGCCCCCGGGGGAGTAACAAGAACAGCGCGAGGCCGGGTGTGAAGATGCCATGCGTTCAGCGTGACGCGATAGAAATGATTCTGGGGTGCTCTGACAAGTGTGTGTTGCTTTTCATCCCATTCCACTTGGCTCCTGTGCCCGGCGTGACACCCAATCCGGGCTCTGCCCTCGCTCCCACCACTGGCTCTGCTTCTCGCCCCGGGGGGGCGGCCCAAAACGATTCCGCAAGGAGCAAGGAAGGAAAGAGTCAGCCCTTGTCTTTTCCTGGTGACAAAGCTCAAACCCCCTTCATTCCCAGCACTCATCCCTGGCCTTCCTCTATCTACAGAGCATCGAATGCAGCCACTTCCCACAACACTCACACCATCCTCTTAGCATCCTTCTCCCACTCTGGGTTTCACGTCGTCCCCGTGTTGCTCTTGACCATCGGGAAACACCTCCCTCTTCACATGTGCCCAACAATCTCCCTCCTCCACCAAGAAGCCAGCACTTCCCCCAGCCCCAAGGTTCCCTTCCCTCAGCAACACCACACACAGGGTCTTTGCAGCCACCCAACGCACTGCATCTGAGCTGTTTTGTCTGTGTCTGGTTTCCATCAGACCCCCTAGGTAGGCACCAACATCTAGCCAGGTGTTCGTAAAGCGCCGAACATGCGCTCAGCACTTCGCCACAACAAAGACGACGGAGAGGAACCACGTTTTGCCTTCAGCTGGGCAGCTCAGAATGAGTCTGAGGCAACACCGCTTCACATAAAGGCCAGTCTCAATCTGTGGAACTCACCGCTGCAGGAGACCAGGCGTATCCAGCAAAAGCTGCTGTACGCTGCTGGCTGTAAGGCAATCACTGCAAGGGCCGGGATCATTCCCCATCACTCGTACAGAAGAGTGCCACGGTCTAGCTGCATTTTCGGGAGGCTTTCAGCTTGTCCAGGAGCACTGGCGATTGCCAGAGGCTGAATAGCAGACTGGGAGGACCAACAGCAACGCCTGTGGCTCCTACTGTTTTAACTTTGTTTTACATTTAACAACAACAATGTGCAAGAAAACTAGGTGCTCCAAAGACACGTGAAGAGAACAAAAGGTCAGGCACCCCGATGAGCCTGGTTTCAAGGAAAGGCCATTGCGAGGAAGTGAGGGTTATCTGCAAGGTAGCAGACAGCAACCCTCCCAGCCTGGGAAGACAGAGCTGCCTTGGCCCCACTCCAGCTGGGGTGCTAAAACCAGTGCGGCTGTTCTGGCCCCAGCAGCGACTCGGACTTGCTGCCGGAGCTGGCGCCCACGGGGTTAGACGGGCTTGGGCGACCGGCCTGCCAGCGCCGCCACGTCCACGCTGCTCCTCGTAGCGCGCTCGCTGGAGCGGAGCCAGCGCGAGCCCAGCCGCCAGCGCCCGGAGCCACGCGCTCAGCGGCCGTGCAGACGCGCCCCAAGAGACGGCCGCTCTGGAGACGCACCTTGCGCTTCGTAGCCCGCGGGATGAAAGGTGGCAGCCCCCTCCTCCTCGTCGAGTCTCAGGCCGAGGGCTGATTTCAGCTGGGCCACGTTCCTGCGCGCCGTCAGCTCCCCGTTCCAATCCCCGATCTGCAAAGCAAAGACCAACACGGGGGCTGTTGGAAGGGCAGCCTGCCGGGCGCCGGTGTCCTCGGTGCACAATCAGGAAGTCCCAGCAAACCCAGGCAAGGCTGCACGATGGAGACAGATGGGAGACACCGTCTGCCACCATTCCACCCGCGCTGGGCATTGTGGGACAGCTGGAGGCCACCGTGAGTAACACAGCATCCACCGCAGCATGTTGCCTGTGACTCAAAGCCACTCAGGGAGGTGGTGTCACTGCATCACCTTAACCAGGATTTACCCAAGTGCAGCCTCCTGCACCAGCTCAGCGCAAGGGCTGAGCAGCTGAATGGACAGTGCCACTCGCTCGCATCCAGGATACGCCTGGCTCGGTACTTAACCAGCGTTGGGTGCACTGGGAGAACCCCATTCTGGAGCGGCTCCCCCCAGGGAGATCCCAAGACAAGCTGCCCGAAAAGGTCTGTTCTGTAAACTAATGACATGCCGGTGAGTAATATCCTTGTGACCTGGACATGTTAACCCTACCTGAAAAAACGGGGATACTTTGGGATATTGTGCTTTAACAGCTGGGGCCAAGCAGCGAGAAACAGGATCCCTCCCTCCCAGACAGGAGAGACAGCAACTGTCTCTGAGGTAAATTAAGCAGGGGGGGAATCAGAACAATCAAAACATTTACACACGGGGAACGGGAAGCTCTCAGGAAGGGAGAAACAGGCTTACGGCATCCTGCCGACCGAAACCAAGTCATTACATTTAGAAATATCTAAGCAAGGACCAAAGCCATCTTTGGCTTCCATCACTAGACAACCAACGGAAACAGAGCTCTTGCAAGCTGAGAACGGTGGGTCCTTTAACCCAGGGGACCCGCATAGAACCATAGAGCTGGAAGAGACCTCAGAAGGTCATCAAGTCCAGCCCCCTGTCCAAGGCAGGACCAATCCCAACTCAAAGGGGATTTAATTGGGATTGAATGGGGATTTAATTGAGCATATGGGTGAGAAACCTGCTCGGGGAAAGCTCTTTCACCTGGGCAGATAAAGAGAAGCCAGGCCCTTACACTTCTGTGGAAGGCCCTGACTGAGAACATGTTGGCCATGGCCGGGAAGGGGAGAGACCGGCAAGAGAAACCAGCTGGAACAAAGCCTACGCCTTGATAGATTAAGTGTTAGAGGCAGGTTTTCACTTGTATTTGCTTGTTACTCTCTCTAACGCTATTCCCCTTACGTGGCACCATCTCCTTATGCCGTTAACACATTTATTAGTTAATAAACGGGGATGTGCTTCTGTCTCTAGAAAGGAACAAACATACCGTAGTATTTCTCCGAACAGTCCAGGATAGGCTAGGCCTTAGGGATATAAAATCCTGTTTAAAATGTTAACTAGTTAAACTGTATGTTTCACTGGTTAATTGACTGCTGCGTTGTGCTGGAAGAAGGCTCACGGGAATGCCCCCCGTCCGTGGCATGGTGGGGCCGGGCACCGGTTAGCCAGCTACCCCATTTCATCCCGACTAGACATTGCAGAGAACACGGTGTGGGGGAAATTCCAGACTGGGAGCGTCTGGGGATCTCCTGGCTGGTGGAAGCTCCTGTGGGGCTGCGGACAAGCTATTAGGAGAGAACTAGAGTGGACACAACCTACAGCTCTCTTGTGCCCTGGGCCCCCATAAGCTAGACGCGAGGACACTGTGTACCGAGAAAGAACCGGACCTTGCTTAGGCAGACAAAACCATCGGCACAGCTGCAGCCACTCCGGATGCCTGGCTTTGTACGTTGCTTGCTCCAGCTGCTTTGCTGATACGTAAAAATTGCGAGTTTCTTGCTGTTGCAAGAGAAATTGTTACTCCGAGTTATGCTTTGCGCGGAGTTACGGATAGAGCACGTCCTTTGGACACGTCTGGATCTGCGACCAAGCCCCAACCGCTAGCGAGAAGGGTGTTCACTAGAATCCCACTGCTGCCACCTGACATCACCTCCGACTTGGGGTAACTATCCCTAGGGTGCTCCGGACAACAGCTATTTTTGATGGGTGCTCGGCGCTCACTAAAAACGAGGATGTTTGAGTGGAAGCAGTCTTGTGTTCACCGATCATCGCTGCTGGGTCTTCCTCCCCTCCACCCCCCGATTTATTTCCTGACACTACCTGGAAAACAAAGATTAGTAACCGGGCTCTGAGTTCGGAGCACCCTGGGTAGGAGTTGGTGCTCCAGGGCTGCTTAGCGCACAGACACTCAAGACCAGCATGCTTGTAGGCTGGGAGCGAGCATCCCAGGATGGGAGCTACAGCAGCAAAGAACTGTCAGGCATGCTGGGGTGCAGGGCAAGTCCTGGCACCACCCCGTAGCAGGGATGCAAACGGGTAACCTTACCGGGTGATGTTTACTATTAGCCGGTTCACCAGTGCCTGGGAAAAGCTCTTGCACAGAGCACTGTGCTGTGGGCCGGGGCCAGGAGCCCCTCTGGGCTGGCAGCTGAGGGCCGGCAGCCCCATGGAATCAGAAGCTGGCAAATCCAAGAGGTCGGGAGCTGCAGCAGTTGGGGACTGGCAGCCCCGTGGAACCAGGAGCTGGCAGGGCCAGGAGCTGGCAGCTCCGAGGGGTCAGGAGCCAGCCAGCAGCAGCAGCAGCAGCAGCAGCCGCCGCAGCAGCCGCAGCCCCATAGGGCTGGGAGCCAGTGGGAGTCCACTGGCTGGGAGCTGCTCTAGCTGGGCTGGGGATCCCGCCTAATGAGTTAACCAGTTAAACGGGATTTTATATCCCTGCCCCTTATAGGTCTGAATCATACCCTGAACCCCCATGTCAATCAAAATCCAAACTAGTCCACCAATCGGCAGTGCAGAATCATGCTTGGGGGTGAGGGTCGTATTTATCATTTTATAACTGCTGAGATCTCTTTCAAGAGCCCAGCTCCACTGCACTGAACAACAAAAGAGATGAACTAGCTAGAAGGATCCTACAGGGTTTCCCCAAATATGGGAACTAACTAGCCAGGAGTCACGGACACAGAAAGGTCATTTGGAAGCAGCCTCTACTTTCTATGCCAATAGCTGTGTCTTTTAGAAAGGACATCTTGGTCCTCCAGAGTAGAACACACCCCCTTATTCAATGCCGCACAGTGGCGTATTTTGTGGCCATGTGAGAAAGTCCCCGTGGTTTGCGCCATCCAGTTACACCAGTTTTGTGGTTGAGATGCTTTCCAGAGAATTTACCCGGGTCAGGTTGGATTCTCAAGTCCTGGACACACCCTATGAAATGTGTAGCTGATTCCCACTTGTTTCAGATGACCTTAAAGAAACCATTCATATCGGAGACTTTCTGGCAGCTGATTGCTTGTAGGCATCTATCAAAACACATAGATCTTGAAGGGGGAATATGGGGACAGAGATTTCTGTCCTAATCCTGGCTCTCCAATTTCCACAGACGTGCCAACTTGCTGTCCACACACCAATGGAAAGGCGTTCCCAGATGGACGTGGTCCACTTTTTTTTTTTTTTTTTTTTAATTTACATCCCTTGCTCTTTCTATCTTGGAACAATTTATGCTCCTAATCTGGCTCCTTGCTCACTAAAAGCAGACGAATGCTGGAAATTCATGTGCGCCCTCCCCTTGTATCCCTGAAATGGATGTGATTTTTCAGCACCGCTCCATATTTAGTGCCACGAGGGAGTTTATTAGCCACCTGCCATGAGTAACCCCCTTCCGACGCTGCCCTGTAATCAAAGCCATCAAGCCACAAAGAGCGCAGCATTGTAAACCCTCAAAGGCTTCCCCCCGCCGCCTCCAGGAGCAGTGAAAGCTGCTATTGTGTCTGTCCTCCCATCCTTGTTCATCTACAGTGCCAACAGCTGAGCCTCCATCTGGCTGTGAGTAATCAGCGCCACGCTGGAAGACTCCAACCCAACGTCGAAAAGTCAGTTTGTTCTGAAACGTACAGGGCCAACGAGCAGCGGTTCTTCTGAATGGCTGACAAGTATAATTAAGCGTATAATTAAGCTGGTGTGTTAGACCGACCCCAAGATTTAGCTATGCTAACAGAGATGGGAGAATGCACAAAGCACTTATAAATGGTGGTTTCAATTAATGCTTCAAAAGGGCAACTTCGTCAAAGCGTTAAAGGGACCGATGCCGATTTCTTCCTGCCGGGCTGCTCAAGGTGAACAACAAAGCCCTCTTGCAGTTCAGATCCCAAAGCCGCCTGAGAAGTTTTTGGCCTCGTCGGTTTCAGAAAAGTTGCCTCCATAGAATGAGATCGCTCAACACCAGTGCAAAACCCCGATGGAGACACAATGAACTTGGCTTTGCCTTTGCTTCTATTGATTGAGGCCAAACCACGTGCGGCTCTAGAGCCAAGTGGGTGAAACTTGACTGATGCCATTTGTGGGATCAGCCCTGGGTGCAACGTTTGCGGACAGAGGAAAGTGTTTTCTGTGGTAATTAGAGGGTAGCTTTGGCTACCACGGGATTAGCAGCTGCTTTGTGCTGATGGTTTTGGCTAGCTGGGCCCCAAGAGGTACAGACACGTAACTCCGCACAATTTTAGGGTTGCAGACAATCTCTTTCAGCCGTTTCCTTGGCAGCGGTTTAAGCCTCTCGAGGGGAGAGCAGCCAACGCCCTCTTTAAGAGACGGGCAAGACGTGTCTGGCTGTGGTCCCGAAATGCAGACCAAGGCCTGACTTGCTTCTTGCTTCTCTATTCGCAAACCTCTCTGGAAATCTGAGGACAACTGGCTTCGGAGGGACTTTCAAGTACTTCTAAGCCAGAAATCTGGTGAGAAGAACCACATGAGGTTATTCTGGCTCTTCCACTTTGAACCTAGAAGCACCCAAGCAAGAGCCAAAAAAAACCAACCAGGACTGGGAGGAGAAAGGCAACCTAATGTCTTAAAAATGGGTTGGTTGTCGAATAGCACGCTGCGCCAGAGGAGGACGGCTCTTACTTCCCCCCATCTTTATTAGGAAACTTTCCCGGCCTTTCTCCATCATGTTCCCAAGAGTGCTGCCAGCCCTGGTAAAACAGCGTTCCCGCCCAGCCAGCGAGGATGTGGCATCGAAAGGGTAAAGCCATCACCCATCTCTTCAGACCCCTTGATCCTCTACAAACCAGGCCTGGGCTCTGAGTCAGCTACCTGCTCCCTGAGTTCAACCAAAGTCACTCAGCCCGGGGCTCAAACACAGGGGTTCTCCGAAGTCGGTGGTTCCCAACCTTTTTTATAGCACAGACCAGCAAACCCATTCACAAACTTTGGGTGGACCAGTCAGTTTATTTGCATATACATTATGCCAATAATGAATATGCAAATATGCCCATGAAATGTTACCGGTGCACCAAAAGCCCCGGCTCCCTGAGCCGCTGCTCTCGGCTGCCAGCCCAGAGGGGCTGCAGGCTCCTTGGCCCCTAAGAAGCATGCTGAGGAAGCCATTCGCAAACCAGGTACAGTAGTGATATTAGCAACAATTAAGACTGAGCCCGGGCGTGTCCCTTGATGGGATTTTTCCAGGCTAGGTTTGCAATTCCCAAAGATGCCACATAAAAATCAAGCACCTCACATGACAGAAGCTTTCAAGACTTGGAGAGGAACGTTCTCAGTCTTGCTCCCAACAGGGAGACGTGGTTCGCCCTGGTCATCTTACCTCTTGGGAGATTTCAAGATGCTTCCTTGCAAAACGCAGGGCTTGGTCATGGTTCCCGAGGGAGACATAGGCATTTTCGAGGCTCCAGCAGGCTCTGCCTTCTCCCACCCTGCAAAACAGGAAACCGCCATCCATCGGCATTCTGGGAGACGCAGCAAAAACCAGCCATTGCAGGACCTGGCCCGTTCTGGCCTCTCCTTGGAAGCATCAAAGACGCTGTTCCCATGCTGATTTCTGTGCCCACTTTTACACACAGAGTCAAGCCTAAGGGCGAAATCCTGGTTCCACTGACGTGAACGCCAAAGTGAACCCTGGCTATCAATAGGGTTTCACTCCGGATCTCTGAGTGGCGGCATGCTTACCCGCCAAGCGAGCGAGATGGTTGTGCGGAGTGAGGGCACACACCCTTCTAGTCAAGGCTACCAGCCGGGGCAGCTGAAGGGAGCAGAGGGACTACAGAATAACTGGCCCTAGACATTAAAGAGACAGGAGCAGCGTCAATCAGCGTGGCTGGTTAATTGCAACAGAGCCGCAACAATTAACACGAGCGGGGATCTGACCCACCAGGCTGCAGTCTCAACGGTCAGGCGGGGGGGTTATGTTAAGGTCCGTGTGGATAAAATGGCCTTGTAAGAATTCCTGCCTTCTAAAACCGGGTTTAATCGCTCAAAAATCTTGATTTTTTTTTTATCCCAGGTCACCACTGAGCAGCATGCGAACAACTCAATCCGTCTCCCCCCTGCCGGACTTTCCCTCATCCTGGGGCGAGCCTCTGCCTCCGCAGTATTCCCACCCTCCTGGGAAGCAGAGGGGTGGGAAACCGGCAACGGCTCTGGGGGTCCCCCGGGCAGAAGAGCACAGCTGAGCTGACGTCCTCTTCCGGACACAACCAGCTGTGCAGCAGGCGGTTGTCACCGAACTGCCCCCGCTGCCCGGTGGAGCCGAACCCTGTCGCTGCACGCACACGTTCCCACAGCAACAGCGACCGAAGTGCGGCCCCGTTCGCTCCCAGGCCAAAGAGGAAGGAGCAGGAGCGCGGCACGGAGCACGCACAGTGACAAGGCAGCCTGCTCACGACACTGGTGTTTCGGCGGCTGGCTCCACGGGCCGGAAATAACCTCAGGCAACTTCTCCTCAGACCAGGGTGCAGCTTTTCAGTGCCCACCCCTCCTCCCTCACTTCAGGCATGAAGCTGAGAAAGCAGGAGAGTTTAACCTCACATCCTGAGGGCCAACCAACTGTCCGAGCAGCAAGGGAAGGCCTCTCCGCACTGAGAATGCCCCATCTCCTGCCCGCAGCACTCGTGAGCTGGGCGTGCAAGAGAGACAGTCTGCTAGCCCTCAGGCTACGTCTACACTGGAGGGGTTTTGCCCAAAAATCCGTGGAGCGTCCACACCTCAAGTGCGTTTTAGCGCCAGTCAATGTACAGTAAACCAAAAGCACAGAGGGCTTTTTGCAGTGTAGGTATTCCTCTTGCTACGAGGAATAACTCCGTTTTGGGCACGAGTTCTTGCACAAAAAGGTGCACGTGGACGCTTCACAGGGGTTTAGCGCAAAAAGAGCCCGTCAGAAAAAGCCCAGAAGAGCTTTCTTTCGAGAGTGCGCCCATGCAGCCTGGACGCTCTCTTGTGCTTTTGCAGTGTGGACACGCTCTTGCACAAAATCTCTTGCACAAAAAGCTTCTTGTGCAAGAAACCTGCAGTGTAGACGTAGCCCCAGCGAGCCCAATGGTATGAGTAGTAAGAGGACAAGTCCCTCCTACCCTGACACTGGACCCCAGAGTATTCAAGGGGGGCCAGCAGGAGGATCTATGGAGCCCCCCTAAATCTGTTCATGAGGAAGAGGTGTCAGGGCTGGGTCACTGGAAGGTTTCTAATTTTCAGCAGGTTTTTCTTTTTAAAGGCGGTGGCTCACTTTAGGGTTAAATATTGTCCCTCCAGCTCCCCATGCCTTTGAAGCAACCCCTATGCTCTCCGCTCCTCAGGGCAAGCTCCCAGGGAGGCGGGGAGAGCTTCCCAGCTCACTAGCCGCCCCTGAACACTGCTCCCAGCCCCACATAGGAGCTCAGGGAGTTTGATAAAACCCCGCTCTCTAGGTTTTGCTCCTGTGCTGCCGCCTTAGTAGCCTCAGCCTAAAAGCAGGAGATGCCAACCAGCCTGACAGATTCCCAAGGGCAGGATGTCCCAGGCTCCGGACAGGCATCTCACGCAACGGGGCTTCTGATCAGGCAGTGAGCGCCCCAAAAGCCGCCTGCTGTCTCCTTTGCAATGTCCATGCTCCATCTAGTGGCAGGAGGCAGCAGGGGGGATTTTCGGAGTGGGAATGCTGTAAGCCACGGAACAAAGCTGCAAAGCCAGGCGGTGGTGGAAGCCGGGCGCTCGCTCGTGGCGATTCCTGCAAGCTGGAGGTCGCTGCTGCCTCCCCAGCGTGTGGCTGGGGGTTGGCATGTCCCAAAGGGTCTTTGGAAATTGCTCTGTAGGGGGCCAGTGAGTGGAATTTCCACTGCACCATTAGCCAGGAAGGCTGTTTGAAATCCCCCCCCGGTCTCAGAGCTCCAGGCTGTCCTTCTGGGTAGGTCTGTCCCGTCTCACTTTCACGGAGCACTGGAAATGACCCACTAAATGGCCACACCGCAGTCCTGGCCTGTGACAGGCCTCCCATGTCCCTCACACCCCTTTCGAGAGCTTGGCCTCGTCCACCCCGAGAGGCCTCCCTGTCAGATGACCCAAGGGACAGGGAGTTTCCCCTTGGGGGGACGCTGTTCCCGCTAAGGACGCTCACTCGTTCGACTTCCCGTTAGAGAGACTCCGACCCCGCACCACGGCATCTCACTCAACTTCAGAGACATTCCCTGCAGACTGTGCCTGGGAACAGTCCCTGGTTTGTTCCCCCCATTCCTGTCTTCTCCGGCGTAGCTCTTGCCATCCTTGGCACTCCCAGCACCCTGCAAACAGTCTCGCCCTCCCCCGCCCCCGCTGTGAGGTGGGCCTCCCTAGGCCTGTTGTACCCACGAGGGAAACTGAGGCAGAGCGAGGTACAGTGACGGCGCACGGAACAGATCCCAATTCCCTGCTTTACTACTCCATCCCCCTAGGTATTCGCAGCCAGAGATTAAGGGGGGCCTGGTTTTGGGGGCACATCTTGGGCCTGATTTTCAGAAGGTGCCGAGCATCTGCAGCGCCCGTTGACTTCATCTGGGGGGCGGGTGCTCAGCACCCAGGGAAAACAGGCCCTCAGTGGGCGTGTCAAGCTGGACACCCACAAAGCCAGGCACTCTCTGGGTGCTCCGACCACTCCAGCTAACGGCACAGCAGATCCTTCGTCTCCAACCCTCCCCCCGCTGGACCCTTCCATCTCCATCTCGCAAAGCTCATTTCCTCCAGACGTCCGTGTCCCCCGCCCCGGCTCCTTCCCTGGAACCTTTCTGGACTGTCTGCAGCTGGATACCCAGCTGGCGCTAGCTCCTTTAGGTCATTCGCAGAGATCCTGACCAAGTGGGCTGAAAATTCAGCTAGGGGCCGGCAAGAGACTCGAGACCCGGCGTAGAAAAGCTGAGGAGACAGGAAAACTTCCCGCAAAGCGGGAGGCAGATACAGAAACAGGTTCGTCATCATTTATCTAGGAGGCAAAATGCATTTCCCTCACTAAGCCGGGAAACACGCCATGGGTTCTCAGACGCCATTTCGGATCACTTCTGTGTGGACTGTTATCGTGTCTCCTCCGAGCTGCCCTTACCAGAGACACAGAGCGGTGGGGCTTCCGGGCTCATTCACCGCTCACTTTGTTCCTTAGGGAGAAGCTATTTTTACATCCAGAGGGTGGCTGGGATAAACAGTAGCAGCGGCAGGGGCACAGGCTGTTAGGAATTCTCACCAGAGAGCCGATATCCCCCACATGAATACAGGTGGGAGGCTTTGCCCCCATTGCAGGAGCTGGACCATAGGAAAGGTTTAGGAGTCTGCTACTCTTGCCAGATTAAAGGTCTTAGTCCTTTAGCTCTAGAGGCTCAGGCGTCTAGTGAGAGACACGCCAGGTTGAGTCCCTGCTGACGGCACCCCCTGGGACCATTCCACTCCCGAGGGTCAGAGGCAGCCCCAAATCTCTCACCTGTCCCCCAGCTCCTGCGCAATCAGCAGGTGCTTGAGATGGTACTCGATGGCTCTCTCGTAGTCCTGGAGCAAGGTGTACGTGTTTCCCAGGCTGTAGCAAGCCTGAGCTTCGACCGCTTGATCTTTCAGTTGTCTGGACAGCTGGAGCGTTTTCCTGCAATCAACAGAGGGAGACGCAGACACAGTCACACCCAGCAGGCTGAGACTCCCAGGCCTCGTCTGCTTAGTTGCCCTGGGTGACAGAGTGAGCCTACTGCACACCAGGCCAGAAGGGGTTAACACCACACTTTGGGCAGAGGAAGTCCCGTCCAAGTGCTGGCTTGGCTGGAGAAGTGCGTTAAAAAGAGCGGTGTCGCCACCACTGGGGGCGCGCGGGAGGGGCTCGCTGCTCGGTCACAGCTGGCACGGACGTCTACCAAAGCTGGAAATTTTCCCTCCCACGTAGCGTGGAAATCCCTCAGACCTGCTGTTGGCCACCCGCAGCGCCCCAACCCCAGACTGTAGCTCCACTAGCTTCAGTGCTGTGCAGCAGGGCGAATTTAATCCCATTGCATCCATCAATTCAGCTCTGCTCCGCCAAGCAGAACCAGCTGAGATAGGTTCTGGATATGCGGAGGCCTGCAAAAAGACTGGAGGGTTGGTCACTCTTGCTGTTAGCTAGCAGGCTGGCCCTGCTTTTTTGGGAAGCAGCTGCCTAGGGCACAGCCCTTCCAGCACCAGCACGGCAGAGCGCTGCTTTGGAGAGTCTGGGAATTTGGACTATGTAACCCTCACACCTAGTGAGGGTCACTGTGCCATCTAGATAGAGGCACTTGGACCACTTACAGCCAGAGAGAAGAACATGACAGCTCTACCCTAAGCTGGGAGCCAGCTGGCTTCATCGCTCACGCTGCAGAGGCTCCTATACTAAGCTCCAGATTCAAATCCGCCCAGCGCGGGGTTACAGTAGACCGGTATTTCTCAACCAGTGGTACGAGTACTCGTAGGGGTACTTGAGAGAAGTCTGGGGGGTACGTCAGCACAACTGACATTTGGAGAAAACTGAATTTTTGCTTTAAGTTTTACAGTGCTGCATTATTTTTGTACTTTTTACACCCAAAAATGTCATCGCCTGTCCAGCTACGAGTAAGTTGTTTAAACAAATGTGTTGCAATGGTAGATAAAAAAATTGTGTGTGTCTGAAAACTAGGTACTGGGAGTACTTTTTTTTTTTTTTTTTAAAGGGATACTTTATTAAAAAAAGAGATAGAAATGTATACTGCACTGGAACATCACACGACTTTAATCGGTAGAAGTGATGCAAGTGGCCAGCAGGTGGCGCGAGGATGCACATCCAAGCTCCCGCAGAGGAAAGCCAAAACAGACACTCCCTCAGACTTGCTCCAGTCCCCCGCAGGTGGCTGATGTCTCCCGTCTGAAACCCCTGGACTCATGACACAGACCAGGGCTCCTCGGCGTCCCCCCAGCACTCACTTGTAGTACTCCGCCGAGATGTCAAACCTGCCCAGGAAGATGTGCGCGTTGCCCAGGTTGCTGTACGCCCGCCTCTCGGCCGCTTTGTCCCCAAACTCCTTGGCGATGGCGAGTCGCTGGAACAGACACAGGCAGGCGCGTGAGTCCCAGCGGCTCTGGCGACGGTGGAGTGGTGCAGCCAACGCCCTCTCTCAGGCCACCAGCCACAGCATTGCCTGGGGCCAGCCCTTGAGCTAGGGATGTTAACGGGTGATGCTCACCAGGTAGCGGTTAACCAGTACCTGGAGAGCTTCTCCAGCCCCACCAGGGCCACTCATGGGGCTTCTGGCTCCCAGCCCACGTGGGGCTGCCACTTCTGGCTCCATGAGGGCTGGGTGCCAGCAGCCCCACACAGGGAAAGAAGCAGCCAGGCTAGAACAGCACCTACCCGTGGTGGCGGAGAGGGGGGGCACTAGCCTCCCCTCCTAGCCCCCCATTTAATCAGTTAACTGGTTAAGTGTAACCGATTAACTAATTAAACAGAATTTTAATCCCTTCCGCACGCAGTCCCGTTGGGGTTCGGGGCTAGAGGCGAGCGTGTTGGTCAGTGGTCGGCGGAAGGGGGGACCCAACCGAGCTGGGAAGCGACACGCTTGTCACTCAGCTGTAACGTCTAGGAGCTAGGTACGTGGGCGCAGTGCGAATCCCCCCACGCCCCTTGTCTTCATCTCACTGACTCCCCACCCTGCACCTCGCTCTGCCAGCCCTCCCCAGGCAGACAGCTGGCACATGCAAACTGCCCGGCTCCACCAGGGCTCCCCTTGGAACACAGCCGGCTGGCCCCGGGCCTCCGGCTGCTCTGGGGCAGACCACCCGGTTACTTATCCCACCCCACAGACAGCCCTGCGCAGCTCAAACCAGCCTGCAAGACAAGCCCGCTAACGCGCCCCCGGCTGACGCAGAGCAGCAGTTGGCCTGGGCCAGTCCCGTGCGGGCCG
>JANRFK010000975.1:20430220-20443555 GCA_030068395.1 Apalone spinifera
TTTTGCCTTTGAAGTGTAGCAACAGCCCTGGGGCTGTTGCTACACTTCAAAGGCTGAAGTACCCTTATCGACTACTTGAATAGTCGATGCAAATTGCATCGACTATTCGATTAGCCAAATAATCGAAATTTAACATCGCCAATCCGCTCCTAGCCTGCATGCACCATGTGCAAATGGAGGGAGGATGCACATTTAGTCTCGGAGACAGATTTGTGTTTCCCCTCGGGCAGTTCTCTCAATCCAGGATGGGAAATAAAGTTCTATTTCCCAGCCTCCCAGCCTGGAAGCTCCCACACGCCACCAACAGTCCTTTCAGCTGGCGAGAGCAGGACACGATGCCCAAGGAGGCCGATTAGCTTTGCTCAGACAATCAATCAGAGTTTGCTTTTGTTTCTAGGGGCAGAGCATTTTGTTGCCTCTACAGAATTCCTAGCCCCTGGGGACTAACAGAGCACCAGGGAATTACATGCTGGTGCATCAGACAGCACTTCCACAAGCCCAGTTACCGACGTTATACCAGTTTCTGAAGGGAGCAAGGTTCTGAAGATGCCCTGTAGTGAGTGCAAGTCAAGCAGGGGAAAAAAGCCAGGCCTGGCAGCTCACCTGGGCCACCACAGCGGTGCTACGTTCTCTGCAGAGAGTGAAGGTTCTCAGACCTTCCAGTGAATCCACCCGACTGCAGACAGAACACTTCCCTGGTTTTCAAGGACCTGTTTTAAATGGGTCTTGAGGCCACGTTTTCCGCAGGCCTCCTTAATTACACCTTTAAGGGTGACACAAAACCGCCGCACAAATGTGCGAGTCAGCGTTGCCTCTCTGCACGCCCCAAATTTTGTTGGGGGCAGAGGAGGATTTGGAAAGTCTGGCCCATATCACCCAGCTGAGCTGCTCCACAGGGGAGCTGTCGTGGTGTGGAAGGGTGCTTGTGTTTTGTTCCTAAAACCTAGCCCCCGCCACCCCACCTTTCGCCACTATGCAAGGGACCAGCGAGTGCTGGTAAAGGTCACGTACAACAGCACTTGAAACGGCCTGCGCACTTCAAGGCAGGAGTCCAACTGCAGGGGACCCCTCACACAACAGATGGCTGCGCGCTGCTTTCTGCTCTGGCCTGGGCCGGCTGTGGAGGAAGCAGGCCTGGCTGAGTTGGCCTCCGGTGTAGTGGCCCCGTTGGGGAGAAGGTATTTTGGGGAGAAGTGGTCTAAGATCTTAAATGGGTCCCAGATATCCTCCCTGCCTTCAGACGCCTCTTCACTCCTCCTCCCAGCCCCATGCAGACTAAGGATGTAAAATCTGCTTTAATTGGTTAACCAGTGAAATGTTAAGTGTAACCAGCTGACTGATTAAATGGGGCCAGGTGAGGGGGGGGAGCAGCCACTATAGGCAGGCTGGAGTGGTCCTTACGCCATGGTTATCGTGGTTACCCAGCTGGCAGCCTCACACAGGGCCGGAAGTGGCAGCGGGGGGCAGAGGGGAGGGGTGTTGGCTCCCACCCTGCGCGGGTTCGCAGCTGGGAGTCAGCAGCTTCCTACGGGGTGGGGGAGACAGCGGCCCCCGTTGCCCCCACCATCACTGCCAACTCCCAGCCCACGGGACAGGAGCAACCCTCTGCCTGGGGCAGTCCGCCCATTAAGACTGAGCCTCTCCGTACAGTCCTCCCCTGGGGTCCCACTTCTGTTCTCGGTTGCAGTCACCGGTTCCCTCAAGCAGCTGGCCTGGGATCCCAGGGATCTTGCCTGAATGTGAGACCCGACCCATCACATTTGGCGGGAGCCGCAGGCAGCGGGCCACTTACCTGGCGAGGGTGAGGTCATGCTTGTGGTATTCCAGGGCCTTGGAATATTCCTTTAGGTAGAAATAGGCATTGCCCAGCTGGCTGTAGATGGCGCTAAGCGTCTTCAGATCCTCCGTCCCCACCTGCACCGCGGCTTCGAAGAAGGCGGCTCCAGCCTTGAAGTCGCCAGCTTTGCACAGTCGCTCTCCTTCGAGGGCTAGTTCGAGGCAGGAGGCCTCCATTCTGTTAAGATCAAGAAGATCGTTTCCCGATGAGCCGAGCTCTGGAGTGCTCACCTTTTTATGCTGTCGTTCAAAACACACACACACACACACACACACACACACACACACACACACACACGGTCGTTTTGTGAGCGCGCCAGGAGCAAACGCGGGACGCAAACCACAGGCTGTTCCTATGCAGAGACAAGCAGAAGAGCCACAACAGAACATCAGAACGGCCAGACGAGGCCAGACAAAAGGCCCATCCCGCCCAGGGTCCTGTCTGCCCACAGAGACCAATGCCAGATGCCCCAGAGGGAGTGAAGAGAACCATCAAGTGATTCCACCTCTGTTGTCCATTCCCAGCTTCTGACCAACAGAGGCTACGGACAACTTCCCTTCCCATCCTAGCTAATAGCCATTGATGGACCTATCCTCCATGAATTGATCTAGCTCTTTTTGGAACCCTGTTAAAGTCCCGATCTTCACAACATCCTCTGGCAAGGAGTTCCACAGGTTGACTGTATGTTGTGTGAAGAAATACTTCCTTTTAAAAAAAACCTGCTACCTATTAATTTCATTTGGTGGCCCCTATTTTTTACGTTATGGGAACAAGTACAGCCTCTCCCCGAGTTACGAACGAGTTACGGACCAAACACTTGGCCATAACTTGATCTGTTTGTAACTCGGACCCTATTGAGTTACATGGCGACTGCGCCGTTCGTATGCGCGGGGACCACCTTTATAACCGCTCCATGGGAGCTTTGGTCATAAATGCGAACAGTCGTAACTCGACCATTCGCAACTCGGGGACTGGCTGTAAATAACTTTTTCCTCGTTCACGTTCTCCTCACCAGCCATGATTTTATAGACTTATCACCTGCCCCCTTAGACTCCTCTTTTCTAAGCTGAAAAGTCCCAGTCTTTTTAATCTCTCTTCATATGGCAGCGAATGGCATAGATTTTAAAGATGAAAGACAAATTTTTCAAAAACTCTTAAGTCATTTACAATCTTTAAGTCTTCTCGAAAGTCAATGGGATTTAGGCTCCTCCGTGCCTAAATCCCTTTAGAAGATGGGACTCACATTCCTAAGTGACAACTGAGGAACTTTTGAAAATATTACCTCAGTGTGAAGGGGAATGGGGGATTGTATAACACATTCTGTACAGAGTAACCACTCGATCAGCTGATTTTCCCTTTCAACAGCGCACAAATATCAGTCTCCTCCTGAAAGAAGAATAAAACCAGCAACGCTCTGCACATCTTGGACACTTGCCCTCTAAGGCGCTCAAACACCTGACCCTCATTATATTAACCTTCACACCCCTGTGATGCATGCTCTTCAGTGAGAGAGAGAGAAACTGAGGCACAAAGACTGACAAACTGGCTCCAGGTAGCAGAGTCTGTAGCAGAGCCAGCTGTGGGACTAGATCTCTCGTTGGCCAGTCTTGTGCTTTAACCACAAGCCCATCTTCCCCGAAATGCCTTCAATCAGCCACATAATAGCTCAGGCATTAAAGGGTCACTGGACTATAATAATTAGGAGGCCCAACACTAAGCATGTAAAAAGTAAGGATGTTAAAATGTATTTAATTAACTAAACACGTAACACTAGTCAACCGGAACCAGTACGCCTCACCAGTCAAGCATTAAGCTTACTGGTTAACCATTCACACCCCTCAGGAAACTCAGGGGCTATTTCCCGACCTGCTCTCATGCTCTGCTGAGACCAGCTCCTCATTGCATTGTCCAGCAAAGAACTATTGCCTTGTCGCTCTTCCTTTCCCAAGCAGCATACACTGTACTTCCTGGCTATAAAAAGAAAAAGATCAATCATGTTTTTATAGCCACATCTAAAGGCCAGCCAAGACGGGAGCCCCGGCCCAGGGCAGTACAAACAGAGCGGTTGACCGTCCTCTTTAAAGCTTGCAACTAAAAAGCTTGGTTAGACCCAGCGTTGGGAAAGGGCCGGAACACACCAGCCAAGCCAACAATCCGAGGGCAACCAACACCATGTTAGGGCTAGGGATGTAAGCAACTAGTTGGGTGGTCAAGTCACTACTCAACTAGTCGTCGTCCCCTTCCGCTGCCTCTGCATCAGAGGCAGCAAGGGAGGGGGAGCAGGAGCTGGGGGGAGCAGCTTCAAAGCCAGTTCCCTCCAGCTCCAACCCCAGAGAGGGGGGGAGGCAGAGGCACAGTGGGGGACCCAGTTATGAGCCAGGACTGAGCTACATTTAAGGGCAGAGCTGCAGCAAACCCCCTTATCAACTAATCAAGAAATTCCATCGACTACTCAATTTGTTTATTAACTGCTATTTAACACCCCCAGTTAGGGCCACCGTTTTTTCGAGAGTTTTTGAGTGGATGGGGGGGGGGGAAGGGAGGAGGAATCAGCAAAAAGGGAAGGGAAGGGAAGTGAGGAGGGCGAGGAGAAAAGCCGGAGGGGGCAGGTTTGGAGTGGTGATGAATCGAAGGGACCATGAAAGGAAAAAAGGAGAGAACTGGAACAAATATCAGGCTTCAGCTGGAATTGTGGTTGCTCGGCCACTTTGAAAATCATGGGTCTGAGATGAGGGTAATCCAAAACGACAGGCCGCCTTTGAAAAGGCTGGGTTAAGTGCTCTGGCTAGCGTCACACACAGAGTCAACGTGGGATTGCTGGGATGAGAAGCCAGGCCCAATTTCTTGGTTCTCTAACCCCACACTCACTCAGTCACCCAAGGAGAGCAGCGAAGGGTTATGATTTTCTTTAAGGGAGTGCATACCTCAGAATCGGAATATCTACCCAAAATGAGTCCCTATGCCGCTTTCCCAAGGGGTAACGCAAAGGCTAGCCCTGCTGCTGCGTGTTTTTAAGGAATGCCACAGAAATCTGGCAAGCATGACACACTCTGGGCTATGCAGAATTCCTTGGCTTATAAGCCACAGTTTCCCAGGCCTGTTTTTCATCAACTTTCTGACCATCAATTTTTCCACAGACATTCTTTAGGCATTAGCAGCAAGCCGGGCTTTCATCCCTTGCTCTCCCTAATGCCTCTTAACACAGTGGTGTGAACAGAGTCCACAGTCCGTCAAACATGGGGAACCCAGGCAAAAGAACAGCGCAAAAGGGATTTCCTCCCACAGTAGTCTGTTCCACACAGAGCGGCTTGCAGCCTCTGTCTACATTATGGCTTGATATAACCTTGCTTACACTTTGTAAAAAGGGGAGCATATTTTGGGGGGAAATGTGACGTTTTAAACTATTTTAACAAAAATTCTTTAATTTTTTTTTTGTCAAAACCCAAAATATTTAGGCCAAAATTACCTCTGAATTTATTTTATTTATTGGGAATATTTCTCTTTAGTCAAAAAGGCTTTTTTCTATTGACTAAAAGTTTCGATGACACGTGTATAGTGTCAACTCCTATTGAGATTTGGACTTTTATTAAGGCCACATCTGTACTTACTGTACTGGAGATCGATCTTCTGGCATTTGATTTAGCAAGTCTAGTTAAGACTCGCTAAATTGAATGCTGAGGGTGGTTCCTCGCAGACGCCAGGAGTAAGGGAAGCTGACGTGAGTGTTTGCTCCATCGGCTTCCCACTATAAAGATGGTGCCAAGCTCGTCTTAAGATAAGCCAACTCCAGCTACGTATTTTATATAGTTGGAGTTGCGTACCTTAACCCGACGCTCCTGGTCTAGTGTAGACCTGGCCTATGATTTGCCTTATTAGTGTGTCCTCCCCTACTCTACTCCCCCCAAAACAGAAACCAACCCAGTGTCACGTCCCTGTTTGGGATAATCTTGTGGCATCGCAAAATTTGGCCAGCACATATCCCTGCTATCTGAGAAACCATGATATGTTTAAACATGAGTGTCCTTACCATCTCTGCAGCATCTAGTGTTAACCCTACCTAGTTGGTTTATAGCTCACAACCTGCCTTGCACAACTCAAAATCAATCTGGGGAACTCATAGCTGCAGGATACTATTCAGGGAAGCAGCTTAGCAAGAATCAAAAGAAACTGATGCTTCCATGACTAAGAGCAGTATGCGCAACAGCTGTAGCTAGAGGAACATTAACAAGGGCATTCAAACCTCACATGTCAATGCTTAAGTTGATGGATAGAGAAGTCCACTTCATACTGATAGTATTGCACAATCACCCAAGTGCACTGGGGGGGAGGGGTTCACCATTTCCTCTGCAGCAGCTACATTGGTCAATTTAAAAAAATAGATTAGTTTTGTGACAACGCGTCGGGGTTCCCCCGACTTCTGCACCCCCGTAGTGGCACGAACAGACTCCGCCAGGCAGTAGAATAGAGGGAGTTTATTGCTTCTCCAAGAATGCAGCACAGCACAGATGTAATCTAGTTACAGAGCCAGGCCTAGGATGCCTCAGCCCCCCTTGAGATGGGGGAGACTGGGCCCCTAAATCCCAGCCCCATTGCCTAGGCTGCTTCCTCCATGATTCCAGACAGAAACTGACTCTCCTCCAGCCCTGCCCCCCAGACAGGGGTTGGTCTCCGCCTTCCTCCCTTTGTCTCTCTCCCTGGGAGGCGACCGGTCGGACAGGTTGCGAGCCCCTGGCTTAGTGACTCATCCGCTGTCCTGTTGGGCCGTGCTACAAATAGCCGCCAGTGGAGGTCACCCACTGCCCAAGCCCAGAAGCCAGCAAGGCACCCCCATGCCACCCTGGGTTAGAGGGCAGACAGCACGCCCCCACGACGTCACAAGTTTGAGTACAGGATTAGTGTGAACAGGGCAGTTGCTACAGCTGTGCTTCTGTTGGCTGAGATTAGTCATTCAACAAATTATTTACGGGGCTGCACAACAACACGGACGTCGAGCAATAAGGCTCCTAAGGGCACTGACCCAGGGCGCACCCGTAAAAGACTTCCACAGCTGAGAAGAATCTTTATGGTTTCCTACAAGACAGAGACGATGCTAAGTGCCAGGATGGTAGGTTTAGCAGTTTCACGGTTCAAACATCTGTGCGCTCAAGCCCACAGGATTTCCAGCCAAGAGAGGAAGAAAAACGGTCCAGACAACCATCACAGCACCATGGAACCATAGAGTCCTAGGGGGGAGGAGACCTCAGGAGGTTGCAGAGTCCAGCCCCCTGCTAAAAGCAGAACCAATCCCAATTTAATCATCCCAGCCAGGGCTGTGTTAAGCCGGGACTTAAAAACCTCTAGGGATGGAAATTCCACCAACTCCTTAGGGAACCCATCCCAGTGCTTCCCCACCCTCCCAGGGAAAGAGTTTCTCCTAATCTCCAACCTAGATCTCCCCGACTGCAACTTGAGCCCATTGCTCCTCGTTCTGTCACCACTGAGAACAGCCTCTCTCCATCCTCTTTGGAACCTCCCTGCAGGGAGCTGAAGGCTGCTCTCAAATCCCCCCTCACTCTTCGCTTCTGTAGACTAAACAAGTCCAAATCCCTCAGGGCATGTCGACACTACAGACTAATTTTGAAATAGTAACCCCTCATCCCATGAGGAATAATACCTATTTCGAAACTGATATTGTGAAAGAGCAGCTGAGCGTCCGCATTACCCTTATTTCAAAATAACGACTCCCCAGAGTCATTCAAAGTAATTACTCCCCAGTGCTTCCTGGGGCTCGAAGTTGAGAGAGCATGTCCACATTAAGGGAGCCTGCCTCAGACTAATTTTGAGGCATCTCTGTAGCGTGGGCACACTGGGTTTTATTAGTCTATAAAGTGCTACCAGACCATTTGTTGTTTTTTAAGTTTATCCTGCACAGACTAACTTGGCTACCCTCTGAAGCTTATTTTGAAATAGTTATTCAGGAGTTGTTATTTTGAAATAACCTGGTAGTGTATACATAGCTTCAGCCTCTCCTTATTAGTCAGTAGCCCCGATGGGGCTACTATAAGGTGGGTGCATAACTGACTGGATAACCGTTCTCAGAGAGTAGTTATTAACGGTTCACAGTCATGCTGGATGGGCATAACGAGTGGGGTTCCGCAGGGGTCTGTTTTGGGATCTGTTCTGTTCAATATCTTCATCAACAATTTAGATATTGGCATAGGGAGTACGCTTATTAAGTTTGCAGATGATACCAAGCTGGGAGGGGCTGCAAGTGCTTTGGAGGATAAGGTTATAATTCAAAATGATTTGGACAAACTGGAGAAATGGTCGGAGGTAAATAGGAAGAAGTTTAATACGGACAAATGCAAAGTAATCTGCTTAGGAAGGAACAATCTGTTTCACACATACAGAATGGGAAGTGACTGTCTAGGAAGGAGAACTGAAGAAGGGATCTAGGGGTCAGAGTGGACCACAAGCTAAATATGAGTCAGTGTAACACTGTTGCAAAAAAAGTGAATGTGATTCTGGGAGGCAATCACAGGAGTGTTGCAAGCAAGACACGAGAAGTCATTCCTAACTGTCAGGGTCGTTAAACACTGGAATAAGTTGCCTAGGGAGGTTGTTGAATCTCCATCTCTGGAGATATTTAAGAGCAGGTTAGATAGGCATCTATCAGGGATGGTCTAGACGGTGCTTGGTCCTGCCGTGAGGGCAGGGGACTGGATTTGATGACCCCTCAAGGTCCCTTCCAGTTCTAGTGTTCTATGATTCTAATCATTTTTGTTGTCCTCTGCTGGACTCTCTCCAATGTGTCCGTATCCTTTCTGTAACGGGGGCCTCAGAATTGGACGCAATACTTCAGATGTGGCCTCCCCAGGGATGAATAAAGGAGAATAATCACACCCCTTGGTCTGCTGGCAATGCTCCTACTAATGCAGCCTAATATGCCGTTAGCCTTCCTGGCTACAAGGGCAGATGTGCTGAACCTCATCCTTGAGCCTTGACTCATTTAGAGCTACCAAAGGAATAACAAGCCACGGAGGGCAGAGTACAAGATTTTAACTTCCCTGCTCTGCATTCATGCTGAGGAAACAGCCCAGCATAATTGCAGGTTTCCTTGCCAAGTCTGTTCATGCAGCACTGAATTGCCTGAGACACGGCAGAGACATGGACATTTTATTTTCCTCCTTTAGAATACCAAGGGCAATTGCTAGCCATGGCTGAGCGGTATGACCTCCACTCGACTGACAGATCGCACCGACCGTCGCCTTTAGATTTCCAGGCTATTTTGGTTCTTATGGCAACCTGCCTCGACTCCACACAGCTTTTACAACACGCTTGCAAATGCTTTCTAATTAATGCTCACAAGACAGGTAGGTACTGGGACGTCAACAATATTATCGCCATTCTAGTGGGGGAAAGCACAACATGACAGTGAAGCGATGTGCCCAGAGGTTCTTTGGCGGCTTAGTGGTCATTATTGCTTTGAACCCAACACTCAGATCATCCAACCTGAATTAAAACCAGAAATTTGTGCTGATTTTGCACAACAGAAGAAAAATGGAAACATGCGGGCGGGGGGGAGGGGACACGGACAGTAGAAGTTCTACTGTACAGGGACATTAGTGGAGTAGGGCAGGTTTGGAAGTCAGGGCTCTGCCACTGATTCACCATGTGACTTATGGTAACGACACCTGCCTCAGTTTACCTTATCTGTTATGGAGACGTTACCTACCTACCTCAGAAAGACACTGGGTGGGGAAGGTAATGTTTACCGGCAGATCATCATCATTACACGGTCCTTGTTTGTATCACATTAGCATCTAATGGCACCCAGTCATAAAGCAGACCCCTTGTTAGCCAAGTCCTGTACAAAAACTAAGCCACAGTTTCTGGCTTAATGAGTCTCAGTCAAAAGCAATAGGTAGGTGGGCTTGACAGCCAGGGGGAGCACAAGAAAATGAGGCCACGCTGGTCAGCGTGATTGGCAGCCACCCGCCAGCTATCTGACCACAGAGTTTTCTGTAGGCCCCAGAGCAGAGGAGTTTTGGGGAGGGACTTGACGGAGCACAAGGAGATAGCTTGGTGGCTATTTACAAGGGCACGCCCGCGAGGCCTATGGGGGGGGGAGAGAAACCACCAACGTGCTTGCTGGCTCCTTGGACAGGTGGGCTCTGACGGTTGGCACCGTTGGCAGGGTGGAGTCAGGAGTCAATGCTGCAGTAGCACATGTGAGCTGCCAGGCCGGGAGGAGCCGGGCAAGCAGTGCAGTGTGGCTATGAAAACTATCCAGTGAATCCAAAGATTAACTTGCCACTTGCACCAGAAGCAGAGGTGCAGGGGAGCAGACAGCTGCTGGGGCAAGAGGTGTGTGTATGGAGAGGCCTGGCTCCATGCTCCCGGAAGGGGCGGGGCCAAGAGCAGAAGGGGCGGGGCCAAGAGCAGCCAGCCCTCCTCGCCACCTACCTCCAGCCTTCAGAGCTGCCCCGTGTGCATGACCTGGCGCTCTGGCAGCAATTTAAAGGGCGTGGCACCGCCGTATCCAGGGGCCCTGCTTCCCTTTGAATTGCCAGACCCCAACTGTCCCGGCCTGCAGATGGGGCTCCTTTCCCTTTGTCTTTTTCAGTGCTTTGGACAAAACTCGTTTTAAAAGCGTAAGAGCGGCCCTACTGGGTCAGACCAAAGGTCTGTCTAGTCCGGTATCTTGCCATCTGACAGTGGCCAGAGGGACTCCTCAAGTGATCTACTCCCGGTTCCTCATTCCCCGCTTCTGATTTCCCCCGTCAGTTAATTAACGCTGTGGTGCTCTCTCACCCAAATCCCATCAGCCCGAAATCCAGGAGCCAGGGAAGTCCTGGGCATTTGCTGCTCATTGAAGGCGGTGACCGACGTGCGCCAGAAAAGTCAAACTGGCCCCTCTTTGTTCAGGGAACTGAAGCCCTTCTGGGGCTTTAGCAACGGCGATTCCAGCCAGCAATTGAGAAAACCGGAGAGACGCCAGCGAGTTCTCCCAAAAATAATAAAACTGATCCCTGCAAGCCTTAATGAGCGGGCCAGTTTCTCTCTGATGCACCCACCCCCTCAAGAATGTCCTGGCTTAGCATATTCTATTACAGGGGCGCAGTTCTCTAGTAAATTCTCTTCCAAACGCCATACACATGTATTACAGCTTGTTCCTTCTTTTATGTGACAAGTCCCGTCTGATCGGCTTTTGCTGATTTCCATGTGATATTTCCCTGACACTATTTTTTTAAATAATATAGCGGATTGCCAAATATGTGATTTGGCACCTTCCTGGGCAAATGGAAGACACAGGAGTCCTGAAACCATCTGAGGCGATTTCACAGCTTTGTGGGTTGCTCTATGTATTTTTTTTTTTAAACAACTCCAGTAGCAGCAGCCGAAATCACAACCAAACGTTAACCCTTTGTGCGGCATCAGCCAAGGGAAGGGAGAGATGAGTAGAGAGTCTGACTGTGGTACCCCTGCATCAGGGCGCCCTGAGTTTGGCTGCCGGGATGGATGCTGGAGCTGGTGGACAGGTGTCCCTGTTGCCACGGAGGAACGGGCCAGCCCCCGGCATGCGTGGCGCTGATGCGCAACACTGAAACACGGGGCTTTGAGGAACTTGCTCCACTTGTGTCTTCGCTGTTCCTCCCCTGGAGATGAAGAGAGCCCCCGTGGGCACTTCTCAGAGCCCTGCAGTCCTGCCCCACTGAGGCCCAGGGTAACCCTGGCTGCAGGCAGGATGTGGAATGGCTCATTCCACGCGCTGCGCGCCACACGCCCAGCCACCTGCATGGCTGCTGGATGTCGGGGACGGGCGGCATCTGGGCAAGCAGAGCTGAGCCCCTCTCTCACCAGCGAGCCACGGCCCGCCCCACTGTGGGCTAATCCTATGGTCCGGGCAATCCTGTCAATTCAACCCCCCTCCCAACAGGAGCATTGTCATCAACTGGCTTTGCCTCTGGATCGGAGCAACTCGGAGCACTTAACCACTATCCCCAGGCTGGGAACAGCCACTAGGGATGTAAAATCCCACCTGCTTAGCTAACTGGTTAAACAGCTTGTTTAACAGATACCGATTAAAGGGGAGGCAGCGTGGGTGGGCTGCTCCAGCCCAGCTGGAGTGCCCCCCCCCCACCCGCTGCTGGGCTGGAACAGCCCCCTTACCGCATGCAGGGGCTGCGCCAGTTCTCAGCCAACAGAATTTGCAGGGTTGGGCTTCTCGCCGGCCACACCAGCATCATTCATCTGGGGGCGCCTGCTCTCACAAGCTGGGGACTGCGGGAAACCCCCCTCTCTGCCCCGCAAGCGGGCCTGCAAGCCCCCAGCTCGGCAGGTGGGGCTCCCGGGAAGCGGCTGGGTGCCTTGCAGAGGGAACGGTGCGGTTCTCCCGGCTAAGGACGCTTGTGGGTTTGATACAGGAGCCCCCCTGTGAATCCAGCCCTGCCCTGTAGCCCCACATGGGGAACACACAGATCACGCTCCCTGTGGTCAGGACCAGATTATGAAAAGGGCGTGAGGGGCCACAGCCACCAGCGCCCCTGCATGCTGTAGCTCTGCCTGGCAGGGTGAGGGGGAAGCAGCTTTGCACCCTCCCCACCCCGGACGGAGCCGCTAACGGTGCTCGCCAGCAAACTCCATCCCTGCCATTCCCATCGGCCAGGAACAGTGGCCAATGGGAGGGGCAGGAGGGCGTACCTGCAAGTGCAGGGCCATTCAGAGCCATCTACCCACCCCCCCAGCAGCTATGTCAGGTAAGTACCCAAATTCCCTGCCCCCTCCTGTACTGTCCCTCACACCCAACCCCTCCCCCCGCTCCTGTACCCTGTTTTCCAACCGGACCCCCAACCCCTCCCTGATTCTGCACCTTACTTCCCAACCAGATCCTCCACTGCACCCCTTCCTGCTCATGCACCCACCCCGCTCCCACCCTTCTGCCCAGACCCTGCGCCCCACCCCACTCCCTGGCAGCCGCCCCCCCCCACACTGAACCCCTCATTTTTAGCCCCACTCTGCAGCCTGGGGACCCCACAAACACCTTCAAGCATCAGGTCCCCAGAAGAGCTAATCCAGCTCTGCCTACAGCACAGCGGTGTAGGGAGAATTCACAGAGTGTGAGAGAGCCCAGAGGCTACAGGGCGCTACAAAGGGACAGCGTGGCCTAGTGGAGTGAGCACTGGGCTGGGACTCGGCATGTCTGCCTTCTACTCCTGGCTCTGCCCCGGCCGTTGGGTGTCCTTGTGCACATCACATCACAGCTCCGTGCCTCGGTTTACCCAGCGGAAAATTATACCAGCCTCCTCTCTAAAGCACTTTGAGATCTACTGATGAGCAACCATGCTGTATACAAGCTAGAGATTATTAAACAGCAAAGCAGGCCACAGAAATAGTGAAAAAGCACAAGAGGAGACTATTCTGTCCTTACTGTGGGATGATATAGTGCTACACTTATTTGTTTTGCACACACTCAAAAAGAGACTCTACTACAACATAACTGTGTTGTTCTCAATGGG
>JANRFK010000975.1:20443655-20460885 GCA_030068395.1 Apalone spinifera
TTATGCTGTGTCTCGGATTTGGATGGTTATGTCACTGGCGTTAGGAGGGCCCACTGAGTTTCAGAGCGACACCAAGCCCGCTTTAAGCTGGTTTCAATGGAAATAAAAGGAATTACACCGTCTGTCTTCTCCCCGTCCCTGCAGATCACACCTGCAAAGCTAGGCATAGAAGCCAGCCTTTCACGAATAAGTTTCCTTGGTTGTATTGCACTTTGAGGGCCCACTTTTGCAATCTTTCAGCTTCCCAGACTAGGGATGTGAATGGTTAACTGATCAATCAGGATTTTACACTCCTATCTCAAACTCCCACTGGTTCCCAGGGGAGTTTGGGGTTTGCAAAAAATGCAGAATCATTAGAAGTGGCTTCTACCATTATTCTTCATAATAATCATTTGGAGTAATTCCCACTAGGTGGGTACTTTCCTAACACCTGCTCCAAAGCATTTACAATCTTAGACACAGGTCAGGGGAAGGGAAATAAAATTAGGCAATTTATATGCAAGTCAATCAATCACATTCACTATAAGAGGCATTGCTGGGAAGAATCTTTAAGAGAGACTTAAACAAGGAGGGGAAATAAATATGTTACCATGTTCCATGTGTTACGGCGGTTTCACCCATCTATGGTACAAGTTCTCTTCTACTACAAGAAGGTTTCTAAGACACATATCGTCCACAAGCCAAATCCTGAGATTCTGACTCAAATACAACTTCAGTGGGGTTCAAGACTGACCTTCCCTGAGGACTCCGTTTGCCCGAGAACAGAGCGGATAGAAGTTGAGTGCACCAGTTCCTCTAACCCTATGGAGCCCGATTAATCAGACAGCAGATCACATTCCAAACAGCAGGGGCATAAAACAATCGATGAAACGTTTAAAATTATGCAAATGACTGATTTAAACACACAGCCCTCCCCCCAAATGAGCCACGCTTAGAAAAACCCAACAGGAACGCAACACCCATCTGCTTCTTCCCAGGGAACCATCCCTCTCGTTTTACATTGGCCGTTCTGCCGCGGAGCCTAATTTGTGAACTTCATACACTCCAATACAATCACACAGGCTTTCGGGTGCTTTGCTAGCGTTACCATAGTAACTATTCAGGAGTACTGCCGTGTCACGGCTCCCAAATGCATGCCACCTTTAATTAAAAATCGGTTTGCCCTTGAACTGGCCGCTTTGCTGAGCATCTGACTTGCCTAATTACCATCACCACTCAGTGAGGACACTTACTAAAAAGACAGGGTGATAAAAAGGGTTGAGTCTTGCTGCAAGCATGGCAGATGAAACCCCTTTGGGGCTGGGTGAAGGGATGAGATTTGCAGGCCCAATTATTATGGGAAATATTACGGGGCCACCCACATCCGCAGGTCCCTTGGCACCCCCCAAAGCTTCTGAATTCCGTGGGAGTGTTCACGTGCCACTGTTCCAACTTCAAGGCCAAGCCCCCGCTATACACTGTTTCCTCCAGCTCCTGGAATCACAGGGCACTGGGCAAATCAGATGAATGGGAGAGTCAGGGGACCCGCCGTGTTTGGATCAGAGGAAAGGAGCCCCCCGAGATGGTCCTGCTAGGAAGAAGCCATTAGCCCGGGCTAAATGGTTTGGGTTTCCAGCGGAGCGGGAACTCAGCACGTGACGCCACAGAGCTTGCAAGGGGCTGTAATGTCTGGAGCTACAGGCGTTCAGGTGATCACCGGGGCAGCTCTCAGCTTGGAGCGGTCACAACATACGGTGAGTTTGGAGCAGCAGGAAGATTGCGGCAGGGTAAAGGCCTGGGGGCCCAAGGCACACGTTCCAGTCTTTGCTGCACCACACGCTTCCCGTGTGATCCTGAGCAAATCAAGCTTTATCTACCCTTAAAACGGATCCCGGCATATTATGCCCACCAAGGGTAGGAAAGAAGATAGGCCCAATGACAAAACCCCATGGGAAAGGTGGTGCGTTGCGATGACCCTCCCATTCGTAGGCAGGTACCATTTTTGTAGCTGAAGTTAGGAATGCATCCGTATTTCATATTTGCTGCTCTGGGTCTCCCCCCTACTTCAAGGACTACAATGGAAAAGCTAAACAGAGCTGACGGTCCATCCACTAGTACAATGGACTGGACTGTGAACAGGTTTGGCCTCCCTGGGAATGGGCCATACTGCTCCTGATTCATGGATGATGGAGTCAGGTGACCCAGACACCTGCTACTAACCAACTCCTTGGTCGGATGAAGTGTTCCATTGGGGGGTGAGGAGGAATCAAACAGAGGTTTCCCTCCTGGTGCAAATTCTACATAAGGCAGCAGAGGAAAGCAACAATTGTCTTCAGCTGGCTTTACCTTTGCCTCTCCACCCCAAAGAGATACTTGGGGGGCAACCAGACACAGGTCAGATAGGACACTACTGGCTGTGAAGGAATCTCTCTAAAATGTCTAAGTTGAGACACTATTAGTTGTCACCAGGTTCTTTAGGAAATCTCGTTTCAATTTTTGTACGACTAAAAGAAAGTTCTTCTTCACACAGCGTGTAGTCAACCTGTGGAACTCCTTGCCAGAGGAGGCTGTGAAGGCTAGGACTATAACAGAGTTTAAAGAGAAGCTAGATAATTTCATGGAGGTTAGGTCCATAAAAGGCTATTAGCCAGGGGATAGAAATGGTGTCCCTGGCCTCTGTTTGTCAGAGACTGGAGAGGGATGGCAGGAGACAAATTGCTTGATCATTATCTTCAGTCCACCCTCTCTGGGGCACCTGGTGCTGGCCACTGTCGGCAGACAGGCTACTGGGCTAGATGGACCTTTGGTCTGACCCAGTACAGCCGTTCTTATGTACTGTTTTCTTAGAAATCTGCTTTGTTCTGTTTGCTGCCTCTTTAACCACTTAACACATCTTTTCAGAGTTAATGAACTTATTTCTGGTTTATAATATACTCCAGTTTATGTAATTTCTAAGGGGGGGGGGGCCCACGGGAAGAGAACTGTGCAGACCTTCCTCCACATTGAGGGAGGAGGCAAACTTCACATAACTTTAGGTTTGTACCCCAAGGGGAGTGACCATTCGGATGCTGCAGTAAGTCCCTTCACAGTTGAGTCTTCCCAGAGCTGTTGTCAGTGTCTGTACTTCTGCACCGGGGGAGGCTGGCATGATAGGCTGACTCAATGCAATTGCAGGACCTCCGGTGGCATCCCAGGGGTCCCGAACTGTCCCACACTGCACCACCCCAGGCCAGCACAGGTAGCATAAGTGTATCTGGGCACTCGGCATCTGTGTGCCTCGGTTCTCTGCCTGTCAATGGGGATAAAAGCTCTCACCCACTGATATGCTCCTTCTCCTCCCTCCCACTACCACAAAACGGCTGTGTCGTGGCATTCTGAGGCTCCAGGAAGGAGGAAGGAGGATGCAGTACACTTGGGGGGCGGGGCAGAGGTGAAGTGGGGGCAGGGCCTGGGGCAGAGCCCTTCTCCAGCCTCCTTCTCTCTGAGCTTTGCACCATACGGGCTCTCACAGGGCCGTAGAGCGGCTGGAGCTCACACAGGGCCGTAGAGCGGCTGGCGAGGAGGACCAGCCAGTTGCAAGCCGGCCGTTCACCATGCCTCCTGGTGCAGAAAGGTCCATCCCCTCGGAGCTGCGCTCGCCCCTGGCTGCGGACCGTGAATCACAGCTAGTGCTGGCTGTAGCGGACAGTGCCAGAAAAACTGGTCTCACGCTGCCAAAAGAGCTTCCTCTCGGGGCCAACGCAGATTGGAGTTCGGCAAGAGAGACTCCGCTTTGAACAGCCACCTGCTTTCCCGGAGGCCTCCTCCAGCTGCCTCCCCATGGCCCAAGAAAGTTTTAAATCTAGAATGGAAAGGCTAGGGAATCCCATGGGAGGCCCCATCCCTACCTCTTCTATTTCCCCCCACCACCCCAGGATACACAGGAGCACCAGCCTTTCCTTCTTCTAAGGCTTGGGGGTTTCCCTGGCAAAGGCCCAGGAAGACCACCAGGCCTGCCTTGCCTAGAGAGGCCGTTGCTGCTCGCTACTCAGTGCGGCGAAAGAGGGTTCAGTCCCTCCTGAGCCTGCAAATTGCCGATCACAGCGCAGCGATAAAGCTGATGCGCGTGGGCACAACTATATGGCATTATTAAAACACAAAATTCTGCATAAATTAGCTGCTATTTTTGTTACCGCCTCTTGGTTTGGGTCTCTTACTAATGCGTTTCCCCCACATCCCTGCTAAGCTCCTAGCTCCTGGCACTGCAGCCCCCTCATTATGGGTTCAGCAAGGAGGGGAAACAATCAGACCCCTCGAGGCAGCCTTCGCTTAGCGGTAGGTGAGGGAAGGCTGGTCAGGAATGCACATGGCGCTGGAACAGCAGCATTTCCAGCGATGAGTAAGCATCCAAGCGCCACATGTCAGACTAGCGACTGCAGGAAAAGGCACCGCACACTCTCAGTGTGTCATGCATCAAAAATAAAACAAACAAACCCACCCACCCACCACAGCATTTGGACGCAAAGAAGCGAGACGATCCGCTCAATTCAGTGCGGAATGAATAACAAAATGGATTATATTACACTGACTTCTTCTCTCCTTGCAGGAGGAATAACAGGTCGTTCGATTTAGGGCTTTAATTCGAAATACCGAGTCCCTGCCGCGGGCAGTTAGTCCGGACTTGTAAATTTCAAAAATGGCGACCAGCCGGGAAGATGCAAATCAAGTGCGGGATATTTAAATCTCGGGCTTGATTTGCAACTTCGAATGCCTACATTAGCCTCCCTATTTCAAAATAGGGGGCTAGTGTAGACACACCCTCGGGGAGGAAGGAGAGAAAGCCCAGCAGAGGGAGGCAGGATGGTTAGGTACAGTTCCAGCCAGGTTGCAACGCCCCTGCCTGTGGCACGCTGGGCCAGACCTGCCGCAGATGGGGGCTGCTACAGCCGGGCTGGAGTGCTCCTTGCCCAGGGCAGGCCTCTCGGGGCCAGAGCAGCCTCCTGCCCAGGGTAGACGGGGGGCGGCTCCAGTCCCCACCAGTTAACCGTAACTGGTAAGCGCTGCCCATTAAAGTTGATGCTTATTGGTTAGCTAGTTAACCATTCCCGTTCCTAGTTAGAACCTGCGTTGGGGCCACTGGGCCTGCAACCAGAAGGCAATCCTAGATCCAGCCGACATCAGGACAACTTAGAGCCTCACAGGCCCTGACTTTCCAATGTGCTGGGTATGGGGGGAGTTGCTCCACCCCTGGCTCTGCCCCAGGTCCTTCCCCCCCTTCTTCCCAGGGCCCACCCTGCCTCCATTCCACCCCCACCCAGCCTCTTCACACAGCGTTCTGCCCCTCCCCAGAGAGCCTCCTGCACACTGCAAAACAGCTGACTGCCGTGGGGGGCGGGGGAGGCGCTGACTGGTGGGGTCTGTCAGGAGGTGGGGGGGGATGGGGAGTAACTGATGGGGGCCTGCAAGTGGGTGCTAAGCACCTGCCAATTTTGCCGGATGGAGCTCCAAGCCCCCAAGCAACCCCAGAGGCGGCACCTTAGACGCAGCCTCACGGCGATATCAGAGAGGCTCCCACTGGGTCAGATGAAAGGCCCCTGACCCCCAAGAAAAGCCCTCTCCTTCTGCAGAGCTTTAAGCCTGCTCAGCAGGGGCCAGCTTCAGGGCCCACAGAGAGGCTGCCCGAGTCTGTCCACACTGCACGTTAGCTGGGCTCTGACTCAGGAGTGAGCCCCAGCCCAATCTGTCCACACACACCTCAGTCTGAATTGGGCCAGCAACTGCTCCAGCCCTGGCTCCGGTCCCAGCCCCAGGATTCAAGCCCTGTCGAGTTGCAAGGTGGGTGCAGCGCAAGCGGCAGGGCGGGGCCAGCAGGTGGGCGCAGGGCAGCGCGGACGCAGCGCAAGCGGCAGGGCGGGGCCAGCAGGTGGGCGCAGGGCAGCGCGGACGCAGCGCAAGCGGCAGGGCGGGGCCAGCAGGTGGGCGCAGGGCAGCGCGGACGCAGCGCAAGCGGCAGGGCGGGGCCAGCAGGTGGGCGCAGGGCAGCGCGGACGCAGCGCAAGCGGCAGGGCGGGGCCAGCAGGTGGGCGCAGGGCAATGTGGACGCATTTGTGTGGCTAAGGGACCCAGTGCAGCAACTGTAAATCCAGGGGGCAATGTGGGTGTTCAAGCGCGGGCTTGGAAACATTGAGGGTGCCAGTCCCACAGCCCTGGGCTCACAATGCTGTGCAGACGTCCCCACCCTGATTTCTATCGGCTCTGGGTCAGGGCCCACAAGAGGAAAGCCCGGCCCTTGTGCAGGACTGTAGGGCACAACGGCTAACGTCACAACCCTGAAGACAGAGTCTCTGGATAATCCACAGAGCAATGGGGCAGCAGCAGGGCAGTCTGCCCCGGGGGCGGCGTATGCACGCTCCCCCACAGGAGTACAGCTATTCCGGGGCGAGGACGCCGCCCGATTGGCCATGGAGTCGTCGGCCGCCTCTTTAGTCTATAAATACCCCTGGCCTTGGAGTAACGCTGGATCCATGAGTGGCCCTACTCGCAGGGCAGAACAGCCTACTGGCCAAAGTCAGCAAGTCGCCCTCGTCTCAGGGTAATGCGGCTCAGCAGCCAAAGTCTAAGAGCAGCCCTTGTCCCAGGGCAGTGCGGCCTCACAGCCAAGGTCAGTCGGCTTGGGGGCTTGTGCCCCGGGAGGGGGACCCGGGCCCACCCTGCTCCACCGGGTCCCGACCCTGGGCCCTCCGAGCGGGAGATTGGACTAGCATTCTCTCGGCGGGGAATCCGGCCAAAACACGCCGAGCGTACCTGGGCAGGAGAAGCTGCTCCTGCGCCCTCCCTGGGTCGCTTCCTACCGGTGCTGCTGGGGCGTCGTCCCACGTTGCGGCTGGGTGTCTCAGTTCCCCGGTAGCAGCTTTTCCCTGGGGCTCCACTGGGTCCATGTAGTGGCAGTCTCCTGGCCCTTTGGTTCGCACTGCCTGGGTTGCTGGTTGGCGTAGCTCGGGAGCTCTGGCTGGAAAGTCCTTCCCCTTCGCTGGCCAGCCCAGACTGAGCTGCTTTCTGGCCTTTTATGCTGAACCAGCACTTGGAGCACGCCCAGTCCGGTTGAAGGGGCGGGACTTCCTCCATCCACAGGGTTTTTACCCCTCCTACTCTAGTGCAGAGCATGCCCACTGGCCACAGCCCCTCACGCTTCCTGAGTCGGCTGTTTCATGGCTACAAAAATACTCCCAATCTTTCCACCCCACCTGGATTCCCAATTTTTCCGGTCTACTCAGCATCTGCCCTGTTTAGGTTGTAATCTCCTCACGTAAGAGCCGGGCTGCCTGAGTTTTAACCCCAGCATGTAACAAATGGTTGGCAAACAAAACACAGGAAAGGAAAAAAACCTCAGCGAAACTGCAGGGGAAATTTGGAGAAGAGCCATCAGGTCTCCTGGTCCTGTTTGCAACCAGCCTTGAAGAAGAATAGTTTGATAACACGCCATTACTAAACCCACCCCCAGTGACAAGGGGTTAATTAATAACACTTTGCATATGCCACAGCCACGCACAAAGCACTTCAGAACCAAGAGCTCACCCACCCCAGACATCTGGCTTTGCAGATGGGAAGGCACAGGGCTATGCTCTGCCCGCAGCGAGTTGGGGTGAGAGCCAGGAACGGAGCAGCCAGCTGCTCCCCCCTCCCTCCAGACCAAAGGTAAGTCTCAAGTCCGAGCCAGACAGACTCATTTAGGTGCCTAAGTGGGAGCTGCTGTACGTTCAGCTCTTGTAAAAATCTCTCCCTTATTCCAAACCTCCCCCTTGCCTGTCCAGTGCTGGCTGGCTTGGACTGCCGGATGCGTGAGGTTTCAGAGGGGGAACCACGTTAGTCTGTAACTGGAAAAACTTAAACAACTATGAATAGTCCTGCAGCCTCTTCGAGACAAACAGAACATGTCGATGGGATCACCCGCTTTTGTGGGCACATCTGAAGCAGCGGGTTGTGCCCACGAAGGCTCGCGATACCATCTGCATTCTTCATTTGTAAGGAACGCCTTTGCAGCCACAAGGCCTGTCTAGCGACTCGGGAAAAACCCACCTCGCACACAGAGCTCGGGGCTCTCAAATCCCCGCTCCCACTGCAGTGGGAACACTCTCACGTTGTGACCACACAGCGGGAGGAGAGCAACCCGCTAACCCTTTTCTTTCCACGTGGGAGAATGAGCGTTAAAAGTCACGCACAGACCTGAGCCAGATACTCCTGTGGGGAACCGCTGCACAGCTTATTCCAAACAGAGCCGCTGAGGTTACAAAGCAAGGACCAAAGTTAGACATGAGTAACAGAGCAATGGAAATTCCCCGGCTCGGTTAAGAGACACGCTCACTCTCGGGCTGGCTCATGGTCAGCTACATTGGCTCACGACAGGTGAGGATCACATGCCACAAAATGGGCAAATTAAGAACATAAGACCAAAGGTCCATCTTGCCGAGTGTCCTGTCTGCCCACGGTGGCTAATGCCAGGGGCCCCCAGTGGGAATGAACAGAACAGGGAATCATCAAGCGATCCCTCCCCGTCACCCATTCCCAGCTTCTGACAAACAGAGGCTCGGGACACCATCCCTACCCATTTTAGCTAATAAGTATGATGGACCTAACCTCCATGAATTGATCTAGTTATTTTTTTGAATCCTGTTAAAGTCCTGGTCTTCACCACATCCTCTGGCGAGGAGTTCCACAGGTTAGCACTTAGCTCTCGCTCTCTCTCTCTCATGCCAAAGTACACACCATTCCCAAAGAACGGCCACCAAGGGAACGGATGTGAGGTTTGAGCCCTATTTTTCTGTAAAAAGGAGGCCCAAAATGGGTTTTTCCCTCTTCTTTCTATAAATTTTTTCCTGTTGGCTGTTTGCATTAGAAAATCAGGTCTTGTCTATCCTGGAGAATTCTGGTAGCTGGAGAACTGCTTAGCATTCCATTCCTGTTCTGTTTTAATTCTGCCCCTTGCAAATGCAGCGTGCTAGTCTTTAATTACATGATCACATTCTATTTTTGGCATCAGGCCTGGTCACCAGCAGCATTCCCTAGAAGATATGCTCGTGTGTGCCTGCTCAGGAGAAATTTCAGTGCCACCCAGCTGATAGCAGAGCACCCACAACTAGGTCTGTGTTTCCCCTGGTGGTGCACGTTAACACATGCCTTGGCGCACACAGAAAACATTATTCTGCACATGGATGGATGCTAGTTTCCTCTCCCGCAGTGGTTTTCCGCCTGTTTTTCATCTGCAGACCCTAACAAATGTCAAATGGAGGTAAGGACCCCTTTGGAAATCTTAAGACATATTCTGCGACTCCCCAGGGGTCCACGGACCACTGGTTGAAAACAAGTGCTTGGCATGGACCAGTCCCTGGAGGGGGATGGGATGCATGCTCTTTCTGAGACACCAGTACCCTGTGGATGCCTAGGTTCGATTCCCGGCTGTGGGTGCAGAAGGGTGGGACCTGGTACGTCGAGCAGTCGTGACATACAAAGCGCTAAGCACACAGACACGGCTGCCCAGCTACCCCAACACTCTCGTCACTACTCAGACTAATTAGGTGATGTTCCCTTGGAAGAGCCTTAATTGGACAGAGGAACCCCTGATCACCAGGCCAGATTAGGGGGCAGAGAGTCAATCTTATCAGGCAAGCTGTATACACAGGGCTCTGGGGGGTAAAGCAACACGAGGGCTAGGAAAACCTCCAAGCAGTGACACCTTTCCAACCCCGCCCGCCTTTGGGGGAAGTGCTTAGAAAGCGGAGCTACAGTGTAAAGGTTGCTGCTGTGTGTTGGGGAAGCAATTAAAGCCCCGTAAATAAAGGGCCCGGGGTGCTGACAAGGAAGAAGGCCCCAGGGCCGTTCAGCGTTCAGGCTCCAGCCACAACAGAGCGCGGTGACTGAAAAGGCCACGCGGACGAGACACGGGTCTGGGCCGCTAGCGAGCGGCGTTCTCTCCCCGCGTTCGGCTCTGGCCACGTCACAAGCGGAAGGGAGCTGAGCTCGTGGAACCGCCTGGCCCCCAGCCGGAACACGATTCTCTCGAAGTAGCTTGTTGAGTGGGCCCCCGCATCTAGGAACCCTCCACGCCCAAGGAATGGGAAATCCCGGCTCCTCGTTGGGATCAAAATGGGAGCCCGGGTTGGAGACTGCCACTGGCTCCCGGCTCCCGGCCCCCACCGTGGACAGGGGCTGTTCTGCGGTGGGCCCCCTGCCTGGAGAGCTGCTCCAGAACCCGTAAGCATTAGGGCTGTTCAATATCGGGGAATTGGATAGTCGAGTAACCTCATGAATTGATAGCGGTTACTCGACTAGCCTGGAGTCCCCGGGGGCGGGGCCGGCAGCCTCTGTATCAGAAGCAGCATTGTAGGGTGCCAGGTGGGAGCTGGTCCGCAAGGGGAGCCAGTTTAAAAACCAGCTCCCCTCATGGACCAGCTGCCTGTCACCCAGTGCTGCTGCCTCTGATAAAGAGGCAACAGCGCGGGGGTAGCAGCAGCCCCCGTCTAGGGTGGGGGTCTGAGCTCCTGGACCTGGTGCGAGCCGGAACTGAGCTGGGCTGCCTGCCCACCTGGCTCCTAATGCACTTTAAATGCAGAGCCACAGCAGGGGTAGTCTCTGGACCCATCGCAAGCCAGGACTGAGCCGGGCTGCTGGCCAGCCTGCTAAAACATTTACTGGCAAGGATGAGGGTGGGGGGAGGGAAATGCGTAGAGTCTGTAGCATTAACCCTTTTGCTTATCGGTTAATCGACGACACTATTACACCCCGAGTAAGCGTTACCCGTTTAGGGTGATACTTACCAGGTAACATTCCCAAGGTGCCCCCCCGATCCATAGCTTCAGCATCCCTAACAGCACTTCTGAATGCACCCCAGCAGTGCGGAGGTGCGTCTCTGCAAGCAAAGCCTTGCACAGCTAGAGACACGGCGTCTCTTCAGGCAAGGCCCCACACCTGCTAGAGAGAAGAGGCAAGTCCTGGAAGCTTCTGTTTAGAAATGGAGGGAGGGCTCGGCCCTTTAAGAAGCCCTGTTGCTCTTGCCAGAAAAAATAAATCCAAGGCCCAGCCAGGCTCTGCCCCTTCCCCACCCCACAGCAGAGAAAGGACAGAAGCCCGTGGAAGACAGAACGCTGAGGCTCACCGTGTGGTTCTCCCCGCTGTCTACGTAAATCCGGTTCCCCCCCCCCAAAAGCCTGGCCTGCAGGAGTCAGTCACTGTCAAAGGCAAGGGAGGTGGGATTTGAACTTGGAGACGAAAGGCACAAGACTCAATTGGTTTTGCTCCCGCCCAGGACTTCTGAGCTGCCAGTTCTGTGGCAGACGCTGCGTTTTCTTTTCCCCAGCGCGTCAGGAGAGAGAAGCCATAGCGGGGAGCGTACAGGACATGACGCTACGGGGAAGAAACAGGCGTGGTTTTTAAAATGGTTGATCTCTCTTTTGCCCGGATTCCCGGCAACGGCCCCCAAGCGCTGTACAAATCGGTTTGCTGCCGCCCAAAGAAACATTCCCTCACCAAGCCACCCCCGGCCTCTGGAAGTAACACCAGCCATGCCTCAGTGTTGCAGCCCAGTCTTCCGGCAGGAGAAAGCATCATTTCTGTTCCCTTCCTCGTTGCTACTTGCTAGTGCTCATTTTGGTCAATTTCAATCTCCCATTAGCTGCAGGGTACTTAAGGGTGTTTAAATTCCATTGCACATCTTCTTACTAGATATTTTAGAAATGTGCATCTGTCTGCCAGGGAGTCCATTTGTTCATGAACGCCTCCTAAACGATAAGTGCTAGACCCATCAACCCATCAAATTCAGTGTGCAGATTCCTTTTATCACAACTTAAAGCAAGGCCAGGGTTTGATTTGCCAGGAAAATGGGACGTGTGTGGAATTCCATTGTTTCCCATAGAATGGAAAGGAAGGGGTCTGGCCAGAAGTTATACTGAAGAATGACCACAGGAGGGCAGCGAGAAGCCAGAGATGAGGACCAGGACAGCTAACACCCCATTGGGCCAGCAGGGGGCAGGAGCAGAGAAAGGGACCGCTTTCTACGCAATATGTCAGAGAGTTTGTCTGTGTCTTTCCCCCAGATGTGCCCGTTGAAGCAGCAGCGATCACGGACAGGTGCTTTTCACCTGGCCCAAAGCTGCTGTAGTAAGACAGGGCTGGGGTTATCCTCTCTCCGCAGGGCAGCCTAAATACTGAAGCCCTCATTCCCAGCCCCGTGCCAGAGCAATGATTTAAATGAAGAAAAACAGCCGACTTAATTAGTTTCATTAACTTGGGTCCTAGAATGGACAGGTAACTGCTCTTGCTATTATACATGTCTTGGATTGTTATTTCCACTCCATCTCATCTGATGGAGTGGGTTTTACCCACAAAAGCTCATGATCCTACATAGTTTTGTTAGTTTCTATGCCGCCACAGGACTACTCATTGTTTTTAAAAACTTATTGGAGTTAACGATCCAAGCCATGCTGGGTAAATCTTCTAGTTTGCTAACAAACAAGAGCATGCCCAACAGTGATTGTATTTCAGTGCATTTACTTCCCTCAAAGCAAAACTCGGCCAGACCTTTCCCTATTTATACAGTTTTAGCATCTGACTCTCTGTTCAGACCCTGCCTGATCCACAATGTTCTGAAAAACAGCCGATCCCCGAGTTACGAACGCGTTACGGACCAAACATTTGGCTGTAACTCAGAATGGTCGTAACTCGGAGCCCATTGAGTTACATGGCAACCGCGCTGTTCGTAAGCGCGGTTCGCGTTCGTAACTCGGAGCCCGCATTTACGACCGCTTTGGTCGTAAGTCAGGGACCGGCTGTATTCCATTTATCATAACTCAGCACAAGGTCAGGGTTTGATTGTGCCAGGAAAATGGGATGTGCCTGGAATTCCATTGTTTCCCATAAAATGGAAGGGTAGGTTTCACGTCATGTTTCAGCGCTGAGGTTTTAGCACAGCAGCCAATGAATAATACCAGGCTCTTCTAGAGCAAATCCCACCTGGGGGTCATGAAGCACTCTACAGAGGTGATTACTGCGATCCTCGTTTGACAGATAGGAGAATAACCTGCACAAGAAACCTTCTATTCCAACCCAGTGAAAACTCAGCTCTTCTGAAAAACATGTGCGGTGGGAGCTGGCAGAAGGGTGTAACTCCAGAACCTTCAGCGCCACAGAAAATGTCTATCACTCGACCTAACGGGTAATACCCTCAGCTCTCAGATGTAGACGATCATCCTCAAGTGGTACACACTCGCCAGTATGTTCCATGTTTCACAGTCTATTGAGGCAAGTCAGATTGCTGAGTTTAATAGGGATTTCCTTTTTCTACAGTTAAAACCCCATTGCCATGCCTATACCCACTAAAATAATGTTACTTCAACACTGGGTATGCGAGAGTACACTTACAAAGTCTGCAGATGATACCAAGTTGGGAAGGGCTGTAACTGCTTTGGAGGATAGGGCCACAATACAAAATGATCTGGATAAACTGGAGAAATGGTCGGAGGTAAACAGGATGTAGTTTAATAAGGACAAATGCAAAATGCTCCACTTAGGAAGGAACAAGCCGTTTCACACACACAGAATGGGAAGCGACTATCTAGGAAGGACTCCTGCAGAAAGGGATCATAGTGGACCACAAGCTAAATATGAGTCAACAGTGTGACACACTGTTGCAAACAAAGCAAATGTGATTCTGCGGGGCATTACCAGGTGTGTTGTGAGCAAGACACGAGGAGTCATTCTTCCGCTCTACTCTGCGCTGATCAAGCCTCAGCTGGAGTCTTGTGTCCAGTTCTGGGCACCTCATTTCAGAAAAAACGTGGAGAAATTGGAGAAGGTCCAGAAAAGAGCAACAAAAATGATTAAAGGTCTAGAGAACATGAGCTATGAGGGAAGACTAAAATAATTGGGTTTGTTTAGTTTAGAAAAGAGAAGACTTGAGAGGGGGACATGATAGCAGCTTTCAGGGTGTTACAAGGAAGAGGGAGAAAAATTGTTCTCCTTGGCCTCTGATGACAGGACAAGAAGCAATGGGCTTAAACTGCAGCAAGGGAGGAGTTTAGGTTGAACATTAGGAAAAACTTCCTGCCAGGGTGGAATAAATTGCCTAGGGGAGGTTGTGGAATCTCCATCACTGGAGATATTTAAGAGGTTAGATAAATGTATATCAGGGGTGATAGTCCTGCCATGAGGGCAGGGGACTGGACTTGACAACCTCTGAAGGTCCCTTCCAGTTCTAGTGTTCTATGATTCTGTGTACCTTGTTAGGATAACTACTATACCTGTATTTATAGTAGAACAAGATTCACTGACCTGCTGAATCAAGGCAAGAGAGGGCTGCACGAGACTGTTTCCTTGGTTCAGACATTTTTTCAACAGGTACTTAAAATGACTTTAGTGAACATTTTAGAACCTGGTAGGTTCTTAGCACATTCTGCTTCTGTTGCCAATGTCAGCACACTCAAAGGACTTTGTTCCATTGCACTGCACTAGAAACCGCCTTTAGGGTTTTTTTTACCATAGATGAAGTAGCATTTCCTTTTGCTGTTTCTCCTGCCAATTCTTTCCAGCATCCAGAGAGCAAAAAAAAGACAAAATAAGGACAGCTTTGCATTACAATGCTCCCTTGGAGGTTACACCATTCCTTCCTCGGTCTCAAATATTTGTTTGTATTTTAAGCCAATGTCATTTTGCTATAAAATAAAGCGAGCGAAATGCACAATGCCCAGCATTAAGTAAACGGATGGATTTTATTGGTAGGCAATTTGCTGACTGCTAAACAGACATAAGATGAAAATCGTGGGCTTAGTTATTATTTAGTCAAACCAAGCTGACTTCCACCCAGCAGTGAGCAGGGACGTGTTCGTGGTTCAGTTAGTACTGAAAATATTTAGATTTTTTTTTGTAATTAGGGAACCATAGTGAACATTAAATGGAATGTCTAAGCTCAGCCATCTGTTCTCCAACAGAATCTATTTATTAACGCCCCAACCCTGCAGGAAGAGCCGTGTCGGCAAATCTTTCAACTACATGAGCAACATTACCTTCAGGGGAAGCAAGCGTCTACCTGCAAGATTGGGCTTATATTCTCAGCATGAATCTCTGGCTCCTTTAAAAAAATCACTGGCAAAACTCCCATTGACTTACCCGGGGCCAGTATTTTACCTGCGGTCTTCGAGCACAACTGTTGAGAAATACAGCCGTGTTCGTTTGGGTAACAGGACACCAGGCTTTGGGAAATCTGCCAACTGGGATCTTAATTGTGCATCTCAAAAGGCACTTTTTAAGCATGACAAGAGCACAGCTCTTTACCCTAGTACACACTGGACCCGAGATGGGCAACCAAGACTAACGAGTAAGCTGAACGAGTGATCCTCCATGTCAGTGGGCTGCAAGATGGCTGTAATCAAGCCGTTAACCCGGGACAGGGTAGTTTTGCTAACTGTACTTGCGTACCTAGAATTTGCAGGGTGCGCGGAGTGAACCGTAGCAGCGCTGTGATTGGCTGCAGAGGGAACATGTGGCTCATAGTGTTGGACGCAATCAGACCGCACCTCGCCGCACGTGCCCTTGCTTTATGTGTGTGTCACTTTAGTAATGCCAGTAGGAAAAATGACATGGACGGAAACCAGCGGAATCTGGCAGCCCTGTATGTGGGCAACAGTAACAAAATGTCTCGTGGGCCACACACAGATCCCGGACACCACAGATTACCGACCACTGCACCAGACTGTACTTATTTGTCTGGATGTTCCAAATCTCAGAGTTTACCTGGGAAACTAAATTTCTTTTTTCTGCCTCTGGTTTCATTTGTGGGGAGCTGAAATAATTACCATGTTCAGAGTCAATGAAGGGCTTTTCTTCACTTACTTGGAGACTGACACTCCAGAGATCGACCTCCCAGGGTTCGATTAAGTGGGTCTAGTAAGGACCTGCTAAATCAACCACTGATGACACCCAAGTTGACTCTGGTATTCCACCTCATTGCGAGGAGTAAGGGAAGTCAACGGGAGAGTTTGTCCCATTGACCTCTCACGGTGGGGAGACTGCAGAAATTTGACCTAAGGAACGTCGACTCGAGCTACATTATGCTCATAGCTGGAGTTGCTTATCTTAGGTCAACTTTCCCCCGTTGTGTAGCTTTGGTCTAAGACAGTTTCTTTTTTGTCTCTCCTTAACAGATGCCCCTCAGCTGGAAGTTGGGTACTCCTGGACAGCGCTACCCTGAGAAGCTCAGTCATCGAAGACATGGGCTTCAGGCAAGATGCACCCGTCTGTATTTAGATCCTGAAACCAGCCCATAAAAGGGAAGCACAATTTTTATGCAAAAAGATCAACATTCACTCTGCAGCAGGCTCTCAACTCAGTACCATCGAAGGGCTCTATGGGAAAGTTCCTACTACTGTAATGGGTTAAGGTTTTAAAGTGCTGTAGGAAATCTAGTCTACATGGAGCTGCTCTGGAGCCGGTCTTCTTGATTAACTGTTCTCGATTCACTCCACATACGGTTGTTCTTACTCCACAATAAACAGTGCCCGCAACAGGAGTCAATCAAGCATAAGCTATTGTACTTCACATTCATAATCTGCCCACAGAAGACATTTGGCAAGGAAGCCCTAGGAGATAGAGCTCTTTCAGTGAAGGGATGTAAATACCGGTATAAAAAGTTAACTGGTTAAATGATATGTTGAACTGGTTAACCTTGGAGGGCTGGGATCTGCGGATGGGGACTATTCCAGGCAGGGGCCCTTGTGGTGGGGTCCTGACAGCCAGCCCGCCGTGAGTGGGGGGGGTTCCTCCAGCTGGGCCCACTGGGCCGTGGGTGGGGGGCTACTCCAGCCCAGCCGGGCCTGCTGCACTGTGGGTGGGGCTGCTCTGGTGAAGCTAGGGGGGTTATTCTGACCAGGTCATCGGTTAACCAGTTACCAGGTAAGCATGTCAGTAAGACTAACGCATAAAGGGTAACCAGTTAACCGCTTAACCTTTTACATCACTATTTCAGTGCGGCACCCACATTTGATACCTGGGCCTACAGTATTAACATTAGGGATCTGTTATGTCGTGGGGAGTTTCACAGTATAGGAAGTAATCAGTGAAAATACAGAGAGTTTGAGTAGTTGCAAGTGTCCATTTTATTGCATAGCACAGAACTAATTAGAACAAGCCCAAACCAGCTGGACTGACCCCAATGACCTAACAACAAGATCTATATCTACAACCCAATACACAACAGGATCAAAACCGGGGAGCTGCACCCCCCCCCCCC
>JANRFK010000975.1:20468699-20486661 GCA_030068395.1 Apalone spinifera
CTGTTTAACCGGTTAACTACTGAAACGGGATTTTACGTCCCTCATCTCGCCCCAGAGTAGGTGGACGGAAGGCAGCTTACATCAAGGGAACGATGGACGTGCCTACACTTAAACGCCACGCCTGCCCCACACAGCCACCTCCGTGAGCAGTGAAGTGCCAGGTGGAAGCAGTTAGGTAGCAAAGCACCAGCAAAAACACTGCGCTGCTCAGAGCGACTGGTTCTGGCTTTCGGGAGCCCTCCCACAAGGCCCCATACCGGCAGTTCAATTGACACGTGCTCCTGGTGAGCGCGCACACTGCCGATGCACGGAGCCACAGGTAGACACGAATGAGTAATGTCGTTAATGCGGTGCCCATGTGCTAACATAAGCTGGGGCAATTCAGGCCACGCCTTCACTACACAGAAGATGGACCCTGCCGCACTCGATCTACCGGAGTTCGATTTAGCAGGTCTCCTTAAGACCCACTAAATCAAACTCAGAGGGCATCCTGGCCGGTACTGCTGTCCCTGCGAGGAGTAAGAGAAGCCGAAGGGAGCGTTTGCTCCCATCAGCCTCCTGCTAGGGATTCCCCGAATCAAGGTATGTCGACTTCAGCTGCATAATGAACATAGCTGGAGCTGCGTATCTTGATTCGACCTTCCCCTTTTGTGTAGGCCTGGCCCCGGTTTTGTAGTGCAGACCTGGCCTAAGTCAGGGAGGTGGTGAGTAGCATGTTAGCCCCACCCAGCTGTGATTAAACGTAACAGCAGCTGCCGCCACGTAGGCATGTCCATCCCATGCATACGCTTGATGCCATCAGAACGAGGGAAAGCGGGGCCTTTACCAGGCCGCTTCACTGGGTCGCCAAAGTTGGACAACTGGGACGGCTGAAGCAGAAAACTTGGTAACCAGAAGCCTCCAGGCTGCAGTGGTCCAAGGGGGGCAAAGCTGGAGGACGGTAATATTGTCCCAGGGGAGGCAGCTAAACAGCCAAATTAGGAACTGCACTGTCCCCCCCGTTCACTGCATCACACAACAGCCCGCAGAGCGCAGCCGCCAACCCGACGCCCCAGCAAAGCGGGCTGGCTCTTGTTAGCTCTCCTTTGATTACAGGCCCCGGGAGCAGTTTTCTGCCAGGAAAATGCTTTTTTGAAATTAGCTGCTGACGGTTTGGAGCCTGCAAGATGGATGGGTGTGTAGCAAAGCGGGGCTCTGGGCACGCTAATTACGGAGAGCGAGTCCCGTGCTCTCTGACGAGCTTATACCTGGATTTTGGTTTTTAATGGAGGCCAGATGTTGTGTGAATGCTAATCGGGCCCTGCAGCCCAATCGCTTTTCATCTCCCCCGTGCGGAGGCGGGATGCAGCGTTCCCACCGCATCAACAGGCCGGCTCGCAAAACCTCTGGCCAACGGCACAGGCTGCAGCGGGAGAATTCCAGCTTTTCCAGAGGGTGGGGTGCATAAGCTCTTGACCGCCCTTCACATAGCGCAAAGGAGGAAAATAATATTTTATATAGATTATTAGTGTGCACACACACACACACACACACACACACACACTTACACTTTGTGGCGGTGGCCAGACACAGACCATGTGGTTTTCTTGGGCTCCCAGAATGACTACACCGTAGGGGTGGGCAATAATTTTTAAGGGGGGGGGCCACTCCAAGACTGTGGTAAGTGGTCAAGGGCCGCACTTCTATGGGGTGGTGGAGGGTCTGGTGCAGAAGGGGGACTTGAGTAGAGGACTGGGGTACAGGAGAGGGTGTGGGGTCTGAGAAGTAGTTTGGGTGAAGAAGCAGGTTGTGACCTGGGACAAGGGAATGGGGTGCAGGGTCCAGGAGAGGGTATGGGTGCAGGAGAGGATTCTGGCATGGGACAGGCGTGTAAGGGGGGTGCAAGGTCTGGGAGGGAGGTGTGACATGGAGGAGGTGGAGAGGGAAGGCAGAGGGTTTGGGTGGTGATCTGGGGCACATAGTTGGGGGGAAAAGAGGGGATGGGGTGTCAGAGGCAGGGTCTGCCTTGGAGACACTTACCTAGGGGTCTCCTGCCCGCAGCAAAGTTTCTCAGCTCCTATTGACCAGAAACTGGAAGCTGAGAGATTTTGCTGGGGGGCAGGGGCAGTAAACAAAGCCTCCTCCCTCCCTCTCTCCCTCCCTCCCCAGTGACCAGAGCAGAGAGCAGCCAGCCTTTAAAGTGGCTGTAGCTGCTCTGTGCTAAGAGTCCCGGCAAGCCCGCTGCCTGGATAGTGCCCATCTCTGCTATACAGCCTGGGCACTCTAATGTTACCTGCCCAGATTTCCCCTAATTCTGGACTCCCCAGTCACAGAAGGGGCTGCTGACTACACTATAAGGTCAAAGGAGGCTTTGGGTGCAGCTGACTAAAATGATCAGGTCCCAGCTTCCTTCTAAACAACCTTTCCCCAGTGATCAAAAAGAACAGTCTGAAACTTGTCACATGGAACAACCAGAAGGACTGGCACCATGCCACTGTACTGGAAAGCACCTAAAACAGGAAACCAAGCTCAGGGGGAAATTCTCCCTTCCAAGCACATTTCATCCTCAGAAGGAGGAAAAGCAGGCACAGCAAGACGAACTGGCACTCAGGAGAGCTGGGTTCTCAGCCCAGCCCTGCCACTGACTTCTTCTTTGTCCCTGGTCAAGTCATTCAACTTCTTTGTGCTTCATTCCCACCCTGACTCTAAAAAATGAGCCTAATGATTGCTAGGGGGGCATGCGCAAACCCCTTTGAGGCCCTCACGGGACAATGCCTGCTGCTGGTCAGCATGTAGATGGTGACGCTCAGGAGAGCCGACAGCCTTGCCAGGCCCTTGGACAAAGAGGGGGGAGGCTCCACGTGCCTGGAAAGGGCGGGGCCTCGGGCAAAAGGGGTGGGGCTGGGGAAGTCAGCCCACAGCACCGCCCAGACTGCAACCCCCTCTCCCCTCAAGTGCCATCCAGAGCATGATTTAAGGAGAGGCTAGGAGCTCCAGCCCCCTTTGAACTGCCAGGCCCTGGGGCAGCTGTCCTCCTTGCCCTCTCCCCCAGCTGGCAGGCCGGGGTACGCCCAACTGACCCCAGAGCAGCGATGGGCCTCCTGCCATTGGGGTTCTAAGAGAGACACTTTGCTTCCCGCTGCCCAGCGCGGGGTTGCCAGACTCTGCTGGTTCCTCCGCATCCTTCTTCCCTGGCGGTATTTCTAAAGCGACGCGCACCTCGCGCCAGGCCTCGTGCAGCGAGGGGCGGGCTGATCGCGCCCAGCACTGACTGGGAGAGCCGGGCACTCCCTCGACGTCCAATCCCAGCGCTGCTGCGGTTCCATGGGCACCCCCCACACCGTCTAGGGACACAAGCGCCGGGAGCAACACCGCCCTAGCGCAGGAGACCAGCTTGGTTCCAACAATCTTGCAGCCCCCCGAGATGACGGAGGGCCGCTCCTGCCGCCCACTCACTAGCCTCGGTTGCCCATCGCTGACCTAGAGAGAGGGCTATGAATTGGCAAGGGTTAGCACTCGTTGGCACGAATGAGAATACACAGACATTTGCAGGGCCAATCACAGTGGAGAAGTTTGCCTGGTGGTCGTTTGTTCTCACGCGGGCCCAGGAGTACAGGAAACTGTAGCAACTCGCTGCAAAAACCCTAGAAGCTACAGCCGCAGCCAAACCCCCCAACGCGCCTTACTCAGCTAAGAAAAGACAGCCCTTGAAGGAGCTGCCAAAGCGCAAACGTGGCCCTGTGGTTTGCAGAAATGGAAGCGAAGTCTGGAAAGAGCCAAAGAAATGTACAACACAGGACAGATTCGTCCCAACAGATGATGAATTTTCACTGACACTATGATTTGGAAAAAACAACGAGGAGTCCTGTGGCACCTTAGAGATGAACAGATTTATTAGGGCACACTCTTTCATGGATACATCCCACTTTATCAGATGAATTGGAGTGGAAGTGATAGAGGCAAGGATATATAGACTGTGTTAATGAAGCTAATCAAGTCAGGGTAGAAGTGGCTTGTTCACAGCATTTGGTGTGGAGATGTGAATATCAAAAGAGGGAAAACTGCCTTTGTAATGTGTTAATCAGTTAAGATTCTTATTCAATCCTAAATTCACTGAATTTAATTTAACACACAACGATCATCTGGCTGCGGGCATTAGGAATGTTAGAGTTTAACCAATTAACTGGTAAACCGGCAAGCTAGTGCTTATTCGTTACTGTTATCGATTTAACTCGGCCCACCTGGTGAGACATGCTACCCTTGAGCGACCTGCCTTTAATGACGAGACCTACAAAACACGATTTCCAGCATATCTGCATCACACCCAATGTTCCCTTTAATTTTTTCCATGCGTGTGTGGAATAAATGTTATGTGCACTAAGGCTTATGCAGATGTGCACCACCAATAGACACACATACTGCCAGCTGTGGACTCTTTGCTAATCAGTGGGGCAGCCCTGGCTGGCCCCACTCCCAGGGATGCTTTGCTGCAGACTCTGCAATATAACGCTTATTTAAGCATTATACAGCAGGGCCCACAGCACGTATAACCTTATAACCGCTAAGATTTTTAGCGGTTGCCTTTTTAAATGACTTTTTACATCCCAGATATGCATGAGCTTCATCCCAGAATCTATTTATTATTATTACTGTTTTGCAGTAGCACTTCCATAGTAAACCCCAGCAGATATCAGGGCCCCATTGTGGTAAGCACTTTAAAATAATCCAACTGGAAGAGACAGACCCTGCCCTGAAGAACTTAGCCAAGGTACAGGAGAGGCGACAGCAAGGTGAAGTGACTGGCCCAAGGTCACAGGGCCAGTCAGTGGCACAGCCAACGACAGACCACATCTCCCGAGTCCCGGCCCAGTGCTTCCTCCTACACCCACTCTCTGAAACTAACTCCGGCGTAATCAGGCTACACTGGCGGTAGGTTCATCTTGCTGTCTCTCTTCCCACTGGCATGGGAGGGAAGGCAGCGCTAGCGTCCCAGCGCCAGAAACAGGCGCTTCCGCTCAATATAACGGCTGTCCAAAGCCACTTCCCATGACAGGAGCGGAGCCTGGCTGTTCTGCAGATTGGAGAGTGGGGCTACGTACCGATCCAGCGATGGGGCCTGCCATCCCTCCGATCTGCTCTGGGGAGACACCGAACATAAGAACGGCCGTACCGGGTCAGACCAAAGATCCATCTAGCCCAGTAGCCTGTCTGCCGACAGTGGCCAGCACCAAGCGCCCCAGAGGGGGTGGGCCGAAGACAAAGATCAAGCGATTTGTCTCGTGCCATCCATCTCCAGCCTCTGACAAACAGAGGCCAGGGACACCATTTTATCCCCTGGCTAATAGCCTTTTATGGACCTAACCTCCATGAAATTATCTAGCTTCTCTTTAAACTCTGTTATAGTCCTAGCCTTCACAGCCTCCTCTGGCAAGGAGTTCCACAGGTTGACTATGCGCTGTGTGAAGAAGAACTTTCACTTATTAGTTTTAAACCGGCTACCCTGGCATGGCCTCCATAACTACCGTGGCCATCCGGGAGCCCAGGCCTCACCAGGTATGTCTGCACACAAGCAGAAATCCACTGCAGCAGTTCCAGCGCCAAAGCCCGAATTTCAATGTCTACACGGCTAATCCGAGGGCCCCCGGCTCCGAGACCCGTCGCTGCAGGTTTCGGCTCGACAGCCCCACATCCAGGGGTTCCTCCAAAACATGAGTTTGCAGATCTCTAAAACGTTTCCAGTGTGCTGAACGCTCGTGGGCGGTGGTTCGTCTGGAGGCAGACACCCCCCCGGCAGTGTGTGATGCCAGGCAGATCTCCCGCACCAGGCTGAGGCAGGAGAACCAGCGTGTGCAAACTGGCTCACGGGGGTGAGCCAAGTGCAAAATGAAACTGGCGAGAAGCCACAGCAAGGTCTAGAATCCCGTCAGGTCCAATGCCGGCTGGCAGATTCAACCCGGGGCAGGAGGTAAGCTTTTTAAGTGCAGTACAATGGGTGACCTGGCACCTGACGCTGCTGGAAAGACAAATGTTTGCAGCTCACACAACCTCAAAGGAAGATTCTGGCAGCTACAGGTGGTTTGGGATTGAAAGGAGTTGGGTTTTTTGGGTCAGTGGCAGAGTTCCAGGATTATTTTAATAAGAATGGCCAGACTGGGTCAGAACAAAGATCCATCCAGCCCAGTGTCCTGTCTGCTCACAGTGGCCAATGCCAGATGCCTCAGAGGGAGGGAACACAACAGGGAATCCTCACATGATCACTCCCCTGTCACCCATTTCCAGACAACCAGAGGCCAGGGACACCATCCACTAATAGCTATTGATGGACCTAATCTCCATGAATCTACATAGCTCTTTTTCGAACCCTGTTAAAGTCCTAGCCTTCACCGCATCCTCTGGCAAGGAGTTCCACAGGTTGATAGTGCAGTCCTTTAAATCACTCCTCCTATGGAAACTGTTTCAGACCCCAATTGTTTTCATTTGCTTATCGGTTAAATCGGCTACACTATTACATCCCTACTCCCCAGTAGGGAACAGATTCTGCAGGGGTAAAGAGGTCAAGAGAGGGGAAAAAAATCCAACCTCTGTGTCTGCTTATCCAAGTTCAACTCCATGCCTGATGAGGCTGACCTCTCTGGCCAGCCCTTCCCTGCTCCAGAGCTCCAGACGGAGCATGGAATTTGTAAGCACAAAGTCCCTAATTCCGGCCAAAGAACAGCTGGGAGCAGAGCACTTATAGCACTGAAGTTTCCACATCAGTTAGAGCTGGCTGGATCGTGCTTCAGTGCACAGGTGGGTGAATGCAGGCAGGATCGAAAGACTAAAATCATCCCATCAGCTGTTGTCCACAAAGTGCTTTTCCCAGCGGCACCCCACACTGCACCGGTTTTCATCCAACACTGCAGCCCTCGCTCCGAGGGGACAGAAGCTGGTTCTCCAGCCTTCTGCCAATCTTTGACCTATCTGCAGTGGAGCCCGGTTTTGGAGAAGCAGGCCCAGGAGAGGCAAGAAAGCTCTGGCGTCAATCCAAACACTGGAATATCCCCGGTCGGTAGCGATGAAAATAAGAATGCAAATTAAACTGACACAGGCCATTTTTGTGGGTCTTACCTGGGTACTTGCAATGCACCCATCAGGGCAGTAAGTCTATCGACGGGTCACACAGCAGCCTCCTCATTCAACCTCCCAAAGAGGAGGCCCTGGGAGAGAGGGGTGAACGTTCGGAAAGGAATTCTGAAACGTCTCCCCTGCAGTAAGTCAATTTCCCAGCCATGCTAACGGCTTTTCCTCCTGTGGCTGTAATAGACACACACTCTCCAATTCCCCCTCTCATATAAAATTAAGCTGCCCCCTAATTGGTACATCACCCAGGACAACTGCAGAAATTAATTCCAGACAGCAAAAGTACTAAGGGAGGGAGGAGCAGGAGCCGGTGCTGGGGGGGAGTCAACTTAAGCCACTTCCCCCAAGCACTGGCTCCACGGTGCTACCCTGTCCCCTACCCCAGCACTGCTGCCTCTAGCAGATACAACAGGGGTGGGGGCACGGAAGGCTGCTGCACAGCAGTCTCTAGCGATGGTGGACCCGAGCACCCCATAGACTGAGCCTGCTACACATCCGGTGGAACAGCCTCTGTCCATGCGGACTCGGACTGCCCCTGGACAGGGGCTGCTGCCAGCACGCTCTGCATCAGAGGCAGCAGCGCAGGGCAACAAGCAGACAACCTGCACAGGGAGGTGGTTTTTAAGCTGGCTCCCCTCATGGACCGGCTCCCGCCTGCTGCCCCATGCTGGGCAGCAGGGGCCTCCCTGGGAATGGGCGCACTGGCTGCCAGCCCCGCCCACGGGGACGATTGAATAGTCATGTGACCGCTACGATTTTGTGCGGTTACATGACTATTCAATTACCCGATAGCCAACATCCCTACCCCAGATGCCCAGAGCAGCCCTTCTCCACAATGGACCGGAGGCGCGGTATAGGTGGGCGGAAGGGCTCCAGCCCACCGGGGCAAGGACAGCCCCTCTTAATTGGTTAACCAGTTAAACTGGAAGTCAACTTCACATTTAACCAGTTAACCAATTACACAAGGTTTTCCATCCCTTCTCCAAACCCAGCAAACTGTCTCTCTTGTCTATTTTAAAAGGCTGGGGGGGGGGAAGAGAAGGAGCTTCATCATCATTCCCCTTTTAAATACAGCAACTTGCCAATCCCTCCCTCCTCCCCCCAAAAAATAATCACACAGGGACTCTGTAGCAAAGCCAGGAAATCATCCTACATCCCGTGGGCCCCAGCCCAGGGCTTTAGCCACAATGCCAGGCAGCTGCTCGTAGACGATAAGCTGCCATGGGGCAGTGTGTTGGTGTAGTCCAGTGACTTCAATCTGGGACGACCACACTACTCACGAATGCTGAAACTACAAACAAGTTATGCAAGCCCAAGAGAGGTCTACGCAACCATTATCCCACCCCAAGTCATCCTTCTCGCACAAAACAGGGGTCTTGTCAGCTCTCCTCTGGCAACTCTCATGGTCCACAGCATAGAATCCTAGAACATGAGAACTGGAGGGGACTTCGGGAGGCCATCAAGTCCAGTCCCCTGCCCTCACGGCAGGACCAAGCACCATCTAGACCATCCCAGATAGATGCCTATCTAACCTGCTCTTAAATATCTCCAGTGATGGACATTCCATAACCTCCCTGGGCAACTTATTCCAGTGTTTAACCACCCTGACAGGTAGGAAGTTTTTCCTAATGTCCAACTTAAACCTCCCATGCTGCAATTTAAGCCCATTGCTTCCTGTCTTATCCTCAGAGGTTAAGGAGAATATTTTTCCTCCCCCCCTCCTTGGAACACCCTTTTTGGCGTTTGCAAGCATGCCAGACCTTAAGCTTGCCAGCGATCTAGGACTGAATCTCCTCCAGCTGGCATTGCATGAAGGGAGAGATTTCAGCAGTAAAAATCCACATGTGGGGAGAAGAAAACATTTGTGGGAGGGATGGGGGTTCTTTGGAATTGCATAAGTATCCCACGAGAGACGAGGGAGACAATCATCAGTACTACATAAGTCTGATTTATTGTCTGAATCATTGTGTTGCAGTCACTTAACTGTGCAGAGAGTGCCTGCCACTACCCTGCTCTCTGTCCATTTAACTATGTAATTATATACAAATAAAATCAGAAAAAGTTTATTCCAACTTTTTTTCCAATTGCTCCAGTCCCATCTACTTGCCAGTCCTACCAAATGAGGTGCCTACCTACTTGCAGTGCGCCAGTCAGTAACCCCTTCAGGAACTTGTGCGTGGAGACAACCTCTTGGCACCTGGATCCAAATCAATTATGTCACTGAAGGGTTTTTTCCTTCCCAGGGTTACCACTTAGTGCTCTGAACACCAAGATTTGCTTCAGTGAGTCTAGATATTAAGTCTGCATGTGCAATTTCCAAGAATGCATTTCACCTGAACATCTTTCCAGTTACACACATCCAGCCACTTTCCCCCAGCTGGTATTTTCTTGGAAAAGCTTCAGTGATGTTTCTTCTACCACTAACAATCAGAAACCTCTCCTAGCTGGCTCACAGGATTTAGAGAGAGATATAGAGTTGCTTGGTTGCCTATTCAGTCCCAGTCTGCTTTGATACAAGGGATGTAGCAGTGTAACCGTTTAGTTACCATTTAAACTGTTACATGCCAGCTCCCAGCCAGGCTCCCAGGGAGCCAGCTGCCACCCTGAGCTGCAGCCAGCTCTCCGGGAACAGGGCAGCAGGCAGGAGCTGGTAGGTGCAGGAAGCCAGCTAAAAAGCCGGCTTCCAGCATGCACTGGCTCCCAGGCAGCCAGCTGCCACCCTGTGCTACTGACTGTATGAGAGTCCGCAGCGCGAGGTGGCAGCTGATTACCCAGGAGCACGCTGGTGCCAGCCCTGCTCCCGGGGAGCCAGTGTATCAATGTATAACTACATGGTTACAATCAGTGCTTTTTTGGGGACGGTACTGTACGGAACCGCGTACCATCGCCTACTTTCTCAGCCCACAGAAAAGGAATGGGATTTCCCCAGAGCTTACCGGCACCGGTTTTCCTGGGGCAGCTCAGCTCCTGACGGAAGCCTGCTTGGGACATACGGTGGGTTTTTTTCCGGCTCCCAGCGTGGTGCTCAGGCCCTTAAAGGGGCCACAACCACATTTTGGGCCCCATTGCATGGGGTTTTTTTTTTTTTTTGCTCAACAAGTTTGCCCCAGAGTACCAGCACCTTTTTTCTTAAAAAAAGCACACTGGTTACAATAATTACTTTTTTTAACACCCTTAGGTGATACCAGTCTGTTAGCGGCCTATACATTTGGTGGGTTTCAGTTTAGTTCCTAGCTGTCCACCTAACAAAAAACAAAACAAAACAAACCTATTAATTTTCACCTCGAGTGACAGAAATGGAAAGGATCATTCTGCATTCACGAGGTGGCTACTTAGTTTGTTTCGAAAGATAGCAATCTTCTCACACAGGGGAAAGTGTTTTCTTTTGCTCCCAACCATACTTTGCTTTCACTGCATACACACACTTCCAAACTAACCCACTGTCATTTCTCTGAATGCTATGGAGGTTTCCTTCCCTGAGTGCTCAATATCTAGAAAAAGATCTAAAGGTTTCATGCAGCGGTGTGATCTCTGGGGGCTATCGAAAAAAATTCCAGCATCAGGGATGGAAGTGCCTCCAAAGGGAATATCCTCCAGCCGACGGATATACTGTTACATGGTTCTTCCACCCAATTTGGACCTTTATCCAAAAAGAAAACCGCTGATTTTTCAGGGCACTCAGAGGACTAGTTTGGGATCTGAATCCTAGACCCCATCTTCTTTGCTGTTACGGGGCCAGAGCAGCGCTGGAGGGGCAATTGAGGAGTTGGTGCAAATGTGTCAGATGCCCTCCTGGCTGACACACCAAGGACTATTGAGCTAGAGGGATTCTTGGAGGTTAGGTCCATCAATGGCTATTAGCCAGGATGGGTAGGAATGGTGTCCCTCGCCTCTGTTTGTCTGGAGATGGGTAACAAGGGAGGGATCATGTGAGGATTCCCTGTTGTGATCCCTCCCTCTGGGGCATCTGACACTGGCCACTGTGGGATGACAAGACACTGGGCTAGATGGACCTTTGGTTTGACCCCGTCTGGCTGTTCTTATGTTCTTAAGAACTGGCCCTAGGGCCTCCAGAACGCTGCAAGGTGGGGGCTGTAACCAATGTTCCCTTTAATTGTTTTCATGCATGTGCAGACTACATTTTGTTATGCGCACCCAGGCATGTGGCAATGTGCACCAGCAGTAGAAACACAAGCTGGTAGCTGTGGGAGGCTGTGAGCACTTTGCTAATCAGCTGGGAACAGCATGTGAATCTCTCCTGGGCAGCCACCCAAGTGCTCAGCTTACAGGGAGCACTGGCTGTAATGGACTGAGCATAGAGGGGAAACTAACACGGCCACGGACACAAACACCCCACTTCCCTCAAAAGACACAGCTCCAGGACTCGGAGTGAGGCAAGGTAGGTGTGTTGGGGCAGTGGTTTTCAAAGGGGGCGTGGAACGTCAGGCACTGGGTGGCCTGGCTGCAGGGAGACCAGGGGATGAGAGGGGATGCTAAAGCAGGCTCACTGCCCGTCCTGGCACCTTGAACCACGCTGCTTCCCAGAAGAGGCCAGCAGCAGGTCTGCCTCCCAGGTAGGGGGGATATGGGGCTCCACACAGGCTCCACACACTGCCCCGAGTCCCACTTCCAGAAGGGGCAGTGCCTGCCGGCAAGAGAAACACACAGACCCACTTCCAGACCTGCTGCTGGCCGCTTCCAGGGGGCAGAGCGGTCCAGAGTGCCAGGACAGGCAGGAAGCCTGCATTATCGCCCCCTCTGCTCTGCTGATCAGTAGCCACTGGAAGTAAGCCTGCGACCCAACCCCATGTCCCTATCCCCCGACCCATCCCGGGGCCACTTCCTGCACCCCAAACTCCTCATCCCCAGCCTGACCCTAGACCCAACTCTCTACTCAAAAGATCTAATTATGTTCTTCTGTAAGAGGGGATCTGATAAGAGGTCTATAAAATCATGACTGGCATGGAAAAAGTGAATAAGGGAAAGTTATTTACTTATTCCTACAATATAAGAACTAGGGGTCACCAAATGAAATCAATGGGCAGCAGGTTTAAAAACAAACAAAAGGAAGGTTTTTTTTCCCCACTCAGCGCACAGTCAACTTGTGGAACTCCTTGCCAGAGGATGTGGTGAAGGGCAGGATTTTCACAGGGTTCCAAAAAGAGCTGGATAGATTCCTGGAGGTTAGGTCCATCAATGGCTATTAGCCAGGATGGGTAGGATGGTGTCCCTAGCCTCTGTTCGCCTAGGGTGACAAGAGAGGGATCACGTGACGATTCCCTGTTGTGTTCCCTCCCTCCGGGGCATCTGGCGATGGCCACTGTGAGCAGACAGGATACTGGGCTGGACGGACCGTTCTGGCTGTTCTTATGTTGGGTTGCAGGCAAACAATTTTCTTCAACAGGGTCGTGGGAAAAAGAGTTTGAAAACCGCTGTGTTAGGGGAACACGCCCCGACTCCCTTCCCTAGCACGGGAGAGCGGCCAGGATCTGGTGTAAAGCGCTTCAGAGCGGAGCCGTTCTGAGCCAAGTCGTCCTTTTCTAAGGCAGTGACAAATAGAACAGCCCTCCCTGTGCTGCCCTTGCTCCTCACCCATGTCAGACTCCAGCTTTGCTCAGATTTATGGAGCGAGCTGCCAGGCCCACCCCATCCATCACGCCCGTGACTGGCGGTCCAAAGGTGAGCGATGACGCAAGACCTCTTCCCAAGGACAGCCCAGGAGCTGACACAGAAAAGGCTATCTGAATCCGCGCTCCTGCAGGGCCATGCTGGTATGTTTGCTCAGGTCGGACCCCGGCCGGGAGCTGCAGCAGAAACGCATCCAAGGAAGAAGCATGGCACCTCATCAGTCTTCTTTACAGATGGGGAAACTGAGGCACAGAGGAGCTGTGACATTAAGGATGTCAACTTGCGGGGATGTGGCTTGTAGTCGATCCAACTTGGACTGACTACCCAGCGGTTCCCAACCTTTCCCAGATGGGGACCCATTTTGACAAGTCAGGAAGACTTGGTGACCCAAAGCAATTCAAAAACGGGGGGAGGAAGGGAGGCAGAGCCACCTGGGGCGACACTTGGCGACCCTTCTGAAATGTAATGGCGACCCATACTTAGGTCCCGACCCCTAGGTTGGGAAACCCTGGACTATACGATTAGTTGATAGGACCGCTCTACAGAGCCGCAGCAGAGTAGCTCCGAGCAATCCCGGCGCGCGCCGGCTCCAGGAGTCGCCCGCGCTGCAGCTCTGCATTTTAAATGCAGTCAGAGCCGCCAGGCTATTGCTACATTTAAAATGCAGAGGTGCAGCACCCCAGACCAGCCTGCGCCAGCTGAGCCCACCAGCCCCTCTTTGCAGCAGGGGGGTCGGGAGGGAGGGAGAGCAGGCAGCATCACAGAGACAGTGCTGGGGGGAGGGGAGGAGAACAGCTTTTAAGCCGGCTCTCCCCAGCACCGGCTCCTGTCCCTCCCTCTCCCCCCCCTCCCACTTTGCTGCCTCTCACAGAGGCAACGGGGGGCGAAGGTAAGTGAATAGTCGAAACTCCAGTCGACTTCCGATAAGCTTGTGTTGAGCGAGTCCGTGTTCACACAGGTTCTCCGTGCTGTGCTGGGGGCCTTCAGGTCGTAGGCCTTCCCCCAACGGATTACAATTCCAGAACACTCCTCAGAGCTCCCTTTCCCCTGCGCTGGTAAAACATCTTCCCAAGACAGGCTTCATACGGCCCAATCCTGCCAGTCCAGGGCAGCAGAAGTGATGAGAGGTTTCGAACGGGTGCCACATGAAGAGAGACTAAAAAGACGGGGACTTTTCAGCTTAGAAAAAAGATGAGACTAAGGGGGAATATGAGAGAGGTCTATAAAATCATGACTGGCGTGGAGAAAGTGGATAAGGAGAAGTTATTTGCTTGTTCCCATGAGAACTAGGGGTCACCGGATGAAATGAATAGATAGCAGGTTTAAAACAAACAAACAAACAAAAAAGACGTTTTTCTTCATGCCGCGCACAGTCAACCTGTGGAACTCCTTGCCGGAGGATGTGATAAAGTCCAGGACTTGGTGTGGCATCTGACATATTTGCACCAAGGACTATCGAGCTGACACACCAAGGACTATCGAGCTAGATAGATTCATGGAGGCACTATCTAGATCCATCACCGGCTATTAGCTAGGATGGGTAGGAATGGTGTTCCTAGCTTCTGTTTCTCTGCAAGTGGGCGACAGGAGAGGGATCACGTGAGGATTCCCTGTTCTGTTCACTCTTTCTGGGGCCCCTGGCGTTGGCCACTGCCGGCAGACAGGACACTGGGCTAGACGGACCTTTGGCCTGACCCAGAGTGGCCGTTCTTATGAACCTCAGCTCCCACTGGCTTCAGCAAAAGGCAGCCCATGAGTCTATAACAATAAGGCACCTTCGTTCAGAGGGAGAACCAGGCTGCTCTGAGAGACTGTTGGTGCCATGCGCAGGGGAAATGGGGACCATTTCTACATGTTTCCGGCTCTGTCCGATCCTTTGCAGACAAGCAGCACTGGGGCAGGGACAGTCTTTTATCGAAGCTTGTGTGCCAGCTCTGTTTGATTCCGATCCGAGTGCACCATTAGCGAATATCGTCTCCACATAGGATTGCTAATGCGCCCTAATGTGAATTCAGTGCTGCTCTGTTCCCCCAAGCACACGCCGACCTCTCTCACGCACCACCTCAGCCATCTGCAGCACAGCCTCGGAAAGCAGGCGGCCTTTAACTTTTGGGGTTTCAGAGGGCACCCCCCCAGGAGGAGTCTGACCCACAGTATCCACCACGAACCACAATGCCCAGACCCATTCGCTGGGCTCAGCAGTTACTTTCGGCCCTTGTGCAAGCTCTTCCCAAGGTCACCATCCTCGCCACTGACAAAGGGCTTAGAACACAAAAGCATAACCACATTCCCCTGGCAGCCAATGGGAGTTCTGGGTGCACAAAGCGCGTGTGTGCGTGTGCGTGTGCGTGTGCGTGTGCGTGTGTCAGGCACAAAAGGACAATCTCAAGGCTGCAGCATGGAAAATTCTCCCAGCGGGGTAGGGGAACACCACTTGGTTACAGCAGTCATGGTTTACGGGAACGTCGTTGTCCCCAAGAACCCCAGTCCCAAGAACTCGGCACTCGACTCAGCCGAAGTGGCCACATCTCGTGTGCTGGGGGTTTTAGCAGCACCCCTCTTCCCTGGCTCACTCAGCGGTTTTCAAACTTTTTTTTTCCCTCATGACCCAGTTGAAGAAAAGTGTGACGCCTGCGACCCAACATCATTTGACTGGAGTGAGGAGAGAATTAGGATGTAGGAGGAGACTCCGGCTTTGGGGGGGTCAGGGTGATGGCAGGAGGGGCTTACTTTGAGCGGTTCCCAGTCAGCGATACAGCAGGGGAAACGGGGGGACGGGACCTCAGGTGGCTCTGCCTCTCCTGGCACCTTGGACCATGTTGCCCCCAGAAGCAGCCAGCAGCAGGTTCCCAACCAATGGGAGGGCGGGGCTAGTGCTCAGGGCAGGGGCCACGCACGGAGCCCTGCGTGCTATCCCCGCCCCCTCCAGCCCCCCACACATCTAGGAGTCAGGCCTGCTGCCAGCTGCTTCTGGGGCGCAGCGCAGTCTGCGGTGCAGGACAGGAAGGGAGCTGCCTTCGGGCCCCCACTGCTCACCTGACCCCCCTGCAGCGAGACCCAGTTCCTGACATTGCACGGCCCAGTCCTGGGTCGCGACCCATAGTTTGAAACCCACTGGACTAGATGAATTCACTGTGAGGGGGTGAGGTATCTATCCACCTCTCCTATCCCTTCCTGGATTAGCAGTTGTGCAGCACTGCATACGACTCTGGAAACCGTGCAAGGGGCCTGCATTCAAGAGTCACAAAAGATCCACTTGGATTTCCTTCCAAAAATGATTACAGTTTATTTGAACTAAAAGATTTGCAAGAGGAGGGATTGACTCTAACCTGCTTAGAACACAGCATACGTTTCCACAGCCCCAGCCCAGAACAGCTGTAGGCTACACTATTAGTTGCAACAGTGAATTTGCTTTTGGCTGTTACCAGGAGCTGTGGGTCAACAGGGAGAGGAAAAAAAAAAGAAAAAAAAAACTTGAAACAGGCACCTAGTGTTCTATTCAACCATATTCAACAGAATCAGACAACTAACCCTTTAGTTGCCGGGGCAATGGGAAAAAACCCACCATCTTGCCTATGGTTAGGGGGAACTTTTTTAAAAATTCCAGATATTGCACAAACTGCATCCCACTGCAGTGGCGCAACTGAAATACAGATAATATGGATAGCAACACAGCAATTTTTTTTTTTACAGTCGCAAACTTACTCCAGTTCACTAGACCTCTTTGATTTGGTTCAAGACACAGGCAGGACCACAGCTGGGAAAACTCAGCCTTTCCAGTTCGCACGGCGTTTGGGAGTACACGCTCTGCTTCTGCGCGTGGCAGACATCCATCGTTCCCTTTGAGACTGGGGTTTGGACAAACCTACCCCGAGCCCTGAACGTGTAAAGCAGGGGGCCTAAGACCCTGGGGCCAGACGTGGCACCCTGACTTGTCTGGATCTGGCCCCCAAGGCTCAGGGGTCCTTCCCAGCATTGGGGGGCTTGCACCTCTGCCCCCCATCCTGAGGCTGGAGCGCACACTCTACTAGCCTGGGCACCCCAGACTCTGGGGCGTGAAAGGATTGTGGGGAGTGGCTGTCTCCTTCTCAGTCGGGGCCACGTCAGTGAGGGTCCCCCCCACACTTCTCAGTTGTGTGCGGCCCCCCGACTGATTTTTCGGTGGGTCAACACTCCCGACCCAAAAAAGTTTCCCCACCCCTAATGGAATGAACAGTCTTATCCAGAACAAGGAGAAGTCCTGTGGCACCTTATAGACTAAGATTTATCGGAGCATAAGCTTTCGTGGGCAAAGACCCACTTCGTCATGCGCATCTGCAAGCTTATTCTCCAATAAATCTGTCAGCCTATAAGGTGCCACAGGACTTCTCATTGTTCTTGCAGATTCAGACTAACATGGCTACCCCTCTGAGTCTTATCCAGGGCTGCTTGGCCCCTGGGGGAATCTTAGCAGTTGCTAAGAAGCACCCTTAGTTAGTAGCTCCGGAAACAAGAGCAGCAAAGGGAATGACAGGGTCTGTGTCAAGAACCCCTATAGGTTAATTACAGCCATGTCCTAGCTTTTCTCTACTAGGAGGGAGGCAGCAGTCTCGTTCCTGCTCTTCTCTTGACACGTTCAGTGCCCCCATGAGAGTAACAGCCTCTCACTTCCCCAGGGCCAGCACTTCTTCCTCTCCTCTTACAAAACATGCCGGAAAGCCCGTTTCTAATCAGCCCTCCTCCACTGATCTCTGCACCCAAACCCTCCGTGCATGTACGAACCGCAGGCCGGTGCGCTCCTGTTCTCCTGGAGCAGGAGCCCTACCCTGTGCTACCTGATTTCGCAAGCGGCACTGGCTTACACAGAATCAAGCCTCGGACCAGCTTTTCACAGGGTCCCCCTCCCAGATGCATGGGTAGCCAACACGGGGGGGTTCTTTGTCCTTCTCTAGTCAGGAGGAGAGGCTACTACCGCTGCTGCTAATGGAGCGGCGCCTGCCCCCTTCCCTCCACCACACACACACACACACACACACACACACACGCTCCAGCTGCTGAGAACATTTTCTACTAACTGCATTTTTGTCACACTGGTTTCAAGCACCTTTCCAGGAGGGACCCTCAAACCCTGAGGTCGGGGGAGCGGCCACATTCAAATACCTGGTCTGGCAGCCTCAGGGGCTTGTTCCGGGAAGGAATGAAAACAAGTGGCCAAAGTTAAGGGGGCAGGGAAGGGCTAGGGGGATGCTCCTGCTTT
>JANRFK010000975.1:20486761-20501162 GCA_030068395.1 Apalone spinifera
AGTCCAGGGGGGCTGTGGGCTGCAGGGTTTTGCTGGATTTCTAGTCGGGGGAGACTTTTTTTGGGTTGGGAGCCACTGAGCCACAGAGAAATGGGGGGGCACAAAAGTGAGAAGAAAAAAAAATCCACCCCTTAAGTGATGTGGCCCCACTGTGGGTACGGCTTGACGGCGAGGATCTATCAGAAAAAGTATCGCAGAGCGCATTTTTGGGCGCTTTTTCCCATACTTTTGTTGGAAGAGGCTTTTCTGAAATGTGGACTGTCTGCACTGGGCCAAATGTTGGAAAAAAACCCTCTTTCAGAAGCCCCTCTCGTCGTCGTAAAATGAGGAATACAGGGGCTTCCGAAAGAGCACGTTTGCTGTTCCCCCCCCAGAAAAACAGAGGAGCAAACGCGTTCCCTGGGCACAGCGGAGTTATCCCAAAAAAATCCCTGCAGTGTAGCTTGAGAAGCAGACAAACAGTCCCCACATTCACCGGAGCCGGGGAAGGGAGGGGGGAGGCTGGACTGGGCTAGGCTAGTAGACGTTGTGAGCATCCCTCAGCTTTGGGGTGGGGCCAAAAATGAGGGATTCAGGCTATGTCTACACGACAGGCTTTTGCCAGCAGAGATTATGCTAATGAAGCGCTCATTAGCATTTGTCGCACTGTCATTCGCATATTCTCTGCTGATGTTTTTTGCGCAAGAGATTTTTGCACAAAACCAAACAGTGTAGATAGGTCCGGTTTGCGCAAAAAAAACCTTTGTGCAAAATCCTTCTACCTCCTTTTTTGACAGTGACACAAATGCTAATGAGCTCTTCCTTCGCATACTCTCTGCTGGCAAAAGCCTTCCTTGTAGACACAGCCTCTGTGTATGGGAGGGGGCTGCCAGGAAGCAGGCTGGGCAGGAGTGTGGGGTCCCCAACACTGGGGGTGGGGAGCCCTGAGCCTTGAAAGCCGGATCCAGTCAAGCCAGGGGCTGGATCTGGCCCCTAGGTCTTAGGTCCCCCACCCCTGCCGTACAGCATTCCAGGGGCACAGCCCTGTGTGGCTCTGGCTGCAAAAGCACCCTGAGGACTTGTCCTTCGCTTGCAGGCTGCTGGGCGGCCCCCTCCCCACCAAGTATTGAATGCAACAGTTGGCTGGCAGCACTGGAGGGCTGGCAGGGGAAGTGCGATTGGCCAGTGTCACCCTGGAACAATCCTGGGTCACCCAGAACCAAATGCTGCGTGTGGGGCTGGGAAGGGCACAAGCAGGAAAGCCGCTCCTGCCAGCAGGTCCTGCCCTGAGAGAGCCCCACGCCCAGGCTCTGATATGGGAAAAGCAGCTGCCCTCATTCCTCCGGTGCTTCGATGGCAAAGAACCTGCAGCCAACGGCCTTTGCATGCAGCCCAAGGAACGTGAGACTGGGTGGGGACCCCCTGACTCATGCTGAATAGCAGGCCCTGGGTTTGAGTCCTCCAGGAATAGGGGACGGCAGTCACCCCAGGAGCAAGGGCTCCAGCAGGGAGTGGGGGCATCAGAGGCCTGTAGTGGGTGATTTCTCCCCAGCACCACCAGGGTCATTTCCTTGTGAAGCCATGCGCCTTTGCTAGTCATTACCAGGCAGTGCAGTTCAGCTGTGCAGGGATCTATGTGGATTCCTGCTCTCCAGGCCACCCTCTTGTCCACTGCAGCTGTGCTCCGACAGGAAGCCAGGCCCCCCCACCTGGCCAGCCGGCATCTCCAGCAGGGGGGGCAAGAGCAGGGCCCAAAACAGGGCTGCTCATCCGCCGCGAGCCATCCCAAGAGGTGCATGGCGTAAATTGTGAACATAAGGCGAGGACGGCCTAGGTCAGACCAAAGGCCCATCGTCCTGTCTGCCCACAGTGGCCCATACCAGGGGCCCCAGAGGGAGGGAAGAGAACAGAGAAATATCAAGTGATTCATCCTCTGTCGTCCATTCCCAGCCTCTGGCAAACAGAGGCTGGGGACACCCTCCCTACCCGTTTTGGCTAATAGTCATTAATGGACCGATCCTCCATGAATTATCTAGCACAGCGGCTCCCAAACTTTTCGGCATCAGGCTCCCTTTTTGATTTTTGAAAAACCTCCCCTCCCCCCCCCAAAAAAGCAGCAAAACTTGTTGAGCAAAAAAAAAAAAAAGGAACTGACCAGGGCAGCAAAACTTGATGGGGGGGGCTGGGTTGCCCCGCGGCCCCCCCCCCCCGGAATTTCTTCACGCCCCCCAGTTTAGGAACCCATGACCTAGCAACTCCACCAGCTACACACATTGAGGCAGATTCTACCAGCTCTCCCCACTCGCATTAGCATCGGGGGCTCCGAGGGCAGAAGGACTCCAGAGACATGTGCTGGCTGAACCATGGAGTCCTCGTGCTCCACTGTCTAATTGATTGAGCTTTCCAAACAAAATGCAAACCCATATCCCCGCAGCCCGGGGGCTGGATTCAGGTGATGGACTGCAGCTGCAAAATCTGAAACCAGCATGCCAAGACACCCCCGCTTGGCCTCAACAGCATCATCGCCCTGGGCGCCCACACATCCGGTTGACTAACAGGCAGGCTGAAACAGGAGGAAAGCTACACCCACAGGGCCAGGCTGTAGGGCTGCAACTCACACCAGCCAGTGTAACCCCCACACCTGCTGGGTGGGGTGCACTGTCCCATCCAGTGGCACTGAGACCACATACAGAGAGATTAAGGAGCCTGCTCTACAGCCGTGGTTCTCAGACTTTCTGGCCTGGGGCCCACCGCACGCAATGCAAACCTTTCTGTGGACCACCAGCCAACCAGCCACGAGGATAAAATGGGGGTCGGGGGAAATGAGGGTGCAGGTTCTGGCCGGGAGATTGGTTGCAGGAGCGGGCTATGGGGGATCTGGGTGGAAAATGGAGTGGGATGGAAGGTCTCAGCAGGAGGGGAATGGAGGTGCGGGGTCTGGGCATGAGGGGATGCTGCGAGCTTACCTGGCTGTGTGTCTCCTGTTGCTCCCAGACACGGCCCCCTACTGCTCCCATTGGCCATGATTCCAGCCAATGGGAGCAGCGGGAAAAGCCTCCAGACAAGCGGTTTCCTGTGCTGCCGCTCCCCCAGCTGGGGGAGAAGGGAAGTGGCAGCATGCGGAGCCACTTCCTGCCTTGCAAGCCAGATTCAGCCCACGAACTCCCTCCCCCCCCACTCCCTGCAGCGGGAAGCTGACTCTGGCACCCCAACCACACCGGGACGGGGGGAGCACGGGCGCAGGCTCCCCATTGCAGGGGGCAGTGAGCCCCACACCGACAGCCACAGTCTGTGGGCCACACTTTCAGAACCACTGCTCTTAGCTAAGAGCCAGCTGGCTTTGGGCTCATGCAGTAGAGGTTCAATTCATCCCACAGATGACCAGGGCCTGCTGCTGTCACACGAACGCTTATTGGGGAGAGGGATTCCAGAGAAACTCACAAGATTTTCCATGTGAGCCGCTCTTCAGCAGTGGGAGTTAGCGATTCCCAGACTGGCCCTAAGAGATGTCAGGATGCCCAGAGTTTTGGGGATTTCCTCTCCCCCCCCCCCCCCCCCCCCCCACCCCCAACTCCTCTGCTTCTACAGATGAACTTTGGTGCAAAGCGTGTAAAACCGCTGCGGGTGCTGCTAGCTGCAGCCCTCCCTCACCCACAGAAGACAGAGGGCGCATTGTCACACAGAGTCCCTAGTGCTCGGTTGGCATTTCACGATGGTGGGTAGCTGGCGTAATCACCCAGCAGAGGAGCAATGCCCAAGTGGGGAGCCAGAGAAAGGAGGAGGACTCCCCGTTTGGTCTGGTGCCAGATGAACAGCATTCCCCTCCATATGGGTCACCCGCATCTGTGGACATGGGGGTCATGAGGTGAAATTCCCTGGCTTGTGTGAAGCAGGAGATCACATAATAGGACCCTACCCATCCCTTCTGGCTTTAAAATCTACAACACCACAATGGAAAATGTATCATCTGACCAACAGCTGCTCTTCCTGCTTGCAGAGAAGAGGAGAGCAAGTTGCACCAGAGCTGAATTCGTTAATCGCACTTAGCCACTGGGCTTGGTGGGGATTTTGTTGACTACGGATGCTCGCTGCAAGTATTCAATGCACGGGCAACCTGCCAGCTCTGTCCGTGAGCTCCCATTAGCCAGAAAACTCACGTGGTGTTGTGTCTGAGCCCTAATTGGACAAGCATATAAACATTTTCTGTACAAATAGTTGCAAGTGCAAATGAGAACATGTATTCTCTGTTCCTGCCTCTGTTCCTGCAGGTGGAATACTAATGGCCTCACAAGGATTAGGAATTCCTAGGTGCAGGAATTCACTGCATTGCTCACATTTACGTGAAACGATCTGCCGCATTTGCCCGGCTCTGCTCCTGTGCATCTTCCCTCGGGCAACAGACCTTATACAATGGACAGAACCCCCCTTTTCTAAGGCTTAGTCTCACCGCAGAGCCAGAACTCACCCAGGGTTCAGTGGACAGTGGTCCCCATGGCAGATTATCCCCTTGCCACGTTGCTCAAGCTATGACCCTGTCTACGCACAGTTGCCTCTCAAGTGTTACGTCCTTTCCACAGGGTACCAATACCTGGAGCACTAGTAGAGCCCTGTCCCTGGGCTCTTCGCCAGACTCTCAGCTAGACCTGCTTGGAGAAGGTTAGTCAACCCCAATGTGGTGGAAGAAATGCCAGTGGCCAATCGTCTTTGATTCTCCCGCCATTGCTACTAGAGATGTAAATGGTTAACCAGTTCACTGGTACACTTCACCCTTAACGGGTGAGGCTGAGAGGTTCCAGTTAACCAGTAGGGGCTGGAGCAGCTTATCACCACCTTGGGCAGGAGGCTGCTCCAGCCCTGCGGGGCTGGCCCCTTGCCCCAGATTACACGCTGGTTCCTTGAGAGCGGGGCTGCCGGGGGCTGCCAGCCCTGCTCCGGGGGAACTTTCGCTGCAGGCTCTGCAGGATGATGCTTATTGAAAGATTTTTAGTGGTTACAGGATTACCTTTCTGAATGCATTTTTACCCCCCTAATTGCTAGCACTGGTGGAGCTGCACCCGCTGTCGTGTGAGGACTGGAGACGAAGTGGCGAGAGGGCCCGGGCCTGCCCTTGAACGAGGCACACTCTGGGAGCAGTGACTCTTCATTGCCATCGACTACTCGATTAGTCGATAAGGGGGGCGCTCGCTATCCCATTGCACCTCTCCCTTCCGAATGTACAAGAGCCGCCCACTTGTACATTCCAAAGGGAGAGGAGCAGCCATGGGACTGGCCTGAGTGGGACCGTTTCAATCCCCGCTCGTGCCATTTCCCCGCTGCCCCCTTGACTCCCCTGCCCCCGCAGAGACGGTGCTGGGGGGGACGGGACAGGCTTTTAAGCTGGTCCCCCCCACACCGGCTCGTGCTCCCCCCCTTGCTGCCTCTCTCCAGTAGAGGCAGCAAGAGGCAGGGGAAGCGACTGGTCAAGTTCCTACTTGACTACCCAATATGCCTTTGCTTAGCGGGTCGTCGATTAGTCGTTTACATCCCGAATGGAGAATGCACCAGCTTCGAGCTGGAATCTGGCTAGTTGTCCTTTCAGTACCACCACCACTTATGGAAAGCATCATGAAGTCTTTAATGAATCCCTGTGATCAGGAGTCCAGGTTTACACACCTCTCCCGCCAGGTAACAGCACCAGCTTAGTGTTTCTTACAGCAGCCGTTTGCAAACCTCTTTTCTCATGACCCAGTTGAAGGAAATTGTTGATGCCTGCGACCCAACATAATTTGACTGGCGAGGGGGCTCCGGCCTGGGGCTGAGGAGGGGAGCCTGTTTTCACTTGCAACCACTTCAATCCCACTGTTTGTACTTAATAAAATTACTTTTATTTGCTATCAAGTCCCGTGTAAATAATTGTTGCTTGGGGGAGCCATCCATGTGTCCATCCTCCTTTCATTGTTAAAGGGGGCTTGCCCGAATGGTTTATCTGGGGTTCTGATCCCATTTGGGGCTTGGTTTCCTATGCCTGAAACTACATTCTCCTCAGACCTGAGGCGATTCGGTGTCTGCGTTGCTCTTCGTGTGGGGGGCGGGGAGGGGCGGTGATCTCAGTTCTGTGCCTTGGCTTGGGGAGATCAGGAGATCTGCCCCAGCAGGACAGGGTGGTGAGACGCCCCAGAGATCGGCTCCATGGCTTTGTCAGCACACCAGGAAGCAACCCCAAGAGGTTTTCTGTGACTGCACCCATCACAGCTATATTGTACAGGTTGACACTCCATAATCCCAGACATCCCTAGTCCGGCACCACCCCTGGTCCAGCAATGTTACGGTGACCCCATCGGGCCAGGAGCATTGCTGGACTATGGTAGGCAGAGCCCCGGGCTGCAGTGGGGCCACTCGGGAGAGCCCCTGGGGGCAGTGGATCTGTCGGGCTGAGCGTGGAATCTCCCCTCCTGTGTGGCAGCAAAACCACAGGGCAAAATCGGCGCCCTGGGTGCAGGGAGGAGGAGAAGCGGAGCATCCCCCGCCCCCAATGGGGAGAGAAGAACCCAAAGCAGCAGCAGGGCAATCAGGAGGAAAAGTGGAGACCCTGGTGCATTGACGGGCAAATTCCCTGCTCGGGGACCAGTGAGGTCCCAAGGGTGCTGTAGGGAATAATTCTGGACACTCTGGATGCAGGTGAAAAGCTGAGGATTTATTGTACACCAGCGCTGGTGGTGTACCAACCAGGGGTTAACCTGGAGAGCGCTAGTTAATCAAAACATCACAATGAATTATATAGGCAGCAGATGGGCGGAGTGGAAGCAATTTCATAGGTCCTGGCGGCAAGACATAATGAGCACATAAGCCAATAAACTACGAAGGTTACACTGCATCTCCGCCCACCGCCCATTAAACATCTTATTGATAATACAGGTAGTTATTCCCAACAAACTAAATAAGCCAACATCAACAAAAGACAAGTTGATGGCAGCTTTGTCTGCTGAAATTATGATGCATCTACTGAGGGGTGATAGTGCTTTGGTGCGGTCCTTGGGATCTAGGTTTATCATCTAGAATTAAAGGAGACAGCGAGAAACAGCTTCTGTGAAGTTTATTTTGGTACCAGCCAGGGTCTTATCGGAGCGAGGCCCTCTTGGAATGTGGTTGCCAGAGCGACCAGGATCATGTTAGCTGCTTGTTCTGTGTGTTCCCAGGCCTTGCCTCAAAGTTAGGATTTTAATAGGGTTTTTAGCAGAATACCATGAACTGCCTCAGTTTACCCCTCCAGGTGCCGGACCAGGGATGTTCAACCTGTACAGTGTTTGAGGCACGAAGTGATAGAAATGGGACCCTTTGCACACCTGTAAGAATCATGAAAACAGCAAGTGGTGGGAAAAGCCAGTTCTGCCATAGACACAGAGGATGACAGTGTAGACTGTCAAAACACAGCGACTATCATGCAAGGGGAGGTGGCAAATTAAAAGAACTTTTAATGTGGCTTTGATGAGTTTCTCTCCTAGGATGCTAAGGACTCAGGAACTCATTCCACTCCTAGGATGTCTCTGCGGGTTGTTGTGCTCATGCAATGTGCTAGTGGTGGCCTCTACTGGCAAGCGTGCACGTAAGGAGAGCTGTCACAGACTTCAGAAGGCCCTGCCTCGCTCAAGCTAACATCACAGCTGAGGCTGCAACCCACCATAGCTACTCTTCACTTCACAGTTAGAAAGACACTCTACTGTGATTAAAAAAAACCAAAACCTGACTAATTCCAAGAGACAGCCCCTGGAAAAATAGTATGTCCCGATAGCTCATGGGTTCCCAAACTGGGGGGCGTGCCTGGGGGCGGGAGTGAAGAAATTCCAGGGGGGCACAAGGCGACCCAACCTCCCCGTTAATCCCCCCCGCCTAAGTTTTTCTGCTATTTTTGTTTTTTGGCCCTGGTCAGTTCCTTTTTTTCCTGCTATCGAGGGGAAGGAGGCATGAGAGTTTCTCAAAAATCAAAAAGGGGGTGTGATGCTGAAAAGTTTGGGAACCACTGTGACAGCTCTTTCAAAAAATTCCTTTAAAAGGATCGGAGAGAGGTAAACCAAGCCAAAAATCTTGACAAAGGTAAGGCCAAAAGTGATTTCAGATAAGCAAGAAAAAGAAAGAAAGGGAAAAGGATTGGATCCGAAGGTGGATATCTGGATGTGTTCTGAGCAGTCAGTTTCACTTGCATGTAGCTTTTAGGTCTGAACCACAGAAACAGTTTTCAAAAATCACGACATTAGCAGGCCAAGAATGAACATGAACAAGGCTTGACAAACCGCGGCGAGAGCTACTCGGCAAACCGGCACCGCGCATGCGCCAAACCGGCACCGCGCATGCGCGCAGACTGGTGAATGGGGCGCATGGAGCAACCCGCTGAAATCTACTCGCCACAGACAAGTAGAATCAGCAGTTTGTCGAGCCCTGAACATGAACAACAAAGAATGCTCTGGGCGCACAATTCATATCCAGCTGCCCCACAATTCTAATCCCTGCTGTCACATGGAACGACTCAGGGGCACCAGGCAGTGCCTTGCTTTGCTCCCAGAGCGAGCGTGAGCAAGCAGTGCCAGGTCTATTATTGAGCTGTGGACACGGGATGTTAAACATCGATTAATTGAAAACAGCCGCTCCCCGAGTTACGAACAAGTTATGGACCAACACTTGGGCCGTAACTCGAAGTGTTCGTAACTCGGATCCCACAGAGTTACATGGCGACCGCGCTGTTCGTAAGCACGGGTCGCCGTTTGTAACTCGGATCCGCATTTACGACCATTTTGGTCGTAAGTGCGGATGGTTGTAAGTGGAGGTGGTCGTAACTCGGGGAGCAGCTGTAGTCGAGTAACTCCATGAATTCTTATCGGTTACTTGACTATTCTATAGCTTCCGGGGGCGGGGCCAACAGCCAGTGCGCTCTGAGCCCACTCCCGAGGAGCCCCCTGCCACTCCACGCTGCTGCCTCTGATACAGAGGCAGCAATACAGGGTGCCAGGCAGTAGCCGGTCTGCGAGGGGAGCCAGTTTAAAAAAAAACCAGCTCCCCTCACAGATTAGATGTTTGTCACCCCATGCTGCTGCCTGTGATACAGGGGCAGCAGTAAGGGGTGGCAACAGCCCCTGTCCAGGGGGGTCTGAGCCAGGCTGCCTGCCTCCTGGCTCCTAATATACTTTAAATGAAGAGCCGCAGCAGGGGTAGGTCCCAGACCCATTGCGAGCCAGGACTGATCCGGGCTGCTGGACAGATTGCTAAAAAAATGTACTGCCGGGTCGGGGGAGAAATGGGTGTCGTCTATAGCATTAACCGGTGAATTGAATATTACATCCCTACTGTGGGCAGTTTTAAGATTGTGGGGCAGTGTTCCATGGCCGTGCTGCGCTTGTGCGGAAACATTCCAGTGCTGCCCAGCTGATTAGCAGAGACCTACAGCTAGTGTTTGTTTCCTGCTAACGGTGCACATTCGCACATGCCTCGGTGCACATAAAAATGTATTCCATACATGGATGGAAAAATCCACACCTGGATTGAAAAGGTTAGAGGGAACATTGCTGCAGGGTGCTTTATTGTGAGAATAAAGAAAGGCCACCCAGAGGCACACAGTCTGAACCTGGAGAGTTTTCTCTGGCTTTGGGAGTTTTGCAAAAGATAATTAGAAGAGCTGCAAAATGAATCTCTTTAGAAACACTCCGGGCCACGCAAGAAACTCAGTGGGGACAGGAGAGTTTTCAGGAGCTGCTAACCACTCAGGTTCATCTAAAACATATTAAGAGAGACCAGGTTCAACAACATATTCTGGGGAGGAAATGAGGCATTGGCCCCACAGAGGGGAAACCGTTTTTGAGTCAGGTGCTGCTGACTCACAGACAAATCAGTCCAGGGTCTTACACAAGAAAGAAGCCAAAAAAACAAAACCCAACTCTCACTGATGTGGCCCCCAACTAAGAAGGAGAAAGTCTCTCCCCACGTTCCCCTCGCACATCAGAGCCTATGGGGGCCCAGGCTAGTAGATTTTCTGTACTCCAGACCCGCAGCGGGGCAGCTAGGGGACTGGGGTGCCAGCATGGGTTCTCCCATGCTGGTGGGGAGCCCTGAACCACCTCAGGGGCCAAATCCAGGCAAGCCAGGGACCACACTCAGCCCCTGGGCCTTAGGTTCCTCATCTCTGCCCTAGGTGATTTCATAGCACTTTGCCCATCTAAACATCTAAGCAAAACTCATCCTCATTCCCAGCCCGCAAAGCTCTGCCTGGGAACCGCTGATTGTCTTAAATGCCTCCTTCTTGGCAGCGGGAGCTGCGGAGAAGTGGGTGTTTCCCCTCAGTAGGAAGAGAAAGGTTCCTACAACCTGAAGCCGACCTCTAGCCAGGCCAGAACAATGACTCCTATCAGGAATAGAGAGGATCCCATGGGAGTGGGAAGCTGCTTTGCTGGGGTGGATCTTCTCCTTTAAAAGCACGGGAAGCCCCGGGACTCCGGAATAAACCTCAATAATGAGATTCTGTGAATAATTCAGCCCTCTGCAGTGCGGCTGAGAGCAGCCAAGAACCGCTGAGAAGCAAAAGCCTCCCCAAGGGGCTAAATCCTGAGTCTGTGGGACAGCCTTCAGCTTGGATAGGCCTGGCAGCAGCTCCGGATCTGCCCCTTCAGGTTCTGTGGGTTTTAAAGTCCCAGCTCCTCTGAGCTCCTTGCATTTCCTTTGCGTTCATTCTCTTCCTCCCCTCCTCGTCTGCCTCCCACCTCTCTCAGGGTCTGTCTACACTAGCCTCCTAGTTCGAACTAGGGAGGCTAATGTAGGCATTCGAAGTTGCAAATCAAGCCCGGGATTTAAATATCCCCCACTTGATTTGCATCTTCCCGGCCGGTTGCCATTTTTGAAATTTACAAGTCTGGACTAACTGCCCGCATCTACATGTGGCAGGGACCCAGCAGTTCAAAATAAAGCCCTACCTGTTATTCCTTCTGGTTTAACAGGTAGTTCGAACTGGGGAGCTAATGCAGACATACCCTCAAACGCAACTGCAAGCTCTTGAAATGAAGGGCAAAGGACCCGGGCTGTACACCCATTCTCTGCACCTGCCAGCTCCACGTGCCTTGGTGTGAATGGCTCTCTGCCTCTATTGCCAGGGCTGTCATAGGCTCCTCTAAGGAGGTTACTCTGGGGGCCCTGCCTCCCCTTAGCCCACACCCTCAAAAAAAGACTCCTCCCAAGCGCTTTGCTTTCCCGTGCTCCTGATTCCGCTGGTTTCCGTCTGTGTCGTTCAGATTCGGTCCCGCAAGCCAAGACACACAGGAGCTTTGAATCGCAATCAGTAGACCCCCCCCCCACTCTTCATTCAGTCAATCTTACCTGCCTGGAGCCACGCCAGACAGGCAGGCAACTGTCGATCATCCGCAGGACCCCTCGGTCTGTGTGCGGGTGGGGGCCGATGCTGCGTTTCATGGACTTCCATTAAACGCGGCGTATTGCCTCGCCCGCCGAGAAAGATCCCGAGTGCTTCTTACAAGCATCACATCCCAACGGCGCCATGTGTTCACATGGGGCCGCTCTTGGCAAACAAGCTGCATCAGCTGGGCACTTGCTACTCACCCCTCTTTGTTTGCTGGGCACGGCTGGTCCATCATTTCCCTGGGTTGTTCCCTTCTGCTGCACAGCAGAGCCTTACCAGAACCTGGCCCAAAGCCTTGGCCGTCGATGGGAGTTTTCAGGCGGACTTCCATGGGGTTTTGTATGATGCTCCTCAACCACCATGAGCCTGCTGTTACCTCCGTCTTTTTCATTTTACAGGCAATTGGGATGTTGTGGTCTCAGTAATGAAACGGGCTGTTTTACCTGGAGATCTTCCATTGAAATTGCCTGGTCCCAGCTCCGGTGCTGTAAATCCTCTAATATAGATGGAAAGCCACATTTACTATAGCCAGTTACCATGGATACTACATTCTCTCCCCTACCTTCAGTGTACCACTACAGCCTGGTCCCTATCTCTGTCAGTTAAGATGCTGCTCACATATCCCCTTAGTGATAGGGGAAAAAACCCACCCAGCAGTCTAGGCCTTGCTAATTTCTAACTCATCTCTCCACTGTGGTTGCAATAATGGAATGACGTTTTTCGTCTATATAAATGATACTTTGCCCTTTCCTATATTTTATTTGGCACTTGGCCTAACAGCTGGGAGAGTTAAATGTTTGTTTCCCTCTTGATGTACAACATTCCCATCATGGTAGCACACCCAAGAAAAACTATAGGCTTAAATTTTCACTGACTTGACATTGCCAGGTCAGTGAAAACAGAAAGCCATCTTGGATGGCAGTGTTCCGACTCATTTCCAGGGGCCCTGGAGCAGACTCGGGGAGCTTAAAAATCTTTTTAGCTTTGCTTTAAATAACAAGCAGCTGTCACCCCGGCATGGACAGGATTCACCAGAACTTAATTCAAGGTGATACAGCATTAAGAATGTAAGAACACAAGAATGGCCAAACTGGGTCAGACCAAAGGTCCGCCTAGACCAGTATCCTGTCTGCCGACAGTGGCCAATGCCAGATGCCCCGTCCCCAGAGGGAGTGAACAGAAGAGATAATCATCACATGATCTCTCTCCTATCATCCATCCCCAGCCACTGACAAACAGAGGTTACAGACACCATTCCTACCCATCCTGGCTAATAAGTATTGATGGACCTGTCCTCTATGAATTTATCTAGTTCTTTTTGGAACCCTGTTAAAGTCCTGGTCTTCACAACATCCTCTGGCAAGGAGTTCCACAGGTTGACTGTGCACTGAGTGAAGAAAAACTTCCTTTTGTTTTAAACCTGCTGCCTGTTAATTTCATCTGGTGACTCCTCGTTCTTATGTTATGGGAACAATTAAATAACTTTTCCTTGTTCACTTTTTCCACACCAGTCATGATTTTACAGACCTCTATTGCATCCCCCCCTTAGTCTCCTCTTTTCTAAGCTGAAAAGTCCCCATCTTTTTCATCTCTCTTCATATGGGACCCCTCATCATTTTTGTTGCCCTTTTCTGAATCTTTTCCAGTGCCAATATATCTTTTTTGAGATGAGGTGACCACATTTGTATGCAGTATTCAAGATGTAAGTGTACCATGATTTTATACAGAGACAATAAGATATTCTCTGTCTTATTCTCTATCCCCCTTTTAATGATTCCTAACATCCTATTTGCTTTTTTGACTGCAGCTGCGCACTGAGTGGATGTTTTCAAAGAACTATCCATAATCACTCCAAGATCTCTCAAGTAATTATAGCTAAATTAGTCCCCCACATATTGTATGTATAGTTGGGATTATTTTTTCCAATGTGCATTACTTTACATTTATCAACATTAAATTTCATTTGCCATTTTGTTGCCCAGCCACTTAGTTTGGTGAGATCTTTTTGAAGCTCTTCACAGTCTGCTTTGGTCTTAATTAGCTTGAGCAGTTTAGTGTCATCTGCAAATTTTGCCACCTCACTGTTTTACACCTTTCTCCAGATCATTTATAAATAGGTTGAATAGGACTGGTCCCAGCACAGACCCTTGGGGGACATCACTACCGTATTTTAGCAAATATAACCCGCGGGTTATATGCGTTTTTACAAACCCCACACTCCCCGCGCGGGGTATACAAAACTTTTTTTACTCACCTAGGGGTAAGCGCAGCTGCATGGGAACCGGGCAGTGAGTGCTCCCCCGCCCGGAGGCTGGCTAAGTCCCTGTCCCCCCGTCCTCCTCCGGCACCATAAATTAGTGAATATACCCGCCGGCACAATTTGAAATACAAGTCTTGTATACCCCGCGGGCTATACTCGTGCGCGGGGTATACAGGTTTTTTTTTTTTTTACTCAAATAGCAAAAACCGCGGGGTATATTCTGGTGCGGGATATTTCAGGTGCGGGGTATATTCACTAAAATACGGTAGCGAATATACCTTATTTTAGCAAATATACCCTCTCTATTCTGAAAACTGACCATTTATTCCTAGCCTTTGTTTCCTGTCTTTTAACTGGTTATCAATGCATGAAAGGACCTTCCCTCTTATACCATGACAACTTACTTGATTTAAGAGCCCTTGGTGAAGGATCTTGTCAAAGGCTTTCTGGAAATCTAGGTACACTATATCCACTGAATCCCTCTTGTCCACATTTGTTGACCCTATCAAAGAACACTAGTAGATTAGTAAGGCGTGATTTCCCTTTACAGAAACCATGTTAACTTTTCCCCAACAAATTATATTAATTGCTGGCTGTGTCTAGACTGGCAAGTTTTTCTTGCGCAAAAACTTGCCAGCTGTCTACACTGGCCGCTTGAATTTCCGCAAAAGCACTGACTACCTACTGTATGAAATCAGTGTTTTTTGCAGAAATACTGTGCTGCTCCCGTTCGGGCGAAAGTCCCTTTTGAGCAAAACTTTTGTGCAAAAGGGCCAGTGTAGACAGCTGAG
>JANRFK010000975.1:20517719-20528259 GCA_030068395.1 Apalone spinifera
CACACACACACACACACACACACACACACACCAGCTCTGATAATAAGTGGTGACGATCAGCCCTGAAATCCTGTCCTGGACAGGGATGTTAAGTGGTGTGTAATCAGCTGATCGACTAGTCGATGGCGTTTCCCGGGGAGCTAACCCCACTGTGGCGCTGCCTTTTAAATGTATTAAGAGCCGCCAGGAACGACTGGGCGGGAGCTGGGAATCAGCTGATTCCTGGCTTGCGCCTGGTCCCCTGCTACACCTCTGCCTCCCCTGCCTCCTGCAGAGCTGGTGTTGGGGGCGGGGGGACTAGCTTTTAAGCTGGCTCCCCCCAGCACTGGCTCCTGCTCCCCCCCTCCTTGCTGCTTCTCTCTCTGAGAGAGGCAGCGGGGAAGCGACTAGTTGAGTCACTAGTCGACTATCTGATATGCCTATCGGATAGTCGACTATTTGTTTACGTCTCTAGTCACGGAAGCTAACCCTGGCCCGGTGCCTGGGGCCGACTCACAAGGGAAGGGGCCCTGGAGCTGAGGGGTGGGGGCATCGTGGTTTACTTGAAGGCCCTGGAAGGAAGGTGAGTTGAGCAGGAAAACCATAAAATGGAGGGCTGGGGGCTTCTCAATGGACACAGGCCATCTTGGCTTTCCTCTCTGCCTGCAGATGTCTTGGCGCTCTGCTCTTGGCCTCCCTGGGGCAAGTGGCTGGAGGCCAGAGTGTTTTGAGGGAGGATGGTGCAGTGGTTATGCCACCAGCCTGAGACATGAGACAGCTGTGGTTCATTCCTTGCTCTGCCACAGACTTCCTGCGTGCCCCTGGGCAAGTCACTTAGTCTCCATGGGTGTTGACTCCTGCCTCCTGACCTTTGAGCTGCTGCTTGAAGTTCGCCGTGCATGTTGCCCAGATGGTTCCTGCCGAGGTGCCTCAGAGCGACTCTGCTCAGACGATTTCGTGCTGCGCCCTCCCGTCACTGGGCTTTGTCGAGCCTAGTCGCCTCACCCTGGCAGGAGGCTTTGGCCAGGCAGAGAATTTCCTTTGCTTTATAACAGGAGCCTCTCGACCGCTTGTTCCTCCTGGGCTGACGGCCCAAGATCAAGTGAGCAGCATGCAATCGGGCTTCCTTCCTTCAGAGCCCCGCCATCAAGAGCTGGTGGGAGATTCTTGGGGCTCAGTCAAAAAAAAAAGTCAATTTCTAGCGCTCCGGGTTGCAGAGAAAAGCTTGAAATGGTGCAGCCAGTGGACCCTAAAGCAATGTTCCCTCTCATTTGTTTCCACCCATGTGAGAGATGAATTTTGTTCTGTGCACCGAGGCATGGGCAGATGTGCACCACCCGTAGAAACACACGTTGCCCGCTGTGGGTGCTCTGCTAGTCAGCTGGGCATCATTTAAATATCCCCTGGGCGGGCGCCCCAGGAAACACTGCCCTAAAGCCTCCAGGAGGAGACGGCCACAACAGATTCCCAATGTTATTACTGAATTACGTTTTTTTTCGGGGAGCCCCGACTCACGGACTTGAAATACTGAGGGGGAGGGGATACTGCAGATGTTGTGCGCCAGAGTGGCGGGCAGGTGAGTGGCCCCAGCGGAACTGCTACCCCCCGCCCCATGCCAACACAGCAGCGTTGCCGGCTCTTGCGAGTGAATGGGTCTTGTGTGTTTTTTCTTCATGTTCCAGCTCTTGGAGTCAGGGGATTTCCGGAGGCTTTCAGCTTTCCTTTGAAAGACCAGTTGGCTCCCGGCCTGCAGGACAGGAGAGAAAAACTCAAACCCGTAGCTACATTCACAGGGGCGCAGCAACTGGGAAGCAAGTGAAATGTGTTGTGATGATCTATTCTTTTAAAAAACAATTGTGCACGTTGAGAGCCCGTCTCGGGCGTTTTGGTGGCTGAGGCACTTGAGGTTCGCAATGTTGTAAATGAGCCAGGGGACGTAGAGGGAATGTGGGGAGGGGAGAGACGAGATGGAGGAGGAGGGAGGAGAGCTCCACTTGGGGGTTTCTCCCAGGCCCATCCTAGCTGTCGGTGGGAGTGAGTTGGGATGTGCCGCCCTGGTCGTGCACGGCTCTTTACAGGAAAAACCAGCTAGGAGTCTGGTGGCCCTTTAAAGACGAACAAAGGTATTAGTATGTTAGGGCAGACGCTTTCGTGAGCTGCAGGTCACTTCCTCAGATGCTGCAGAGGAAAAGGAAGAAAGAAAGGGGCAAAGCGAGGATATAGAGGGAATGTGACGTGAGTTCTAATTAAACCAGAGAGGCTGTGCATGCGCAGACAAGGGAAGGCATTGCCTTCCCAAAACTGCCTACACCCATCAGAGAAGTCTGGGGCTGAGGCTGCAGAACAGCAGCCCCATCCCTGGCCCTCCAGGTGGCCAGGAAGAATTGGGCTGGAAGTGGGCGTGGCTTGGTTCTAGGGGCGGGGCCTTGGGTGGAAGGGGTGGAGCTGTTGTGGCTTGCCTTCCCCAGTTGGGCCTTCGCCTGGTGTAGATGGTGGCTCATCTCCAACAGTGGTGAGAAGGTGAGAGTACATGAACAGGAGTTAACCTATTGTAATGAATTTCATATGAATGCCAAATTTGCATATGAATGCCAAATTTGCATATGCATGCCAGCTCAGCGGTTTCTCGCCGCAGTCCGGTTTTGAGGTTTTCTCTCTGAGAATGGCAAGTGCGAAACTGTGTGCCCAGGTGGGCGACACTCCTCCCCCACTCGGCATTGGATGCTGCCATTCTGAACGTCTGTTTATTGGTTTGCATAGAGTACGGTTTGTCCAACGTACATGGCAGAGGGACTCCTTTTAGACAAGGCATTTATTGCCCACAGGACTGGCCTGTTTACTGGCTACTATCCACTCACACAGGTTTGATTTTTTCTTGTATTATAATAGATTTCAACGAGTGTATTTTTGGCAGTAATGCAAAGAGGCTGCAGCCTGTATGATTAGCTGAGGCAAGATGGCATACATAGGTTTGCGATCGTTAGCCTACAGAAATGAAAACAGTGCCGAGTCCTGTGGTACCTTAAAACCTAAGGGAATGTCTGCACTGCATTCCTCTTTCGAGAGAGGAATGCAAATGCAGACGAACGAAATTGCAAATGAAGTGCGGATTTGAATTTCCCGCGCTTCATTTGCATCATCGTGTCCGGGCGCTATTTCGAAATACCTTATTTCGAAAAAAGAAACGCTGTCTAGATGCGGTTATTTCGAAAGAAAGCCCTTCTTTCGAAAGTACCCTTAAACCTGTCAATGCGTCTAGACAGCGTTTCTTTTTTCAATATAGGGTATTTTGAAATAGCGCCCGGACGCGATTATGCAAATGAAGCGCGGGAAATTCAAATCCGCACTTCATTTGCAATTTCATTCATCTGCATTTGCATCCTCTCTCAAAAAAGGATTGCAGCGTAGACATACCCTAACCAATTCATTTGGACATAAGCTTTGGGGGTTAAAAGCATGGCGCCCAAAGAAAGCTGTCAGTCTTTCAGTCACCCCCGGATTCCTCGTTGTTTTTGCGGTTAGAGACTAACACCTCGGATCTCACTCGTGAGTTAAAGCAAGTTAGACCTTTGGCACAGAGAACACAGGTGGTCTGCCTAAGTTCATGCCCTCTATAAATGTAACAGGCCCTCTATAAATGTAACCACAAAGAATGGGGACATACCCGGTCTGCCTTCGCAAGCACCCCAACTATTGCAGCGAAAGCACAGAAAAACAAAGCCTTGTGGGTGACTAGAAAAGGCAAAGCGATATTTTTGCTGGCTGCGCCGGGAAGGGAAGATAACATGGACAATAAAAATTCATGGGAGCATAGCACTGGGCTGGGCAGAAATAATAATTGGATTCCAGAGATAACACCTCTGGAATGAGCTAGTTTTCCTAAATAGGGATGGACATGCATATAATAAGCGCACTCTGATTCTATGTGGTTAAGAAAATTCAGTGTGGACCCAGAGGTGGGCACATGGTACACAAGCTCTAGAAGGGGATAACCCACCATATTTAACTAGCTAGTTTTTAATCAGGGTCTAAGGTTATTTCTCTTGGGTCCCTCTAGATCAGGGCTACTCAACTTTGGAAGCCCCGGGGGTACAATGATACTCACAGCACCTGCCGAGGGCTGCCACTTAAGTGTGGTTGCATATACATGCAAATATGTGCACATTTATGCAAATAGCTTCTTTCACACTGACGGGCATGAATACAAAGATTAAGGCAAGACTATACAACACACAGGCTCCATTTAAGTCAGTTCTGCTGATCTTAATAACATGCAATATTTACCGATGTCCACCCATATGAGGGCACTTTTAATGAGCAATGACAGTCCAGGAATTTAACCACTAAAATGCATTTTATTAACTACTTTGTTTTGGCTCCCACCCGAGGGCCATGTGTTGAGCCCCACCGTGGGCCGCAAACAAACATGTTGAGTAGCCCTGCTCCAGAGCTTTCTAGCAGTTGAGCTTCTCCTAGATTCTTTGCCTCCCCCTGGAGAACGGAACAACTTTTCTTGGAATGGCAGAGGCAAGCCCGGTCCTTTGCCTCCACTGCCAGCTTATCAAGGAAGGGTGTGCGCTTGTTGTGCTAAGCTGGGAAGTGGTCTCGTAAAGGGTACCGCCTGTGCTGTTAGAACAATAGCACGTCCTTGATGACGCTGACTGATTACCGTTCCGATTGTCTCAATGAAAGGCTTCCGGGCTGCAGTTAGTTCTCATTGATCACAAGGATATTTTCCGAGGGTCCTTGCAAAACTCTGGGCTGCCTGATTCTGGGACAAGAAGCTTATTACCTTGGGAGCAGATTAACTGACGAGCCTCTCACGCATATTATCAGGGCTGGCCTGAGACATTTTGGCGCCCTGGGCCCGGGTGCGTGGTGCTGCCCCCAGGCACACGGCGCATGCGCGGGCCCACCCTTGGGGCGCAGGCCTGCCCCCATTAGGGTGCCCGAGCCCGCCCCTGGGGTGCATGGCACATGCACGGGCCCGCCCCCGAGGCGCACGGCGCATGCGCTGCCCAGCCCCCGCTGCTGGCGCACACCCCGGGACGGGCCACGCCAGGCCGTGCAGGGCCCCGCAGCCGTGGGGGGAAAGGCGCTGCTGGCCGGCGCCGCAGGGATGGGGAGCCGGCACTGCGGGAACCGGGCGTGCAGCACCTGATGGAAGCTATAAAGGATGCTGTGCGCCCCTTACAGCTGCCATCAGGTGCCCCCCATAGGTTGGTGCCCCGGGCAGCTGCCTAGCTCGTCCACCCCTTAGTCCAACCCTACATATTAGACACACAATAATCTCACTCCCTTCAAATCAGGCCACACATTCCACAACAAAACAGACTTTGCTCCAGAAAACCATAAAGTGAAGCCCAGGCCCGGAGACGCCTACTGGGTTAGAACCAGAGGGACCGTTGCCAGCTTCCCCAGATGTGCAAACAACACGGCTTTCCCCTCCAGGCCTGTTTTAATGAAGCTCTGGGGGGCCCCCCCTTGCTCCGCAGCTGCTTCGCGTTTCCTCGTGTTCCCCGGGGGAAGGCTGCAAAGGAAAATCGCTTTTCCAGGCTGCAACTTCCGTCCGAGACTCCCCGACTGTTCCAGCCGAACCACAGGCAACAAAGCCTTGAAGGTGACGAGAACCAGCAGCGCGCTGCGTTTGGAGGCTGGAAAAGACGGCTGCGTGGGCGCATCGCCCCGGATGGGGTGCAGGAGCTGAGACCGGACTAGCTTGTGCCCGCACGCTGCAAGCACGACTCTGTCCTGTCCTGGTAGGACCCTCGCTGCAGCCTGGCCCCGGGGCCTGTTCTCTTCCTCTCGGCTGGGACTCCCGGCGAGGCTGAGGATTAGCGCTAGCGGCCGGGGAGCAGAGCGACGAGGGGCCTGGGAGCTGATTGAGACCCACCAAACTCATCTCCCACGGGCCACCCAGCAGCCTAAAGCTGGGAATGATTTTCAGTCTCTGCTACCAGCCGAATTTCCAGCCTAAATGGGAAAGGCCCTTGTTTATACCCGGTGGGGGAGGCTACTTGTCGGGGTCCCCCTGGAACTCTGGGCAGTGGCAATTTGGGGAATTTGTCCACGTAGAACTTAGGAATTCTGTTTGCTGTTTGGAACTTTATACGTATCCCTCACAAAGAGCAACCCCATTTCCACTGTGAGACCTGTTCTGGGCCTCCCCTGGGTTCTGCGGAGCCACCCTGCGGAGCCAGCCCACAGGAGACGCCAGGAGAAACTCCTGGGCCTCGCAGAGGGGTAACGACCGAGGGTGCTGACGCCTGGGCGGGCTGCTATACCCCCAGAAGCGCTGTGGGACGCAGCTGGTCAAAGAAAACTGGTTTGGTGGGGTGGGCCGGTGGCCGCCTGGTGGGAGTTGAGTCCAACAAGCACTCCGCTGGCAAAGGAGGCAGGGAATTGGAGAGGGAAGACAAGGCCTCTCTCTGGCCAGCTGAGAGAGGGCAGAAGGAAACTGAGGGCGAGACAGCCAGGAACTGCAGGCGGGAGTGAAAAGAGACAGCCCCAAATCCCAAAGAAGCCTGGAGAGTGGAGGAAAGGGAGGCAGGGGAGGATGCACAGGTGTTTTGGTGGGTTTTTCCCTCGGTCTGTGTCTCTTGTGAGCTGTCTAAGGGACAGCCTGGATTCTGCTCACCCCCAGGCCAGCAGAGAGGCACCCATGGGACCCAAACCTGTGGGTGCAAACCCTTCTCTAGCCTCTACCCCAGGAGCCATAGGCCTCCCGCTGTCCCTCGCCAGGCTGCAGGACCGAGGTTGGCTGGGAGGCGGGTTTGTCTGGTATGTTTGTGCCGGGGTGTCTTGGAAGGCACGCACACCCAGACCTAGCCCAGCAGCCGCCTGTGGGGACTGGGACGTCCATGTGGTTTCTGGCCTCTTGCTCCAGTGAGGCATGGCGGTGACACACGGACACGGACAGATCTTCAGCTCGACTTTCCAACAAGGGGCGATTGGGTGGGGAGGGGAGGGAGGAGGACAACAGAGGCTGGGACGAGCGCGAAACCCCCGGAAGGTCACTGAGGGCGATGGCGGGCAAAGGGCGCTCAAGGAAGAGCCAGTCCCAACACTGAGCTGCCAGGGACGGTGAGGGGTACATCCCCCCGCCTGCAGCCACCTAGGTTAGCCTGAGCCACAACCCCTCGCCCTTCTTGACCACCCCTCCCTCACCACCTTCCTCCACGCCACAGCTTATACCCCCTCCTGCCCCGCAGCCTTCAGCCCTGAGCCTCTCTCCAAAGCTGGAGCCCCCTTCCTGCACCCCACATCCCCAGCCCAGAGCCTGCACCCCCAGCCAGAGCCCTTGCACCCCAATCCTGTCCCAGCCCTGAGCCCCTCAACACAGGACCCCCAGCCAGAGCCCTCACACTCCTGCACCCCAAACTTCTGCCCCAGGCCCGAGCCCCCTCCCACGCTCCGGACCCCACCCCTGCCACACAGATTTCACCAATGAAGGTGAAGTGTCCCTGTGATGGGGCATCTGCCCGGCACTGGCCCTACAAGGGTTAAAACCCAGCCCGGGGAGCAATGGTGGGGCCCACAGCTGGGGCAGACCCAGCCCATAAGGGCCCAGCTGAGGGCTGTATAGATAAGGGCTCCTAGCCGGGAGGATAAAAACCACTCAGTCTGGTTCTAGCTGGGGAGCAGGAGGGGCCTGGCTGCCAGGGAAGCTGGAGGCAGGCAGAGCTGGGGAGCCCTGGCCTGACCTCACTCCCAGGCTGCAAGGCCTGAGGGTGCCAGGGATGCAGGGGGGCAGCCAGGCTAGGCAAAGGCAGCAGCCTCTGGCCCCCCCTCCCCCCCCTGTGCCAGTGAGGAGTGGCTGTGGCAGGTGGAAATTTGCCCCTGAGGTAAGGGGCTAGATGGTGACTGGCAGTGGGTCACTTAGGCAAGGTGGGTATGGGGGGCTCCCTGGGAGGACCCCAGAGGGCAGGGGCACTGATGTAGGACAGTACTAGGCAGAAAAGGTACCATGCCAGCAGGGGACATGGAGCTGAACCAGCAGGAGACCTGCAGCAGGGGCTGGAACACTGGCCAGCAGGGGGCGCTCTGAGGCAGGAGCGCTGATTCCCTGGGTGACCAGCAGCCGGCGCTGCGGCCGTGAGTGCTCGACCCCCGACCGTGTCCCGTCCCTTCCACGCTGGTGCATGTAAGAAAATTAGTTCTGCGTGGGGCAAATTAGACGCGCTGACCGCCAGGATAAGAGGCGCTTGGCACCATTTCCCCTCCAGTGTAAACTGCAGAGCCTAGCAGTGGGAACAGGGCTCCACTGTGTGTGGTGCACCAAAACGAACTGCATTCTGGCTGCAGGCACGCAGGCTGGACGTGCACTCTTGCCAGCCACGCCCAGAGCTGGCAAACGTGTACCAGCCGCGGGCTGCGTAGGGCATTGCTTTCTGTGGCCTTTTTGGTCCCAGGCTCCCAGCAGGGTGGCCGAGGGCACCGTCTTAGCTGGCTACACCAGGAGGAAAAAGGGGGGGGGAGGAGGTGGAAACGAGAAGAAATAAGATGGGGAAGGAAAAAGGACACAGTGTCACCTCTCAGGTGTTGCTCAGGAGCTGTGGAGATGGCGAGGTCACCTGGGCCTCCATCCCTGTCTCCGTCTCTGTGCTGTGGTGGGCGACAAAAGGCCCAGTGGTGGCTGTTAGGCCCTGTTGGAGAGGGCAGCCAGGACGGTGAACCTCGTCCCCCATCTCGCAGCCAGAAGTTTTCTTCTGCTGCTTGATTTATTTTTTCTCCCTTGTCACTTAAGACCCCAAAGGGAGGGATGAGTGCCACAGCCCAGCCCCTCGTTACTGTTTACCAATTGGGCCTACAGATTGACCCTCTCTAGTCTGGCTTCCTTGGGACCTGACTGGTGCTGAAGCAGAGAAAATGCCGAGCCATGAGAGCTCTATTTTTGACTGGCAGGATCACCAGTACTTCCACTGCTTACTGGGCTCTGAGGAGACCTGTAGGCATCGTTAGCGCTAATTAACATCCAGAACACTGAGAACCAGGAGTGGTGGCTGTAAACAAACTTTATGGGGCCACAGGAAACTTGGCCACGCCCATAAGTGGACAGCCGGCTAACTCAAATCGTGCCGGACCATGGATGTTGCCGGACTAGAGAGGTTCAACCTGTAATTTCCAACACAACACCTTTGGTTCGTTCATTTCCAGCCCCACGCTTGTCTTGTCCACGAGGTGTGAGCGTCCGTACCACAGCCCTTGACTTACAGCTGACAGGCATTTTGTTTGCACCTGTTTAGTCTGTTCATCTCCCTTTGGCAACTTTTCCCGCTAACAGTTGGCAACGTCTCCTGCTATCACCCTTTCCTAAACTTCCACTCGCTTCTCACAGCCGAGCTCGCAGGGAGGGTAAGTTTGCAGGTCCAGTGCTCTTAACCAACCCGAAGAGCCCACCATGGTATCTTGTAGCCTCCCTTTCCAGGGCAGAACTGCCCTCTCACTGCATTTCCTGCTGGTGCTGGTTTGCAGCCAAATCCAGTCATTCTTAGCCTGGAGGCCTTGTCTGAGAAACACTTTGGTTTCTCTGAGGGGCCATGGTTCTTCCTTTGCAATTAGCTGTGTTTACAATGGAACGTGTGCGTAGAAAGTGCATATTTGCTCCAGCCCGCTCTGCTATTGTTCATGTTTATTTGTATCGCCATAGCAACAGGAGCACTGTCAGGACCGGCCCAACGTTTTTGGCGCCTGAGGCGAATACGACTCTGGCGGCCCCGCCCTCCCATTCAACAGTCTGGAGTAAGTAGCGGGGAGCCGGCGCTAAAGCCCCGGCCTGGCTGGCTCTGCCTGCGGGAGGAAGAGTTGCTGCTGCAGGGGGAACAGGGAAGCGTTTGCCTGCAGTCTCCCATAGGCCGGGTTTTGCTGCCTCTTAATGCCCAGCGCCCCAGGTGACCGCCTAGCTGGTCTATAACAGGGGTGGGCAGTCATTTTCTCGGGGGGGGCACTTAACGTATTTTGCTATATAGTCACAGGCTGGCTCCACCCCCTTAGGGGCGGGGCTTGGAGAGGAAGGGGCAGGGCTGGGGACTAGCATTCCCCCCCAGAGTGGTCCAGGGCCGGAGGCTTTGAATTAAAAGCACAGCAATGGGCTCACAGCTCCTCTGCTACCATGCTGCCTAGCAGCCAACTGGGGATTGCTGCGGCTGTGTAAAAGGCTCGTGGCTCCGGCCCCTGCTGGCAGACCTGTGTGCATGAATTTAAATCTTCATCCTCCAATTAGACCACATCTCTACTTACCGGTGGATCGACACTGCAGCGGTCGATCTTCTGGCATTTGATTTAGCGGGTCTAGTCAAGACCTGCTAAATTGATCGCTGAGTGGGCCCCTGTCAACACCGGTACTCTTACTCCTCGGGAGGAGTAAGGAAGTTGATGGGAGCAATTCACCTAGCTGGAGTTGTGTATCTTAAGTCAAACTTATCCCCTAGGGTAGGCCTGGCCTTAGGCCATTGTGCTTGCATCCGTCCAGGGCAGGGTTGCGTTTAATGAACAAGCAGAGCCGAAGCTACAATTCTGGGTTTATTTAGCAGCTTATTCTACCTACGTCGGGGGGGGGGGG
>JANRFK010000975.1:20533002-20549345 GCA_030068395.1 Apalone spinifera
GCTGGGTCCTAGAGAGGGCTGAATGCGCTGCCTGCAGCACAGTCTGAGGGAGGGATTGGCTGCTGGGGTCTCGGAAGGGGAGGGGATGGGGCGGAAGAGCAAGTCAGGCATAGGGGTATTAGTTTAATAATCCTGCCTAGGGCACCATAAACCCTAAGGACGGCCCTGTTACTCAGTCACTATCACCAGCCCCCGAGGTTCAAAAATCACAAGACAACCCCGCCCTGAAATCACTGAGATTGGCTGAACACGGACTAAGATTTTTTAAAATATTATTCGTCCTCTCTCTGCTCTGGTTTGGAGCCTGGCTGCAGGGATGGGGCGTCCCGTTGTCAAGGTTTGCTCCGCGCCCGTCCTGGCTGGAAGCTTCCCGCTTCGGTGAAGGAAAGCCAAGACTCTTTCGTAGTCACGTGGCACCAGGAGCCGAGCCAGGGGCAGGAGCCAGCTTTGCTGTTTTCTTCTTCCTCCGGATGCGCCAGGGACTGGAGTTCGCCTTGCAGGGCGTGGTCCCTTCCAAGCTCCTGGGACAGCCAGGCTCGGGCAGGGATGGCCTGTCTTAGGGCACCCCCAGGCGACACCGGGCTGCCTGTGGCCCTCTCGGGCCGCGAGGCAAAGGGGGATTGTGGGAGAACACTGTGCTTTGCCTATTCCCTCCATCCCACCCCCACCCCCACCGCCAAGCATGTCTCCTATGCCAGGACTGGCCCACAGCTCTGCCGGCCAGGAGCCTGCTTAACATGGGGGGGATTCACCAGGGGCCGTTGCCACCCAGTTCAAGGCTTGTTTATTATAGGGGCCTTGGCGCAATCCTGAATCGGGCCCCTCTTTGTCTGCAGTCATGTGACCCACCTGCCTCCCCGGTTGTGACTTATTTTCTGGTTTTTTTTTTTTAAAAAAAACCCTCAGTTCCATGGAGAAACAGCCCCTGCAAAGCACCACAAGGCGACCGACTTACAGCGTGTGGAACCCACACGCCTAGTGTGGTTCCTGAGCAATGCAAGCAGTGCCCAGACCACAGCAACAGTTAAACCCAAGAGCCTTCTACAGCAGGGGCTGGGAGCCCGCTGGCTTTTAGCTCAGAGGGTAGCGGCTCCGCTTCAGAGGTCCCAGGTTCAAATCCGGCTGGTGGTGGTTACACATGCATCTGGTTCCCAACCCCCGCCTGCCTTGCAAGACTTCCCGTCCAGCTGTCCGGCCCCCCAGCTCTGCAACTGGTTTGAACTGCAAGAGCAGAGCCCGCCGCTACGGCACAGACCTAACCCACCCGGGCGGGCCAAACTGGCCCTGGCGGGGCAGGCGCACACGGTGAGGGGAAGAGGGGCAAGACAAAGCGGAGTGCTGTGTGGAAGGGGAGCTGGCTCCCTTTGAACGTGTCCAGGAACGGGGGTCTGATGTCCTCACGCTGCTGTCACTGGCCAGGAAAAGCCAACTCGGACAGGTCCGTCTCCACGGCGACTCGGCGAAGGGGGCCCTGCTCTGCGCGTGGGTGTGGTACACCCCCGCCACGTCGTGCCTTAGACCACGTCCAGAGGGAAAGAATGAGTGTGCGAGACAGCCGTAGCGGAGCGCCCGCGGGCTTTTGGCTCGTGCACTCTGCTCCAGGCGGTTCAGCGTGACGGGCGCAGGACGGAGAGGGGAGAGCTAGCGAACCCCAGCTGCTAAGGACCAGGCCGGCCTGGCAGCCTGCAGGGCTGGGGAGACAGCCGTGTGGTAGATGCCTTCGAAGCAGGCTGCTGCCGCCTACAAGGCCCCTGTGTGGCCCCGGCACTAGGCTGGGGGATTAGTGTTCAAGCAGGGATCGCATTTGTTGCCAGCTCATTGTCTGCCGCCAGGTGTGGCGTCATCCACAGCAAGCCAACGAATAGCAGAAATATTCGGCCTCTGCCCTGGCGAGCCCTGTTAAGATCCCAGTGTTTACGAAGGAAGACTGTTTACATAGGGCTGGAGTCGCTCCACCGCGTCCCAGCCAGGCACGGGGGAGCTGGAACAGCCTTTCCTCCCGGCTGCTTTTCTCCGGAGCCAGCCACAGCACTTCCTGGCCGCGGGGTGTTCACGTTAGCCCGAGGCTTAGTGGGGGGGAGGCGGAAGCCCAGGATGAGGGAGACTCAGTCCGGGGCTGCGAGGCGCAGTCGAAGCGGAGACCGTAGTGCGGTGTTATCACTGCTACCCACAGGGAACATGTGACAAACCACTGTCATCCTGGTGGCTGCATGGTAGAGAACCGGCACCCATTTCAGTAGAGAACCGACACCTGCCTGCCCTCTGTACCTTTGGAAATCATACTAGAACTGGAAGGGACCTCGATAGACCATCGAGCCCAGTCTCCTGCCCTCACGGCAGGACCAAGCACCGTCTAAAACAGGGGTTCCCAACTGGGGGTACGCGTACCCCCAGGGGATACGAGAAGCTTGTCAAGCGGGTACGGGGAATATTTGGTAAATAACTAGATTATCCTAATTGAAATATTCCAAACGTAGTAGTGTGAGTGAAAAAAGTTGTGGATTCTAGAGTCTAGAATTTATTTCCTTTCATAGTGAATAGGGGGTACGGGAAGGTTTACTAAAAGCCAAGGGGATACGGGGACCGAAAAAGGTTGGGAACCCCTGGTCTAGAACATCCCTGATAGATGTCAATCCAGCCTACTCTTAAATATCTCCAGGGATGGAGATTCCACAACCTTCCTCAACAACTTATTCCAGTGTTTAACCACCCTGACAGGTAGGAAGTTTTTCCTAAAGTCCAGTCTAAACCTCCCTTGCTGCAATTTAAGCCCATTGCTTCTTGTCCTATCCCCAGAGGCCGAGGAGAACAATTTTTCTTCCTCCTCTTTGTAACACCCTTTTAGATACCTGAGAACCACTATCATGTCCCCCCTCAGTCTTCTCTTTTCCAAACTAAACAAGCCCAATTTTTTCAGTCTTCCCTCATAGGTCATGTTCTTTAGACCTTGCATCATCCTTGCTGCTCTTCTCTGGACCTTCTCCAATTTCTCCAAAACTTTCTTGAAATGTGGTGCCCAGAACTTGCCACAATACTCCAGCTGAGGTCTGATCAGCACAGAGTAGAGCAGCAGAAGAACTCCTCATGTCTTGCTCACAACACTCCTGTTAATGCCTCCCAGAATCATGTCGGCTTTGTTTGCAACATGCTTTTAGGTACTTAAAAGCTGCTCTCATGTCTCCTCTTATCGTGCCATCAAATCTCACTTGTGGTGAGAGGGACGGAGGGAAGAGCTTTTGCTGTGGACAGTCACAGCTCTGATCTTTCCAGTCCATGTGCTCAGCAGATGTAGCCTGGCATAATTCCATTAGCCTCAATGGCCCCTAGGGACATCCAGCAGCGGAGAAACCACAATCCCTAAACAAGTACCCAGGCTGAGTCGTGCATCTCTGCTTTCCACACGGGTTTCTCACTGAGTCTTGCTGCTGGGAACTGCAGTGTTCCCGCTGGGCGTGTGGACAGGATGAGCTCCTGCTATGGAACAATGGAGATTTGCGCTGGCGTCTCTTTGGAGCTTCAGATAATTCTAACGCTTGAGCTAAGGTTACTGGGGAAAGGAATAAAAACGGGCCTGTACTTGCAACCAGGGAGAGTCCTAGCAGTTGTCAACAAGCCTGCCTGCAGCAGCATCGCTGAAGCCACGGACTGTCCTTGAGGAAAGGGATGAACGCAAGAGGCCTGCGATTCCGAAGGCTTTTCCCATCCGTCTCAGGTGCTTTGCTTGAGCTTTTAACTGAAGCAGGTTTGTCTAGAGCCGAATGACTCAAAAAAGGGGCCTCAGAGGGGTTGCCGGGTTCGTCTGTAACTTTAAAAACAACGAGAGTTCCTGTGGCACCATGGAGACTAACCGAAATACTTGGAATCCTGAGCTTTCTTGGGTGAAACCCCCTTCCTCAGATGAATTGGAGCGGAAATAACAGACATCTAGATTTATACAGAAAAACAGCAGAAATTCTTGTTAACTGTAGGCTAATTAAGTGTTAACGAGGTGTGACCTAGTGTGGGTACCTGGCTGGTTGCTAGTACCTGGCTGGTTGTGAGTGACCTCCACTGGCTGCTGTCTGCAGCACGGCCCAGCAGGGCAGGGGATGAGTCATTATGCAAAGGGGGCTGACCAGCTACCCCCCAGGGAGAGACACAAAGGAAGGGGAATGCCGCCTCTGAATGGGGGCAGGGCTGGAAGAGAGTTAGTTAGTTTCTGTCTGGGTATCATGGAGGAAGCAGCCAAGCCAGGGGCTGGGATTTAAGGGTCCAGTCCCCCCCACCCCCCCAAGGGGGGCTGAGGCATCCTGGGCCTGGCCCCTGTAATTGGACTGCATCTATGCTGTGCTGTATCCTGGAGAAGCAATAAACTCCCTCTATTCTACTGGCTGGTGGAGTCTGTCCGTGTCATTACGGGGGTGCAGGAGACAGGAGAACCCCAACGCGTCGTCACATGAGGCTAATCAAGTGGGGAGGGGTGTCTCCCATTCATAGCTTTTGCTGTGAAAACGCGCATGTTCTCCACCTACCTGGTTGCTCAATCATGGATTTAAAAGTAGCCATTCTTCTACAACGGAATTTCACTAACCAGTTACAGAGAGAGTCTGCAGAACTGTTACTCGTTTTCAAATTTGACAGTTACCCTGGGCATGAATAAAGACATTAACCGATTGGTACATTACAAAGCCAATTTCTCCTCCCTCTGACATGCACATAGAATTCTAGGGCGGGCAGGGACCTCAGGAGGCATCGAGTCCAGCCCCCTGCCCAAAGCAGAACCAACCCCAACTCAATCACATCAAAAGCTATGAATGGGACACATCCAGCCCACTTAATTAGCTTCATTAACACAGGTCCTATAATCAACAGGTACTTCTTCTGCTGGTATATATCTCTTGGTTTCTGTTGTTTCCAGTCCAACCCATCTGAGGAAGTGGGTTTTATCCACAAAAGCTCATAATTCTCTATAGTTTGGTTAGTTTCTAAGGTGCCGGAGGACTACTCGTTTCAAAAAAAGGGGAAACCTCCAGAAATTGCTTCCTTCTCCCCGACCATCTCCTGGATACAAACGCAGCTGCACTTCGCTTTCCCTCAGGCGCCAAGGAGCACGCAAGAGTTAATTTGCATTGAAAAATCCCTTAAGCAAATTTCCATGCGCTGCTCGCCTCTCTCTCCATTGTTATTGTGTAAGCAAACACCACCTGACCCAGGGTCCTCCAGGCATCCGACGACTGAAATAGCCTCTCAAAGTAAACGCCCGTCCGACAGCAGCACGCCTGCCCTGCAAACTGGCCAGCAACTCGAGCGGGTCGTTCCACCCACCCACCGACACCGGCCGGCGGAGGCTGCCGCAGAGCATGCTTGCACGCAAGAAGGGGAGCCGAGGGGTGAGCAATGAACTGTGGCCGCAAGCTCCTTCCAACTCCTCTCCGGCTGCTTCCTCTCAAGCCGTCCTAGCTCTTGCCTTGGCCTCGTCTGTCTAGTGGGGACGGTAGGGAACGGGGCCTGCCTGAAGATTTACAGTGCTATAAAAATGATGGATGAAGGCGCTTGCAGCCCCAGTGGCGGGGCTGTCCTTTTGCACAGCAAAGCCCCTTGCGAAGCAGACGGAACAGGGGTTTGCCAACCAGGGTGCCCCAGCAGACCTCCGATGGGAGTAGCTTTCTGGGCTGGCTTGGCCCCTGGGACTCAAGGGGCCCGTCCGGTTTGTGCTGCGGAAGGCAAGGCTGGGCAATGCAGAGTCCTGCTCTTGCAAAACGTGGCACATGGTATTTCAGAGGGTGTCTGCCTCCGGGGGAGGGAGCTTTGCACTGGGGAGTCTCTGTCACTGGAACCGGCTCCTGCTTGGGGTGTCCCAGGCACCTTCCCAGCTCCGAAGCTGGCCACGCCGTGGTGCTGGGGGTCGCTGGGGAGGCGAACGGTTGCCACCCGTGGGCATCAGAGGGCGCTGAAACACCACAGCCCCCGTCTTGAGACACTCTGAAGCAACCGCAAATCCTCCTGGTACAGACCCCAGCTCCGGCCCCCATGCTCCGTGCAGCCTTGAGCATGAGCACCGTGCCTCAGTTTCCCCCCTCTGTGAAACAAGATAACGCTACAAGGGTCCAGGAGCAAAGGCGGGAAGCTTCCAATCACGCCTGCGGGTTGCCTGGCCCTGACGAGCCTCCAGCGCGGAGCGGGTGAGAATTGATACAAAACCGGCCCTGGCTCTGCGGCAGCACTGGGGGGGTGCCTTGGAACCAGTAACCCCCTGAAGCCCTTGGGTGTGACTGGCCCCAGTGGGGGGTTGGTAACGGCATCTCAGCAGCGTCTCTGGCTGTATTGCACGTTCTTTTCATGCTTCTCCTGTGTTCTGCTCTTCCAGGGCAGCCAGGCTGTTACTTCAGCCTGGCGGCAGATCTAGTTGATCAGCCAGAGCTGCGATTCTGGATCGCGTGTCCAGCAAAGCCCAGTGCAGCTCCCGTGGCCCCGCCCCTGCCCCCCGCTGCCTTGCGGGAGCTTTACACTAAGGACCCTGATGCCTCCCCTGCACCAGCTGGAAGCTGCAGGAGGCCTTATCGCTGGGAGCAGCCGAGCTCAGGCGCTCGGATTCGGCTTGCTTTCTTGGGAGCCCATAGGCAGATTAAGCCCAAACTCTTGGCATGGAGCATTCGGCAGAGCGGCGGGCACCGAGGTGCCTCCCCGCCGGCTGAGAGCGGCGCGCTCCGCGGCAGAGCTTCGCCGGCAGAAACCCGAGAGCTCATTTTTGCCGAACGTTGGGTCTTCTCTGCCGATATCGCTCGGGGGCCGTCGCTCTCGCCCAGCACAGCAGCGGCCTGCCGGGGGGGGACACGTGGCTGGAAAGAAGGAACGAGAACAAACAAGAAAATATAAATCAACCCCAGGAGGTTGCAGCAGGATGTGGGTCTCCTTCTGCTCTTTCCCGCTCAGCCCTGCCACCTCCCAGGAGCCCCATCCGCTCGGCAGGGTGGGAGGGGGGTGTTGGTAAATTGTTAATGAATATCTTCTAGCCGTGTTGGACTCTGGGGGACACGGGATATTCTGGGGGACGCTGATTCGCTTATCTCCAGCCTCCAGCCAGCAAGACAGGCGACTGAGCCTCCTGTTCCAGAGGAAGTGACCCGGCCCAGGGAATGGAGATAGGAGAAACAAGCCAACGAGCAGCCATTTCCATCCATTCATAATCAGAGAGGAGATGGATTCTGGGAAGCTGCTAACAAGATATTTTAGAAAAAAAACAAATGGTCTGGTAGCACTTTATAGACTAACTAAACATGTCAATGGGATCGTGAGCTTTTGTGGGCACAGCCCACTTCTTCAGATGAACAGAGTTATGAGTTTGGGATATGAAAACTCGAAATAAATAGGAGAGGGGAAGGGGAGGGGGGGAGAGAAAGAAAAAGGGAGGGAGGTGGGAGACAGAGCATCATTAAGTATCTGGAGAATGGGTGCTTAAATCTAAGCAGATAAAAATCAAAGTCAACAGATAGATTCCCAAGACAGGAAGGATACACTCAGGAAGCTGTTAGCACCTTCAGTGGTTATTAAGTAGGTCGTGTCCTAGCCAGCCCATATCACGACTGAGTCCATTAGCATGTGAGTTGAATTTATGGACGAACTGGGATTCTAGGGCCTCCCTGTGGATCTGGCTTGTGGAGCTGGTTTGTGACAAGACAGCTACTTGCAGGTCTGCCAGACTGTGGTTAGGCAGGCTGAAACGCTCACCAACAGGCTTCTGTATGTTCCCTTTACATATATCCGATTTGTGCCCATTGATTCTTTCCCTCAGAGACCGTCCAGCTTGTCCAATATATATAGCAGTGGGGCCCTGCTGGCATTCGATGGCATAGATCAAATTACTGGATATGCAGTCAAATGACCTTTTGATTTTGTGGCTTGTGTTGTTTGGTCCAGTGATGAATTCGCCAGTATAGATATATGGGCAGAGTTGGCATCTTCTTTGGTTGCAGGGCTGGAGTCCTGGAGGGTTACGATGTGGTTGTGTGGCATGGTTATCAGAAAGAATAGGTTTCAGGTTAGGGTGGTGTCTGTAAAGCAAGAGCAGGTTTTTCTCTTAAGGCCTCTGAAAGCGAGGGATCATTTCCCAAGATAGGTTGTAGATGGTGTATAATACGTTGGAGAGGTCTGAGCCGTGGACTGTACGTAACGAGAGGAGTTCTGTTATTTTCTCTTTTGGGTCTGTCCTGAAGTAGTTCAAGTCTGGGTATTTTTTTGGCTCTCTCACTTTGTTTTTTCACTTCCCCAGGAGGGTATCTCAGTTTTAGGAATGCTCTGTAAAGGTCTTGTAGGTGATTGTCTCTGTCTGTGCAAACCCGGTTGTATCGTAGAGCTTGGCTGTATACAATCGACTGAGAAATGTGTCTGGGATGGAAGCTGGACGCATGAAGGTCAGTGTAGCGGTCGGTGGGTTTCCGATCTAGGGTGGTGGAAATGTGTCCATTATTTAGTGTCCAGGAAGTGGATTTCTCGTGTGGATTGGTCCAGGCTGAAGTTGATAGTGGGGTGGAAGTTGTTGAAATTCTTGTGGAATTCTTCAAGAGTCTCTTTTCCGTGGGTCCATATGATAAAGATGTCATCGATGTAGCGTAAGTAAAGTAGGGGTGTTAGGGGGTGGGAGCTGAGGAAACGTTGTTCAAGGTCAGCCATAAAGATGTTGGCATATTGTGGTGCCACGTGGGTGCCCATGGCTGTGCCGCTGATTTGGAGATAGAATTTGTTTCTGAATTGGAAGTAGTTGTGGGTGAGGACGAAGTCGCAGAGCTCTGTAACCAGGTGTGCAGTGTTGTTATGGGGGATGGTGTTCCTGATGGCCTGTAGTCCGTCTTTGTGTGGAATGTTGGTGTGAAGGGCTTCTACCTCCATGGTGGCCAGGATGGCATTTTCAGGGAGATTATCGATGTTTTGGAGTTTCCTCAGGAAGTCAGTGGTAGCGCAGAGGTAGCTAGGAGCATTGGTGGCATAGGGTCTGAGGAAGGAATCAATACAGCCAGATAATTCTGTGGCGAGTGTGCCAATGCTGGAGATGATGGGCCGTCCGGGATTAGCAGGTTTGTGTATTTTAGAAAGTTCCTGGTTGGGGCCTGGGCGGGGGGGTTATGAAAAAATTGCTCATGAAACTCCCTGATGCTGCTCAGGAACAAATTTACACTGTGTTTTTGGTATTCCTTCGTTGGGTCACAGGAGAGAGGCTGTAGAATCTGGTATTGGTGAGTTATCTGTTCTCCTCCTGTTCATAATCTGTCCTGTTCACGATGACTACAGCACCTCCTTTGTCAGCTTCTTGGATTATGATGTTAGGATTGGTTTTGAGCCTGTGAATAGCATTGTGTTCTGCATGACTGAGGTTGTTATATGTTGTAGTTTGCTGATAACATCAGCTCGAGCATGTTTGCGGAAGCGTCGATGTAGAAATCCAGACTAACTCGGCTACCCCCTGAAGCTCCTGAAGATATTTTAGGTTAATTTATTCCCTTGGCAGGATAGCTTAGAGTATTGGCCTGATTGCATGGTAGACCACACACTGGGAGCATAATTTATGCCCTTACAGTGAGATCACTTAACCCCTAGAGGTCACGGTGTGTTGGTTGGAGCTTCAGACAGAGTGTGGTCCTGGTAAACAAAGGGGACCAAGCTGGGAATTAAGCTGAGTGGAAGCCTGTTTGTAGCTGTAGTCATTTCCTTTAATAAATGCATCCTATTTCAGCTGGACAGTGATTCATTGTTGCATAGCAGACAGCAAAGAATTACATTACAGTGCACCCAGAGTGCTCCTTTTAAGCAGGCTGAGGGGAGCTGGGTACATGCATTTCGCACGCGTCTGCCTGGACCTGTTGCTGATAGCAGCGAGTGCAGGGCTTTGCTCCTCCCTGTACATTTTTCTGCCATGCTCCTCCAGTAAATCATTATAAAAATCTGCTTTACAGGCACAAAACTTGACAGCCTCCGGGGGGCTTGACAGAAACATCTGAAAGCAAAGTCCTGGGTGGACTTGTGTGTAGTTGGGAGAGGCCCCTTTCCTCCCTTTCTTGCTTGCCCCCTCTCCAGTGACTCTCCATCCATCATTCTAAGAGTGATCCTGCCCTATGGTGGGGCAAATGCTGGTTACCGCCCTCTGCAGCCTGGTGGCTTTCGCTGGGATTCCTCACCCCGCTCGTGCTTTCCAGGCATGTCCCGGCTGGAATCCCTGCAGTGAATGGTCTTCGCAGCCAAACACATAGGGCAGCGTTGATCTCACAGGGCCCTAGTATCACTGGGCTGAAGACACATGCTAAATGCATGTACCCAGATCCCCCCTGCCCTCCGCCTGCTTAAAAGGGGCACTCTGGGTGTAATTATGCAATCCTTTCTTTGCCTTCTGCTATGCGATAGTGAATCACCGTCCAGCTGAAATAGGAGGCATTTATTAAAGGAAATGGCTACAGCTACAGACAGGCTTCCACACAGCTTAAGTTCCAACTTGGTCCTCTTTGTTTACCAGGTCATAAGAACATAAGAACGGCCATACCAGGTCAGACCAAAGGTCCATCTAGCCCAGTATCCTGTCTGCCGACAGTGGCTAGCACCAGGTGCCCCAAAGGGGGTGGACCGAAGACAATGATCAAGTGATCTGTCTCCTACCATCCCTCTCCAGCCTCTGACAAACAGAGGCCAAGGACACCATTTCATCCCCTGGCTAATAGCCTTTTATGGACCTAACCTCCATGAAATTATCTAGCTTCTCTTTAAACTCTATTATAGTCCTAGCCTTCACAGCCTCCTCTGGCAAGGAGTTCCACAGGTTGACTACGCGCTGTGTGAAGAAGAACTTTCTTTTATTAGTTTTAAACCTGCTACCCATTAATTTCATTTGGTGTCCTCTAGTTCTTCTATTTAGGGAACTAATAAATAACTTTTCTTTATCCGCCCTCTCCACACCACTCATGATTTTATAATCACCACTCATGATTTCCCTAGGCCTCCTGCGGGTTCTCTGCTCCTGGGCTAACGTGAGCCCCCGGTGATGGAGGAGCTGCCCCATCAGAGACTGCCCACAGGTTAACAATTACATCTCTCGCTCTTCCCCTAGTGAATCCATGCTGCTATTACCCATGCCAGAACAAAGGGGTGTGCATGAGGGTCGGCAGGGAAGGCTACGAATGCGACTGCACCCGGACTGGGTACTTCGGCATCAACTGCACTCTGCGTAAGTTTACCCTCCCGCTCGGCCTTTGGGGCAAAAGCCCAGAGGCCGGGTGGAAAAAGAGCGGCTTCCGCAAGAGGCTTAATTCGACTTCCTGAGCAGGAGACTGAGTTAATCTCAGCTCAAAACACCGCCCAGAGACACAGTGAGTGACAAGGCACTAAGCCAATGGAACACAAAACTGGAGCATTGCTTCGTTGGTCTATACTCTTGCTGCCTGACCGGGCGCGGGTGCTGGCAGGACTTCTTTGTTAGCTAACAGCTACAAAGTTGCTGCAAAGTTGCGAGTTGATTGGCTGTTTAGCAGCGACCACTAGAAAGGAAAGCGTTTTATTACCAATGGGTAACATAAAGCAATTTATTGTTTCCTCCCAGCTGAGTTTTGGACGCGACTCCGTGTTTTGCTAAAGCCAAGTCCGGCCGTCTATCATTTCATCCTGACTCATTGCAAGTGGCTTTGGGACATCATCAACACCACCTTCATTAGGGACACCCTGATGAAACTGGTGCTCACAGGTGAGGCGAGGGGCTTCTCTGGGAATGCTTGAAAGTCCAGCCTCAGCCCTTGGGGGGTCAAAGCGTGTCTGCATTCATAGGAGCGTTGTGAGCAAGACACAAGGAGTCATTCTTCCACTCTATTCTGTGCTAGTTGGGCCTCAGCTGGAGTCTTGTGTCCAGTTCTGGGCACCACATTTCAGAAAAAATGTGGAGAAACTGGAGAAGGCCCAGAGAAGAGCAACGAGGATGATGAAAGGTCTAGAGAACATGAGCTAGGAGGGAAGACTGAAAGAAATGGGTTTGTTTAGTTTGGAAAGGAGTAGACTGAGGGGGCATGATAGCCGTTTTCAGGTATTTAAAGGGGTGTTACAAGGAACAGGGAGAAAAATTGTTCTCCTTCATCTCTGAGGATAGGACAAGAAGCAATGGGCTTAAATTGCAGCAAGGGAGGTTTAGGTAGGACATCAGGAAAAAGTTCCTAACTATCCGGGGAGTTAAACGCTGGACTAAATTGCCCAGGGGGGTTGTGGAATCTCCATCCCTGGAGATATTCAAGAGCAGGTTGGACAGACACCTGTCAGGGATGGTCTAGACGGTGCTTGGTCCTGCCGTGAGGGCAGGCGGCTGGACTCAATGGCCTTTCGGGGTCCCTTCCAGTTCCAGTGCTCGCTCACGGCACAGCTGAGATCTCTCCGTGCCCCTGCTGCCCCAGTTGTGCTACTTTTCCCATTACTTCTGTGCTTTGTGCAGCAGGCATAATCCATTGGCCTTGCAGAACTGGGACGGGAATCCAGGGGTGGGAGTAGCAGGCATTGAGGCAAAAGTCCTAGGCTCTGTCCACAGCGCTGGGGAGGAATGACGTCTAGTGGCTAGAAAGGGGACGGGAACTCAGGACTTGGCTTTCGGTCCCTGGTCAGTCAGTGAGTCCCTGTGACATCAGCAGTGCTGCAGGGGGAGAACCCTCGCCTGGCCTAGCAGAGGGGCCCTGGTACGCTTCCCCGCCAAATTCATTGCTGGGCACAGAGCGGCGCTGCGATTCAGCACGTCCCGTGCCCTGGGCAGGCCCCTCTGCCCGCAGGGGTGGGGCAGAACTGACTGGCAGGGGTACGTGTGTTCCTACCCAAACCGTCCGCGTGACAAGCGGAACACGTCGTTTTAAACACAAGGGCTGCTCGCTGGAAGCTGAATTGATCTGAAAAACAACAGAGCGCTCATCGTTTTTAAAGGACTAGTGCTGCCAGAGTGGCAGCCAGAAAGCATCCAGCGCCTGATTGCAGCTGGGCACCGTGCGTGGCGGGGAAAGCCTTGTCCACCATGACAGAAAGACCCCAGAAAAGTTCCCTGTGTTATGGGAGCTGTCCTGAAAATGAGTGAATGCTCCTATTACATCCATGCCCTCCCCCTTCCTTTTCCCACTTCTCCCCTCCCTGTTTGTATCCCCCCCTCTGGGCCGGGTTTCTGGTCTTTATCTTAAGAATTTTACTTCAGTTGGATTTTTATAAACATATTTTGTTGGCTAGGCAGCTGCGTCCTGGAAATAACGGGTTTCAGGGTTAACCCTTCATGTTATAGCTCATGACGTGTCCCCTAGAGCAGCGTTTCTCAACCTTTTTTTATAAAGTCCCCCTTTAAAAAAATTATAAGGACCCCCCGCTACCTACAGGTTTCAGACACACAACATTGTTTTTCTACCATTGCAGCACATTTGTTTAAACAACTTAATTGTAGCCAGGCGGGCGATGAAATGTTTGGGTGTAAAAAGTACAAAAAAAATAAAGCGCTGTGAAACTTAACACAACAATGCCGTTTTCTCCAAATGTCAGTTGTGTTGACGTACCCCCCCAGACGTCTCTTGAGTAGGATACTCGTACCACTCAGGGCCGGCTCGAGCCATTCCTGCGCCCCAGGCAGCGGGCGTGGGACGCATACACAGCTCCGCCCCCGGGCACATGCGCGGCCCTGCCCCCCAGCGCGCTGCGCAGCTTACAGCTGCAATCGGGTGCGCAGTGCCTGATGGCAGCTCTAAGAGGCGCTGCACGGCAGGCACACGGCGCCCCTTACAGCTGCCATCAGGTGCCCCGGGGAGCTGCTCGGCTAGCCCCACCCTTAATCTGGCCCTGGTACCACTGGTTGAGAAACACTGCCGCTAGCAAATAGCTAGGAGAGGAGGGGAAGCTGGGACAGGCGTAATTTTGTAGGATGTGTTGGGTGTTTCTATACTTTCAAAAAGTTAAATAGAAAAAATATAAAACTTTAAAAAAGCAGAAAGTAGGCAGCGCTCCAGCGTTTAGAGAAGTGCTGGGCCTGGCAGCAGGGAGGGTTAGCTCCTGGAGAATGCTCCCCACAAACCAAAAACCCTCTGCTCATGCCACAAAGTTTATTACGTTGCATAAATATTTTGGTTCAGCTCTTTGGAACTCTGCAGTAGGACGGGGCTCTGGCCCTGACAGTTGCCATTTCGGATGAGTTATGCTTTGTAAACCCTGCGTGATTCATTGTCAAGGGATCCACTTTGAAGGAGAAGCGGAAAGAATACTGTCCAGGGGGTGGGGGCGGAAACAAGGTATTTTAAAGGCTATGAGTCAAAGGTCAGGGAAGAGAAACAAACTCCTAGCAGCAGCGCACAACCCACCCAGGGCAGAGCGTGGGTCCCCACAGAATCGGTTTCTTTTCTTCTTTTTGTTAATGACTCAGCTGCGCGTCGAAGAAGGAAGCGAGAGGACTGGACCTGGATAGGTGTAGTGCAAACAGCTTCCCACGCACAAAGCTCTGTCGATACGCCTCGATCCCAATCCACAACCTCCCGGCTATCCCAGCCCTGGGCTCCCCGCGCAGGCAGGATGGCTGATGCATGTTATCAGCACTAAATATTAAATCAGCGTCAGAGGTGCAGCCGTGTTAGTCTGTAACTTTAAAAACAACAAGGGTCCTGTGGCCCGTTAGAGACCGACAAACGTAGAAGGTCACGAGCTTGCGTGGCTAAAACCCACTTCCTCAGAGGAGCTGGAGTGGAAATTCCAGAACCCAGGGCATATATAACAGCAAAAGCAGTTACCTGTGTGAATGAAGCTAATTAAGTCAGGCTGGATGCATCTCAATTTCCCCACCTTTGGTATTCACAAGTCCACATCAAATGCTATGCATGGGACACATCCAGCCTGACCATAATTGGCTTCATTCACACAGGTCCTACAACTGACAGCTAACTGCTTTTGCTGTTATATGTGCCCTGGGTTCTGGAATTTCTACTCCAGCTCATCTGATGAGGTGGGTTTTGCCCACGACAGCTCATGATCGAATACATTTATTAAATCAGTGGGTTCGCTAGCTACCGTGAACCCCTGCAATTGTGCGCTCATTAGAAACAAATAGTTGAACCCCTCGTTACAAATGAGCAGTAAAACGTTTGTGAAGGTCACTCGATTCCAGAGCAGAGACAGAAACAACCTCGGCGTTTTCAAAGGAAGATGTTATAGATCAGTTCCCCTTTGACTTTCCTGCTTGGATCCAAATCCAGGTACCCGCATCTCCCTTGCAAAAGCCTCCCAGGAAAGCAAACCCCTGCACATCCTGCATTCCAGCTGCATCTCCATCTCCTGCCCTCCGTCCTGCTCCGTGGGCACTCAGGGCTACTGCTAGCCAGGCCCTGTCATACCGGTGCTGGTCCAGGGACAGGCATAAGTAGGAACGACCCACAGCAGAAGGAACGTGTGTGTTTGGATTCCCGGGCTGCAGGGTGACTGTCTTCCCTCTCCTTTCAGTGCGGGCCAATCTGATCCCAAGCCCCCCCACCTATAACTCGGCTCACGGATACATCAGCTGGGAGTCCTATGCCAACGTGAGCTATTTCACCCGGATCCTTCCGCCTGTACCGGAGGACTGCCCGACTCCTATGGGAACCAGCGGTAAGCGCCCATCTCGGCAAAGACCACCCTCAGGACCTGTGCGAACCTGGCGGCGGGAGTGTCCGCGCAGCACTGTCGTCACGGCCCCACGTGACGCTCTTCAGTCCCGATCCAGAGGCTCCCCGCTCGCTGCTCCAGGAGAGGCCGAGCCGTGGCTACGCATAGGGCGCAGGCTGGCGGCACCTCGAGGTGTCCTTCGCTCCCTCTCTTTCCCGGGGTTTCCCTGCCACGGAAGAACAGCTACTAAAAATCAAGGCCCCTTCAGGCACCCGTCTGCACAGGGAGGGGAGTCCTAGGACAAGTCAATCCTGAGGGCTCCGCCATAGGGAGGAGGCTGCAGCGCCCTTTCACTAGGGATGTGAAAGGTTAACGGGTGGTGCACACTGGTTCCAGTTAACCAGTAACTGGTGGGGGCTGGAGCAGGGCCCCCCGCTGCAGACAAGGGTCGCTCTGGTCACCTGGAGTCCGGGCACCCTGCGGCCAGGGACTGCTCCTGCCCCCCTTTAATCAGTTAACCCATGAAACGTACTGCTTATCCAATTAAAGGGGGTTTTACATCCCTCCCTTCAGCTCTGGTTCTGATCCAGCCCCGAATCACCCCCCCACCCGGCGAGAGGCTCTGAGGCAACAAGCGGGAAGGCCCCGCTCCAGTCAGCCTGGGATTCAGCGCCAGGCGGAGGTACCAGGCGGGTCGCCATGTCGCCCCCCAGCCTCCCTCCCGTCCGGTTCACCTCAACTGCGCCAAGGACCCCAGACAG
>JANRFK010000975.1:20550714-20563539 GCA_030068395.1 Apalone spinifera
TCTGGATAGCTGGGGTGTAGGTCTGGGAGGGCAGGTGCTGGGGCCAGGGGGTTGGCTCATGGTTCCAGTATCCTTTTGGGAGGAGCTGTGCCTCCAGCTCCACCTGACAGTTTCCAGAGCCAATGGGATTGGCGAGTGAAGGTAAACCCCCCCCAGCAATTTGTTACACATATAGCTCTCCTTGCTCCTTTTGTGACATATTTGTACATCTGCTTTTATAGTCAAAGGGACCAGCATCGGTGGCACAGAGGTCAGCACTACAAACAAACTGTGAGTCTGCCAATTTATCTTTAGTTTATGGTTCCAACTTTCTCATTGAAAGTTAGTACAAAACAAAGAAGGAAAAATACTTTTTTTTATCATTTCTTTTGCTATAACCAGCTACATGTGTATTCATTCTGTTCATGTCATCTTGTTAATACAAGATTTTTATAGTGCCTCCTGTTCCCTTTTCTCTGTTAATATTAATAAATGCGGTAATGTAGGACATTGTTTCCTTTACATATTTGTCTTCAGAGCCATCTCTGTTCCTCCTTTTTACACGTGACTGGTCTCATTCTAAGGCCCAGATGTAGGTTTTATGTAGGGCAAACAGACTGAATCAAAGACAGAAGCAGGACCGGCAGATGTTTGGTTTTATTAGAGATTCATTTTTATTAATGTTAATCTTAGTCTAACAATTCTACATTCCCCAAATGAATAATTTGAAATAAATGCATTGTATTTGAACAACACAGACGAGGAGATTCTGGCTTCATCTACATTCGTACCTGTAAAATATCAAAACCATATTATGGTTTCTAGCTGACGGCAAAAACTAAAATATTCTGTCTTGAAATTAGTTTTTGAACAAAAGGGAAGTAAGAAGGAACATCAGGCTAGTTTGAGGTAGAGATATCAATTACAGAAATTGAGCACAAATTTGATCCCTGTGAACAAATATAGGAAAGTTTGCCAGAATTTGATTTTTTTTTAATCATTTTGACAGATGTCCATGTTCTTAAGCATTTTCTAATTTTTAAATTTTTAGTTGTACGAAATTATGGGTGTCGATTCCCCCCCCCCAATTTTCAGAGTTGTGGAGGGTCAGACAGTAATATTAGACACTAATTCAAAATGTTAAAGTATTATAAACATTAAAACACAAATTGTCAAATTATGTAAAAATTTTCAAGCAGCATTTTTCTTAGTTTGCCTGTCCATACGTTTTTATTAATGATGGAAATATATTTTTCAGTTTGTGTGTGTGTACATATAAATCAGCATTTTCCAGCATTCATTGATAAATATTTAATCCTTCCAAGACTAATTTTAACTAATTAGTAGTTGTAATGAGTAGAATAAAATACAAAAATAGAATGCTATAAACTGTCTCCAATATTACGATCAAAAAGTGGGTTAACTATTAAATGGTAGCCCAGAAGTGATCTTCTAAAGCTTTCTCCTATCCACATTGCAAAAGCACCACATTAGAGAGATGTATTGGGGCTTTTTGTTGGGCTCTCTGTTATCAACTCAGAGAAATGAGCCATCTACAGAATCACCAGAACCACTTTTTGCCAAACTTGGGTTGTACCCCTTTTGGTCTTGCAACCAAAAACTGACCCAATCCAACCCTATTTAGCTTACGAGAATAGAGATTATCAGTTTGAAGAAACATAGTTGCAGACTTGCTTTATAATGCGCGTAATTACATTTGAGTTAATGTCTGTTTTATAAATGATAAGTTTGAATCTGCCAGTTCGATGGTGCACTCTTAGGAAATATCTGAAAACTAATTATGTTAATTTGAATTCCGTTTGATACACAGGATAGTATTGGAATTTTGTGTCAGGGTACTGGCCACAAGCATACATGATACCCACTGATTTTTTTCCTTAGTTGTTTTTGCTCTGTCTTTTCCCTGTATTGGAAAACAGTTTGCTTGGTGTGCAAGCAGAAGAAAAGATGAAAAAGAAATCTATATTCTCTCCCAATCAAGCCCTTAGACAAAACTAATTACCTCTTGCAAAACAGGGACGTTCAGTCCCAGCCACCTGAATGTAATCACTTTATTTTCTTGAGCAGATATAATGCTTAGTATCTCTAACACTTTACAGTAGTATAGGGAAATAAAATAAAATATGTAAATTCAGCATGACCGAGCATCTCTTTGGCTCAGTTTAAAGCTGGCAGGGGCTTTTAAGGGCATGAACTTCTTTAATTCCTTAGTTTCCATTCTCCATAGGCCCTGTTATGGATGAACACTTAGAAAAATACAGCTGTCTTTTGACAGTGTGATGTGTTGTGCTATTAGTCAAAGATGACAATCTACGGTACCCCAAATGTTAGCAGGTTACATCTCTCTCTCCCTAGGGTAGGTAGTGGCCATATCTTTTATGTAATTTTTCTGTACTCTGAAAAACCTCAGTAATCCCTGAACCATCTGGTTATCTATTCATTAATCTGTATAATTCTGCTTTCAGCAGTTTGCAGATACTGCTAGTGGTTAGCAGAAAACCTGAAAACACTACTTTTTCCTTTCAATATAGACTGTGTCCTTGTCATAGAAATAGAGACTATTAGGGCCACCTCATCAGTGTGCACATACTCATACTCCCCCCAAAAATGGAATGGCGTTCTCAATTTTATAGCAGCCTGCTCAAGATCATGGTTCATGCCATTAAAAGGTTTGCTTTTATTCTATCAGCTCTGGAAAATTGCTGTGGAAGCTGTTGGTGAACATAAAATAGCCCCCTAACTTCAAACAAATACTTTCCAGCAACCACGCAACACACCTCCATCATAATCATCCAGGAACCCACCCCTGAAATCATCTCCAGTACCAGCTCTGCCCACACATCTACACTAGCAATTTCATCACTGGACCCAACTACATCAGCCACCAAATCAGAGACTCATTTAACCTGCACATCCACTAACGTGATCTATGCTATCAAATGCCAGCAATGCCCCACTGCCATGTATATTGGCCAAACTGGACAGTCTTGACAGGAAACAATTCATGGACACAAATCAGATATCCAAAACGGAAATACACAGAAACCTGTTGGAGAACACTTTAATTTGCCTGGACCCTCGTTAGTGGATCTCCAAGTCACCGAGTTGTTTCAGGCCAATTCCACAAGCCAAACACACAGGGAAGGATTGGAATGTAATTTAATTTACAAGTTTAATTCTTATGCAAATAGAATGAGCAGGGACATTGGCTAGCTCACACACTACCTTCCACATCCTAGTGACTTAACCAACCAATGGAGGTGCTAATTGTTCTTATCAGCTTCTTGTAACTACTTGAACCATCTACTCTACGCACTCTCTCTCTCTCTCTCACTCTCTCTCTCTCTCTCTCTCTTTTTCCCCTCCTTTTCTCTCTTTTTCCCCCCCCCCCTTCCCTTATTTATTCTTGGATCTGGACTTCTAATACTGCAGTCATCTGAAGAAGTGGATTGTGCCCACGAAAGCTCATGATACCATCTACATGTTTTGTTAGTCTTTAAGGTGCTACTAGACTATTCATTGTTTTTTAAGTGAACATAAAAACGGCCATACTGGGTCAGACCAAAGGTCCATCTAGCTCAATATCCTGTCTGCCTACAGTGGCCAATACCAGATGGTAGGGAACACAACAGGTAATCATCACGTGGTCCCTCTCCTGTCATCCATTTACAAACAAACAGTCTAGGGACACCATTCCTACCCATTCTGGCTAATAGCCATTGATGGACCCAACCTCTGTGAATCTATCTAGTTCCTTTTTGAACTCTGTTAAAGTCCTAGTCTTCACAACATCCTCTGGCAAGGAGTTCCACAGGTTGACTGTGCACAGAGTGAAGAAAAAAACTCCCTTTTGGTTTTTTTTAATTCTGAACGCTCATACTAGCCTCAGGCAGTTATTCTGCTTGTGGTCACGTATGTTTGATACTGTCTGCTCTTATACCCATTTGGTACAAGAGGCTTTTGATGTATGTAAATGCTAATACCCCAGATAGCTTTTAAAGGGACTATCTCCTGCTGCCAATGGCTAATCTCTAGCCAACAGAAAGGGATTTAGATGGATAAATGGTGTAACTCAGGGCAGTTGATAGATTTAAGGACAGTTGTGATTACTACATATTGGTTTGGCAAATTTGATTTTTAAACTGTTAATTTTGACTGACAATGATTTTAAGCATTTTTTCTATTTGTATCTATTTAAATGTTCATAGTTGTGGGAAACTACCAGAGGTCTGACAATAATAGTTCAATAATAGCAGACATCAAGATTCAAAAAGTTAAAGCTTTATAACATTAAAACACAAATTATCAAACCAATGTCAAAATGTTCAATGTAAATATCCTTAAATCAAACTCTGTTAAATTCTCAAACAGCAATTTTCTTATTTTGCCTGCCTGTGCATTTCAGTTATTCTCAGCAGAAATATTTTTTTTCTGGTTTGTCTCTGTGTGGTGAAATCAATATTTACCAGTAAAAATCTTATCGTTCCAAGCATTGTTGTATCACTTCTACTAGTGTCTGAGTTACCAGCATTATCTCTATGCCTAATATGCTACAATTGAGCTTTATTCATGTGAAAATGAGCTCTGTGAAATGTTGACTGCTTGCAAGTCCTTTGTAGGCAGATTAACAACAATTTATTTGCCAAATATAATTGTTTATTTACATGCTGGTACTATATGAAAATTGCAGGCATGCAGCTGCACCTAGTAATGCCAAAAGCAGCATTCCCTTCTTGCTACAGATCTTATCCTTATCTTATCCAAAGCACCATTAATTAAAATATTTATTTTTCCAGGCTTGCATTATATATATTTGAGAAAAGAGGTTTGCTGAGATTATTTGATTCTGGGAAGAGACTAGGTGCTGACTTTCAGTCTAGATAGAATTTGTTTAGTAATAATCTAGAGATAAGTTTCTAAATGAAACCCTAAAAGATATTTCTTGAGAAACAATTGGATACTGCACACTGTCTCCTTTTTTTTTATAAGGGGGGATAGGTAAGAAATAAAGGTTAGAACTTTTTAACTTTAAAATTTTATAAACTGTATTGTAAACTTCCTGTTTTTTCTGAATTTTCACAGAAAACTTTTAATTGCATAAGTGGCTTTGAAATCTTATCAAAAGTACATACTACTGTTAATCTCATTAATCATATTCCAATCATCATTCACCATTTGCTAAAAGATTAGTAATTGCACCCATAATATTAGAAGTTGAAACTTAATAAATGTAAAAAAATCCAGAAGGAAATTTTAATTGGTGCAGGTTTTAGGATTTGGTATATAGTGCTTGAACAGTTGTTAAGCAGCAGAACTATCTTCGGTGAATAAATACTCTGAATGCCTTATACTTTATCTATTGAAGAAGAAACTTTGTAATAAAGAGCTGCTTTTGTGTGTGTTGGCTTAATAAACATGTCTGAAATGAGGCGTGCCAATTCATTCTCAAAGAGCTTGGTCAGGTACAGCATAGCCTTATTGGGAATGGATTAACAGATTGTTCTCATTTGAATAGACAGCCTTCATGTTTTTCTCTGGAGGTGTAGAGGGCTTAGACTATACATTTGGGTTGTGTTTAAACTACACCCCTGTCGGCAGAGGGATGTAAATTAGACACATCGAACGTGCAAATGAAGCGGGGATTCAAATATCCCATGCTTCATTTGCATAACAGCGTCTGCCGCTTTTTTTTTCGAAACGGGGCTTTTCGGGGGAAAAAAGGCAACTTAGACGGGGCATTTTCGACAGAAATGCCCTGTTTTGAAAGATCCTGTACTCCTCAAAAAAATGGAGTACAGGATCTTTCAAAACGGGACATTTCTGTCGAAAATGCCCTGTCTAAGCTGCCCTGTAGGTTTTTTTGTTTTTGTTTTGTTTTGTTTTTTGAAAAGCCCTATTTCAGAAAAAAGCGGCGGCCGCTGTTATGCAAATGAAGTGCAGGATATTTAAAATCCCGGCTTCATTTGCACTTTCAATGTGTCTAATTTGCATCCCTCTGCTGACAGAAGGGTGTAGTTTAGATGTAGCCTTAAGGTGATACTTGATGTGTGTTTGTGTGTAAAGGAGAGAGACATTGATATTGACCTAGCCATCTCTTTTTAGAATACTATGACTACTTTAGATGATAAACTGCTTGGTGAGAAGCTCCAGTACTACTACAGCAGTAGTGAAGATGAAGACAGTGAGAGAGAGGATAAAGTCAGAGAGACCACTATTCCGGACACTGTTGGTGGGGAGGTGGAGCTGAGTAGCGATGGCACTGCAGTGAACACAGGTACTGTGATGTAAAAGATGTTACCCTCCTGTGCATGCCTGGCCTGTGCTTAGGGAGAGGACTCAATGCCTACACAACTGGGACCTTACCTAAATAGGACATTAAATAGTAGCACTTTTTATTAGGCCCCAGCAATAAGTTAATAGTAAGCTGAAATTGTTGCAGACTGCAGCTGTCTGCACATCATGGAACACGCTTCTGTGCTGGGGCTTCTGCAGATTTATTTCACCATCACTTTCTTTTTTTTTCCTTGTCACCTCTATCACTATGAAAAGGAAACATTTCCATAGTAAGTGCTAGAGATGTGAACAGCTAACCAGTTACTAGGTAAGCATCACCCTTGCCAGGTACCAGCTAACCAGTACCTGGGAGCAGCCTGCAGCGGATGGAGGGCTGCTCCATCCCAATGGGGGGGAGGGTTGGGAAAAGGCAGGGGGCAGCTCCTCGTGCAGCTAGGGAAGGCCGCTGGGAAGCGGCAGCCCCCCGCTGGGATCCTTTAACCAGTTAAACTTAGTGTTTAACCAGTTAACTAACTAATCAGGATTTTACATCCCTGGTAACTGCTGTATGGTACCTCTGAACTCTGGTGATGGTAATGTGTCACAGCTCGGTACAGATCTTAATCTTCACAACATCCTTTTGAGATGGATAAGAAAGTAATATATGTAGGTAATATATGTAGGTAGCCTAAGACTGATGAGAAAAAAAACACAGAGGATTCAACAGCAGAAATGGGGAGTTACTTGATAACATTCCTATGCTTTATTACAGCATATTGAGCAATATACAATAAACGAAAACATGGCCTGTCCTTTAATTGCTATTTGTAACGAATTCTGAGATCCTGAATGGAAAGTGCAATAGACAGAAATTGTTTCTGTCTACACAAAATGCCTGCATTTTTTACTTTTAGGTCCAAAAGGTGTCATAAATGATTGGCGAAGATTCAAACAACTGGAGACGGAACAACGAGATGAGCAGTGTAGAGAGATGGAACGACTTATAAAAAAGTTATCCATGACCTGCAGATCTCATTTGGACGAAGAGAAGGATAAACAGAAGCAGAAAGAACTTCAAGAAAAAATCAATGGAAAGGTAACCTGGGAGCACAGTGAGAGACTTCTGTGTTAATAAATTTTAACACTTTCCATTTTTCACCTGCTTTGCAAAAAATCATGACTCCTTGCAGGCTATTTATTTATTGTTGCCTTTAACAGATGGAAAAACTGAGACAGTGCAATGATTACCTACCCCACAGGAGTGTTATCAAGATTATTTAATATTTGTGCAATACTTTGAAGATGTTGCATATTTAAGTGTTAAGTAATAAGTGAGTGGCCCAAGACCACTGATGGAGTCTGTATCAGACATTGAATTTTCCTTATTTGTGAATGTGCATGCTTTCATCAAATTTATCTCCAAGCTTAAGCTATGCAGCAACTCTACCTGTAAAATAACTTCATCTTGTAAGTTAATGAGTGCTGTGTAAGACGGGTCTTGTTTTCCAGGCAGCCTAATTGTTATAATGTATGGTAAACGAATGTTAAAAGATTAGCTTAGTCTTCAAACTGATAGGAAAGATTAGATATCAAAGATTACAAATGTCAGAGATGATAATTTATTCAAAAACTAAATGGGGTGTTTTGGTCAATTGACTTATATTACCAATTCCTATGAATTTAATTGAAGATGTTGCTAAAGTTGATACATGCTGCTGCTGACAATAAATCAATATTATGTTCATGAGCTGTTAGTTAAATTTGGTCATTCATGCCCAACAGTTTAAAATTATAAAGTTACATTGCAGGGGCAGGGGAAATTGCCTGAAATTTAGATCTCTGTTTTTAATTTGCATAAACTTCATATTTGCTAAGAAATTCCCTCTGCCTGAAATAACCATTATGTTTCTGACTGATTTTTGTTTTCTGTGATCTCCTGCTGACTGCTACAACACTAAACTAATAAACTATATCTAGAGCATGCTGGCTAATAGACTTAGTAAAGCAAGATGTGGAAAGATAACCATAAATCCCACGTTAATTCCAATTCCTGAGAAAATATGAGACCATTCATTTAAAAAAAAAATCTGGTGTAAAAATAAATGTTAAGTTTCTAAATTTATTCAATTTAATTAAAAAATGGAAAAGCAAACTAGGAATCTAGCAGTATCTGCTCAGATTAAAAACAGTGTTCAAACTACCCATCTAAGAGCCGTATTGGCAGCTTACTTGGAGCATGTGGCATAGCTAATTTGTATAGAATAGGAGTGCATTATCGACACTCACTTCTAATGTAGCCAATGGAGGTTAAAAGTGCCAATGTAGGAAGCTCCATCTTATAAGATGTGCTTTCTGGATGGATCAGAGTGGTGTATCTTATGAGGAATGATGCAGGTCAAACATCCTTGACTTAATTACTAATTGCATGTAACATGAATGGAGTTCTAGGTTTCTCTCTGTGATGTATTTCTAACATTTCTTTGCACATGTTGTAGATGACTTTACAGGAATATAACATGATTCACGATGGCGAAGATGATGAAGAGTTTTTACAGCAATACAGGAAGCAGCGAATGGAGGAGATGAGGCAGCAGCTGCATAGTGGGCAGCAGTTTAAGCAGGTTTTTGAGATCACCAGTGGGGAAGAGTTTTTGGACACAATTGATAAAGAGCACAAGAATACGTTGATCATGATCCACATCTATGAAGATGACATCCCTGGCTCTGAGTCTGTGAATGGCTGCATGATGTGTCTTGCTGCTGAGTACCCAACAGTCAAATTTTGTCGAGTAAAAAGTTCCCTGATTGGTGCCAGCACTCGCTTTACTAATAACGCTCTGCCTGCTTTGCTCATCTATAAGGGCGGGGAGCTAATTGGCAACTTCGTGCGAATCACCGACCAGCTTGGAGAAGATTTTTTTGCTGTGGATCTAGAGGCTTTTTTACAAGAATGTGGTCTGCTCCCAGAGAAGGATCTGCTGCTGCTGACTTCCATATGTAACCCATCTGCATGTTATAGTGAAGACAGTGATTTAGAGATAGACTAAAAAAGGGGAATGCAGGGTTGAGTAAGCTGGGGTTGGCCTGTGGGGTCTCTTGTCAGTCTAGATTGTTCATTTGTTCTTTTCTGTGTCTTTTGTATATTTTCCCTCCTTCCCATGCACTTTGGCATTATGCCCATTAGCACTATAAGAGCCTTTATTATATGTAATGAATTCTTAACATTTTTAATTACTTCAATAAAATGGAAACTACAACTGTCTTGGACCTAGTAAAATGTTTTTGAAGTGTATGCATGTGAAACAAATCTTAAATTGATTGCCAGTAACTCTTGTTACACACAGGTAGGACTGAGACACCTCATCTTTTGAATTGTATAGACTGCTAGAAGATGTACCTGGTGTTTCTCAGGTCCTTAGCTCAATATTTGTTGTTCTTAATTGAAATCATTGCTCTGGTTGGGACAGGATGAGAGTTGAATATGCAGGCTGTCATAGGGAGAGGACTACCCTAGCCCCCTCTCACCACAGCAGCTTGGGGCCAGGTGAGAAGCACCTCTCCCCTGCTGCAGCTCCAGCAGGCACAGCTGAGGGAGGGATGCATGTCCCCCACCTGGAGCAGGTCCAGGTTTGTCTGCCCCCTCCTGTGCTCCCCAGCCAGAGTGAGGAATGCAGAAAAGTGTGGGAATGTAGCCTCTGATCATTCAACCAGGCTTTTTTGTGTGAAGGTGTTCCAATGGAGATGGATTTTTTTTTTTTAAGTGGACACCTACACAAAAGGAGTAAGATTTGAGACCATGACACGAGCGTCTAAGACAGTCCATTAGAAGAACAGTTTTCATCATTGCTAACCTGAAGCTGGATTCATACCAGTAAATCAAAAGTGAAAGACCCTGTATCCCATTCTTTGTCTCTTACATGTTCCATTCGTCAAGTTACATAGTTTTTGACAGACAATGAGGAGTATTTCCCTTGCTTGCTAAGTAGCAGAATTCACCACTCCACCCTAGAAGTTATTCTTCAGTGGGATGGAGTTTTCAATGTTTAGCCATACATTAGATCTAAATGTGAGAATCTTTCTTCATTCAGAACTCTCTAGTCTAAATGATGCTGCTTGGAGCCTTTTAAAATCTTGGATCCATAGGTTTGGTGATGGTTACTTGAGCAGAGGGCCAGTGTTATATTATATATCCATTGCAAATAGCTAAAGGAAGAGGGTGCTGAATGACATCCCAGTGACGATAGCTGACAAAATACAGACTGAAGAGAGTTCTGCTATTAACTTTCATGAAACCAGGATTTCACTCACTGTCTGTAAAACTTCCTCAGAATTGTGTTAAATCAGTACTAAATTCTGTTCCCTTTCAGAGTTATTCCTATTACACCTTTCTGCTAGGGTTGCAAGTTATATTAGAATATTGTTGAGATCTATCCCTGCATTTAAAGGATGTACACATAAATAGACCAAGTGGATAAGGTAATAGCTTTTATTGGACTTCCGTTGGTGAAAGTGACAAGTTTTCAAGCTTGCACAGAACTCTCAGTACCTTTCCTAGTCCTGAAGAAGAGCGTTCTCTGAACTGGAAAGCTCTTTTATTGGGCGAGCCTCTTTTGGTGAGAGACAAGCTATCAAGTACTGTGTATGAAAGGAAAATGCAGTCTCTGCTCCCCAAAGCTTACAAAAGAAGTTCACAAATACCTACATTCTGTGCTACTTTTACGCCTGTTGTGACTTCATGTAACCCTAGAGGTGCAGGAAGAAGATGGGACAGAATTTGGTCCTACAACTGACTGGCAATGTTGTGGAAAATCTTTGAGCCAATAAATAAAGCAACTTTATGCAAATATTAATGTAGGCCCCTTCCCACCAATTTGAAGTGTGTTGCCTAATTTCTACATTGAAAGTTGAGGTGAAACAAAAGCTTTGTCCTCATGTCAGTCATTTTGTTTTTACTCTTGTAACAGCTGTTGGGAGCCCTTCTTTGTATTCGGCATCATTAGAATTCAGTAAAGCAGCAAAAAAAATCATCTTGAGTGGGAAGGGGCAAAAAGCTTTATGTAGGCAACACAATCATTTTTTCCATCTTTTTATTAAGTGACAAAAGACTTAAAAATCATCCCTGCTGTTTCCTCAGTTACCCAGCAATGTGGGCCTGAAATTTACCATTTTCCCTAAAAAAAACTCAGATCAGGTCCCCATGTAATGCTACATGAAAGAAACCTCCAGAAATGATTAGCTCCATTTGTTCATTAGCGATCATTGTTACTGAATGCTTCTGCTTTATGTTATGGGTCTTGGCTCTTGCATTTCTTTTAAAGTGTGTATTATGAAGGTTTAATTTTTGGTGATTACCTTTTTGGCTGTGCTGTGCTGAGCACACTTCATACATTAGATTACAACATTATGATTTACAGACATCCATTCTCTTTCTCACCCCAAAGGCTTTTGGATTCATGGCAGTAAGGGTACATCTAAACTACATCCTTCTTTTGAAAGAGGGATGTAAATTAGACATTTCAAAATTGCAAATGAAGCCGGGATTTGAATTTCCCGTGCTTTATTTGCATAATTGGGTCACGGCGTTCTTTCGAAAAACGCTATCTGGAAAGTGAAACCGCGGTCTAGATGCGGTTCTTTTGAAAAGAAAAGCCTTTTTCGAAAGATCTTGTACTCCTCAAAAAATGAGGTTTACGTGATCTTTCAAAAAAGGCTTTTCTTTTCGAAAGAACCGCATCTTACATCTAGACCGCGGTTTCACTTTCCAAATAGTGTTTTTCGAAAGAACGCTGTGACACGATTATGCAAATGAAGCACGGGAAATTCGAAAGAGGGATGTAGTCTAGACATAGCCAAAGACACTGTGATTTGACTAGTGTGGGGATGCAAAGAATACCAATGCATTTAAAAGTCTTTAAACTAGTTCTAAAACAGTGTGTAAAATGTCACATGAACAATTTAAAAAAAAAATACACCATGCAGAATGATGCAAAGATTTTATTGGAATGACTTCCATATGACTGCATTAATCTGGAGCAAAATAGCCAACTCAAAGAGGTGTAGAGGAGTGTGTACTTTCTTTATATACTTAATGTTATAATTATTGAGTTAAATATGCCCTTTATGTAATGAATCTTTTATAACACCCAACCTTTTATGGGAAGTTTTCAGAGCGGAGAGAGGTAACTAATGGGGTCCCTCGAGTCTGTCCTAGGACCAGTCCTATTCAACTTATTTATAAATGATCTGGAGAAAGGGGTAAACAGTGGGGTGGCAAAATTTGCAGATAACAAACTGCTCAAGATAGTTAAGACCAAAGCAGACTGTGAAGAACTTCAAAAAGATCTTACCAAACTAAGTGGCTGGGCAATAAAATGGCAAATGAAATTTAATGTTGATAAATGTAAAGTAATGAACATTGGAAAAAATAATCCCAACTATGCATACAATATAATGGGGGCTAATTTAGCTACAACTACTCAAGATAGAGATCTTGGAGTCATTATGGATAGTTCTCTGAAAACATCCACTCAGTGGGCAGCGGCAGTCAAAAAA
>JANRFK010000975.1:20576872-20587509 GCA_030068395.1 Apalone spinifera
TCCGCTCCCCTGAGCCTCTCGCCTCCTCCCCCGCCTAGGAGAGACCATCAAGATCGTGGTGGAGGACTACGTGCAGCATCTCAGCGGGTACTTCCTGCGCCTCAAGTTCGACCCGGAGCTGCTGTTCGGCGTCCAGTTCCAGTACAGGAACCGCATTGCCGTGGAGTTCAACCAGCTCTACCACTGGCACGGGCTGATGCCAGACTCGTTCATCATCCAGGGCAAGGAGTACAGCTACGAGCAGTTTATCTACAACACCTCCATGCTCATGGACTATGGGGTAGAGGCCTTGGTAGAGTCTTTCTCCAAGCAAATAGCAGGAAAGGTACGGCACAGGACACGGGCACCTCTCAGCCTGGGGGAGGAGGGGAGAGAGAGAGAGGGAGTAATGCGCATGTTGCTCCACAGTGCATTGGTGCCAGCAGACTGCATGACTTGCACAGGGCATGGCACTACACAGTCAACCTGTGGAACTCCTCGCCAGAGGAAGCTGTGAACACCAAGAGAAACAGGGTTCAAAAAAGAGCTAGATACATTCATGGAGGATAGGTCCAGCAATGGCTGGTAGCTAGGATGGGCGGGGTGGTTTGCCAGAAGCTGGGAGTGGGCAACGGGGGAGGATCACTTGAGGATTCCCAGTGCTGTTGGTTCCCCCGGGGCGCCTGGCACTGGCCGCTGTCAGAAGACAGGACACTGGGCCGGATGGACCTTTGCTCTGGTCGCTCTTGTGTCCTCATGGCAAGTGGCTCGGGGAAGGGGACACGTCGCGGTCGCTTCTGATGTAGGGAGGATGCAAGGAGCAGGATGACTCCTGGTGCTCCCCTGCCATCCCCAAAACAATGCAGCTGCCCCTGCCTCTGTCAGCAGGTGGGACCTCATTGGCACAATCCGCTCCAGAGGTGGAGGCAGCGTGTGGCCCAGCATGGGTTCTGCCGTGACACAGGTTATGTCTGCAGCATGGTCAGCCCATTCCCCTTCCCCCAAAGGCCAGTGGCTGAGATTAGCAGGAGCTCCTGGGCGAGCAGCTTAACTACATAGGCTCCCAGACTAGGGGGTGTGCCCCCTGGGGGGGCCATGAGGGGACCCCCCGTCAATTCTCCCCTTCCCCCCCAAAAAAGTTTTGCTGCTATTTTTGTTTTTTGGCCCCAGTCAATTCCTTTTTTTTGCTGCTTAACAAGTTTTGCTGCTATTGGGGTGTGTGTGTGTGTGTGAAGGTTTCTCAAACATCAAAAAGGGGGCATGTCGTCGAAAAGTTTGGGAACCGCTCACTGGCAGCTAAAGGACAGCAACCTGGCCTTGGCTTTGGGCCCCTGCTGCCATCGTGTGGCTGTTTTCTTTCCACAGCATTTGGGGCTTCTCTCTCTCTCCTCTCCTGGGGAATCTTCTCTTCAGTGCAGGGGGGGTGGGATAAAAGAGTTTTACTGAGTGAATGTTTACAGCAAAGTTAAAGCCAAACCCATGGTACACGTTTAAGACAAAACATAAGTAATCCGCGGCTCAAGGGTGGGTTACAGCAATAACAAAATACTGCACATGGTTTAAAAGCACTCGACATAACCCGCCTAGTCCTGGCTGCAGGCGGGGGTGTAACAAAACTTTAGTCCATACGTAACCCCTGGGGCATCACCCATAAAGCAGAACAGTCGGAGTCTTTTAACCTAGTCCATTTATCAATGGAGGGGTGGGGAGGGGAAGGGATCAGTCCTTTGTCCATTGGACTTCATGAAAGAGAAGGAAAAGAAATTGAACTCAGTCTACCAGGTAAGGGAAGCCAATGCTTCCTCTGAACTCGTCCCTCGTCGTCCTCTGTCATGGTCGGTGGATGTCCTGTGGATGGTCTCCTCTGGCACCTGAGGGGGAAACAAAAGCCTGGGGGGGGGCGCGGAAAGAAGTGGTTGAGGCCCCGCCTGTGTTCCTCCTTGGTGGGCAGCCAAGTAAGGCTCTATCCCATTAGCTGCTGTGCAAGTGGCCACAATCACCCCTTTCCGCTGACAGGTCACCACCTAACGGCTCAGCACAGGCCTTTCTGTAGGCTTGGAAGGGTTAGATTTTGGTTGGTAAATGCTGAATTCACTGAGCACAAACCAGGAAGAAAATATTTCCACACGCAAATCTCAGTTTACAGAGACACAAAGCAAGAAAAAGGTGGCTTGAGAACTTTGGCGAGTTTGGTTTAAGGCTATGGACGCGGTTTGTTCTGACACGTGGACTGTGTGCGAATGGTTCTGAAACTGTCTGAATCTTTGTGTCATTAAATGATTGCTGTCTGATGAGTTTTCCCCCCATTCTCCGATCACCCAATAATTCCCTGCACCTGTCAACATTTAAATAGATAGAAATACAAGATACTTAAAAATACGCATTTATTCTACTTCTCAGCAGTGTAAGAAACAAAAATGGAATTCTGCCAAGCCTAGTTTTCTAGCATCTTCCTCTGAAGCAGCTGGCATTGACCACTGTTGGGGATAGGGGACGACACCAGCTGGACCGTCCATCTGCTCAGGTCTGGTAGCCCTGACACAGCTCTGGTAGTTAGCAGAGAAAGCGAACCACCAGAAATGCTGCTTTCATAGAATCCCAGGGCTGGCAGAGCTCTCAGGAGTCATTGAGTCCAGCCCCCTGCCCAAAGCAGAACCAACCCCAACTCAATCATCCCAGCCAGGGCTGTGTCAAGCCTGGCTTTAAAAACCTCTAGGGATGGAGATTCCACCACCTCCCTAGGGAACCCAGCCCACATGCAATATCAAGATGTGGCCTCACCAATGCCAAATAAAGAAATAATCACTTCTCTGGATCTGCTGGCAATGCTCCTAATGCACCCCAGTATGCCATTCGCCTTCTTGGCTATAAGGGCGCCCGGTTGACTCTCATCCAGCTTCTCATCCACTGTAACCCCCAGGTCCTTTTCTGCCAAACTGCTGCTTAGCCAGTCGGTCCCCAGCCTGTAGCCATGCTTGGGCTTCTTCTGTCCCCAGGGCAGAACTGCGCACGTGTCCTGTCTTCAGTCACGTGGCACCTCCGGGATGGACACGCTGCCAACACCCTCGTGAGATGTGCACTCTGCCAGCCTTGTCAGAGCTTTCCGCAGTTCCCAGGGGGACGAGAGTGCTCGGTTGTAACAGAAGTTTGCTCTTCTCGCTCTCCCTGCCTTTCAGATCGGCGGGGGGAAAAGCATCAACACCCACCTCTTGAAAGTGGCTGTTGGCGTTATTGAGGAATCGCGGCTGCTGAGGCTGCAGCCGTTTAACGAGTACCGCAAGCGCTTTTCCATGAAGCCCTACAAGTCCTTCCAGGAGTTAACAGGTGAGATTTCACGACTTACGTGCTGCTGGCGACGCGTGCCCGACTGCAGCAATCCACACAGCCTAGAACGTCACACGCCCTGCTGTCCACAAGGGGCCGGCTCTGTCTTCCGGGTGCCCCCGGTATGAGGCAGACCCTCGCTCACGGTCAGATCACAGCATTGTGGGCACACAGCTTACCCAACCCGGGGAGCTATTGTAGGCTTTCAGACTGACAGATCAGTCTCCCGCCACTGCGTGCTCCTCACCCACTCGGAGAGCTGCCAGGCACTGGCTACTGGAAAGGGTTGTTACCTGCCTTGTAGCCGGTGAGTGGTCGCATGGGTGGGGCATAAGAACGGCCAGACTGGGCCAGCCCAGTGTCCTGTCTGCCCACAGGGGCCAATGCCAGGGGCCCCCTAAAGGGAATGAACAGAACAGGGACTCATCACGTGAACCCTCCCGTCACCCACTCCCAGCTTCTAACAAACAGCAGCTAGGGACACTGTTCCTGCACATCCTGGCTAGTAGCCATTGAAGGACCTAACCTTCATGAACTTATCTAGCTCTTTTTTGAAACCTGTTAAAGTCCTGGCCTTCACAACTTCTTCTGGCAAGGAGTTCCAGAGGTTGACTGTCCGCTGAGTGAAGAGAGGCTTCCTTTTGTTTGTTTTAAACCTGCTACCTATTCATTTCATTTGCTGATCCCTAGTTCTTGTGTTTTGGGCACAAGTAAATAACTTTTCCGTGTTCACTTTCTCCACACCAGTGGTGATTGTATAGGTCTCTATCCTATTCCCCCCTCCGTCTCCTCTTTTCTAAGCTGAAAAGTCCCAGGCTTGTTAATCTCCCTTCACATGGCAGCCACCCAAGCCCCTCCCTCATTTCTGGTGCCCATTTTCAGAGCCTTTTCCAATGCTAAGCTATCTTTTTGGAGATGAGGCAACCACATATGCACGCAGCATTGCAGATGGCCCCCGGAGTCAGTCCGACCATTGAGTAGGGGCTGGGCGGGGAGGGGAGTGGATCACAGAGCTAGAGCCGCTGACGCGTCCTGTGTCTTGCGTGGAACCTCCCCTCCGAGTGACCGTTCCACCTTCTGACATTCTGACTCTGTTGATGCAGGAGAAGAGGAGATGGCAGCGGAGCTGGAAGAGCTCTACGGAGACATTAATGCCATGGAGTTTTACGTGGGCTTGCTGCTCGAGAAGCCCCAGCCGAACTCTATGTTTGGGGAGAGCATGGTGGAGACGGGAGCCCCCTTCTCCCTGAAAGGGCTGTTCGGAAACCCCATTTGCTCCCCGGAATACTGGAAGCCCAGCACGTTCGGCGGCGCAACTGGCTTCGAGATCGTGAAGACAGCGTCGCTCCAGAAGCTGGTGTGTCTCAACGTCAGGCAAAAATGTCCCTTCGTGGCCTTCCACGTGCCAGAGCCCAGCACAGAGACAGGAACCACCAGCGACCACCAAGGGAAAAACCCATCCACCGAGCTCTAGTGTCATGGCAGCTCCGCGGAGGGAGAGGACAGCCTCCCTCAGGCCCGTGCCTGATAATAAGACAGCAGCTGAGGTTCCTCCTTCGTTCTTGCCCTAATGATTCCTGGTGTACGACCCCGGTACAAAGCCCTTCCGTACAGAGCCAGACAGGCAGAAAGGAGGCGCACAGCAACTCTCTGCCCCATGTATCAATAGAACATGAGGCCCTCTGAGCCTGGGCATTATCCAGACCCGGGCCTGGGAGGGGGGAAAGGAGAGAGAGGCTGGTACTCGTGAAGGGAGAGTCTGCGTCATCTCTATGTTAAATAATGGTCTGTCTCCACTCACGCGGCCTGTAGATCCCCACGCCGCGTCAGCTCTGTTGGATTCTCTGCCTCTCGGCTGCTCTCCGAGCCGTTGCTTCCCGTGAAATTCACCCCCTTGCCTCACCCCCTTGTCTGCTATCAAGAGTCACTTTCCTGCACGCAGACTGCCAGGCGACCGACGCCCCCCCAGCCCGGTGGGGATGGAGCAGCACGCAGCGACCCTCTTGCTCATCTCTCTGGCCCCCGCGGGCTACGTGGAGCAGCCCAACGGCTTGGGCATTCACACTGCCAGCCACCGTGCCCCAGGAAATCGCCACAATGAGGCTTTTTCTCAGGTGAGCGGGGTCTGGTTTGGACCCAGAGGGGAAGAAAATCATCCGTCGCGTGCTCAGCGCTTTAGGACTCAGCCCTTTCTCCTGCACCCAGGCCAGGCCAGACCCTCCCACAGCTCTAGGGGGATGCAGGAGGTGAGAGCAGCCCCCAGTGGGTTATCACATGGCTGGAGCGCACTCGCTCCTTACAGGTCGGAGCCTGCCCGAAGCCAGTCCTTAAACTAATCAGAGCTCCTTCACTTCGTGGGGGCCCAGCTCAGCTGCAGTTTTCAGATCTCTGGGCAAGCTGGCTAAAGCGACCACCTACCCCACAGGAACAATTCGGCCCTGGCGGATAAGTGCCTGGAAGAGTCAGCGAACCAGCTCTGTGAACTGGGTCCCGTTAACGGGCTGAGTGAGCGCTGGCAACAATTAGAGATTTCGGCCTGCATCAGCCGTGGCCAGCAGCAAGAGTGGGAAGTGAAGAGCTTCTGAGGTCTACCCTGCTTCCCACTTCTGCAAAAGCCTATGCAAATGAAATGCAGATTAGCATATTGCTGCGCTTCATTTGCATAATTAACTAGGAGCCGTTTTTGTGCGAGAGCCATTCTTCCTGAAAAAATGAGGAAGAACGGCTCTTGTGCAAGAGGGGTTTTTTGCGCAAAAACCTCTTGCGCAAAAATGGCTCCTAATTAAGGGTTAGGCAGTCGGAGGTGTGCCGTGGCTGCTTTTTTTTTTTTTTTTTGCTCAATAACTTTGCCCCCCACTTTTTTATTTTATTTTTTTTGGCTTGCTCAACAAAAACATCCTTGGTGTTCCTCATTAAAAAAAATGATTGTTTGGTGTTCCTCGGTCTTAAAAAGTTTAAGAAACACCGGTGTAGACGTAGCCTGAGAGTGTCGGAAAGCAGTTGAATTTCATGCTTCTTTGGCGACCCGTGAGCGCCACTGTGCAGCATCGTGTGAAGAGTAAAATACAGCTGGGAAGCAGATATCGCAGAGGAACCAAGGGGCTGGGGTAAAATCCATCAGAGCCTGGAACAGTCTGGAAAATGGAAACCTAGACCAGACAAAGAACCAGTCTGGAGGACAGATCGAATCTCTCTAATCCAGAACTCTCTGGTCCGGCAACAGCTGTAGGCCGGCGTGATTTTAGTGAGCTGGACGACCACTTATCACGGGTGTGCCCAAGTTTCCTGCAGGCCTGGCTTTCAGGGTTCTGTTGTTGAACACTAATTGACCCCAAATGTCTTCTAAGAGCCCAGCAAGCAGTGGAAGCGTTGGTGATGTGGCTAGACCATATCGACCTCCCCTGGTCCGGCAAATTCTCTGGTTCAGCACCGGTCAGGTCCTGAGGGTGCCGGATTAGAGAGGTTCAACCGGTACCATAGAGAGTGGTGCTTAGTTGTCAACCAGTCAGTCTCTTAATAGGCCTTTTCTAATTGGATTGGATCAGGACCCTGCCATCCTGGCACACGGTGAGAACTACCTCACTCTACACACAGGTCTGTTGGGCTTAGAAAAGGCCTATTAAGAGACTGACTGATTGATAACTAAGCACCACTCTCTATGGTACCGGTTGAACCTCTCTAATCCGGCACCCTCAGGACCTGACCGGTGCTGAACCAGAGAATTTGACCCCCTTCAGCGCAAGGAAGGGGGTCAAAATCTGGCCCTTTTGGTCTACGGGTCCCTCAACTTCCCTGGCGGAAATAGCCCAGAAAATTCTCCTCGGAGTACCCTGCTTCTGGCCTCAGGGGGTCCCCTGTTCCACAGTGTGATACAGACCTTGGACCCTGGCTTTCCTGCCCATATAGCGCCCCCCCCCTTTGCAACAGCCACTGCTCTGCGCCCGGCTGGACTGGGGATGGGGGCAGAGGGCCTCATCTCCAGCTTCCCCCTGCAAACGTGCAGCTATCTGAGCAGTGCGGTTGAGTGGAGGGTCCGAACGCACCCGGGGCCTGTGTGCACCTTGTGACAGAGCGGTCGGGGGTGATCCAATAAAAGAGAAAGTGATTTCACCTCCCAGCCGATGGAGAATAATTAGCGCCGGCTCAGTTCTCCCAGAAGAGAGTTTCGGGCATCCAGACTCCAGGGCAGAAAAGAACATGATGAGTGTGGGGGGAGGGGGTAAATCACTGGGGCGCTGGTGATGGGCCGCGACAGGAGTCAGCAGTGGGAACTGGCGATGCTCTGTAGCAATGTTTCTCAACCAGTGGTACGATTACTCCTAGGGGTACGCGAGAGACGTCTGGGGGGCACGTCAGCACAACTGACATTTGGAGAAAACTGAATTTTGGTTTTAAGTTTTACAGTGCTGCATTATTTTTGTACTTTCTACATCCAAAAATGTCAGTCGCCTGCCCGGCTAGGATTAAGTTGTTTACACAAATGTGTTGCAATGGTAGATAAAAATGTTGTCGTCTGAAAACTGCAGGTAGCGGGGTTACTTATATGGATATATATATATTTTAAAAGGGGGTACTTTATTAAAAAAAAAGGGTTGAGAAACACTGCTCTGTGGCATTATACCATCATGGCCAGCTGGCCCCCTCAGACGACAGACATGCAAATCTCTTTGGCTGTAAGAGAAGCGGCATCTTAGCACCCTCGCTTGCCCTACGCCACCTTCCAGCTCGGTGCTGCCTCTTGCCGTGCGGTCAGTAGCCCCCCTCCCAGCCCGTCCGGTCTCCCCGGCTCCTGGATGAAGCATTCGTCTCCCCCAACGCATACAGCCCCTATCTCCCGTGCAGCCTGCCCACAGCACAACAGCTGTGTGTGCTGACAGTGAACCGACCGTGGGCCGATACTCCACGCATGTCACCGCCAGTTTATTTTAAAGCCCCCGAGGCGGACGACACCACGCTTGCATTCTCACACACCATCTGTCCCTGGGTTAATCTGGCCCCTTCCCCCTGCAGGGTTGCGTCCACACCACAGAACAAGATCTCCAGTCAGTCACAGTTTCACATGTCTCCACGCCAGACGCGTGCCCCCTGGGGGGTTCAATGCACATCTTCCATTCCATCATACGCTTCAGCCACACGGCACGGCAGAGTTTGCCTCTGCTTTCGCTGTGTCCTTCCCTGGAGGCTCCCCAGACACATGCTTTGCAGCCTGCCCCATCACACAAGAGGCTCAGAACAGCCCTCAATTCATACCGCAAGCCCAGAACGTCCCACTCCCTCCTTGTGACTCTGCTGACACACGGCGCCACGGCAAACAAAGCCCAGCACTGCCTCCCAGAGTCACCACCACTCTGGAGTCAATGGCTTGGGAGATCTCTTGCTATTTCCGGCTGGACGTTCTGTAGCTGGGAGGTTTGTGGGTGACGTAGCACAGAGAAGAGCAATTCCAAAGCTAGTGACAGGAGCAGATGAGGAAACATCAGGAGAGCCAAAGAAACAAGAGCCATGGGAAGCAAGACCTGGTAGAACAAACAGCCATATACACAGGAGAATATTCTGACCCACTTCTGAGCCCCAAACATCAGGGCAAGAGGCTGCTCCTGGCCCCGCTCTGCCAGAGAAGGGCTGTTTTGTTCTTTTCAAGACTTCACTGGGCCTGTTTTAATCCAGTCACAAAAAACTCCCGGGCCCTGTGAAAGTCAGAAGAGTGCACGAGAGGTCACAAGAGACAGAATTCCCTGTCACATCAGCAGGCTTAGACACTGTGCAGTAAATGCAGCCACCTCTGGGATGGAACAAAGCAATGGTTTAACAGCACACAGCAACCCCACACAACAGCTTGGAACAGGACACGAGGCATAAACTGCAGTGGGAAATTAGGAGCGCAGAAAATGACCCCAGGTGGAATTTGGTCTGGACAGCCCTGGCTTTGCTCTTTAATGACCGGTCATACACCCATGCAGCAAGGTTCAAATGCTCCCTCTGGCCTGGCAGCCAACACAGGCCCAATGCCCAGGAGAGGGACGACACCCCCTCCCCCGATCTGGCTCCGTGCACTGGTACACACAAACCCAAAGGGACAGGTAATTTGTCCACCCAATGATCCATTTCAGGCAGAGCCCTGGCACGCTGCTGCAGTCCCCACTGCGGGTTTCCAAGGCTGCCCAGCCAGTCACCTGCCCTCTGCCGAGCACCAGCAATCCGAAATACGGCCACGGATGCAGTAGCCACAGCGCTCACATACCGGGGCCTCCCAGCGACGCCGGCGGCTGGGACGCTGCCTCTGGGTGCGATGAATTGGAGACGTTCCGAGCGGCTGTCGGGGCTAAGCACGTCTCTGGGCAGAGGTGGATTTCCACTGTAACAGACATCCTGGCTGTCCCAGAGCTGGGCTGAGCTCCAGGAGGGGAGCCTCCCACCAGGCCCGCTGCAGGAACTTGGCCTTGATTCCCGCCGGCCTCCTCGCTGAGCGGCACGATGCTCCGCAGCAGCGGCTCAAGCCCGTGGAAACACAGCGCGGTGCCAATGCGCTGGAGAGCCGGAGAGGAGGTGGAGCATGTGGCAGGGGCCCTTGCGCCAGACTCCCTGGGCCTGGCACTCCTGCACTGCGGGGGCACAGTAGAGGGGGCGGCGTTGAGAGGGCGCGGGTGTCCCTCCTGATGCGCAGGCTCACGCTGCAGGGACAGCGGGACGTCCTAGAAGGCAGCAACAGGCGTGTCACAAGGAGCAGAGAACAAGACGAGAGCTGGGCTCCCATCCAGCAATTCCCAGACAACGCGAGAACTGTTCCGCGGGGGACACAGGATGCAGCCCTGAGCCCAGAGGGCACAGTGAGGGGCAGGGGACATCTGCCAGCTTGAGATACAGACGAGAGAGACAGGATGGTCTCTTAATCCACGCAGTAAATATGGCAGATTAAAGATACTGCACCAGACTCTGCTGGGAGAGCGGCCTTGCTTCACGCACATCAAAGGAGCCACCCAAGCCACCTCTGCCACCAGTGATGAGCCACAGGGATTCAACACAGCATCACCCGACTGGCAAATGTGCAGCTTACAAGCAGCACTTGAGTGGAACTGGGGTCGCTGACCACACTGGGGAGCTCTATTGCCAAGAGGCCGGGAGAGAGGGTAGTTCACAGGCAGGGTTGTGAGAAAGTCTCAGAGGAGCAGGATTGCGAGACTGTAACTTTAAAAGCAACGAGGAGACCTGTAGCACCTTAGAGACTGACAAAAATAGAGAGAGTATCATGAGCTGCAAAACCCACTTCCTCTGGAGTGGAAAAATACAGGAACCTGGACTTTATAACAGAAAAAGAAGGGAGAGAGGGGCAAAAC
>JANRFK010000975.1:20587609-20602958 GCA_030068395.1 Apalone spinifera
CCCCCCCCGCCGGCGGGCCCGCCTCCCCTCGCATCCTAGTCCTAGCAACGCCAAGGGGAACAGTGCCCCGGGGACACCCACACTCGGAACAAACGGCATAGAATTTATTCCCCGATATAGCCCCCATTTCATTGTACAGATTTTAAATTATAGTTTTAAATAGAAGCTGAGAATGCACCATAAAAATGAGCATTAAATCCATCGTAGCGATGGTGCCTGCTTTATACATGATGGGTGTACACCATCTTTTATTTCATTTACATTTCAATCGAACAATAGATTTGCAAAGAAAATGTCTAATACAGACGTAAAAATATTCACACTAGAGCTTCACAATCGGTTGTACAATTGACAAACAGGCCTCTTTTCCCAACTTTCCAGCTAAGCAAGTTTATAAAACGTAAATCAATGCAATAAGAAAAAAAATTCTTTAAACTTCCAGGGAAAAGAATATGCAGTAAACTGTATAAATGCAGACAGCAAATGCTGCAAGCGAACCACAATACTTTTAAGTGGCTGTACAGAGGGTATGTGCAGTACAAATAAACGCCACATGTGTTGTATCACAACTACAGTATAATGTACTTGTTTGCCCAGCGAAGAAAATGCATGCATTTTCATGCCTTGGATTAACTGAGGCCTACTCTGGATAAATTGATGGGATATGTGCATATGATGTTGGATTTTGACAATAATAAATGCAGCCAGGCTCTTTTATTTCAAACTTTGTTAAAAGTGAAATACCAAGAAAGAGCTTTGGTGATAGTCTTCCTTGAATAAAAGGTTTCTGCTCAAGTGTGGGGAATTTTGATAATTTTGCTTTATTTTACCCTTGACACTTAAGAGGTAAGTTGTCATAGCACGCCCTTGCCAGCAAAGAGGTACACTGTGACAACTAGTACCAAGGAGTTGGCTGTGCATTTGTACTGGAAAGAACTGGTCATTTAAAGAGCACATTTATTGTTTTCTGCTTGCAGGAGAGACCCTTGCATTAGAGGGATTTCCTAACAAAAAAGGATTAAACTGTAACATAAGTAATGTATTCCAAGTACTGTGGATGGTTCATTTGGTTAAGGTCTAAAAGTTCACATTTTCCTTCAGACAGGTTAATAAAGGTTAAAAAAAATGATAAATATGATAAAGGAGCTGCTAGCTCATACCTCTCAAATAGTGTTACGTACAACAGAAGATATTTGACAACTTGTGCTTTAACAAAAAAAACCCCATTCACTACTATCAAATTGTTTTTAGTTTTGACAACAGATTTTTTTAAAACATTCCTTCCCCAGGCCTTTCTTTGTGTATGATTTAGTACCTCACTCAGTCCAGAGCACTAACACTCAAGAAAAGCATTCAGCTCATCAGCATAAACTAAAATTTCAAGCGTGTTAGCAAAGCAGTAAACTTTTCAAATTATACATCTACAACTGGTGTCCTTTTGTATCACACTTTAGTATCACTCTGTACTAATCTATCAAGAACCAATGCCAATGTGCTTTGCAAAAGGAGTCTAACCTATACTTTGAAAGGTCTAGTATACATTCTACAATGCACAATCTGAAAGAACACTAATTCGTTCATTTCTTGCTACAGGAACAAAGTATCAGTAGCAGGGCAGTCACTTTACTATAATTTATATCTTAAGAATGTACATGTTACTACTTTGTCATAAAAAAGTAGATCGCACGACACATCAAATTAGAGATAAATGCTAGTCCTAAAACCCATATAGGAAATGAGACAGAACAAGGAATTAATCCAGGTTGTGAGGCAACACATTTTAACTCGAATATTGATACAATTTCTGTATCCCTGACGTGTAAAATCCCTGCTATACCTCTCCTGGAAAAAATATGCTCATCTGCACAAAGCAAAGAAGCCACACACTTCTCCCTAATCTGCTATGGGCTTTTTTTCTGACAGCATAACGTATTTGGCCAAAAATCTAAATGGGATTCTCCACTACTACTACTACTACACACGAAGATTAGTCACTACTGTAATGTCAGAAAGTTAGCCCTTCCATTGCCCAAAAAGGCACCTGATTTGCAACTAGATACACACACACACACACACACAGGTTTGCATCAGGTCAAGTAATGAAATGTTACCAAAAATTAACAGCCAGAACTACGTTCTCATCTGTTGCTTCCGCTCACTGGGGGCACCAGAGGGTATAGTTTCATGGCAAGATGATAATCAGTGTTAAAAACTGTAAGACAATGCTGGCACGTTATTAAAAATCCCTCAATTCTTGTGTCTGACATTCTAGATATTAAAGGTTCAACACAAATTAGCCTCATCCCAGAACTGACTCCTTTTAACAGGAAGCATGTGGTCTTTCTAGAAAGCTACTGTATCATGGGATCTTCTGCTGCAGATAAGCATATATAAATACATTTGTTCTTAGACATGCCAATAAAGCTGGCAGGAATATGTTAGGCTGATGTATTTGCACTGGACAAAACAGACAAACGTGTGTAAGCAGCTTATCCCAATTCCCCTCCAGCAGAGCACAACCAAGTTTTAAAATTGCAATTTTAAAATTAAAAAGTTAAGATAAATACACAAGATCAATTTATGTAGTATATATTCACCCTCAGATCATGCTGAAGATGTTCTGTGGAGTTCTGGTGCACAGAGGGCTCTTTCCCTGAGGGCGAATAAGGACTTCTCAAACCTTTATATTTTCTCTATTTTTGTAACAAAATAGCAATTTAAAATTTAAAAATCTTTTTAAAAAAATTACATTACCTTCAACGTGGAAGATCTCACTGTTTAAATATCCATGAAATAGACATACTGATTTGCATATCCTTTTGGAATTACGTACAGCAAATAAAAGTACTTCGGAAGCATTTCAAAAGTAATATAAATTCATATTTACAGAATGGTCTTGATATAAAATATACAACAATCATATTCATGTCTAACATTCTATGTTAATTTGTAATATCAACAGGAAATGAGTTAAGGTGACAAGGTGGTCTAATTCTTGTTCCTAATCATTTCAGGCTGCAAAGTGAAACAAAATACCAGTCTTATTCCAGAGATGAGGTGGCACTGCCTATCAGGAAAGGTACAGTAAATAGCCAAAGAAAACAAGAAAAGGCTACTTTACTGTTGTTCTACAAAGATTTCTTTATAGTTTTAGTATTAAATAAGTGTGTAAGATCTTCCATACTGACACCAGAATATCAAAACTAACCCTTGGATTTTCATATATATTTACAACATAATTATTTCATGGACATGTTCATTAAGAGCTATCAAACACCAATATTTTCGCAGTCTAATCAGTAACCCTCAGGGAAATGCCAACCCCCACCCCTCAGAAACGTGCACAAAACAGTTATCAAAATCTTATATGACACATAGCTGTGATTTTGTAAAATAACTCAGACGACCAGTAACATGATCCTCTTTAAGCATTTTGCTAGCAGGAAAAGCCCTTACATACAGTACACCTGGTGAAAGGTTAGCTTGGCTTCAAATATTCCAGTACAATTTTCAGAGTAAACAACTTCACAGAAGTTAATAAAAACATTAAAAAAGTAAAACATGTACCAAAGAAACTGAGGACAAACAGTAAGATCGTTATCACCAGGAGGGAAGGTCCTGCTTTCTTTTTCCAAAATGGTGACTGAATATTTAAAATTTAAAAAAAAAAAAAACAACCACCACCAAAAACACACCAACCTATGCCCAGAGTGCTTGTGTGTGTGAACTCTCTTCTACTGCCATATCTAATATAACTTTTCAGTCATATCTTAGCAGGGCACATATTCATACAATTTCCAGCACAACTGTAGATTTAATGCTACATTACTGTAGGTTCAGTCAATAGCTAGTGAACAAGCAAAATTAAACCTGAATACCAAGTGATGATTAACAATATTTAACCAAGAAAATGTAATGAGTGTCCAAACCTCCCACTAATTAGTTTAAATTAGAAAAAAAAAAACCCACACAACCAGCAATACCATATTGTTAGTCAGTGCAAACGCTACATACAGGGTTTTCACAGGAAAGCCAAGAGCACCTGATTCTTTTGCCAAGTCATCTGGATTTTATAAATGCAGGTGGAGGTCTGCATTAAAAAAAAAACACTGTTACATTAGTGCATAATTTATCGAAATGGTTAAAAATGGATGTGCACATGACTTGAAGGAACCAATATCAAGAACATTAGCTGAAGGATTTAGGCACTTGGGTTACTTTTTGTAACGTTACTTGGACAAGTAGCCTGTATACAACTATCAACAGTACTATAGCAAAAATTAAAAAAATAAAAATAAAAAGCTACAGCAAAACACTGCACCACAGTCCTGCATATAATGCAGTAATACGAAGCTAAAGTGTGTTAACCCTGTAATAAAGTACAAATCCCTACCTCTCACTCTCCAAACAGGAAACAATATTCCATGCAAAGTTCCATAACTAAAAGAAAAAGCACCTGCAACAAGATGCAAGTTCCTCGCTTATGAAACAAAATAGAGACAAATAAATTAGTTTTACTTTCACTAGATGTATCATTGTAGGATCCTGCTAGTTTAAATAACTGAGTTGTTAATCTTCTATATAAGCCATTTTAAATAAGAATGGCTCAGTTACTGCACCGGATTGCTACAAACTCATAAAAAGCTGCTTTAAGCTTAAGTAAAACAATGTCCAAATTCCATTAAGTTTGTGGAAAGTGAACGCCTTACCCTAGTAAATGTATCTTTTCAGAATGCTAATGCAAGAGGGGCTTGAAGTATCAAAGAGTCCACAGGAAATGAATGACCCCAATATTATTTTTTTTTTAAAAAAAATATACATTATATAATATATATATTATATATATATATATATATATATATAAAAAGCTAGTGTAAATGCTTCCACAGCATGGTCACAAGCTGGAAAGATGAATGCCTTTCAGCTGTTAACCATCTTGCCATTTGCAATGGGCTTTAAAAAGTCGTTTTTATCCTCAGACATAATGTGAGCACTTTTCAAAATGAGGCTGCCAACACTGACTGATGTGCTGATGGGCAGGCAGCTTGCATTGCTAAAGGATCCTGTGATAGGTTGGCTGAAGCAAGAAGTTACGGGCAGGACTGCTTTCTGCTCCTCCCTGAGGGGAAAAATAAATCATACACATATTAAACTTCAGCTTATTGCAAACTATAAAGACATAAACTGTGTGTATTTAAACCATGTAAATATTGAAATTAAATGGTAATTTGTGGAAAGACAGACTGTTTTACCATAGAAGGGTATGCTCACAGAGTAAAAGCAGATTGCCTCATTTTCAAAGGCAGCATTAATTGGTTAAAATACAGTAGCGTGTGTGATTCTAGCATAGAGTATTTTGCACATTTTTGGCATTGAAGAGGCTAATGGAAATTAAGTTTAATGTCCAACCTTGCTGAGACTAGTCTTCCTAAATTCTGGTCATTATAAAAATATTTTTGTATTTACTATGTAGTATGGGAACATTTAAAAAAAATATAGGTGTATACCAACTGTAACCTAATACATACAGAAAACCAGGTAACACAAATACATGAAAACTGATGCACCAATAGTCCATTTAATGGATTTTATAATCATAACCCTAATCCTTCCTAGTTCTCAACAGTCTCTTCCCATTTCCCCATTACACAGTGCAGAGGTCTCAGCCAAGTCTGAGAAGCTAAGCAGTTCCTCTAAACAGTCATGTTTTAACCACTCTGATGATGCTGTTTTGTCTAACACTCACAGAATCACAAGGTCTTCACCTAAACTTTGTCTCTTCTGCTCCAAAGGTTCCTTTTGGTGTTGCTTGAGAGGATGTCCATTTTCTATAGTGGTTCCATTGAGCAGCTGATCATCTCGAGAACTGATACCTAGCTGTATGTCCAGAATCTCCTATAGGAAGAAGACAGAACTGTCCATCAATGTTGTGGGGCTACTTGCTTTGGTAAATCTTCTAATTTCCATTTATGTTATGTAATGATTCTGGAAGTCAGAGGCTACTCTTAGAATCTCTTTTTCTTTTGCAAGGTTTTCCACTCCCTCATCTAAGTCATTAATGAAAATACTGACTAGTATCAGATCCAGGACGGATGGTGCAGGACTTTTAGATACCACCTCAGTTTAACAGCAAACAATTAATAACTACTCATACGGTCTCTCAACCAGTTTCCAACCCACTTTTTATTTAATAAATGGAACAACAAAAGAGAGGTATGGAAACCAGGAGAACCAGCATGCATTATGCAGTGCTTTAATGACAGAGATCTCTATTCTTTTTGAATGCATGACTGCTCTAGAGAAGGGCTGCAATGATCCTTCTGTGTGGTATGAAACAAGATCAGAATATTTTATGACTGCACAATGAAGGTGAAAAATAATATTTCAAGAACCTGAATGCAGACTATTAATAGAACAAAATATAAAAGATAGGCATGGGCAATAATAGGACTATAAAGAGCAAAGACAATTTTTTTAGTGAATTTAGTATTAGAAACTAGATGATTTGAAAAGTTTTAAGTAACCATATCATAATACATTTTACACATCTTTAAATACTTTTGGTTTCCGTGTTGTATATCGGTAAAATTATTAATGTCATCTTGTATTTAACACAGAATATGTTTTAAAAACTTTTGCAAATAGAGTAACATTGACAAGCTCAGATGACAGACGAGCACAAAAGCAACCCAAGTTCTATGGTAACATGGTGCCAAAGAAGATTCAGAGATCACTATAAAACCTACCTTTTTATTGTAAAAGGTTTCCGCACTATAAGCGTGAATAATCATTGGTTTTACAAGAAAGAGCTTTTAGAAACAGCTAAACAACTAACCAAAGAATTCCAAGACATGCAGTTCTTGTTAATACCTCTATTTGTTCACCCTGCCCATCAGGTTCATCAGTATCAAGGGCTGAAAGCTCTAATTCGATATCTCGATCTGGCTTTGTGTCTGCACAGTCTTCAATATAGTCGGTCTGCAAATACAAGAGACTTTCCATATCCATCCTTAAGAATTCAAATCAAAATAGAAGACATCATAATCCGCATTCCTGGGATAAGAGGGGAGAGTAGGAAATGGACAGCTACTTGGATACCAATGGTGTACTTGGGTACTGGTCAGATTAGATATTTCCTGCTTACTTGCAGAATAGTGTAAAGTATGTGGGTGTTGAAAAGGAATCTTTTGAGAGCCCACTAGCACAAATTTTAGCTTTATATTACCTACAACTGGAACAGAGAACAGAGATCACTTTCTTGATATAACGTATAAAGCTGGTGGAAGAACTATGCATGTTCTTCCATGTTTAAGGATACTTATATGCATGTACCCCCGCCCAGCAACCGACAATGGTATAATAAAAATTTATTTCTATGGAGTCCCTCAGCGAGAAGCAGTACAGTGAATGCATCTGCTTGCTTTCAAACAATGACCCATGTGCAGCAGCAGCAATGAACCCAAAAGAACAGGTTACACATATTTTCAAATGAGCCCCTTCCAATTATATACCCCAAGCCCTCAGTGAGATGATACATCCCATAATCTTTTTCTTTACCTCACCATTCCTCAAATCAATATCTTTGCTTAAAAGATTTAAGGTAAGGCGATTGCCTTCATCTAGGGAATTCCACTTCTGTTGCATGGCTAGTGCATTAGCTTCTCTCTGAAGTAATAATGAATTACTTTTAGCCTGTGAGGGGAAAAAACCATAATAGTTACTTGACTACATTTAAACTTTGCATTGTTAGACTGCAAAACAAAATCTCCCCACACAAAGAACAGCTCTCTCGAATTATGTATTCTCAGAATGCATGGCATACAGATCTACATTGAGGAACAAATTTCTTCCTCAATGCCTTGTCTGGATCCTGCAAATCTCAATACTTAACAGATAAACAGCACTCTCCACCATGAGCAACCCTTTTAAAATAAATGGGACACCTCATGTGACTAAGCACCATGCCTGGTGTTCACGTGAATAGGACCATGCTCTCGCTTCCTCATTCCTGAGAGTCACTAGGGTAATTCTACAATTTAATTCTGCACAGCATGTTGAGCTAGACATTGTAGAACAAAGTTGTAATCATGGTCCAACATCTTACTTGTTGTAGTTCAATGCTCAGTAGATCTCCAGTACTGGAATGCTTTCTGTGACCAGATAATTCAGTAACTATGAATCTGTCCCTTTAAAGAGAAAAGCAATGGTTACTGTCACACACAGCAGTAAGAAAATCATTTTCTTAGCTACCTCTCAAACTTCGCAGTTTGTTTCTAAACAGCTAAGATTTCTGGATAAAAACTGTGAGCATGTAATACTTGGCACTTTTCTGACCTCCTCACAACACCGCTGCGAGGGATGCAGGTACTTTATAATCTCTCTCTACATTTCAGAATGTGTCTGCCTGTGTGTCCATTTGTTCAAGAACTCCTCCTAAATGATAAGAGGTAGGGCCACCAAATTTGGTCTGCAGCTTCCTCTTCTCCTAACTTAGAACAAGGTCAGGGCTGGGTTGTGCCAGGAGAACCGGAAGCCCTAAAAGACTATTTTCTATATCACGCAAAGGGAGTGGCTGCTGTTTGGAGGGATGTGAAATGAATGTCCACTGGGGCCTAGCTGCACCACCAAAGGAGTGGCCAGCAGGGCTGGGGCCCCACCAGCATGCCTGCCAATGCACCGAGTAAGTAGCCCCCTTGCCTCAAACCAAAAGGCATTAGGGAAGGGTCATACCGTTCTACATAGCGCGCCGCTGAAGCAGAATCTGAGCCACCGGAACTCCATCTTGAATCAACAGCATTGACATAAGGGACATAATCTGTAACAAATTAAGGTACAATTCAATGTCTTCTCAGAATATTCACATACAGGGTTAACAACTGTCCGCAGCAACATATAGCGAATCGAGTGCTGGCAACAGGAAGCACTGACTATACCTGATACACTGATGGGCTTAGTAGCACTTCCTTGGGAAGCGGTGGCCTGAATAGGGTCTGTTGTGTGATACCCTGTGCGGGAGGATCTGGAGATTGCACCCCATTTGGAGATGATGGGTCCGTCACTAAAGGGAATTATAGGGTCTTCTTCCTTTGCCCTTCTCTGCGTTTCGAATAGATGCACTCTCCTCTTAACATCCCCGCTGTCCAGATCCTACACATTTAGGAGAGACCAGAAGATATGAGGCTGATCTGCAGTTCAACACATTTGACTGGGTCATTCAAAAGGCTAGAGGTCATTGAACCACCATTATTACACAAGGTGATTAGCGCCAACCTGACCAGCCAGCAAGCAGGGAGGGAACATCATGACATTTGCCTTTTGGGATTCAGTGGCCAGCTAGCACCAGACAGTGATTCATAGGGTACTGTCTGAAACAGGGTACACCTGTGTGGGTTTTTAAAGTGTTTCTGTTTCCTCTCAGAAAAAAAGGCCTCGCTGCTATAAACCACCATTTCCACAGTGTGCCCCCCAACATCCTTCCTCATACTGGAGGAAGTCGGAGTAGAATAGCAGAGAACGAGACATGACTTTTGTAGAGAAGCAGCTGTTTGATCATACTAGAGCTGGATGCAAACCCCCAAATGCAAATGAGACCTCACTTATCCAGGGAGGTTCTCTCATTTTGGATATGTATTAAGTATGTTTTATTCTCCAGTTCATTCAAACCTCAGTTAATTTTATGTACCCAATTTCAAGCCAATAAAACAATTGCGCTGCATTTTCATTTTGTTGGTTTTTTCCCCCACTACAGAAGGATACGTATATTCCAAAAGCCTTCTAGCAGAGCGAGATCTGTGTTCAAGGAAAATTACACAAATGAAATAAAATGTTAGTTTTATATAAGTGACCTGCATGGGCCCTACAGCCATAATTAAAGTTCATGCAGACTACTCTGCTCTGTGGTGTGTAATGCGGGTTTTATCTTTTCCATGTCTTCTCTGTACAGCTAGCATTGCTGAAGGCACTCACTTCAAACTAAAGATTAACCAAAGCAATGACAATGATAGAACAGAAAATCTGGTCAGATTCCCAAATGAAAAAAAAAATTGCTCAAGGTCAAACAGTTCTGAATATCTCACTTAAAGCTAGCAGGAACTAGGGATGTTAAATGTCGGTTAATTGAATAGTCGATTAACCTCATGGATTCTTATTGGTTACTTGACTATTCTATAGTCCACGGGGGGTGGAGCCAGCAGCCAGTGTGCTTCCCACTCCCGTAGAGTCCCCTGCCACTTTGTGCTGCTGCCAGGCGGGAGCTGGTCCACAAAGGGAGCCAGTATGAAAACCAGCTCCCCTCGTGGACTGGCTGCCTGTCACCCCTTGCTGCTGCCTCTGCAGGGTGGCAGCTGCCTCTGTCCTGGGGTGGGACTGAGCTCCCGGACCCAGTGTGAGCTGGAACTGAGCTGGGCTGCCTGCCCTCCTAGCTCCTAGTACACTTTAAATGCAGAGCCACAGCAGGGGTAGGTCCCAGACCCGGTGCAAGCCAGGACTGAGCCAGGCTGCTGGCCAGCCTGCTAAAAAAAATTACTGGCAGGAAGGGGGAGGGAGGAACGCATGTAGTCTGTAGCATTAACCGATAAGCTTTTGCTAATAAGTTAAACAACTACACCATTACATGCCTAGCTGGAACCTGATAAATCCAGTGAAGACATCAGCCCTAATTGACACATTGGCCCATGTTAGTCTGTCAAGTCCACTACACAAGAGTACCCTGACACTATTGCACCACTGTAGACAGCTCTTAAATGGGAGCACTATTCACTAGAGGAGGAACAAACAGCTGAAGGTGCCTGCAAAACTGTGCAACCTGACCAGAAGTGGAAATCCTTATTATACAGCCTCATGGTTGTCCATCCATTCATCCTCTAACTTGTATGTCTGAGGAATAGGAGTCCTGAATTATAAATGACTGATTATTGACTGAAGATGATAAAAGCAAGCAGTTAAATTTACACTGAGTGAATATTAAGTAGCTTGTCTGAAGTCTAAGCATGTTATAAACAATACTGCGATTTTTTAAATTGCTAGCGGATAGCTTGTTTTCACAGCTGGGCAAAGGTTTGTTCCAAACAGTTTAAAAATGAGCGGAACTAGCTTAACTTTAATACTTTGTATTCTAGTGTATTCTAATCAATACTAATGTTCATTTACAAAAAGCCTGGCAATCTATTTCAGTTTGGCAATCAAATGGAAACATTCGCAGTGCTTTGCATCTCCCGAGGGAGTAGGCGGAGCACAGAGCAGTCATACCATTAATACAGCATTTGAATTGGCAATGACGTCCTTGGGCTCCGAGTCGATGGCATTTATGCAGGAACCAATAGTCCCACAGGACCAGGGCGAGTAGTGCGAAAGATGGTCTTCCTCAAATTTAGTACCGCTCAAGTCACTAACGCTCTCCGAGAACTAATTAAAAAAAAAAAAAAAAGGACACAACCCCCCGCCCCAAGGGATTTAGCATTAATGTGTAATACAGAAAAATGGTTCAGTGTGCACTATTAAATCAAGTCTTATGAATGCAGGGAATCTGCTTCAATTTCAGCCATCTGTGGCCAGGCACTGGCCTCCCAGCACCAGCTCTCAGCATAAACCATATTTTCTACTTGTGAAGCTTTCCAAGCAGGGGTAAACTTCGCCTGTACTAATAGTTGCTTTGCCTGCTGACACTTTGGGTTGGCACTCGGGATGTAAAATCCTGTTTCATTGGCTAACAGGTTAAACACTGTTACTGATTAAAGGGGGCCAAGCTGGGAGGGGAGGGGGACTCCAGACACTACCTGCCACTGGACTAGAATGCTCCCCACCCCCTGCTGCACGCTGCAGCCAAGTCCCGATTGGAGCAGCTCCTGCCTGCCTGGTGCTTTGGCCCACCGTGGACAGAGGCTGCTTCAGCTGGGATGCTGCAGGCAGGGGCTACACCACAGCAGCCCCTATCTGCGGTGGGCCTCTCTCTCTCCTGGTGCTGTAGCAGCCCCCTGCCTGTGGCAGGTGGGGAGCTGCTCCAGCCCCATCAGTTAACCGTAACCGTTTAACCTCCACCTCCCTAGCTGGCACCAATGGATACACTTCAGTGGCTGCATTTCAGGCAAATCACCAAAGCAGTGAAAGGTTAAGAGGAGAAAGCCATGCATTGTTCCTTTAGTAAAGTTATATCAAGCCAATCTTGGTAAAACAAACTCAGAAAGGGTAAGGCCTTAACTTGGACTTGATGGGAGGTCTGTGACCATGTATAACCCTTAACATAAGTATCTGCAATAGTTTAGAATAAATGCGAACAAAGCAGGTTTTTAGCAAACTGTATTTTGAATCTTTTCATTCTTAGGGGTATAGAAAAAGAGACACTGCAAGATTAATTTCTCCTCCCAGACGCACTGCCAGCTCTCATGCCTTGCTTCTGAAGTCTCCATTTTGCTACTGTCATCCAACACAGCTAAATGTCTGACCAGGGCTTGTCATTTTTCATTCCAATATACACATTCTTTGGGACTACAGGGATGTATGCACCTTGATTAAACCTGCTGATCCTATTATGGTGCCATTAAAAATAAGAAAATAAAATGGGAGGGTTCTTCTTAATGGAAAACATGCCCACAGTGCTCAACACAGAAATCTGAGGGTTGATAAGTCATCGTAGTTAATTACAATTGATATCTGTGATAAGCTGTAGAGAGGATTTCTCTCTCTAACTGCATAGGAGGTCTGTGTAAAACTCCACACCCGTTTCCTTACTGGGGTATGAGTCTTAACAGTAAACTAACAATGTATTATATAGTTAAGATGTCTTTACGTTAAAATCAGTTCTTTGCTTAATTTTGGCCTTTTGTCAGAGGCCAAGTGTAGCAGCAGCAGCTTTATAGCCAATATTTTATTAGGGAGATTATATCCTGCATTTGCAGGGGGAGGAACTTGATCAAACAGAATCACAGAAGATGGAAAAAGAAAAGCTCTCCCTCCCAGTGAGTGCAGAAGCAGGAAGCCAAAGCACCCAGAAATTCTTTGGTTTCTCACCTCTGTGCTGAAGTCAACACTGAAGAGAGGGGAAGGTGGGGTTGGAGACTGGGTTGCCATAGGAAGGGTGGAGGACACAAGAGGTGTTTTTTGAGAGTGGTATTGTGTCCATTGCTCGGGCTTCCGTCTTAACTGATCATCATAACTGGTCTTCAAGTGACCACAAGGCTCCTAGAGTAAATCAAACGGAAAGGGCATCAGTGTCTTAATACTCACAGCAGGATGGTGCAGATCATTCACAGGTGTCTCAGAGCTGCCAACACACAGAAGAATAAGCAAGGGACAGCCACAGCTACCTTACCAAATACCAGCCACTAGGAAGAGATTTATATGCAGGAGAGAAAACACTGAAGACAAGATATGGAATGTGAACGCCTTGTTTAATGACGACTGGTAGGCCACTGTATAAATGTAGGAGCCATCTGCCCCTCAGTTCCTCTAGCGATCTCCCGCTGATGTGACTGGGAGAGTCACAGAGTGATCCAGGAGAGAATCTGGCCATTACATAGGAACTCAACTTCTAGATTGTTTTTATTTGGTACCTTATCACATTCAGCATCACTAAGTATGAAAACAGGCTCCCTGTAGTGCCATCACTAATTCGCCCTTGGTTTTCCTATTCCATCCTCCTTTCTCTGCATCCCTTTTGTTCTTTCTCTGGATTTTCTTCTCTGCAACATCTCCTAGTTCCTACCTCCCCTTGGGTTTATTGTCCATGTTATTTCACAGTGCATATGCTAAAATGCTCTGCAATGAAACAATTAAAGTTGAAACTGAAGTATTATCACTGGACAGCTGATACTCCAATACGGGGGGGGTCCTCGCTATAAGTCCAAGATACATTCCAAAAAACTTGGGAGTTATAGCGAAACTACTTAAAGTGTGGAATTTTTTTCCCACGGCCGACTTCCATTTAAGCAAATTGGGGGGAGTGTTTCACACGACTTATAGCAGGAAATCGGAGGACTTATCTCGCATCAGTTCCTACAAATGTCAACAACTTTAGTATGGAATGGATGTATACCGGAGCGACTTATAGCGGGGACCCCCTGTAAAGTTAATAGACCCCTGAGTTATTGCTAGAAGTCATCTGCAAACAAACATTACTGTATTGTTTACATTCAGTTTACACTTGAAATGTTTTCTTTGCATCCATGAGGGCTAGAAAAATACTTAAAAAAAAGATTTCTGAACAATCTGACTATATCCTCTGGGCTATATAAATATGTTAGAAGGCCAGATCTGGTCATGCCTTTGACACCCCTAAGTCAGGATTCTTTGGACTTTCCCATTTATAGCTGTCAATATAGGTCCTAGGCAAAGGGAGATGCATCTTGAATCCAAAGTGTGTCTCAATAAATATAGTCATGTCAATATGAACCAAAGAAATGGAATTAGGCAACAGCTATGATGTGTCTAATTCAGTTGATATATGTTTGTGAGCAAAAAAAGCAAAGAGGTCTAATATAGCCATAACTATGATGTATCTAATTAATTCAGTTGATGTGTGTTTGTGAGCAGAGGAGCAAAGGACAAAGCCCTACCCCAAAGGACAAAGATCTGCCTCTTAGGGCACATCTAGACTTAGAAATCATAGAATCATAGAGCTGGAAGAGACCTTAAGAGGTCATCAAGTCCAACCCCCTGCCCAAGGCAGGACCAATCCCAACTAAATCAACCCAGCCAGGGCTTTGTCAAGCCGAGACTTAAACACCTCTAGGGATGGAGATTCCACCACCTCCCTAGGTAACCCATCCCCGTGCTTCACCACCCGCCTAGTGAAAGTTTTTCCTAATATCCAACCTAGACCTCCCCCACCGTAACTTGCTTTCACTTTCGAAAGAAGATATGCATATTTGGCGCAAATTTGCATATCTTCTTCCGATTGCTTTACACGGTCTAGACGCGGTTCTGTTGAGAGGGAAAAAAAAAAAAAAACAACCCCCAAAAACAACCTTTTTGAAAGAACCGGGTAAACTTCATTTTTTAAGGAAGAACAGTTCTTTCCAAAAAGGGTTCTTTTCTCGAAAGAACCGCTTCTAGACTTCTTTCTTTTTCGAAAGAACTGTTCTTCCTAAAAAAATGAACCTCTTTCGAAAAAGCGATCGGAAGAAGATATGCAAATTCGTGCCAAATTTGTATATCTTCTTTAAAAAGTGAAAGCAAATCTAGATGTGCCCTTATCATATATATATATAGTAGGCCAATGTCTGTGACTATGTAACACTGAAATGCTGGCTGTTCCTTCTGGAGGGCATTGTTGCCTCCTGTCGTGGTGCTCGGCTGACTTCTGCGCTGATCAGCCGGGCCGCCGCAGGAACCCCCAAACAGCCACTTGCTCCCC
>JANRFK010000975.1:20605232-20619170 GCA_030068395.1 Apalone spinifera
ATTTTTAAATAAAATACTATGTGAAACACAAAAAGTTTCTGCATTGTTTTTATTTATGAGAAGGGCAGGGAATCTGTTTTGAGTAAGGGGTCACTGACACACAGAAAAGTCAGTTGGGGCCCCATAAGTGAGCTGCAAAAAAATAACTCTTCCCAAAACCCCCCAAGTCTCACTAATGTGGCCCCAACTGTGCTGGTGGGAGCAGAGGACATGGTACTGGGGAAGGGTGCTGGGGCAAGGGACAGGGTGCTGGGGTGGGGGCAGGGAGAGGGGACAGGGTTCTGCAGCAGAGGACAGGGTGCCAGTGGGGACAGGGAGTCCCCCCGCACCCGCCTCCTCCCAGGACTCCCCCCCCACAGAGGAGGGAAGCCCCGGTGTGCGCCTCCTCTGGGACCAATTCCCCCCTCCCGCAGAGCAGGGAATCTCCAGCATGCGCCTCCTCTGGGGACTTCCATCCCTCCCTCCCCGCAAGTTCCCGGCATGCCACAGACCTGAGGGAGGGGAGCAGCCAGTGTACTTCCGGAACCCCCGCAGGAAGCTGGCATTATCTCCATTGTCACTGGAGGTAGATAGTGAGGCTTCTTGGGGGTAGGGGACAACGGGGGGCGGTGAGGGGGCTCTGAATGCCTCGTGATCAACTGGTCGAGCCCTCACGATCGACCAGTTGATCGTGGTCGACGGATTGGTGACCACAGCTCTAGAGGCTCAAACAAGTGCTAGGTTCATCATGTAGTAGCAAGACATTCCCTGGGAAATTTTTCACCATCTGACTCCACCACCCCTCAACCAAGCTTCACAATCATCATTGCTGCGTACAGTATGAAACTGTTTGTGTAAAATGATTTAAAACTTTACACTGGATGTGTATATTCTGTCTTGTCTGCTGAAAAAAATCTCCCTGAAACCTAGCCCCCATAAGAATTAAATTTGCTTAACATTGTTTTACTTAAAGTAGAGTTTTTCAGGAACACAACTACAACTTTAAGCAAGAAGTTACTGTATCAACATTTTGGGTCTAAGGAATTCTGAGGGTCTTCAAGCCATCAGTTGGCATGTAGGTTTTTTTTTCATGCTGAAGAACAGATCACTTTTCCTCAGTGAACCCTACTTAGACAGCTGAGACGAACCTGAAGTTAGAACAAACGATACAGCAGTTTCCTTGGTTGCACTTAATAGAAACCTCTTTCTTCTACCTTACATAGTGCTTATTGCTTGTCTGCTTCCAAAAATACCAAGCACTGTACACAGAGGCAGAGTCACTAGGTACATAGAGTCATTTCTCAAGGGCATACAGACATTTGTGCAGTCTATGGGAGGCACATTGGGGCTGTCTGTGTACACAGATGGCTAGAAAAGATTTGGAAAAAAGCTTGAGTTATTCAGGTCTGTAAATGTTAGCAGGAAATGCACAACTTGGACTAAGTTCCACCCATGAATGCACACAGCCTGAAGTCAGACCCATACATACGGAAGAGCAGAGACTAGCCCACATTGTGGGTGAGCAGTAAATATCTGGCCACATGGAGGAGTGGAGAAGGATGGTGTTTCCTGTAGGACACCATAAAAAGAGACTGCGAAGCCAGCTCCATGAAGGATGCAAGCAGGATGGAGTCACACCTGTTTCACACACGGAAAGCAAACGAAACTTTTCTTCACAAGCCTTCAACATACTTGTCCCCTCCAGTAAGCAGGCCTGGTTTACATGTTGCTGAGCTTCATTTAAAGAATTCTGGAGTCCTTTCTAGTTACAGATGGAAATAATGCACGGCATAGCAATGGCCCTGCATTTTGCATCCCTCTCTTTACACAGTCCTAATATTCAGAGTTAAACAGCCGGGTGCTATTGGGCACTGCTGAAACTAGGAGACTCAGCAAATAAGCTCCACACATGTCTGGTGCCTTTGGGATTTGACATTTAGAAAGCACAAACATTCAGACACGTTCAAGATTATCCTGATACAGCAACCAAGTCACTCACCTGTCTGTGGGTACTGTGGAACTTCATAGGACAACTGGGTCCTGGGATCTTGAAAATACTGAACATTATCAGAATGTGGAGGGTAGACAGGTACTCTGGTTACAAACGGGCTGGATTTTGGAGGCAGAGAATTCATCTCTGTTCCAATATTGGAACCGCCAGCTGAGGTAGCTGCTGCCTGGCTTACAGGAGTCTTGGGTGGAGAACAAATTTTACTGAAAAGAATTGCAAAGAAAAGAAATGCATATGCATTTACTACTTATTACTGGGATTCATCTTTAGTTGTTTCTAACTCAAACTAGGGATGTTAAGGACTAGTCGACTATCCGATAAGCAAATGTTTATCGGACAGTGGACAGGATAGTTGACTAGTCGCTCCCGCCCCTCCCTTGTTGCCTCTATCAGATAGAGACAGCAAGGGAGGGAACAAGAGGAGGATACTTCAAAGTGGCAGCACCATATGGAGCCTGGCGTCAGCTGCTCCATGTGGAGCTACTGATTTGAAATGCCACCACTGTGTTTCAAAGGGACAGTGCCGTGTGGAACCCAGGATCAGTTGGAGACTCCCCAGCTGACCCCAGGCTCTGTGTGGCGCTGATGCTTTGAAACGCCACCCGCGGTGTTTCAAAGGGGCAGTGCCACGTAGAACCCAGATCAGCTGGGGACTCCCCAGCTGTCCCCAGGCTCCATGTGACACTGACACTTTGAAACATTGCAGTGGCATTTCAGAGGGGCAGCGCCGCTGTATCGACTAATCAAGCAGTCGATGCAAAAAGGCATCAACTATTACACGATACTTAACATCCTTAACTCAAATACAAAACACTCCAGTAGGACATAGCCAAAATTGGCTGCTTAACTGGAATTTCTAAACACTTCAAATACTTTTTAAATCCAATACTGAAGTTATTATTAAAGCCCTGCAAATCCACAGATATCCACAGGCATCCGCATCTGCAGATGTCAATTAGGGATGGGAATGGGTAACCAATTAACCGGTTACCTGGTAAGCATCACCTGATTAACCAATAAGCATCACCCTTAACAGGAGATGCTTACTGGTGGGTGCTGGAGCAGCTCCCCACCCGCTGTGAGAAGTGGGCTGCTCCAGCCCCGTGGAGCCCAGCAGGCAGGGGCTGCTCTGGCCGGACTGCAGCAGTCCCTGTCTGATGTGGGTGGGGGGGCCTTCAGCTCAGCCTACCTACCCCACTCTATGTTTAACCGGTTAACCAATGAAATGGGATTTTACATAATCTAAACCTTTCAGTTTGTACCTAGAGCTCAGATAACAAGTACTGAAAAAATGTTCTGGAAACAACAGATAGGCATTGAAAAACTGGTCTGAGGTCCAGGGATGTTTGGACAATTCCCAAATGGTTTTAAAAACGCATGATACCTGCAAAACCTCCAGGATTAGAGAAGAATGCTTTTGATAACCAGAAAAGCAATGACTATTCCACACAACTCTACAATAAAGAAATAACAAATGATGGATGCAAATTGTTTTTAAAACTGAATAATCCCAGGGACAGATTAGATTCCAAACAGGAAACTGGAAGAGAAGGGATGTGGAGAGCTGTATCAATTTGGCCATTCTATTTAAAAAAAATAAACTGCTGACAATTCGGGCAGCTCTTTTGAGCAACCAAGTAGTGTCTCCACTGCTATATTAGACTTTGCATTGCTACACAACCAAGGAGCATCTCAAATACATCTTCCCTTTTCCCATCTACCAGATACATTGCTTGGGTATCTCATCCACTAATACCGCACACAGACCTCGATTACCTCTCTTCTGCTTGCAAAGGATAGGAAAAATGCAAAATGTGGGCATTACAATGTTAGCTCCCAATTCTTTTTGCCTGTAGCAATACATACTTTTCAGACAGTGATTCTGTAGGAGACCCAGACGCATTTTGACCACTGGTTCCAGGCTTTCCCCCTTTTTTGACATTCTCCAGAGCTCTTAAGGAGTTTTCAGCACAGCGAGGAATCAACTGGGGAACACCACTTTCCAGATTTGCAATCCCATTGGAACTCGGCACCATCTTCCCTGTTGTTTCAGGGCTTCCTATGACAGAGATTACATTTCCTGCAGTGGTGGAGACTGTGCTGTTGACACCGGCTTTATTTAGGAGAGGGAATGTTCTCACAGTCGCACTGATCTTTTTGTTCCTCAAACGATACCTGTATTTACAAAGACAAATCTGATAAAGGAGTTTACATTGTGCAGGCTAATGCATTTGTAAAACTCGCATGACAGAGATGACGAGAGGGAGATCATCAAGGCCACAATTTCAGCACTTCACAATTTAACTTAAGCCATGAGCGCACTAGGCTGCAGAAATAAGTAGATCAGACACTTCACTCTACAGTGAAAGACCCAACTCTTCTGAGAGGCAGCAGAGCTGTTAATGTGGAGATGGGTCTATGTGGAACTAGTTTTATGAAGTAATACATGAGCTATTTGGTAAATTGAGTTAGGAATAAAGAACTGATGATTAAGACCTAATGGGTATTATTCTTCAGTATGCAGCACTGAAAACCTCTTGAAGTGCCAGGCCAATAGTCAATAATTGTGCGCAAGAAAATTTTGCTTCTGTTATATTTTGAGTGTAAGTAAGGGCAATTCTGACAATTTATTTATAGATGCTGCTATTTTAAGAGGCCTAATTTGCACAAAACGGCTCTCTTGCAAATGAAGGAGCCATAGAATGAGTTCACACACAAAAGGAAATGACTCAAGATTTCATGAAAGCTGCCTGGGTTTGATGGAAAGAAGGACACTGTCCCCAGACTTACTTTTCAAGCTCTTCCTGAGAGTGAGCAAATGTACAGTTAGTTCCTCGTGGGCATCCTCCTTGCTGCCGCAAATCTCGACACATACTTGTTTTATATTTGCTATTTGGTTGCGGCTTAAAAATAGGAAAAAAAAATCCCACTTAAGATGCCATACAGGTTTAAATATAAGCAGCTTTAAATATATATATATATAAATAAAAAAATACAGCCGTGCAAGTGTTGACATTTTTGGTAATGCTCTTGCACACCTCTTTAGAGAAGGGAGTTTTTCCACTGACATGAATTTTCTCACACTGAACTCACAGCGACTAGCTCTACTGCATTCAGAAAGTTTTGCTCACAATCATGCATTTGTCAGCTACTAATAATTACAAGATGCCATGTCTCAGAATCAGTAAGCCCTTCTAAACCCAAATAACACCTCAACCTCCTAACAATCACCTATCCAAATTTTAAGTGTGCACACCTTTGTTTTCTGTGAAAATTTCTGTTCAAGATAACACCCCCCTTTCTTATTGTAGGGCTTATAACAGAGATTCTCAAATGTTGTGTGTTGATGACCCCTTTCACAGAGCAAGGCTGAGTAGGACACCCCCTTATAAATTAAATACGTTGTAATTACATTTTTTATTTATTTTTAATATAACCAGGGTTCTCCCTACACCTCTCCTGACTGAAAGGTCGCAAACCCCAGTTTGGGAAGCACTAAAACTGAGGGAAGCTCTAAAAGGAACATATTTGTGTTCAGTTGTTTTAAAGCACTGTTTCTGTGGCAAAACTATGACTGAAGTGTATTGTATCCTAATATTACGTGGTAGAAGACAATTCCCACAGGCTGATCACACACTAGACGTCTATTACTCTCCAATCCAGAGGGCAGCAAGAGAACCACTCCATTATCCAACCAATTCTCGGACGAAAAAGAATGTCTCCCGTGAGATAAGAACTGCCTTTATCACCCCACACAGAAGGAAACAGGGATAAGAACTATATCTTAGCCTTCAGATGCATATTTCTGAGCGGAGATTTTGGGATTCGAATCCCTTAGCTGGCTTTGAAAATCCTAGCCTTACATCATGCATCAACACTTAATACCAGAGATAAAATAAATCTGTGCTTAGTGTATATTCTGCTTAGTTCAACTATGTGTCCAACACCTATTCACCCAGTGTGTCAGACAGACATGTGTGTGTAAAGGAGAAGCACCTTGACCAATCAGAGATGGATTCTGAATGGATGTCAGGGATCCTAAGACAGAAAAGTGTTTTTAAATTTATTTTTACATCTTCCTTTACTATACTGATTTCTTAAGTGGTTCTTGCTCATAGAACGGCCTTGGAAGGCCTGACCTTACAGTTGGGCTTTTATTCCTCTCTCATATGGCCTGGCAAATGGAAAAGTTTCCTTCTGTTGTCCACCCTCAGTCTCACCTGTGCTGACAGAAGATGCTTTGTTTGGGTGCCTGCTTTCCCAGGACAAGCCTGTGAGAAATGCAAAGCAGTGAAAGAGGCATCCAAGATACATGATGAAGCCAGGGATGCCTTCCAAATGTTTGCTTCTAGCCCCAGTGGCTTTTTGACAGCCCCTCAGAGGAAGCTGGAAAGATCTACCCCAGTAGGATTACTCAAATGGAAGGAGTGAAAGCCATGGAGAGACAGAGTTGCTGAAGCTGCTTCACAGGGCCCTCCTTGGATATGAATCCACTCCCTGTCTGCCTACAAACCCACAAAACTTATTACAAGTCTGCAGCTCTATCCATCCTGGCCCAGAGCCCGAGAGCTAATCCAGCCCTGCTGGGAAGCCCTGAGCTGGCGGTGCTGGAGCACCTGGGGAGCACTGGCGCTCCGAGTTGCATGAGTGAGGGGAGTGTCATTTCTTTTCTGCTTCTGTCAGGAGTCATGTCAGTGAGGCTTCCCCCTCTCCCCCACTTGTGTGAGGTTTAAGGGTAATTTCGAAAGAAGGGTTTTCTTTCGAAATAACCGCATGTAGACAGCGTTTCATTTTTTTGAAATAGGGTATTTCAAAATAGCACCCGGATGCGATTATGCAAATGAAGCACAGGAAATTCAAATCCGCGCTTCATTTGCAATTTCGCTCAGCTGTATTTGCATTCCTTTCTCGAAAGAGGAATGCAGTGCAGACATACCCAATCGTAAGACTGTTTGGGTTATACAGATATCCCTGGTCCTGGCTCACACTACAATTTTATACAGGGGAGAGAATTTTGAATGGATGGTGACCGATTGAGATGCTACATGCTTGGTTTGGGTAGTTACAGAAGGATCAGTCAGAGTACTGGCATTCAGATCACAGAAGGCATACAGGAGGATTTGCAGGCTAATGGTCCTATCTGTTGATGATCTAAAGTTCTTTTGTAATGTGTTATCCCTTAAAATATTTATTCTTCCTCTTCTCTATTGTTTCAACAATTAACTTCAACATTTTGGTATTTCATTGCCTAAGAAGGCTGTGGAATCTCCATCATTCCACATATTTAAGAGCAGGTTAGACAGATACCTGTCAGGGATGATCTAGATCAGGGTGGGCAATAATTTTTGAGCAGGGGGCCACTTTGACCCCAGGCCACCAGAAGGGGCAGGGCCAGGACACTTCTGTGCTTCCCCACCCACCGACCCTGATTGTGCGCTCTCCCACCTCCAACCAAAATCTTTGCCCCCACCCACCTCTAGAGAGAACTGCCAGCTGCTCTGAACTGCTGGCAGTTCCCTGAGAGGAGACTTTGCGTGCTCCTCTCTTGCCCCCACATCAACCAGGGCCTGGGGGAGGGGGAGCATGAAAAGTTTCTCGCTCACTGCTCTGCAAGGAGGCGCCGTGCTTAGAGTTACCTGCCAGCTAAACAGCTACTGGCGGTTGATTAAGTGCTGAGCCCCTTGCAGGGTGGGAGAAGACTTTGTGCACTCTCTCCCTGCCCCGAAGCCCTAACTGGCCTGGGGACATGGGGAGTGTGCAAAGTCTCCTCCCATCATGCAAGGAGCATGTGTGCTTAAAAGGCTAATCAGGGCCTCTGGGGGAAGCGTGTGAACTCTCTTAGTCTCCCCTTCTGGCGCACAGTGCTTAGAGCCAACTGCCAGGGTTGACTAAGCGCTGCACGCTTCCCCGTCCCTAAGTCCTGAATGGCCTGGGGGCGGGGGAGAGGTAGGGCCTCTGTGGGCCAAATCAATCTGCTTGGCAGGCCAAATCCGGCCCAGGGAGACCCTTTTGCCCACCCCGATTTAGATGGTGGTTGGTCCTGCATGAGGGCAGAGGACTAGAATGGATGATCTCTCGAGGTCCCTTACAGTTCTACGATTCTAGGATTCATGTATATGTATAAAAATAGATAGAACACAACTAATGGCGTTAAAAAGATATATTTATTTATAAAGAGTATTAGGGCTGCTGATTAATCGATGTTAATTTAGGCAATTAACTCAAAATTAATCATGATCAATTGCACTGTTAAACAATAAAACAGCATCTGAAATGTGTTAAATATTTTTTATATTTTTCTACACTTTCAGTATTGATTTCAATTTCGACACAGAATACAAGTGTACATTGCTCACTTAATATTATTTTTTATTATACATATATGCACTGTGAAAATGATAGACAAAAGATTTTTTTTTTAATTCAACTCGTACAAGTACTGAAGTGCAAGCTCTTTACCATGAAAGTACAACTTACAAATGCAGATTTTTTTGGGGATACATAACTGCACTCAAAACCAAAATATAAAACTTTAGAGCCTACAAGTCTACTCAGTCCTACTTCTTGTTCAGCCAATCGCTAAGACAAACAAATGTGTTTACACTGATGGGAGATACGGCTCCTGCTTCTTATTTACAATGTCATCAGAAAGTGAGAACGGGTTTACAAGGCACTTTTGTAGACAGTGTTGCAAGGTATTTACTGTCAGATATCCTATATATTCATATGCCCCTTCATGCTTCCTCCATCATTCCAGAGGCTATGATTCCATGCTGAGGATGCTCTTTAAAAAATAATGCATTAATTAAAATTTGTGACTGAACTCCTGAGGGAGAATGGAATGTCTCCTGCACTGTTTTACCTGCATTCTGCCATATATTTCATGTTGTAGCAGTCTTGGATGATGACCCAGCACATTTTGTTTTAAGAACACTTTCACAAAATGCAAAGAAGGTAACCAATGTGAGAGTTCGGAAGATAGCTACAGCCCTCGACCAAGGTTTAAGAATCTGAAGTGTCATCCAAAATCTAAGAGGGATGAAGTGTGAAACATGGGTTCATTAGTCTTAAAAGAGCAACACACTGAAAGTGGAAACTACAGAACACAAACAAACAAAAAAGAAAAATTAACCTTATGCCGGTGGCATTGGACTCAGATGATAAAAATGAATATGCATCAGCCCTCACTGTTTTGGATTGTTCTCAAGCAGACCCACCATCAGCATAAACGCATAGCCTCTGGAATTCTTGATGAAGCATGAAGAGACATGAATCTTTAGTGCATCCGTTACAAAAATACCTTGTAACGCCAGCCCCAACAGTGCCATATGAATGTCTGTTCTCACTTTCAGGTGACATTGTAAAGAAGCAGCACACAGTATTATCTCCTGCAACTTGCAACCAAACTTGTTTGTCCAAGCCATTGGCTCAACAAGAAGTAGGACTGAATTGTCTTGTAAACTCTCAAGTTTTACATTGTTTTGTTTTTCGGGGCCTTTTTAGAACAGAATTCTATAACTGTAAGTTCAGCTTTCATGATTCTTCGAAAACAATATATTTAAAAATATAGGAACCATCCAAACGTATTTAAAATAAATGGTATTTAACTGTGCAGCAGCTCTAAAACGAATGCATAATGAGGCCATTACAAATAAATTAGAATACCAACGTACGGGGAGACACATCAGCTAAGAAGTTCTTATATCCTTTTTCTTCATTTGTTCACAGAGACACTAGAGTAAACAACTGTCTTCATTAAGCAAGACAAGAAACCTTAGTATGCAAGTAACTAGCTAACTAATGTGGCTCCACTGGGGTTTGACAGGTTAAAATAGTCCCAGTATAGCAGTATATTACACATAACCGATACAGAATTCATTATGAGATTTAAATCAATGTTCCTAGTGGGTATACTTTACTAGCTACAGACATCAAGTGCAGGGTGTCCGCTCTAAGCCAACCTCACGTAAGTTTGGCTTATTTTAATATGCTAGTCCAGGCCTGGGGAGCCTCAATCCTGGGGGGGCCGAATGCAGCCCCCAGCTTACCTGGATCTGGCCCCCGAGGCGCAGCATTGGGGAGCCTGCGCTGGGGCTCCAGCCCTCCAGCCACCCACCCTCAGGGCTGGAGCAGGCAAAATCTATATGGGTATGTCTAGACTACAGGCTTTTGTCGACAGAGGCTTTGTTGACAGATACCGTCAACAAAGAGCACCTAGACTACATCCAATTCTTTCGACAAAGCAAGCCGCTTTGTCAACATGACAGCGTAGATGCAAAGGACAGTGTAGATGCAACAACATCTTCTGTAGACAGAACTCTGTCGACAAAAGGCGTTATTCCTCGTAGAATGAGGTTTACCACTGTCAACAAAACTGCCAAGATCTGTCGACATAACGTCCACTTTTGTCAATAAAACCCTGTAGTCTAGACACACCCTGAGTCTGGGCGCCCCTAGGTTCTGGCACGCAAGAGGAATGTGGGGAGTGTCTTTCTCCTTCTCAGTCAAGGAGCTCCTAACTTTGCTTCTCAATTGTGTGCAGCCCCCAACTAATTTTTCTGTGGGTCAGCAGCCCCTGACCCAAAAAAGGGTCCCCACCCCATGCTCGTCAATCAGGAGAGGTCCTAATGCATTCTTTTTAAAATCCTGGGGGTACTACACAAGCGTATCCTTAAAGTATTGTAGAAATGGATACCATTTTTCCTACAAAAGGAAGACTGGATTGGATTCCCTCTGCTATCAATCAATATCTATTTTTAAATGGATAGACAGGATCTTGGTAAACGGCATCAGATATTCTCCGCTCATGAATATGGGCCTCTGATATTAATCTTACTGTATTTCATGGTAACAAAAGCCTGACTAGGCTACAACTATTAAAAAAAATGTTGATTTAGAAGTAAGTTAAGACTTTTTGCTAAAGCATCATAGAACACTGAGAAATACAGGTAATAAACAGATGTAGTTACCTGTGGTGTTTCATGACCTTTTCTACTATAGTTCTGAATAAAATCCACTAGCCCATGTACCACTGTCTTCACTGCCACCATCGCATTTTCCAGCTGCTCCCATGTTGGAGAAGTTGCATCTACAATTGATAAATGTAAAGCCTATATCATCATCTTCAATAAGAGACAACTTTTATATTATGCAAGAAACATCCAGTACCAAGATTAATAGGAAACAATATTGAATAGCAGTTTAAAAACATCAACTGATTGGAATTGTTTAGAAAAGAAACAGAATGTATTGCCAGTATACTTATATTTTTCATAAAAAGGAAAGAAAAAAGTGGGGTTTTTTTTACCATTTATTAGTACCATTCACATACCTGGATTAGGATCTATGTTTGCTAGGAGCTCTAAATGAGGCCTAAGTCGATTTAAATTTGCTGGATCACCTGTACGTTGCAAGACAATTGTCAACTCCTGTACACTTTTTGCAAATGATTCTGGAGACTGGAGCTGAAAATAAGAGTAACACGAAAGCTCTTAATTCTATAAATTAAACATTTTAAACAGAAAAAGTATTATTTTCTTTCAAGAGAAATGGGCTCCACAATGAGATTGGTAGTGTCTTCAGATTGCATATAGTGATTATCAGTGGTGAGAATTTAAAATTCTCAGCTCAGAATCTGCCCTATGAAGCTTCATCATAAGACACCGAACTAGACTAAGTGATTTTTCACACTGCTTCTCTCTGACCTTTGCAAACATTCTGAAAGGGCTTTGTACATAAAGACTAAGTACAAAAACAGCCACCTGAGTCCCTGGTCATATTCAACTTAGTCAAAATGAGAGAATAGTTTAAAACCTGCTTCTGTTTTGTATTCTGTTAAATCCAAAGTATAGTCCATCTACCCAACTGACACACCTTGTCAATAATGGATTGCATGTGTGACTTGTGTGCTAAGTCGCCATAAAGGAGGGAAGACCATTGTTCTGGTGAAATTCGAAGTCCCGCTTCCATGGCAATGTGGACAATTTGGGCATCATGCTCCCTCCGTAAAGCCTCATAACTCCGAAATTCCTCTTTAAGCTGCATCAGAGAAGAATCTTCATCTCTTTTGGTGACCTAAAAATAAAGAATTCAACAACATTTAAAAGCTTCATGTGTCTGTTATTACATCAGAGTCCAGCAGAGCAGGGTAGCTATGTAGTTCGGCTTGGATAAACAAGTGTGCCATGGGATAAAGAATCAACACTTAGCCCTTCCAAATATTCATCCCCCTGCAGGGCACCACCATTACTGCAGGGTCGCCAGATCATGCAGTGTTGTACGGTCAGTCATTATTAGATCTTCAGTTCCATATTAAACAAATTCTGGAATTTTCCTTTGAGTTAACTGGTAAACGCAGGGGAGGAAATTAAAAAGTTGCGACATTCTATAACAGAGCAGGGATGGGCAATAATTTTTGAAGGGGGGGCCACTTTGCCAATTTCGGAAGTGCTTGTGGGCCACAGTGGAAGGGGCGGGGCCTCAGGCAGAAGGGGCAGGGCCAGGAGACTTTGAGTGCTCCCACAGACCCTGACTGGCCTGGAGGTAGGGGAGCACGTGAAGTCTTTGCCTCCCCCCCCCACCCAAAGGTGCTAGGAGTGCCCAGCACCTAGAGAGAACCACCAGCTGTTTTGAACAGCTGGGGGTTCCCTCTAGGCACCATGTGCCCCTGGCAGTGTGAGGAGACTTCCCGTGCTTCCTCTGCTCCCAGGCCAATAGGGTCAGGGAAAGGTGGGGAAGGAAAAAAAGAAGCATCGGGGGCGGGAGGGGGACAAAGGGAGGCTTTCCCCTTTGTTCGGGAGGTGCCTTGCCTCCCTGTGCCTCTGAGCCACTGGAGGGGGGGAAGAGAGGAGTGGACATAGTCTCTGGCTCCCCTGCCCTGCCCCACCAGCGGTGTGCGGTTCCTTCTGGTGCCATGTACCCCTGGTGGGGGGAGGAGACTTTGCGCATTTCCCCCATCCCCAGGTCTCGACTGGTCTGGGGGCAGGGGACCAAGAGGGTGGCCGTATGACAGATCAACCCACTTGGTGGGCCAGATTCAGCTCGTGGAGGCCCCTTTGCCCACCCCTGACTTACAGTATGCTTTACAGAAAAAACATTAATACCAGCATTAAGAAAAATACCTGGCTCTTACATACACCTTTTATCTGTGGATCACAGTGTATTTTATATATTAACCCTCAAATACATCTTTAGCAGAGTAATATTATCCCATGTTTCTGACTGGTAAACTGAGACAAAGTGAACCATAATAGGTTGGCTCAAGATCTATAATTGCAACAGTGACACAAGCAACAACAGAACCCCCAAGTCCTGGCTCCTAGTTTAATTCATGTGCAACACTACATCTTTATAAAAAAGACCAGTAACACACAATGAAATACATTATTATGGTTGTCTAGAAACATATTCCACGCATCTTGTTTTGAGGGAAAAGGTGTTATTGCTAATACGTCATGAATCAGAGAATACTAGAAATGGAAGGAACCTCGAGGTTAATATGTCCAGTCCCCTGCACTCATGGCAGGACACAGCACCATCTAGATCATCCCTGACAGATGTTTGTCTAACCTCCTCTTAAAAATCTCCAATGACTGAAACTGCACGTCCTCCATGGGCAATTTATTCCCGTACTTAGCCACCCTGACAGTGAGGAAGTTTTTCCTAATGTCCAGCCTAAAGCTCCCTTGCTGCAATTTAAGCCCATTGCTTCTTGCAGGGTGTGAAGGCGGGCTGGGGGGTCAGGCACAGGTAGGAGGCAGAGCCGGCCTTAGGCCGATTCGCCCGATTCCCCCGAATGGGGCCCCGCGCCCTGAACCTGGAAGTGTGCCGGGCGCCATTGGCGGTGAGTTAATATTCAAAGCTTGGGGCCCTGCTCCAGCAATATGTGGAGCTGGGTCTCTCCCCCGGCTCTGCCTAGAGTGGGCCCCAGCCCCCACCTGCCAGCCCCC
>JANRFK010000975.1:20640831-20650869 GCA_030068395.1 Apalone spinifera
TAGAGCAGCCGGCGGGTTCACGGACCCGGGCCGGGCCCCTCCCCCACCTCCCGGCGGCTAACGGGGCACGCCGCCTTCTGCATTACGGCAGCCGGCCTCGCCTCAGGTCTACGCCGCCAGGCTGCGCTTCGACACGGGCTGGCAAACGGCCCCCGGCAAGGGGCTCGGGAGCAAGTTCAGAACGGACACTGGTACAGCTAGAGTTCCTTACAGCTAAACTGGGAGCCCTCTACTCACCCCGAGGAGTCTGGTGGCACCTTAAAGACCAACCGATTTACCTGGGCAACAGCTTTCCAGGTCAAAAATCACTTCGGCACATTCGTGGAGTGGAAACCACAGGGCTGTGTCTACACAGGCGCGATCTTGCGCCAAAGTGGCCGCTCTTGCGCAAAAACTTGCTGCCTGTCTACACTGGCCGCGTGTTCTTGCGCAAGTGAACTGATCTTCTGCTGTATAAAATCAGGGCTTCTTGCGCAAGAACGATGATGCTCCTGCTTGGGAATAAGCCCTTTTGCGCAACTGTTCTTGCACAAGAGGTCAGTGTAGACAGGCAACATGAATTTCTTGTGCAAGAAAGCCCTATGGTTAAAATGGCCATCAGGGCTTTCTTGCGCAAGAGAGCATCTACACTGGCATGAATGCTCTTGTGCAAAAGCACATGCCAGTGTAGACGCTCTCTTCTGGAAGAGTTTTTGCACAAGAACTCTTCCGCAAAAGAGTTCTTGCGCAAGAAGCTGCCAGTGTAGACATAGCCTAGAGGTTCTAAATCCTTATCCAGTCCTAACTTGAGCGTGTTTTGACCCACTACAGTTTATACCCAAATAAATATTTGGATCTTCAAGGTGCCACCTGTACAAACACAGCTTCCCCTGTAAGACTTGTACTAAGTTAGCCAAACAGAAGCAGGGTACAGCTAGCAATACAACAGATGAAAATGGACAGACACATAATGAATTAATCAAAGCCAGAGAGCAGGTCAGAAGTAGAAGATAAGTTTAAGAAACTCAGCACCTTTTATCTTTAACCACAAAGACCAACCATTATTATTATTATTATTTTAGAGAGAGAGTAGCAGGCTTAGTTATGGTAATGAGGAGTTCCTCATATTGGATCTGGTATGCTCTCAGTGACATTTATTCAAGTCCCTTTGGGATATCTTCTGAGTTTTTCCATCAATAGGGATTTTTGGATTTATAAGCAATTAAGAGTCTGCTCCGAGGTTCAGGCATTTTATAAGAAGGCAGATTTAGGCTCAGTAGCTGTTGGGAGAAAATTAGTTCCTTCTCAGCAGCAACAATACTTCCACTCACAAAATTATTGCAGTTTGGAGTAAAAACTTCACAGACACCTGACATCTTAAATGGGATATTTGAGTTTGGTTTTCCAATTAGAATATATTCTTTAAAAAAGCTGGTAGTAGTGACACAGAAGTTGGTTCTTCCCTTAAACAGTACTCAAAGCCCACTATTTCAACTCAAACAGTATTCAACTTCCTCGCTGAATAGGTACTTATTCAGTTACTCATATAGTAAGGCAAAGGAAATATATGTTCTCTTGCCCAGGGAAAATTTGTCTGTTTAAGGTATTGGACCAGCATAGTAACAACATTTGCTCATTTCATTTGCACCATAAAAGTAAAGAAAGACAACACAGAGTTGCAGGATACCAATAATTGTTTTTAATGCAGTTTTGCTTTGTATCACATTTTTAATTCAACTCTCTTTTGCTGCTGCTCATTCCTTCTCAAAATGACTCCAATTTTCACCACCAGTCCTCATTTTTGCACTTTTGAATTCACTGTGTTCTATTTTCACATCAATTAAATAAGACTATTGGTATGACAAATTGTATAAGTTTAAGTATTTTCAGTGAAGAGGGGAAAAATCCCACAAAAAACTGACATTTCAGTTACATCAGTTGTTAACTTGTAAAATTTTTATAAAAAATAGAGACAAATCTACAGTAGTACCTTACCTATATGCTCATCAAGCAAGTAGGTTCTAAAAGCAAAAATAATCCTTACAAATGTGGCCAAAGTGTATTTCAAATATTTTAGTAATAGTAGACTTTTCCCTTAATTATTCTTAGGATAGGTAGGAAGTTGTACATTACACTCAGTTGTGAGATTATCCATTTATCAGTATATGATGTTTCACACGTTAACATACAGATTATTAATTATCATGGTACTTATGTGACAACAAGAGCACTGTCAACTTCAAGAGTATCTAGTCTTTCACTGCTTAGAACTTTGTAAAGTGACTTAGAATGAAGTTATACATACATGACTGACTACATATTAAGTTCATCTTATTCTATAACAAAGCTGCCTTTGGATAGTCTGTATAACTATATTTTATAACTATTAGCCCCAGGCTCCATTTTAATTCAGGGAAAAAAAAACATTGACCAGTTTTTGTGTCTCTCTCACCCACATTAGACTATAAATATTATAGCATCAAAATGTTTCAATATAGAAGACTGTACCTGAAATCAAATTCACATGCAATATTTCAGACAAAATAATCATGGGGTAACTTAGATCAAGATGATTCTAGACACAAGTGGTTATTTATGTCTTTTAAAAATTAGTTTGTCTCATGCAATCCAGCTCTCTGTACCAAGTCTGAAAGAAATACTGCCCTAAAATAGTTATATTTTATAATAATCCACTATATTTGTTGCCCTTCCCCCTGGCCATTACTTATTTAAAATTGTACATGTAACAGCCCAATATAGCCGTTTAAACCTTTTCACCTGAAAAGGTGATTGTGTTCTTTCATAGCATTTTGCAGTATTAGCACTTTCCCCCACTGTAATGTTTTTTGGGGGCAGGGGCCGTCTGTCTTTTTTATGCCTTTTCTCGACAAGTTATCTTTTGATAATGATATATACATTTTCTGCAATTAAATACTTTGAACATTCCTTTAATTTACATCAGGGTGGGGAACCTTTTCTAGCTCAGGGGCTGCTGACCCACAGAAAAATCATTTGGGGGCCACACACAAGTGAGAAGCAAAGAAAAAAAACAAAACAAAAAAACCCCTTACTGATTGAAGAGAAAGACACTCCTCACATTCCCCTTGCACACCAGAGCGTGGGGTGGGGGCTCAGACTAGTAGATTCTCTGTGCTCCAGCCCCGTGGGGAAACGGCAGAGGAGCTGGAGCACCAGCACAGGCTCCCCAATGCTGAGGGGAGCTCTGAGCCCTGGGGGCCAGATCAGACAAACCAGGGCTGCATCCGGCCCCTGGACCTGAGGTTCTCCACCCCTGCTTTACATTGTCTAGTACTGTAACAAACAGTTATACTAGAAGTAATACTTGAACAGCAGGTCTTTACCAACGGTCAAACAGTAGGTTATTGGAACACACTGCATTTCAATTCAGTAAGAGTGGTCGTCTGTAAATGGTTTTCTTGAGATATTGAAGCACAGTTCTTTCACTCCAACTAGGATTGCAAGCATTTAGATGAAAACTTTCATGACACTTTTCAAAACAAGTACAGCATCATCTCAGTCCCCAGTTAAAATTCCATTCCTTCTCTGTCTGACCTTCAAAGATGTGCAAAAGAGCTATTGTTGAGCATAGTCAACAAGTGATGCATTAATCTACTGGCAGTGATATTTGTACCTTACTCTGTAAAGCTCTTAAGATTCATGAACTGTAGGGCAGTAGTTAAGTTCTAATCTGTTTAGTCAAAGACTATGATCTAAACTTTATACATTGTTTATATCAGTATGGCACTTTTTCCCCCTCAGTTAACTGACATAGGTGGCTCTTAGTATAGACCTAGGAAGAGTTAAAAAAAAAATCATGAAGTTACACTTTTCAGCAGCCAACACATTCTTTTCATAATGCCATAAAGCAATATTTTTCACTCTAGCTTTGCTTTAAAACAAAATAGGAAGGTCACAATAGCTGTGGTTTATATGAAGCAATGTTTATAGGAGACAAAACAATTTTATTTTGAAGTATTTACCACATCTTAGTTCATATAGTGGTAGGTGGTCCGTGTGTGCTTGTCTTCACTGCAAGTTAGTATGCTTCAGCTACTGCATTCAAGCTAGCATAGCTTGAGTGAGAGCAACTGCACTTCACTGCAACACAGGAGTTTTACAGACTAATTTGATTAGAATCAGAGGGGTAGCCCTGTTAGTTGCTGACGAGTTAAGAATAATAGAACTGTAGCACAGAAAGTGAGCTCAAAAGATCACTTAGTTCAGCCCTTTGGTCTTGAGACAGGATCAAGAAAACCTCCTAGACAATTTGTGATGGGTGTTTGTCTAAGCTGTTCTTAAAAATATTTCAGTGACAGGAATACCACAACCTTCCTTAGAAGCTTATTTCAGAGCAGCTAATATTTAGAAATATTCCCTAGTTCCTAATCTAGATCTCCCTTGCTGCAGATCAAAGATGATTACTTCTTGTTCTACCTTTGAATGGACATAGAGAGGCCGTTATTCTTCATAATGGCTCTCAACACATTTAAAAATGATAATTTAAGATGATATCATTACATGCCCCGAAATCTTCTTTTCTCAAGACTAAATAGTCCCAGTTTTTTTAACCTTTCCTCATATGTCAGGTATTCTAAACCTTCTATAATTTTTGTTTCTCTCCTCTGGACTCTCACCAATCTGTCCTCATCTTTCCTAATGTGAGGTTCCCAGTACTCTCACTGCTGAGTAGAGTGGAACAGTTACCTCCTTTGTGTTACATATAGATCCCTGTTAATACACTCCAGAATGATACTTACCTTTTATGTAAATGCATTTTAGAGTCATTACATTTGCGATCTACAATAATTACTGATTTATTTCAACAGGATAAATACCTATCCAGTTATTCCAGTTTTATATTTGTGCATTTGATTTCTTGTTCCTAAGTGTAACAGTCTGCATTTCTCTTTACTGGATTTCATTTTTATTTCAGACCAGATCTCCAATTTGGCAAGATCATTTTGAATTCTAATCCGATCCTCCCAAGTGTTAACAATCCCCGCAAGTTAGGCGATAATCACCACATTTAAAAACACACTCTCCACTACATTATTTAAGTCATTAATAAATATATGGAGTAGTATTGGACACAGGACAGACTCTTGCAGGAACCCACTAGATACTTCCTCCCCGTTGGACAGTTGCCACTGATGACTGATTAAAAGACCATACTGAGAGTAGTTATGCATCCACCTTATAGTAACTTCATCTAGACTTTTCCCAAGTTTTCTTATGAAAAAATGAAAGACTAAGTCAAAAGCCTTACTGAAAATCATATGGGGGAAGTGAGATATATCTACTGCTTCCACACTAGCTGGTAGGCCAGTAACTTAATCAATGAAGGAAATTAATTTGGTTTGCCTTGATTTATTTTTGACAAGTCCACATTGGGTGTTGTTTAGTCCCTTGGTGTTCTCTACATGTTTGTCGTCTCATCCCCAGAGTTACTAGCATTAGCATCACCATCCCTTGCGCTTCTAACTGCCCCTCAACAGGCCAGCTAGAGTTTAAAGCACCACTTAACATGAGCTAAAGAATTCTGTGTGCAGATGGGAGCTGAGCTAGAGGTAGCATTCAAGTTATCACCTGAGTTATTTATGTTGTCAAAGCACACACTGGGTATCTCTACAGCAACAAGTCAGTCACACCTGACTCTAGATAATCAACGTCATATTCTAAAGATGTGCAATTTGTTTTCATTACAAACAGTACCATGTAATCACTATCTGACCCACCTAGATCATTTAGGGCCTTAGTTCTTTATAAACACATCTATGCGAATGATCTTGAAAGTTGCTACATAGGGCTGATTTGCAGAGGAAATTCAATTACGCAGTTTAAAAGGGACAAAAAAAGTGATACATGGAAAAAAAGTATTTAATTTTAACTTTAGGAATTTGGGTATGACTGGAAGGCAAATAACTGAAGATTTAACAGTCAAACAAATTAGCAGTTGAACTACATAACTCAGGTATCCAGTGCTTTTTGAAAAAAAAAAAAGTCAGATTTTATCTCCTAGGCTCATCCTCTCTGTTGTTTCTTCCATCTTCCCGTACATACAGCAGCCCTTCACAGCACAGTTTAATTGGTGACTACTCACAGCAAGAATCCTTCAAAAAGGTAACAGACCCAAATCTTCAAATCAGATTAAGTGATCCAAAAACATTACAAATCCAGAATATAACCCCATGCTCACCAATAGGGACACACACAGGAACCTGCATTCTAGTTTGCTACTCACAAAAAATAACAAGAGTAGAATGAAGGCAACTTGCTCACAACTTGCTAGGTTTTGTAATTCAACCATCCACCTGTACACCTTTTATGTCATACCATCTGCCTTGGTGACAGGCCCAAATCCAAACTTTTGTTCCTTGCTTCATGAGGCCTACAAAGGGCTGCTTGAATGAATGCTTTTAATTGACACAGGTGCTATCACTCCTTAAATTGAGCACAGCCTGAGCCAATTTCCCCGCATCCAATATCTGGCTCGCATCAGCCTGTTGACAGACCTTATTGTCGGTGGCAGTGCTACAACTGAAAGAATCAAAGTCTACAGTTATATCTTGAACATTTCTTTCATTGGCATTGTCAAAACTATTTTTGCCATGTAGCTGTTTAAGGTGTTTCCTCAGAACAGGTTTATGTGCAAAGACCATGTCACAATAGTTACATTTATGAGGCTTGTCTCCACTGTGTAAATTGAGATGGTCCTGTAAAGAACATTTCTGAGAGAAGGTTTTCCCACAGATCTTACACTGAAAAGGTTTGATCCCTGCATGTACTCTCATGTGTCGGTGGAGATTGCCTTTCTGAGTGAACGTCTTACCACACAGCAGACACATGAACAGTTTATGCATTTTTAAATGATTAGCATAGTTTTCCAGATGCCGGAATACTCTAGTACATTTGGGACACTGGTGGTGCCATTGGAGACCTTTGTCTATACCTCTGTTGTTAGGACCAAACATGTCTTTAGAGGCCATGATGAAATTGTCACTGCCAGCATAAGAAAGGGCATAGTTGTGAAGATGACTTTGTTCTATTTCGCTCGTTCTGTTTTCCACAGTGGAATTGATTAAAAAGTGCTGAGGCTCTGATGAATGTAAAGCAGTTTGTTCAGAAGAAATAAACTGGGTTTGATCTTTTTTATGCCTAACCTCAGACACCTCCCCAATAGACTCCACCTTCACAATCTGAATGTCACTATCTTCCATGTCCATACTGTCTTCTGAGGTTTGAATACATAGTGAATCCTGTTGCAGAGAGTCCTCATCTCCTTGGTGTTCTTTCAACTCAGAAGAATCGCTTTGCTGTTCACAATCCTCCTTGCTCTCCAATGGCTTCTTAGGTTTTATAAACTTCCAGAGAGCCTGTGTACATCGTTCCACAATGTGGCTCATCTGAAGAAAGCTTGCAGCAGTCAAATAATTTACCAGCTCCAGCTCAGGAAATTCCAGAATGCCACTGTAACAGGACAAAAGCAACTGCCTTCCCACTTCTGAACTCTGCAGAATGGAGATTTTAACCTCTCTGGAGTCATTCAACAAAAACTGATCCCTTAAAAAGGGGGAGCCTGCAGCAAACACAATTTTATGTCCATGAACCTCAACATTGTCTATGTGAACTACAACATCACAAAACTTATTTTCTTCTCTCAGTTTGTTCATTTTTTGTAACATTGAATCTCCATAATTGTCAAACTTGAAGTGAAGGATATCTGATCTTTCGGACATTTTGGCAGACCTAAAGGACAAAAGCAAGCCAAAATAAGGGAACAGTAAATGAGGAAACTAATGGATGTACTTATGCAGATTAAAAAGTAGCCAAAGATACAGGTTAAACATACACATTTTACAAAACATTATTATGTTAACTAAAACACCCAAGACTAAAAGGGAAAGAATTTTAAAAGTTAAGTTTACTTTTAATCTCTTAATGATGTTTACTTTTCACATTTCACACAATTTGGACAGTGAAAGTAACAATTTCTAATTTATTTCATATTCTAATTCTTGGGCACTAGCATAATGTCACAATGTCCTCAACACTAGAGAAGAAAGTTTATTTGTAATATTATCTGTGTCTCTCTCTATATACAGAGATAGAGAGACACTATTTCTTTGGAATTTAAAATAAAACCAAAGAAATATTTCTACCTGTTTAAACTTTTATAAAAGCTTCCTTTCATATTAACAAAAACTAAATTTTTGGCTCAGTCTGATTCATAAGCATCCCTTTAATGTTTAGCAATTGTTCTGCTTTAATGCATGAGCAATTTTTCCACAGGGAACTGGTCTTTTAATGTTATACTGAAGCACCTGTCAGAGAGGACACTGTCATATTAAAACAAGCTTATTAACATTCATGTACATAGTAGAAAAATATGGTGTATGAAACAAACAAATGAATTCTTCCACTGTCAAACCATCTGCTTGTGGTATTTCTATCTAAAATGCACAGAACTCTAGTACTGACGTTTATTTTTTAGATCAGATGTAGTCACAGTGGAAGTGACCATACCTTCACGTACTTGTCATTTACAATATGGAGGCTCTGAAAGGCACTTTCAGCTATCTGTAACACTAGATTTGTCCAATCACCAAGTCAAATTTCAGAAACATAAGAGTCCTCAGTGTGCCTTCTAATTTGATCAAGCAACTACTTTTCACGCTGTCTTTTCTATTTATACAAGCTACTCCATTTTCTGCCCATATACTTATGAACTGTTTCTGATCTGCTCCTTTGGAACACCTACTCACCTGGGAAACTTGCTCCTTTTTTAAAGATATTCTCCAGATGATCCTTCGTTCTGCCCTCCCTTTAACCCCCATACACTAACAATTATTTGGTTTTGAACAGTTCTCATAAAGATAAGTCCAGATCTATGCTACTGACTCCTGCAGGCACAATTATATCAGACAGGAGCATGAAGAGGTGTGGATCCCTGATCAGCACAGCTTTTCGAGAAGAGAAGTCCCTGGTGGAGATGCAACTATACTATCCATGTGTGCTTTTACTGGGATAACTTGATTTTGCTCATCAGAGTGGTTTTACTGTATCAAATCCACTACTTTCTGAACTGTAATTACTTGTAGGTGTCTACTAATGCTTGAATAAAAAGTTTCTCATTATTAAAAAGAATGATATTCCAGGAACAGTATCCCACAAATATACGTTAAGATTTCCAGCACATCCTTCAAGTAATTTGACCTACCCGAGAAGTAGGTCATACTGTAAATGTAAGTTCCAGACCTTTGTGTCCTCCAATTTTATATTCTTGACCAGCCTGAAGAGGGAGGGAAGGAGAAAACTCTGTGCATTTTTCTGAATTCTGCATGCTATTTCCACTCAATATCATGCATCACAGCCATCATCCTTCCAGTTGACAGGCCTTGTCTAACTGAAGAGTCATACTTTCAAGTTTTGTTTAATAAACACATTTCAAAATTAACCAGATATGGTACCTTAGATTTCTTGATCAAACATCACACAGAAAAATTCTGTAAATTGCTAAGACAATGTGTTATCAGTTTAAAAGATTCTGGATGAATTACCTAAGGAAAGAGAAGAAAAGCCATATTTAGCAAAAGGCTTGTTGGCCTTACAAATTTAAAATGGTTTTAAAGAAAGAAAAATAATTTGAAAATAATTAACTGCATTTACAGCCACGCTACTATACATGTGTTTTGCAAAACAGTATTGAAAATGCTAAGGGGAATTGGTCAGAATTCCTCTCCAATGTATAAAATACTAAGCCTGCCTAGCACCAAAAGCACCTGCCTGTGGCTCCATCTTTCTTGGTAGCTTTGCAACCAATAGCAAGGGCAACATCATTTCATTCCCCTGCTCAGCCTCTCTTGGGTGGCCGCACCTTGCTCTTCACAAGCCATTTCAGCCGAGGAGCTATCAGAGTGTCTCTAGTTTTCACTTCATGCAATGCCACAGCATCCAAGGAGGAGACCTGACCAGCCCAGGGGCACCGCAGCCAGAGGGGAAAGGCAACAAGCCCCATAGAGGACAGTTATGGGGTTATTT
>JANRFK010000975.1:20650969-20667136 GCA_030068395.1 Apalone spinifera
TCCCCGCCCGCAGCCGAGCGCTTCTCTGCGGGGCCCTGCCTTGACCCCCGCACCCCTCGCTTGCCCCCCGGCGTGCGCAGTGCGGGGCGAGCGGCCTCGCGGGTGAAGAAAGTGTGCGGCTGAGCTCTGACCCCGTGGCCGAGAGCCGGGTGGTTTTCGTTGCACGGTGCACCAGCACCTCTCAGGCCTGCCTAGCCTCGGCGGTGTCGGGGCTGGATTGGTTTGCTTGCGGGGATGGTGCCTCTGAACCAGTGTTGCTTGCACTTTACAACACTTCTTGGGTGGATACACAGGCTGCGAGGTATCTGGAAGGGCTGAGCATCTGAGATGTAATAGCAACACTTCCACGTTGATTATAGTTGTCACTGTCAATCGCTCAAAAACGAATACTTTCCTTGCATGTCTGCACGGGGACAGCTGTATATGCAGAGAGGTGGGAGAGCAGCGGTAGAGCGTTATGATCTAGAAATGGGTAGCGACCCCAGCTGCCTCTTCAGTTCTGAGGTGGGTGCACCTCAAATGTGTCTCACGTGTCTTATGTGCTGGCCATTCTGATGGGCAATATGTACATATCAATAGATACTGTCACTATACCAAGGAATCCAGTATGTATGGGACAGTTGTTGCCCATACACATGAACTAGTGTGGGGATACGGGGCAGAAGTTGGCACTTGCTAAAAAGTGTAGTTTCTAATAATAGTATTCTGACCTTCTCTTCATTTTCCGGGTAGCATTCTAAAAGTGGCTGATAGTAGCTAGTTGAGCATCAGATAACGTTGCTTAGATACCAATGTGACATTAAGTCTTTCACTCTTTCCCCTGTTTAGTTGGTTGTGCTCCAAATATCAGGACACACATTCATGAAACTCTCTGCATGTGAATAATGCTATTGCGTTCATTGACACTACTTACATGTGTAAAGTTAATCACGTGTTATGTATTTGTAGGATTGGTTCCTTCGTTAATGTCCCATTATGTACTCACCCAAACATATTTATAAAGAGAATGCATTTGTGAAATTATAAAAGTTGCCAAGAGACTTCTATGCAATTGTTGTTCAGTTGAAAGTGGCTAGATTTTAAATTGATATTGTGTCTTTAACCAGAAGGCCATTTTTCTTGTGTTGCCAGATAGTGCTGAGTTTATTTTTCACAGGTACCAAGTTTGTCAAAATAATCCAATTCCATTTTCAAATCATCATATCCTAGGACTTATTAGTAATTGCTTGTCAGATACACTTTAATGCTAGAATCTGGAACTGTATTACTTCATTTGATTTACATTCCAATCTCAATCGAACTCTCCCCTCCCCCTCCCCTTGTTATCCTGTATTTTATACTTTTAGAGAGTGAAAATAGGTATCAGCAACAAAGCATTATACTACCTTACATGTATGAAAAAATCAACAAACTTTCTAATGAAATTTGGCATTGGTAAGATTTTACAGTATTCACCTTTTCAGTGTTGTTTATAAATTAAAGTAATCTTTAAAAAGCGGATAATTAAAATGTGGATGGTGAGAGGGACAACAATTATGACTTTCTCATAGACTCAGACTTTGAGGCCAGAAGAACGTCTTGATCGTCTAGTCTGACCTCCTGTACGTTGCAGGCCACAGCCTGCCCATCCACTCTTGTCGTACGCCAATAACTACTGGCTGAGTTACTTGAAGTCCTCAAACAATATTTTAAAGACTTCAGGTTACAGAGGAAACAACCTTTACACTAGACCTTGCCTCTCATGCTGCAGAAATACAGAGTTGGAGATCCAATTTTGTGTAGGTATCTCATGCTGCCAAGTGCATAGGCTGGTTTGTGTTCTCAAATTTATTTTATCTCTAGGGATTTTATAGAAAAAATAATATATTTGTTTAGGCTCAGGAATTCCATAAGACTTCTGCGCTACACAGTTGCAAAATGCCTCATTCCATGGAACTCTGCATAACTGTTTACACGTTGTGGATGTTATCATTTTTTCCCATAATAATCCTATGTCCGTGCTTAACATTAGGAGGTCAAGGCCTGCCCCAAACTTGGCTATGGATATACAGGGAACAGATTAGGTCTGCTTTCCAATTCCAGCTGCAGATAGTTTTCAATAGCTTGCATCATAGGAGACTGTTGAGGTCATTGCTGCTCCTTGAAGGTTTCAAATTCTATTTTTAAAGAAGCATGCTGGTCCAATAAATGTAACTATACATTTCTGTTTGAATCCTCGGTGAATGATGTAAGCTGTATAAATGCACACTGCACCCTTATAAGGGGTCACTCTAACCTTTGGCTGAAGTACCTCATTTTCCACACTAACACCTTATCTGTACAAATGAGTCCATATCCTATGTCTGCCTGTAAAGGGAACCGGTAGATGTATGCCTTGCTATTGGAATATCATTCAGATTTGTGAGAATAGACTCTTCACAGTGAGCTCATTTCAGTGACATTCTTTTTACTGCTTTGGATAAGGCAGTGTCAGCATTTCTTTTATAAACCATTGTTTCCCCAAGCCTACTGTCTGACTCTGGAGTCAGAGCAATTACTTTGTGCTGGAGTGTGACATAAGCGTTTTGTCCCAAGCACATTTTCCAGATTAAAAATAAAATCCGTATGTAATCAGCTATATTGATATTAACAAGTTTAAGGTTGTGTTAGTGTGAATTCTTGTGTTTTCTCTGGTCCCTGGCTTTGTGGGTGATTCAAGCACCTTCCTGAGGTCTCTACTTGTCAGGCTTCTCTCATGCATGAGAATCACTGTGGTGGGGGAACTTGAGCAAGCTTACTCTTAAAAATGAATCCCCTGTTTTTCATGTGTCCCTTGAAGTCAGATGGACTGAGGGGAGTCCAACAGGAAAAGCTACACCATTTTGTGACCATGATACTCCTTTAAATTAGGGATGTAAGCGGTTAACTGCAAAGCTGATGCCAGTAGAATTTTGCATGTTTAAATTGTACTACATTGAACAGAAAAAGTCAAGCAGGTTACCCTTCCAATTCTTCATTATGCAGTCTTCCTCAATGGTCTTTTATTCTGCATGGAGAGAAGCTTGAAATCTGGAGACAATGGTAGCTACCAAATCAAAAACAAATAAAACAAGACCCATGATGGAGCAGCCTTGTGAGATGTGAGTCTTAGACATTCTCCCTCCCTTAATGGAGAAACTGTGGTCTGAGGATTAAGATTTTGTGGTGCAGTTTCTGGTGTCTCGGAGGTTGTCCATTCTATTTTTGAAAATGTATTTGTTGAAATTAACCCTATAGTAAGAGGCTTAGTGATGCTGTTGATGTTTAGAGTTATGACTGGGAGCCATGGTGAGGCGCACAATCTGAGATTTCGGTTTGGTAGGAACCTTCCCTCCTAAACCTCTCATCAGTGAGAATGGAAATCATTAAGGCTGTTCTGTATCTGAAAGCGAGCCTCTAGTCTGGGTCCTCAGACTCCTGCTAGCAGGTCTTGTTCTAGTGCTCTGTAAATGGGTACATAGGTGCTGTGGCTTGGGCTCTGAAGCCAGGTGTGTGGAGTGAGCTCCAGCTTAGGCCAGGACATCAAAGTTATGTCTGTACAGCTACTTTTAGAGCATTAGTGCGAGCTCTACAAGTACAAATTTGTGGACTGGACTGGGAGGCTAACTCCCAGATGCAGAGTAGACACATCCTGAGTTTCTTAGACAAGCAGCAGGCATGATAGCTAGAGCATTGTCCCTACTGCCGTGTTTCTTGATCTCTAATTTGTGAGATGTATGGTGCTGCCAACTCTAATGGGTCTGCAAGTTTTTGACAGTTCTTTAGACTGGCACCTTTTAGAAAGCTCATAGATTTCCTGTTCTGCGGCCGTCCTGAGTCCTCTGGTTCAGGTAAGGTGCCCAGTGAGTGCTCTATAGGGAACCTTCTGATCTAAAGTAACTCTAGAAGGTGCTGAAAGATGTAAGGGAATATGGAAAACTTAAAAACAAAATTCCACGAATGGAATTCGTTATTGCTCTTTCTTATTTATTTATGGTTGCTGCACTCCTTTTCTCTGCATCAATGGTCAGATAAAAATTCTTGTTAAGAAATTCCTTCACGTCTTTTCTCTGAACTAAAAATCTGATAACTTCATAATGCAGAACACAGATTTTTGCTCTTTGTTATATGTAATTTACATTTTACTATTACACACCAAAGTCTCTTGGTTTGGTCCACCCTTTCTTGTGCAAAGTAATAACTTTCTCCTACTTGGTCCCATAGATTTTGGGGAGACTGCTTGCAAGCAAGGTATCACTCAGTGTATGGGTGGGAAAATCAGGCTCATTTGGATCTCTTGTTGCACTGTAAGTGTGGTATTGATATACTCCTGTGTGGGGTAAATTTAACCAATCACAATATATTACCTGATTATTATGTGTGATGCCTGGTTGAAGGGTAGAGAGTAAGTGAAACCACAACACTAAAAAGTAAATTTAGTGTTGGTGAAAGATGCCAGATTGTTAGGCTTTGAAAATAGATTACATTTATCATTTCAAGATAGACACGGGATACCAAAATAAAGTGTGAAACTGTTACCTTACCTTACCTTACCTTAACAGCTGCCAATGATCAAAGCCAGGTCTACTTTGCCTGTTGTCTTTCAGGAGTGCAGATATTCATTCACACTTCATTTGAAAAAAATTGGCAAAAACATTCCACAAGAAGGTTTTGAAGGCTTATTTTTATTTTCCATTTTATTATTAATTTAGTTATTTTCAGATGAGCAGCAAATTTTTGTAAGTTGTGTAGTAATGAGTCTCTCAGTAGACTTGGTACTGGAATTCATAAATTATTACTAATAACCATTTAGTTCATATTTAATATTCCTAGCTGGGTAAAACGAAAGAATGTTGCACTTTCAACTCTTTGAATGGACAGACTCAGGTTGAAGCTGACCCTGGAGTTTTGATATCAGAAACAGAAAAGCAAGGACAGACTTTTTAAACCTTGCGGTCAGTAATACAAACACAGAGGGAAAGGCTTCAAAGGTAATAAAGGACTCTCTCCATCAGGTGTTGCTAAATTTGAGGTCATCCTTCCTGGGCATAGGTGAGAACAGTATTGAGATGGTTTATCAGAAAGCCTTTGGCAGTAATCCTGTGCTATTAGCACCTTGGAATTTGCTAGGAAGCATCCTTAGATAATACAGTTCAAATGGGACTTTTACTCTTTTCATCACTTCTCTCTGCTTGTCACTCATAAAGCTCTTTCCTCAGATCAGGTTCTCTGTGCTGCTATGCTGTCTGTTTTAGTGCAGGATGATCTGCGCTGCCCTCTGCTAGTTCATTATGATGCTGTTTGAAAAGTCTGTGAGTCTCAGCCTGTAGCAAGGCTGCTTAGATCAAGTTGAAAGATTGTAAACTGCGCAGTTCTCTGTGGACCTCAATTCATCTTAGAGATAGGTGACTGCAGTCTGCGTTATGTAAAAGCACACTCCTTGGGCCTCTGGCAGTGGGTCAGTGGAACCCCTTAATTGGGCAAAGTTTAGGGGTTCTTCTGGGCTTGTGAGCATTTCCAGGTACTTTCTCCAAGCTTACTACTGTGTAGAGCAGCAGGAAAACATTGCAAGTGAACAGGTAACATTAGGGGCGATCGTGCCAGTGTAGGTCAGAAGAGAGGAAATTAATGAATAAACTTTTATGGTTTTGGTGAAAAGCAGTGTACTTTGTGTAAATTCTAGCTTTTAAGAACAAGGTCACGCATATACATTTTATTGAAGCTAAACATTTTGAAATAGATTGAGGCAGTACACGTGTTTTTTTAAAAAATCTGTGCATCTGAATGACATGCTTGGATTATTTAAAATTAAAAGTTTTGTTTAAAAAAACCACACAATCCATACAGCACATAATCAGCATTGATTCAGATTTAGGTGTGCAAGTTTAGCAGAACACTTTAGGTATTCATGAAACAAGTACTTGAGTACATCACTCGTGGAAAATTTTACAGATAGTTGTGGATAGCAGATATGTTAATCAGTTGAAATTGTCCCTTCATCCATCAGTATTTGAGTTCTGCCAATGAAATATTTGGGCTACTTTCTGGTTGTGTCTGTCACTGTTGGTCCTGCTCTTTCTTCTTGATACTGTTGCTGTCCGATGATGTGTTCTGTGTAAATGACGATGGGGATATGAGATTGTAATTGCTCTTTCATGTCTTAACTGTTACAGTTTTCTTTGATTGTCACTGTTCCCTCAAGTCAGTGACAGGCCAGAGAGCCATGAGTGGCTGTTTTATTAATTACTTAACAGCAGTAGTTAGAAATTCTAATTTGGTTTAAGAACAATCAAACCTAGAAGCCTTTGTGGGGGACACACAAGGCATTTGCCATGTAATGAAAAAACAGCAACTGGCTTCTAGACAGCCTTTTTGTTTGTTAGTGTGTAATTGCCTGAATATGACAGGAGTAGGATGTTATTGCTTTAAAAAAAAAAATCTGTGTATCCCAAAGGAGAATCCTACAATGCTCCTTCCTTTGGTGAGTTTCATGACTCAGTTTCTGTCCGCATTTATGCTTTGGAAGAAAATGCTGCTGTAATAATACTTGGAATTCAAAGAGAACATTTCGTAAGATGTTAAGAGCAATCAGCAAACTTACGGCAAAATCAGAGGCAATAACTTTGCAGGAGTTGGGGTAGCAAATGTTTATAGGGAGGTTGTCTTACTCTAATCTCAAATGTGTCTTTGCATTGGCAGAGAGACTCATTCTCAAAGTAAGGAGTAGTCATCTGGCTGTCCGAGTCCTAGGGTGCAGCCAGCCCTTTCTGGAGTGGGCTAGGGCTCTTGCAAGCACTACAATTGCCATTCATTAAGCAGGATGATTCATAGATTCCAAGGCCAGAAAGGATCATTTTAATCATCTAGTCTGGCCTGGTTTATAACAGACTATAGAACATGCCCCCAAATAATTCCTTTTGAACTAATGCATATCTTAAATCCAATCTTGATTTAAAATGGCCAGTGATTGAAGAATCCATGACTCTTGGTACATTGTTCCAATGGTTAATTACTCTCACGGTTAAAAATTCATGTCTAAAAGGATGTTGAAAAATTCATCCAATATTAATTCCGAAGTACCTCCAGTGCATGGCTTATGGGCTCTGCAGGGTTCCAAGTCAAAAAGCCATCCTCTCATATGGTTGTGTATCCTTTTTATACTCTCACTGTGCCAAGCTGTCTCAATGCTTGGCTGCTATTTTGGCATTCAAGTGAGATCGCTTCCCCACAGGGCAGAGGGCACAATTCAGATGGGGGGAAAAATCAGGTTTGGTCAGCCTTTCGAGTCAGTAAAGACAGGACTCTTGTGATGAGCATGTATTGTGGACTTTCTAAGGAATTAAACTGGCCATTTCTTCTATGGCACTCCTATTTTTAGCCATGGGTTCGAAGAACCCTTGATGTTAGAGGTGTGTAGTTGGCCTCTACCTTTTGTTTCCTTTATCTAGTGTGTATCTAAGTGCCAGTTCTTCTGACTTTTTTTAGCCTATGTTGGCTCTGACTTGCAGCATTGATCTGGCCCCTGCTGTTCTTCCTGTTTCTTGGTAGGGTGTCCATTGCAGAATCATGGGATATTGCTCGTTTGAAGGGTCCATTGTGTTTCCAGTACAACATATGAAGTTAAATTATATAATGTTGAGATTATTGTGTGTGGAATTTGATGATTGGCATGTCCTTAGATTTATAAAACGTTAGCATGATATTTTAATTCATACAGATAAAGGGTACACCAGGTTATGACGGGGCTAATGCTGGCCTTAAAACGTCATTTTTTATCTTCAGGCATGGCACATGCTCCAGGAACCTATTCTACACTACAGACAGTACTGTGTCTGAGATTTTGTTGCAACACTTTCATTTGGCAGTGTAGATAAGATCTTAACCATGTTCCTTAAACAGTTGGACTTCAGCACTGCTTGGGGGTATGATTTCATGCCCCATCTACATTGCACAGTGAGTGTTATAAGCAGGCCCTCAGATGTGAATCTATTTGTACTGTAGAGGATGCTTTGCTGGGAAAGGTGTTCATGAAACACTTCGAAAGTAGAACTTCGTTTTCGTGTAGAAACCAGTGCAGCACTTTCAGAGTAAAGCATTTCCCAGCAAATTGAAAAGCCAGGACCATGAGTACGTAATGATGTACTGGCAACTGTTACTCAGCTATGCAGTCAGATGTGTTGACTTTTTAAAAGTTATGAAGTTTCTGAAAATTAAGTCATGAAGTTTTTGAAAAGAAACATTTGAGCTTCAAGCACAAACTTCTATGTAAGTATTTTTTTTTAATTTTTTTTTGTTTTTCAGGGGTATATAAAATATTTAATCTCATTCATGAGTCGAACTTCCTTTTTAAGACATGGATGACAAGGCCTCTGTTGGAAAAATCAGTGTGTCTTCAGATTCGGTATCCACTCTTAACAGTGAAGATTTTGTCTTGGTTTCCAGGCAAGGGGATGAAACACCATCTACAAATAATGGTAGTGATGATGAAAAACCAGGATTGAAGGTAAGAATCCATAACCCAAGTTTCTTCATTCTTCTAACCCAAACTAACCAGAAAGAGCTTAGAGGCATTTCTGTGTGGTGGAAAACTTGAAAGATGAGAGAGCTTATTCAAGAATCAAAGTCTTTTGCTGGTGTGTTTTGAATGATTTTTATGTCAGTGTAGAGGATAGATAGATAGATAGAAGTGCTCTCACCATCACTACTTGGTTTTTCATTTTGCTGAGCCCTTCACCAGCATTGTCTTCCTGTGTTTAGAATGAAACAATAATAAATCATTATTTTCAGATATTTAGCTTCAATGCAGCTTTCAGAGGAGATTGCCCATGTAAATGCATATATGTCCCCAGTTTGTCCATTGGTTCTAATACATACTAAAGTTTCCCAATGTAAAAGGTGTTTCTCTTTAAGAAAATTGAAAGTAACCTGAACTCTAACACATATGGCATGTAACATGGACCTCAGAACACAGGCCCACAAGCAAGTAATATGAACTTTGAAAATAAGCCAATGCCCACAATTTCTGGGATTCGTATGCCTAGAAAAAGACACTCAGATTTTTGGAAGAGGTCTCCTTGACTTGGGCTGTCTACCATAAAAGAAACCTGTTAGTCCTGTCTGAATTTGTAGCCTTAAAATAGGAATGTAAATGAGTAGTCGAGTATATGATTAACCGATAAGACTAGGCTACTCACATTCTTAGGAGCTGGTGCTGTGGGGAGCCAGTTAAAAAGCCAGTTTCCACCCAACACCAGCTCCTTGGTGCTGCCTGCCCCTCTCCCATTGCTGTCTCTATCAAAGGCAGCAGTGCGGGGTGTGGCGGGGAGGAGGCTGCTGGGAGGCTGCCACGAAGCAGCCTCTGTCCACAGCAAGTCTGGGCTGCTACGAAGAGGGTGCTTCATGGCAGCCTCCCTACCCCACAGCAGCCTCTGTCTGAGGAGCTTGGAGCCCCTCGGACAGGGGCTGCTGCCACCCCACACTGCTGCCTCTGATACAGTGCAAGGTAGCGGGGGCTCCCTGGAAGTGGGACCAGAGTGCACTGGCTACCAGGCCCCGCCCCCAGGGACTATAGAATAGTCGTGTAACCGATAAGAATTCATGTGGTTAGTCGGCTGTTCTATTACCTGCTATCTAATATCCCTAGCTTTAAAACATAGTGACAGAAACAGGAGGGTCACTCTGAACTCTCTTGCGCCAGTAGTTGTATTTTTATTCATTGTAATATAAAGTGGCTTTTTTTTCAGGGCTGATCAGAATTAGAATATTCTGTACGGGGGAGTTGAAGGAAAAATTATCTCACCTGCATAAGAGATTTTGAGATCTCAGGTCAATTAGATCTCTGTTATGCAAAGAATGTCTGATCTAAATTTCAGAGGGAGTGAGGCTTTCTTTACACTTACAAGTTTAAAGCGCAACCACAAGAGTGCATTAAACTTAGTGTGGCCATGGCATGAGTGTGGGGACAGACCCCCCTAGTGCTGTATATAAAATAGGGATGTTAAGTAGAGGTTATCTAGCTAATCACATAGTCGATGGAAATTCCATCGACTTACTCAATTAGTCGATAAGGGGAGGTGCTTGCTACCCCCGCTGCAGTTCTGCAATTTAAATGTAGTAGGAGCTGAGTGTGCAGGCAGCCCATCTCTTACTATATTTAAACTGCAGAACCGCAGTGGTGTTATCTCTCAGAGGTGGTGTGAGCTGGGACTAAGCAGTCCTAGCTCGTTCCAGCCCTGGGACTGCCGTGGCTCTGCATTTTAAATATAGTAAACTATTGAGAGTTGTCTGAGACTACAGAAGAGAGAAGACTATCAGACTTAGGGATGTAAAATCCCATTTAATTGGTTAACTGGTAAAAGAGACAATATCTATCTGGTTAACCTCCTGAGGCCACACTGGAGTGGCTTTCCTGTCACAGGCACGGGTGCCCAGCCAGTCCCTACCTGTTAAGAGGTGATGTTTACTGGTTAACCGTTAAGGCAATGATAATTGGTTAACTGCTTAACCTTTCACGTCCCTAAAATCTATTTCCACATCCCTAAAATCCATGTGCCTCTGTTAGTGCCACATAATATTTGAAGATGTGAAATGGCTCACTCTGAAGCAAGTATCACTTCAAGATTAAAATGCTTGGATTCCTAACAGTTGAAGGATTATCCAGCTGTGGGCACTTCCCATTGATGCTTTTGGATTTTCAGGATGCACATGTGTATTTAGTGCAGTAACATTTGGGCTTGTAACATAAAAAGAAATGAAGTGACCTGCAAGGCAAATACAGCACCTCACAAAGTTTAGAAATATATAGTGGAATAATAATAGTAATCTTCTTCAACCAGCCCTGTTGTGGCCCAGCTTTGCTTTTCAGACACATTTACTTCCAAAGTGGACTCCAAATAGTGAAATCCTTCCAGAATCTTTTGTTAGTTCCATATTTCCCACTTCAGAATCAGGAACTTTGGTACTACCATGTAGCTGTTTTTTTTGTTTTGTTTTTGTGATTTTTTTTTTTTTATTCCATGGTAAGTAATTATCAAACAAAACTATGCTGTTTCCTGATCTGGAACTAAACACAATACAGTAGTTGTATTGTGCTTCAAGAGTAAAGTTCAGCATAAATTCCGTGCAAAGGCTGGGCACAATCATCAAACAAAGTGAATCATCTTTAGCTTTTCCTTTTGTGTTCTGTCTCTTGAGAGAGCATGCTGTTCCTTTGTAACTGCAATCTGAATGATTAATGGAAACATTATACTTTAGTTAATGCAAGTTGATGCTCAGTTCAAAGTCATTCCTGCAGGAATTTCTCGTATTAACTTTGACTCTTCAGTGGAAGGAGGCAAGAAACTGCTAATACTGGAAATATTGCTGCTTTATGAATAGAAATCAATTACTTGCTATCAGTGGACTAGACAGAAATGAAGACTGGAATGATAACCCCGGTGTCTTAAGGAGGAAGAGGCCTGTCCTCTGCCTCCATAAAACGGACTTTTGCTTTCTGGGAACCAATTCAACTGTATTAGTTGGCTGTTTATCTGAGGAACTGAAAAGCTAGGTTCAGGAAGAGGCAGTTAACACTGTGATCATCACTTTATGTATATCTTACCTAGACACATGGGAAATTGGCTTAAAAAAGATCCCAAGTAGGGACTGCCACTGATTGTGTGCGTGTCAGAGGCAGAAATGGGAAAAATAATTACTGAGAGAAGATCTGTTTCAGGATGCATGATGCCAGTCTCATGTATTTGTATCTGCTGTAAGCCCGTCTGCCATTATGTTGCCACCAAAGGAGGCAATGGGACACCCTCCCGCTCCCCCCCCCCCCCAAAAAAAAAGTCTGATTGGGGTAAAGTTTGAGATCATTGTTAACTATCTCTAATTCTAGAACTGCAGCATGTGGACCTTACTTCCTCAGCAGACATCCTGCTGAGTTTTAAGTGGTTGCTCACTTTGCTTGGTGAACTGCATAAGATTCAGGCTGAGCCAGATCTTGTGTTGCTTTGTTATAAACTTCTGTATGAGCTAAGAGCCATTTTTGTTTCTTTGAAAAAAAGTATATCTTGTTGGATTCTATACATCTGCTCCTGGAAATCTAGTCATGGCCTTTATCGTTCTCTAGCTGTTTATAACGCTTAACTTTTTTTGCGTTTTATATATGCTGACATACATGGTTCACACCATTTAAAGGGGTGGTTTCAATGAGCGCATGCCATAAATGACAGCAGAAACAGCTGATATGTGGCAATGCTTTTCCCCTTGCCACTTGGCTTGTGCGAGCTGGCAGTTGAAATGAACTGAATTGACATAATTCCCAGAGCACGTTGTAGACTGGATATCCATACGTTGAGCTGTCAGAGAGCAGAGAAGGCTAGTGCTGTTTGTGCATGTGTGCACACCTGAGGGTGGAGGAGTAGATAAAATTGCCCCCGATCTGTTTTGGGATGGAAGTAATGTTAGCCCCCCTGCATGGGTGTTGTGGTATTGTGACGTCTTATAGTTAATCGTTTGGCGGTCATTCTGAGCTCCAGTTTTTGTTAATTTGAGACAGAGCTGTTCTGAACAGAAAGACAAACATCCTTACCAAATCCTTGATCTCTTTGCCTCTGCACCCTCGCTTCTGTTGAGGTTTGGACATTGCCTCTTACGGGTCACAGTGTGTTCTCAACAGATCTGCAGAACTGATGCATCTTAAATGACCCCCACTGTTCCTAGAACATGGTTCAACAGTAGCACCATTGAATGACTGTCTTCCCGTCCTTGGCATCTAATTCACCTTTCACTCGGTCTCTCTTTTTGTTTTAATCTTGGCCCTGGACAGCATTTGTTGCATTTACCATGTTGGGACTTTTGAAAGCAGCTGTAAGAGTCCCACCCTGTGTCAGGTTTCAAGTGTACTGACATTTCTTGTTCCATTTGTTATCGTTGTCTGGAATGAGAAGCACAGGTATCTACTTGGCTTTTGTTTGCCTTGTGTGACCGTTCGTAACCAACTGCCAGTTACTGAGATGTCTAAGGCCATATATATCCGTGAGGTGGTTTCTTTCCTCTGCTGCAGGCAAATGAGCCAGGATAAAATGTAGGAAACCTTGAAACTGTACTGAAAATCTCTTCTCTGTGAGTGTTTTCACAGCATTGGCAACCCAACTGTGGATGCTTTTGGGGATTTTTGTGCTGTCCTGTACACTGCAATAATAATACTCGTTAGATTCTTCCTGCTTTCAGTTTCATATGTTCTTTGCTGCTTTTATTGCTGATTGGTTTCACTCCTCGTGTACCATCTGCTAAGGCAGGGGTTGGCAATAATTTTTGATGGGGGCCACTCCCAAGATTTTGGAAAGTGGTTGTTGGCCAAACTCTTCGATTATATTAATGGAGGGGGTGGGATGGAGGTTGGGTGCAGAACTGAGTTTGGGGGTAAAGGTTTGGGGTGCAGGAGGGAGACTGGAGTCTGTGAGGGAGTTTGGGTAAAGGAGGTGGTTGTGACTTAGGGCAGGGAACTGGGGTGCAGAATTTTGGGATGTGACCTACAGTAGGAGGGGATTGTGATCTCGGGCAGGAGATTAGGGTACTAGATCTGGGAAGGGGTATGGGTGCATGTGGAGTAGTGGGGCAGGATTTTGAGGCAGAGGGTTGGGGAAGGGAGAGGCTGAGGTGCCAGAGGCAGGGTCTTGCCAGGAGACTTACCAGTCTGCCTGCCTGTTTGCAGAGCTAAAGGCTTGCAGTGTTTTAAATGTTTCTGCCTGCTCCGCCTTTTGCTTGAGTGAGTGAGCAGGAGGGTTGTGCTTTGTGGCTGCCTGTTATTCAAACAGGCAGCTCCCATTGGCTGGTGTCTGTCCAGAAACAGTCCAATGGGATTGTGCTGGGGGTGGGAGCAGCATCTGAACTTCCCCCCACCCCCGTCCGGACACACAGAGAAAGCGCCCACAGGTGCATTTCTGAGTGGTGTGAGGGGCTTCAGGGGAGCCCTGCAGGCTGGATCCCGTGGCTTGGTGGGCTGTATTTTGCCCAGGCCTGTGCTAAGGCAATGGTTTTCAACCTGTGGGCTCCACGCACTACATCTAAGGCAGTGGCTTCAGCGTACAGGCCACTTGCAACCCAATTAGCACATAGTTGCGACCCATGTGACATTGGCTGGACCATACAGGTAGTGTATGGATGTGGCCCACATAAGACATAGAGAGTTGCCTACGTGGCCCACACTGGTCTAAGGGGTCTGTGAAATTTTTCAGATCCCAGAAGAGGCATTTTTCTGATCAATCAAAGCGATCTGAATACCCTCACGCGCAGGTCAAAGCCTAGGAATTTTGTCATTGCTATAGAAGAGCACAATTAAGTGCCATGTTGTCCAACCAATTCTGAAGCAGTAGCCACTATTGTGGCTACTTCAAGAGTGAACTAGCCACACTGAACCAGCCAAATAACCATATGTGGCTAGCGGGGATGTTAACATTAATCAGCTAATCGAATAGTTGATGGAATTTCCATTGACTATTCGATTAGTCGATAAGGGCGCTTCCACTTTGAAATGTAGCAAGAGCCCACCCAGCTGTTGCTACATTTCAAAGGCAGAAGTGCTGCGCAGCGTCCCGCCTTTGAAATGTTCCAGAGCCCCACTGGGGACTCGGGTACATTTCAGAGGTAAAATGCCGCCACTGCGCCACTGCCCCTCCCATAGAGTTGGGATCAGGGGGAACCAGCTTTTAAATGGGCTCCCCCCCAGTACTCCTCTTCTCTCCCTCCCTCCCCCCTGCAGCAAGGGGTGGGAGGAAGCAACTAGTCGACTTAGTCAATTAGTTGTCTACATCCCTAGTGGCTAGTGTGTTGGACACCACAGTTTTTATTGCCTTTTATTATGCTGTCTCAAATGCCATGCTGAGCACCTGTAGTATATATTGTTGAATTCTGTTCAGTCTGTGTTCAGCCTGACTTCTGTATTGTGGGTCTGCAGCTCTCAGATTGTCTGTGCTCCTGTTGAAATTTTAGGGGTCTGCCAATGGAAAAAAGCATGAAAACCACTGTGCTATGGAAATGGTAGCTGGTGCTTTCCCCTCCTAGCTTACTGGTTTGGATGTGGTCCAGGTCACTAACAATTGAAACTTTTATCATTGGAAGGGTAATCAGTGACGCATGATGTTGTGTGTGTCTTGGTTCAATGACTAGGTCGCAAACAAGGCCGCCACCACCACAGTTGGCGCTAATTAGACTCCTTTGGCAGGCTCAGCATTGAGCTCAAGGGTGGAATGAGCTGATAGGGCTAGTCATTTCAGGAGTAAGGCACAGCCTTGGCGGTTGTGTGGAAAGCTTGGTTTACCGCTGCCTGTGCTGCACCTGCACCCTAGAGAGAGAACTTCAGTGCAGTATTGCCAAAGTGAGGCCTTTGATCAGAACCACGTTCACTTTAAATAACGTAGAAGAGGAAGAGCAGCTGATTGTTTTGTTTTGTTCACGTGTGACGATGGTTAGGAAGTCAAGAAACTGTTTAAGCCCTAAGCTTCTCGTCAGGGTTTTCTGATATAGATGTAATATTCATTTCCGTGGGGTTTGTGTGTGTCATGGGAATAAGAGTGAAGGTTGGGAAGTCTGGGGAATGTGTTAGATATCAGGGTTCCCTCTAAGGTGCACGCCTGCATGGGCGTGCGCCAAGAATTTGACTCCTGCATGCGTGCATGCCTTCTTAGAAGAGCTGCGCAGACGCTGCTCAGCTGGTCGGAGCAGGCTGCATGGCAGGCAACTGCACCACCATAGAAGCAGCTGGGCAGCCACTCTGCAGCCCTGCCCTTTGCTTCAGCCCTTCCCCAGGGCTGGAGCTGCAGCCAAGGCGGGCCGTGAGCAACTGCTAGAGAGAGGGAGCCTGGACCGTGGTACTAAAAATAGCACCATGGCCCCAGCTCAGGAGCAGCTGCACTGCAACCCGTGTATTGGGACTGGAGTCGGGGCCACAGTGCTATTTTTAGTACTGTGGTCCTGGCCCCTGATGCTGCCACGCAGCTCTGACCCAGCTACTCCCAGGGCAGGACCACATGGTGGGCGGCTGCCCCACATGGTGGGACTGGAGCCAGGACTGCCTGCAGTGCTATTTTTATTACTAAAATAGCTTTGCAGCCAGCCCCTGTTCCAGTCCCGGCACGCGGCCCCACCCTGGGAGTAACTGGGGATGGGGCTGTAGTATGAAAAATA